>OW121751.1:35625000-36351971 GCA_933228765.1 Miltochrista miniata
TTCAAAAAGTGTTTAAAGATCGAATGGGTCTTATTGTAGATAAACCAAAACCTGGATATGGCAACACAAACGATGGCAACACAGCACGTAGATTTTTTTCTAATGCTGAATTGAGCAGCGAAATTACAGGGGTCGATGTTACCCTTATTCAAAGATTTCATGTAATTTTAAGAACTTTGTCATCGGGATATGACATCGATTGTTCAGAATTTAAGAAGTTTTGTATTGACACCAGAAAATTATATCTTGATCTGTATTCTTGGTACTCCATGCCCGTTACTGTGCATAAAATTCTTGTACACAGTGTGGAAGTAATTCAATCCTGTCTTCTTCCCATTGGACAGCTTTCCGAAGAAGCCCAAGAAGCAAGAAATAAAGATTGTCGTAGGTTCCGTGAACGGCACACCCGAAAATTTTCACGTATTGCTACAAATACAGATCTGTTAAGAATGCTTTTAATTACGTCTGATCCTTTAATTAATACATTTCGACACATTCCACGAAAAAAGTATTCCACTTTGCCATTGGAAGTTCTTCAGTTGATAGTGCCTCCTTCAATACCATCAAGATCATCATCTCGCGAAGTTAATGAGGACAATTATCTGTTTTTAGACGACTCAACTGAAGAGAGTGATGATGAGGAATCTTCCAATGAATAATGAATGTTCGGTTTTCTAATTAGATAATATAATATATTATAACTCTTAGTTATTTTTGTTTTATTATTGAGTTATAGTTAATGCTTTAATCATTTTTAGAATGAGTGTTATTATTGCTGATCGTGTAATTGAATATATATATATATATATATTACTATTAAGATTCTACATATTGCTTTACAAAAAGAGTTTTTGATTGCCTTATAGGTATGATAAGCATGTCAGCACAGCTTATTATTGGACAGTCGTCGATTATAAAATTCGTAAATGACGAAAGTTCTATGTCGTGCGTAAGCATATGTCATTTACATTCATAAGGTTGACAGATTTACCTCAAATATACCTACCGATCCTTGAATATACATAACCAATCAAAATAAGTAAAGAAATAATTTTGTCCCGCTAGCTTGTACTGGACGAAACACAGTGGCGTCTGGTCAAATTCTCGTTTATTAACAGGATCGTACTATCTGACCCATCCAGATACTGGAAATTTTCTTGGTTTTTTCTTGTCGTACCCATAATCTTAGATCTGCTAATTGAAATTATTTTATACTCAGCCATAAGTTGAGACTGGTCTCCAGCAGGAGCATATCGGTCGTGAGGGGTAATCCATCACTCTTAACCAGTACTGTCAAGTACTATTCAGGCTACAATGTCCTGTAATTATCTCGTTAACTAGCCTCATATTTCCTCTTGTTAGCTTTGACTATCTCATTCCCGTTGAAAATCTCAATCTAAGATTAAACTTCTCGTTGTCATTATGCTCCTGCTGATAACGCCCTTGGTGATTTTATGAGCGATGGGAAGTTCAGTCTTAGGTTCAACCAAGCATTCATCTGGTCCCTCTGGGGCTAGATTATCTACTGTTTCGTCACCCGAAATTCCCTAGGTTCCAGGTACCCAATCTATGTACGTATACTTCGGTCTTTTCCTCCAACATGTCAAGTGACTTTCTATATTCCATCACGATTGCTGATGTTATTATTTTCTTACTTAAATTTCAATGCCACTTCACTGTCGCTGTATATGGTTGCCTTTCCCGAGTTTGTTTGGTAGTAAATTATTTGCGCGCTCTCAGTGATTGCGGTGATTTCACACATTGACACCATTTCTTTTATTATTTGGACCACTTCCAGAGCGTTGTTGTTCAGTCTCACTGGTTCAGCACTGCTTTGCATTATCTTAATTTAGGTTCGTCTCTTTGCTTTACACATTGCGCCAGAGCCTTCTTCAGAGAGAACAAAGAGTTCCCCAAAGTCGGAATATACCTATGTGTATATTATTATGAGCATCCTCTTAATTTCATTATCATTCATCTTATTACCAGACATCACATAAGTAAGAAGAAAGAAAGAAGAAAGAAAAAGCTTTTTTATTCCACTTAATAAAAAAAATACATTATAAGTTTAAAAAAAAAATTAAAAGTACACACACAAAGTAGAATAACGGCCACCTCTCAGCGTAATGCTGACCACCTGCATTACAGGCAGACAGCGCTGGTTTTCAGAGGTGGCCGGACGCAATTAGACAGGGGCAGTCTTAATTTTAAATAAAATAAAATAAATATATATCGCAGTAATTTTTGCTGTCACATGAACAAATGACAAGCTTATTGCTTACTCTTCAAATGCAAGCTTACAAAAGAAAAACCAAATATACTTAAACAGGAAACAACACAAAAAAAAAATTAAATTAAAAATAAAATGCATAAAGAATTATAACTAGGGTTGGCAACATTCGCTCACTACTTAAGTACTTAAGTACTACTTAAGTAGCGATAAGTATCCTCCCTTACTCACGTGTATCGTGCAAGTTACGGCTGCCATCTCTGACTCCATCAGCCGGTGTCTCAGCATTTTCTGTTTCACCCATTTTTATGTCTTTGTCACTTTTTTCGCAGTTTAGGGTAGTTTCTATTAATACCGGAGAATTGAAGATTCCTTGACGTCAAAGAAGTACGCTAACGCGAACTGCTTTGGTATTATGCCTAACAGCCTACGGTTGGGAGCCCCGGGTAAGCCCTCGAAAGGATACCCCAGGACTCCCAACAAATCTACGGCTACCACTGCGGCCTCATTTAGGGGGCGGGGGGTTTGAGTGCTATCCCGCATCTTTGGCGGCGTGCATGAATCCCTCACATCACGCTGTCGTCTAGGGCCTGCTTCTGTAAGGACGGTGAGCAAGCAAAGAGGCAGCGCCGTCCCACTTACTCCCGCTGGAGATCATGGCTCGTACCATCGTCTCCAGCAAGAGAGTGTCCACGTCCAGACCTGCCACGAGGACCTGGCGCTATTGCGCCTACCCCGTGCATTCCACCAATGTGTAAAGCGCTGTGTCCTCGCTGCGCTCCTTGCAGTGCTGGCACTCGGCCGTGGTTTTCCGGTGTATTCGCCACAGATACTTACCGAAGCTCCCGTGGCCGGTAAGTATCTGTGACAACCGGCAGGAGAGAGCACCATGGCTCTTCTCCAGCAACTTGTCCATGACCGGTCTGACCGCCGCGATTGCGGCGGATCCCCCTTCGGTTGCTCAAGTCGCACCTTCCAGGTCTCCATGGTTTCCTGGTGGAGCTGGGACCGCTGAGCCTCGATTTCTCGAGACGCAGGCCTGTGGCCCCGCTCCAGCGCCTCCTTGCGCCATTTGGTCCGGCTGTTTTGCAGGGCTAGAACGACTGGATATTGCATCGTAGGTGTTCTACTTTAATATTGCGGTTTTTTATATTAACCAGATCGTAAGACGCTACGCTATGTTTGCAGATGTTAACCTTAAAAACGTCTTATAGGTCTTGCTGCGTGTGGCTGCTTTTTAGCCCCACGAAGAACGTCCGCAATCTACTTTCATTTCTGTTTTCGTCTTTGAATGTGTTTATTTCTTCTTATCTTTATATTGTTTGTTATTTTTCTTTGAACACATCTATGGTATTTATGAACAGATTCAGTGGACCGTTTGTGATAAAGATGCACATACTGACCATATGCCGAAATATCAAATATTCTCAATAACACATGGAAAATATCCCGTTAGCTGCAATACTAATAAATATACTTTTATAATTTAATCAATTTTTGTAACGTGTGAAGTGAAGTGATGCAAATTTGGAATTCAATAAGTAGGTTTTCGCATTTGTGCAAATATCGGCTGCAGATATTCGCCTTCGCAAATGTCCAGAAATTAGCATTCGTTATAATCGTGGAAGATGACACCCGTTGTCACTAGTCAATTATGACTAGTGACAATGGGTGTAGTCTCCCAGTTTTATACCGTATAGGTGGCTGAAGTACCCACAGAACGTTTGGCTCTTAGCTAACAGCCGCGGTCTAACTGCAAACGACGACCTTGACGTATAGTCTAACCGCCAGTGTTTTATATTTGTCTTTCTTTTTTGGTGGTTTTATCACACTAATAAAATGAATTTTGCATTAAGCAGAGTAGCTTATGTGCTCTAAACACATCAAAATAAATTCAGGTAAAATTGTGTTATCGACCAATTTATTAGTAAGGGCCATCGACAAAATTGGTTTAACGTCTTAATTTTTACAATTAGAAGGAAGGTAAAAGGCTTTATACGACAATAAACTAATATTTATTGACCAGTAAATTGACTTATTTTGAAATTCTATAATAATTACCAACCACTAAAATGTTTTATGCCGTGAAAATTTCTAAAAATGGTATGGCTCAATGTTTTAAAATAATGATTTTTTAAATCATGTGCAGGCTAAATGACTTATCAGTATTTAGCTGCTGTCATGGGCGCTTTATGAACCAAAATCAAAAATTGAGTGGATTTAAAACACAAAAATATACTAAAATATCGAAAATCACCGGTGTCTGAACGACCACCAAAGTGCTCAGATTAAATCGTTACCTAGACCATTCGAAAGAGAAAAATCAGGCGATTCTAACGATACATATAACTCATATTCGACCAAATTGGCTGTTAATGCAGTTTGCCTTTTCAGCGTCTCAACAGTAAAATAAAGTCGGGCTAAGAGACACTATACTTAAGAGATACTTGATACTAGGAGTAGTCCAATTTCGGCATTAGTAGACAAGTTATCCCTGAAATTTTCTCAAGCATAGCATAGTCAGATGACAACTAGTTTTAAAAAATTGTTTATTATAATAATAATTCGAAAGAATCAAGACTGGACTGTTAAATATAAAACACCACGCCGCATAAAAGTTTAACCAGGTAAGTATCTTCTGTTATCATAAAACCTATTTTTCACGCATAATGACCGTCTCAAGTGGAAAGGAAAATCGGAAAATCAAACAACAACGCAGAGTTAAAGTGGGGGCAATAAATTCCCAACTGCCACCTGGTAGCAATCTATGTGTAGGTAGGCGAATGGGAAGATACCGTTGATGTCAGTTTTCCAGTGGGATAGATAGTAATAGTTTTTAAAGTCGTCAATTTTGTACGGAACCCTTAGTGCGTGAGTCCCAGTCGCACTTGACTGTTTTATTACTAGAAAGTTAAAATATTTGTGGTCACCTGACCGCTGCGCCACAAGCTGCGCCTAGCAGTTAATTAGTTACACCACTGCAACGTCATTATAAAAACAAACAAATAACAAACAATTTATTATGTAAATAGTTTGCATAAAATTTTACTGGTTCTTATAATAGTTTCATCGCATATTTTTTAAATTCTACTAACAAAGTGTACAAAATTGTAACAGTGTGCGGCGTGAAAAGAAACGGGCGGCGCGCAACAATACGATACCTACTTAGACGATACGACTGGGTTATACTTGATCCTAGCGACTGGCACTGCGAACCCCCTCCCTACCCGCGCAGACTGCGGGGATAATATTTTATAGAAAACTCTTTTTATTTTTTAATTCACTGACTAATGTGTTAGAATTTTTTGTATTATTCTTGTTAGATATTTAAGGAACAGTAGCAACAAACTCTAATATCTCTAATATTTTATTTAAGCAGTAATCGATTATAAAAGATAAGATTAATGAAAACAAAAAAGTATGTGGAGTAATTTGTTAGAATTTCGTTTCGTGCATTTATTTATGAATTCCACGTTACAATACGTTTGTTATATAGACTGTAATATTTTTGTCACTGAGCTAGGCCCTAAAAATCATTTCTTGTAATTTACGGGTAAACCCGTGGGTGAAATTGTTAGAAAATGTAAATATATATCGGCAATTATTAGCTTAACACCATAGCGCAAAGATTTTTATCTCTAATTCAATATCCTTTCAGTTATAGAATTGACGTACAAATACCTAAACTATACCTAGCCCCGACCTCAGATCTGTTAGAAAACGCTACAGTAGCATTATATATACCTACCTCACACACTGTAAAAAAAAAACCAACTTTAGAATTATAGGAACTTTATAACTTTCTCGTACCGGACTACTATTGCTTGGTCGAAGTGTAAAACTATATTCTACCTCTGTACCAAATTTCAGCCAGATTCGTTCAGCCGTTAGAGCGTGACTGAGTAACAAACGTTCAAATATGCAACCATCTACAGAAACTTTCACATTTACAATATTAGTTTAGATTCGCGTCGGAGACATCTTTTTTATCTGTGTCTAAGACGTAGCATCCACTAGTGTCTACGCGTTTTGAAGTCATTCTTTCTATTGGAAAATGCTACGAAGGGCGGCGCCGGTGACGACGTAGCATTGTGGTTCTGTTGTAGCTTATTCTAATTCTGTGAGAAGTCTACGACGACGTAGCATCGTTGTACTTACGATATTATCTTGACAGAGAGGGCTACACCAGCTACGCCCCTTATACTACGACATCGGGTTATTATGAAATCGATTATAATATGGATTCTTCAAATTTATATTAGTACTAGAGGACGTCACGCGGTTTCACCCGCGTCGCTTCCGTTCCCGTAGAAATACGGAAATAAATTATAACCTATGTTCACCGGGAGAGTGTAGCTTCCCAACAGTGAAATATTTTTTTAAGTCGGTCCAGCAGTTTCGGAGCCTATTCGATGCAAACAAACAAACAATCAAATCTTTCCTCTTTATAATATTAGTATAGATAAACCTAAGTAGTATATGTTTCACACTAACCGTGATAACATGGCCGGCGAATCTTTTGTGGACATTTTTAACTTTGTGAGCGGCTTCTCTGACGATCTGTCGCGCCGCGTTGATCTCCGACTCTGGTCTGCCAAGCTCTGACAGTTTGTTTTGAAGCCTAGTTGCGGCTACCTGATAGAGAATCACACAATAATCCAATAAATAAATGAAGATTCAATTCTAGTTGTAAATCGTAAAACTGGATTTAAATAACTAAACTTCGGAGACGATGTAGTTCCTTCGGAGACCTTCTGTTATTTAATACCAAGGACCTTGGTGGGGGTGAGACGCGATAGGAAATATATGGCTGCTTTTATAGGACAATAAATAATTCTCTCTACTACAAAGTTCTTTTCTATATATATTTTTCTTATGTAAAATGCAAATACTGGGGCCATACTTTAAACCAAGTATCTAGTAATACTGCAATCAACCACTAACACCTTCGATCCTCCAAACTCGACAACTGGAAACGCTCTGCCAGTGCACTAACCTTTTACAACTAGACCCTGAACTACTTACTGGCTTTTCAAGTGGAGCGTGATGTAGCACATCATTGGACCGACCATACTTTGAGGGTCACTATTAATAGTGGATGACACCATGACTTTCCATCAGGTGGACAGCGTCAGCAAATTTAAGCCAAAGCTCCGTACATGGAGCAGCAGCAGAGGACCAAGCAGCTGGCAAAAAATTGGTGAAAAGTTTAGCCCTGGCAAAGATTTAAGGGTTTCATAAAGGGAAACTACAGTGTACGAAATTATCCCATGACGGCAGCGTGACGTGTAAGATTCACGCACGTCCCTTAAGAAGCGGGATCACACCCGAAACTCCCCAAAGACGCGGGATAGCACTCGAACCACCCCTGGGCGAGGCCGCAGTGGTGGCCGTAGGTCTGTTGTGAGTCTTGGGACATCCTTCCGAGGGCTTACCCGGGGCTCCCGACCATAGCCTGTTGGGCGTTACGTGAGGTTTTTTAGTCGGTAAGAGTCCGGCATAGCATCCATGATGGATTTTCCCTAACGTTAAAAAAAAGTGTACGAAATTAATATATTTCCTTACCTCATTGTCAACCTCAAGAGCGACTATCTTCTCCGGCCACTTGACCTGTCTGTTGAATATGTTGGACATCCGCGGGTTCTTCGGGAACCCAACTAAAATGAAGCCCTTTGCTTCCGCTTGCTGCAGCATCGCCTCTTTTATAAGGTCCACTGTCATTTGCTGAAAATTACACAGAAAGTTATTGCAAAGATCAGAATAGATTCAGTATTGAAATATAATTTCTACATAAGTTCTGATTGCACAAAGAAGTTTCTTATTTTGTATAAAGTTAGTGGCTAAACTACCTACTAACTAATCGAGTCTATTCAGGCAGTTCGCCCGGCACAGTGCGTACGGAGAGCGATGAAGTAGGTGTGTGGGACTTCTGACTTTCTCCATTCACCCAGTAAACTCAGTGGCAGCCTACATCGGCAAATCGGCAAGGAGAAAACCCCAGGAAAGCATCAGAGGCTTCTGGAGTCCTCCCTGCCATGCTCCATGGATGGAGAGCATACATTATATTAGCACCTGGAAAAATCAAGCTCGGTCTACCACTTAACACTTTTTACCTCAGGAATATCTTCTTGCGCTTGCAATTTGTCAGCAATATGCCGACCCCGCGATGTATCCTTTTGTGCCTCAGCCCGCACCAGTTCTCCGGGCCTGATCATCGTGTAGCCTGTGATGTTAGACATGGTCTCCGCGACGGTCTGGTTGCCAGCACCTGGTACTCCATTGACGAAGATCACGGGAAGGTGGCGGATAGGTGACATGTCGTATACTGTGTCCTCCTGAGTACAGAATAAAAGCCTTCAGTAGAAAAGTTCATAATCCCCTTTGCATTAAATAGGCGGCAGACCGCGCGGTCGGACGTTCAGCACTACCGTTGTCCCCACAAGAATAAAATGTATTATCTTTCTTGGTGAGAGGTAGTAGATACAGGTAGGTATGCAACCTCCTTGCGCACCTGATTTTTCAAAGAACGATTCAGCTCTACATGCCATATAGAGCAATACTGATCTACCGAGACCTACAAGAAAGAAAATGATCTTGCATCCTACCAGTAAAATAAAGAGCTTCAATTTTTTGATTAAAAACAACTACTTTCTAGAATACTTACAACAATCAAGAGTAATTTGTTAGAAACATAGTAAGAAAAATAGTAATTTACAATTGAGTAAGGTCATCGCAGCACGCTTCACAGCAGGTGTATCGTGCCCCAAGAAGCGGGATAAGACCCGAACAACCCCCAAAGACGCGGGATAGCACCCGAACCCCCCCTAGGTGAGGCCGCAGTGGTAGCCAAGGACTGTTGGGAATCCTGGGGTCATTCTTCCGAAGGCTTACCCGGGACTCAAACCCGTAGGTCCTTAATTAGGTAGGGATCTGTGTGGTTATTAGTCGGTAAGCGTCTGGCATAGCACCCATGTAGGAATTTCCGCACGTTAAAAAAAGCAGGTGTATCGACGGTGTGCATTTAAAATTTTAACATCAAAGAATCGGCAGGTTGTTAAATGTAAAAAGTACCTATTGAAATAACAAAAACGTAGGCCTAGTCTGTAACTACTTGCAGGTTGTAAGTACGTGCTGTGTTGTAAACGTTCAACGGTGTACTATAAAATTTCAAATCAACTGAGGTGACAAGCTCTATCAACATTATCGCTACTGAGGAAACTGATGTCAGGAACTGATAGGTACCTACACTGTCAACACGTCGGAAATATCTGCGAACCTGGCTTCCCCTCGCGCTTCCCCGCGCCTGACCCCGTTTACGCCTATTCAGTATAACCCGCACCCGATTGAATGGTATGGTATTTGACAAGATTCCACACATTCTCGTTGCGCGCGGAATATGCCGTACAGTTTACATGATGTCACGAGCCAGGTTCGCAGATATTTCCGCCGTGTTGTATCTATGAGCAGCATCCTACCATCATGGCAACACTTCGTATGGGTCACACATTATGTACAAATTATATTTACTCACCTCCGCATTTTGCCTAGAGAAAACACAACCCATTATGTTGCCTCGCAACTTTACGTTTTGTATTAAAACGATGTAAAATTAATTATTATAATCCTCAACAAAATTCAAGTAAAATGACATTTCCAAATAAATGACAGTTGTTTGAATACACCCCTAGATCAATGACGGTTTTCGAATTATCATAAACAGACAGTAACAGTTGAAATATTACAAAAAAGGTTTTAAGTACATACCTAATAGATACATTTTTCGCCCAAGTAAACCCATAGGTATGTATTATTAATGGCACCGACTTCAATATCATACTTAATAAAATCTGATAAACCAAAATACATTTATAACTTCGTGCTAGGTAAATTTTATTTTGCAGATTTTAGTGCTAGTTTGAAGTCAGTTTAATTTTGTAAAGAAAAATATTTCATTATTTTAAGTGACATGTGTACTGAAATATTTATCTATCTAGGTGTTATGTTCTCATCAATACTTACAAACCAATCAAGCCCAAAACACAAGATAACTGCTGTGAATCGTTAAGTAATTTCCTCGACTGTCTTTCAGACCCATCATCAGATCGCCTCCAAACAACCAAATGTTACATTGTAGTGCTTTAAAGCAATTAATGAAAAAGTTAACAAACGCACTAGTAGTCCCTACAATTTTCTGTGGTTGCCCTCGATTTCTACAGGATCCCATCATTGGATCCTGACTTGGTGAAAATGGGACCATCTCAGAAGTGAACTCTTTTTTTATGCATCGTTTTGTTTTCAATCTCAGAAAGTATGACCATGTTTCTCATTTCCGCCAAGAACTCAAGTGGCTCCCAATCCGTCTTCACAGGAACACTCGGGTACTCTGTCTCCTATTCAACATACTGCACAACCCAAAATCCCCGTCCTACCTGAAGGAGCGATTCTCATTCGCACGTTCTCCTGATGCTCCTTGCAGGACACACCTTCGTTCCCTCCTTGAAATCCCACGCCACAAATCTGACTTCTATTCCTATTCCTTCACTGTACATGCGGTTAGGCTGTGGAACTCACTGCCCCCACACATCAGAAACATTAAAATGGCTGCGATGTTTAAAAAGAAAGGCCGCGAACACTATCTTAATTCCAACAATTAACTTCTGAGGTCATCTATTCTCTATTGTATTCAGTGTCATATAAATGGTTGTATCTATTTTAGCCACTCCAATACATCTACAAGTATTTAGGTATTTATTTGTATATATGTATTTGTTTTTTTTTTTTATTAGTTTTATATATATGTATGTATGTTATGAGCAAGTATATTCATTTTCTGTCTAGTTCTCTCTCACACTTCTGCCTTTCTCTATTTTTTCATGTCATTCTCCTCTCGCCGGCCTGCTGGAAGAGATTTCTAATAGAAATAAGCAGCGCCATTGTACTCCTTTTCTCCTAACTATATTACTGTATGTATTTTTAATGTGTGTACATAAACTGTTAAATAAAAAAAATTAACTCATCCCAACAAAAAATCAATTTTTGAAATCCGTCTATAATTGACGGAAATATCGGGGAACATACATAAAAAACCATACAGACGAATTCAGATCCTCTTTCTTTTTTTTAAGTCTTTTAAGAAGTAGTGATCACATACAGAACCGCGCGACTATTACCGAGCCAGGCTACGAGAATGGCGCTCGTAGCTTGAGCCAGTACGGCTACCACTGCGGCCTCATTTAGAGGGGGGGGGGGGGGGGGGGGAGGTTAAGCCAGTCTATGAGCGCTACATAGAGAAGATCAATTATCTACACCCGCCGCTATACTTAGACTTTTTTTTTCATTTCGAAGATACTTACACTAAATCCTGCAGTATCTACACCTTGAGAGTTCCACCATGCACCATGTTCTCTTGTTCTCTAAAAAATAGATTTATTGATCTCAAAAACAACCCTTGTTGTTACAACAACAATTATGAAGAGCTACTCCATCATTTATAAAGGTTTTTCTTCGCCCTCCCCTCCTTGTTCATATTTGTGTACCTACGGTGGACTTCCGCCATGTAACGCGTAACATCATAATTAGATAAGTAATAATATAAATGCGAAAGTTAGTGAGTGGATGGCTGGATGTTTTAGGTAGGTAGCTACTCTTTCACCCTCTAAAGGCTGAACAGGTCTGGCTGAAATGTGGTACGAGGATAGATTATAGTCTGAAACAACACATAAGTAGACTGCTTTCATTATCGAAATAATTCAACCATGGTATGTGGGAACGTGACAAAATTCGATTCGGGCGGAGCCGCGGACGTCATCTGTAGTTCTATACCTAGTTTAATAAATAGCTCATCTGACTACTAAAATTCAAGGTTAGATGTAATAAACAGATGATTATGATTTAATCATCATGTCATACTGATGACCTTCATTGAATAGAAATAATAGGAAGCAGGTAATTTGTGGTTCATTTTCACAACGTAAGGGCAACGGCTCTCAAACTTTTATCTGACCCAATTTCGTTTTTGAAATGTATCAAAATATTTTATTACATTTTAGTAGTATATTACAAGAATCTTTTATAACGTATTAGCATCCTTGAGTAAATAGAGTTACACTACCCCCCATTCTAGAAAATTGCCTAAGTAAGTATGCAATGCACACACAATGCACCCTATGAAAAATGCACCACTACCTAGATATTCAAAATAGTGAATTTGTGAACGTTGGACTTACCAAAAAATCGGTTGTATATAAAGTCGGTTCACTGACGATAGTTGAACGTGACAACTCAGCCTTAAATGGAACGCCTCAGAGCGTTTTCTCGTGCGTGCAACAGCGGGCGGTTTGACTTTAATTTTAAAGTAAGTACCACCAATATAGACAACTTTCTGCCGTTTCATTAATAAAATGTAGTCAATCCAGTAAGTTGATGTTACCTCTTTTTGACGTGACAACGTCTTATAATTCGATGGAGCCGGCTGCACGCACGAAAAAACATGACGTATGCGGCGTTACCTCGCTCAGAGGCGTTCCATTTAAGGCTGAGTTGTCACGTTCAACTATCTTCAGTAAACCGCTTTAACAGACAAACGATTTTTTAAAAAATTGACACTTATTCATTGAAATCCAAATTACCCTTTTTAGTACTTTATGAACCTGGCCAACTAAGCGGAGAGTGGAAGTGACTGGCATCTAAACGTCATACAATGAGGGCCACTGTCGGTTTCAGGCTGTTTTTCAGTTTCCATGGGTGGCGTCATTTTGACGAGCAAATCAATTATTACATACTAGCGGATGTCACGCGATTTCACCCGCATAGTTCCCGTTCCCGTAATAATAGGTCATAAAATATATTCCTATGTTCACCGTAAAGAGTGTAGCTTTCCAACAGTGCAAGAATTTTTCAAATCGGTCTAGTAGTTCCGGAGCCTATTCGATGCAAACAAATTAACAAACAATAAAATCTTTCCTCTTTATAATATTACTAGCGGACGTCACGCGGTTTCACCCGCGTAGTTCCCTTTCCCGTGGGAATACGGGAATAAAATATAGCCTATGTTCACCGCAAAGAGTGTAGCTTCCCAACAGTGAAAGAATTTATCAAATCGGTTCAGTAGTTCCGGAGCCTATTCGTTACAAACAAACAAACAAAAAAACAAAAAAACAAAAAACAAAAAAGCAAAAAAACTAATCTTTCCTCTTTATAATTTAGATATAGTATAGATATACATACATATGGTAACACCTTTATCCCCGAAGGGGTAGGCAGAGGCATATTATATGCCCACATTTCACCTTTTTAGAATTTGTCCCACGTAATAGATGGTGAGCCGTGTTGAGTGCCTGCTCTTGAAATTTTTCAAGCAACTTAAAAGGGCCTTCAACTTATCTTAACGGCTGCCATTTTACTGGAAACCGCGACCAACGGCTTAACGCGCCTTACGAAGCACGGAAACGCTCAAATAAATGTCACAAAGTGGTTACATGGATGGTCACCCATCCAAGGACTGGCCATAGTGAAAGTTGCTTACTGCAGTGATCTTTTACAGAACACGAGTCCGCGGGGCCACAAGCGCTTCTCTTATTCATCTTCTCTCATTTATTTAAGTACCTACCCTAAAGGCAGCAATAAACAAGGCAAAAATGAATACTGAAAGCAATGTCCATAGAATAAGTTTGGGAATCGCTGACTTACCAGATCTCTGAATAACCCTGGTAAAGGCTGCGATGTTTTAGTTTCATATTGCTGGCGGAGGCATTATTATTTTACTGTGAAGCTCGTGTTTTTAACAGTTGTTCTATGACAATACATGAAAGTTTCGATGTCTAGAAAGATCCTTGCTGTGTTTCTGCGACGGCCAGTTCGCCAAACTCTGTATTATACCTACCTAAGTTCTATATTTATTTATTTCTTCCGAGTATACTTATTGCCATAAATTTACCGTGTAAAAAATACTTGGGTACCTAATCATAATTCAGTTAGGTAAAAAAAATATGCTACACACATTTTATGAATTGTATTCTACCTTTGTAAATTCTTTATGATCTCACCAACAAACTGAAACAATGTCTCCGACACAACATATTCTGATCACATGTATAATCATAACAATAATACAAATGGCAACTCCTAATTCAGTTTGTTCCGTCGATTTACCATCACCTCCACCCAAATACCACCTTATAGAGAAATGCTACCGGTCCAAACTCGGGATTGCTGCCAAAGAGAATACTACATCGTTACCCAACTGCTTAGCTCTTGGCTCTAAGAAGAGAGGATTGGGTGTCAACTTCAGCCCTCCAGAAGCTTGGGAAGAGAGTAATAAAACTGTGCAATACACGTGTGAGGTTCTGAAGTGTGCAGAAAGCGATGGAGGACCTTCTTTGGTGAATGATACACGATATGATTATTACAGTCTCTATGCCAAGCCAATACGTGAGTATCGTGAAGCACCCATAACCTTGCTACTCGTAAGCTACCGTTGATCCTGAGTGGGTATTTTGTGGTGTTTAGTAACATGGGAGTCGCTAGTCTTTATGCCAAGTTTAAAGACTTATTGCCGGTTTGAAAATTTTCAACAGTAGTGACAACCTGTCCCTGTCCGTTTTAACACGGTGGGTCGGAAGTGCGAGTGGACATCATTACAATACGCTTTGTTGTACAGTCAACCACACATAGATGTAGGTACTAGCTTAATCTTACAAAATGATGTATCCCTGCGAGTCGAATGTACGACGACACAATATCATTTAGTAAGATTAAACCAGTACATATCTTTGTAGTTGACTTGACTGTACACCTTAAACTTGACACTCCTGACGTTGCTGAAGGTCCGTAAAGGCTTTGACAATCAGGTTACAAAGACAAGTGGCAAAATATCCAGCCGAGTTCAAAGGAACTGACAAAACAGTAGCAGCAAGCAAGCTTGCTGTACCTACTTACCTACTTATATTGGATCAGGTCAAAACTGTTATCTGGTCTGTTTTCAGAAACTAGCTATAAGGTAACTATATTCGTTAAATACCTACTCCAATTTCTATTTTTTGGCGATAGCTCACGTGAACGCAACCTGCGTCCCAGCAGTTGGCATGTTCTTTCTCACCCCTAAGAGACGAAACTACACACTCGGAGTTAACGAGTGTAAGAATATAACAGCAGTGCCAGCGGACATTATCAGCGAACAGCGGACGGATGCGCTGGCGCAGGTCTTGACGGGAGCAGGTGTCTCTGCAGCGTTTGTGGGATTAAGAAGCAAAAATGGCAGTGCTTTTGTCAGTTCTAATGGTAAGCCCAAATAATTTAATCTATTTTTAGGTTTATGATTTTGAGTAGGTAATTAATAATAAATTGATTATTTAGATTAGGTTTTTGGGAGTTCACTCGAGAAGTTATATATTTAATTGCTTTACCAATAGAAAGTGTCCAGTGTAGTAGTGTAAGCCCGCTTTGAAGTGCTCCTAGCTCCGCTAATTCAGTGTTCTATCATCTATGCATATAATAAAATGATAGAAAAGTCAAAACTGTACATTGGAAATATTAAAAAAAAAATACTCGCTGGGTGTTCTACAGAATTCGGTATCTTCTGTAGAACACCCAGCGAGTATTTTTGTGTAGCTAGAATTTTTTGTCTGCTTGTCGGTTTGCTTTGCTTTGTCCGGAAGGATCTTGAAAAGTACTCGATAGATTTCATTCAAATTTTGCACAAATATTAACTAGAGGCGGTCTTCAAATAAGCTGTAAATTATCATTATCACGCTACCTATCTTAGGGGCTAAGCAGAGAGCAATCAAATATGTAAACTGGTGGGTTTATTTAACTAAAACATTGCAGGAATATTAGTAAGAGATAGGTTTTACACACAGGCTACATGTTATTACGATAAACAATATAATCTGTGTGTATATTATAAGACTAGCTGAGCCCGCAACTTCGTTTACGTCACATAAGGTGTATGAAAGGAAAGGTATTTCTTCATCAGAGTCATCAAGCAGCGTCTGAAACTGCCCTGTTTGCTTAATCATAAAAGAGCTTAATGATTAAGTCTATTTTAAAACAATTCAGTCCACGCCTTCGGCGCGGACTGAATTGTTTAAAAATAGTCTTAATCATTAAGCTCTTTTATGATTAAGCCAACACGCCAGTTTAGGTTCACTCACATTCAAAGAAACCCCTACAATTAAAATTTTCAAAATATCAAATTCTTAAAAGTGTTATAACTCTTTTATTTCAAAACCGATTTACATAAAACAAACGCTAAATGTTAACTGGAGCAAACCTCAACACAATAAAAAAAACCGCATTGCAATCGGTTGAGCGGTTACTGAGATTAGCGTGCACAACCGTACAGACAAACAGATATACAGACATACAGACATACAGACAAACAGACAAAAATTCTAAAAATCATTGTTTTGGGTTCTATTGCGTTCATAAAGCCCCCTATAATATTTTTTCTTATTTATCTTCCATGTACAGACAGCGACCTGTTACGATTTTATTATATGTATTGATAATATTCACGCCTACGAAGTCGCGGGCAACGGCTAGTATCGTTTAGAGGACAACCGCATTAAGAATTTTACGCTACGGCTGGTACTGAGAAAGGTGACCAGTTTACGGCCCTTCCATTTATGAATGGTTCCTTGCTTCAGGAATCATATTAAGCCGTCGGTTGGTTGACAGTATGGTAGCCTTACAAGCGACTTGAGAATACTCTACCTACAGTAAGTTGCTATAACCAGCGCCTGCCCATTTAATACTGCAGTATGCTTACCGGCGACACCGGCTATTACGAAAGAACAAATTGCGGATGATGAAATGTGGGCACTGGGCATATATTATGCCTCTGCCTGCCCCAGCAATAACAGTGTGACATATGTATGTGGGTATTTCGATTTGCAGGTGACGCCCTAGATTGCACGAATTACCGAGCGTGGGCTCCTGGTCACCCCAAGAGGCATCGAAAGAAGTTTGATTGTGTTCTCATTACGAACCGCCGCACCTGGCAATCCACATCCTGCAAGAAAAACTACCCTATGCTATGCGAGTTGATTCCTGGAGGTCCTTATGAAAGTGGTTCAATATTCACTTCTAGAAATGAAATTGTTAACGGTTAGTTTGACATATTATACATCTGTCTATCTATCTATATCTATATATATAAAAATCAATGCCACTTTTCGTTGTAATTTTATAACTCAAGAACAGTCTCACCTATCCAAACCAAATGTTTAGGCTTTGTTTGGACTATTTAGTAAATGGTTTATGTAGAGTTTGCACAAAATCGGTCGAGCGGTTCTTCATTTATCACGCAAACGAAGTTGCCCGGGTCAGCTAGTTTAATTATAATTATTTGTTTGTCTCTCTGTGTACGTATCTATAGATAGATACCTAATATCCAGAGAGCTACTTATGTAGTGCCTCACGGAAAGTGTCACATTGGTATAGAAACCAATGTGACACTTTCCGTGTGGTATTTCTATATTAGCAGGATTATGGAAAGTCAGTGAAATTTGGAATTAGGTACTTTGCGAGGTACCTATATAATTGCGGGCCACAGTCAAGTCTTGCCTCAAGTCATGAATAATGCCGTCATATCATGACGGCATTCATGATAAATTAGAAATCACTTGTAACGTATGAACAGTTTTTACCTGCTTCAGTAGTAAGGTTTTGATTTATTATTAGATTTTATGGGCTCACCCTCCCTTTCTTGTTCAGCATACCTACGTCATCTGCCTTCTATAATCTGTGATCGAAATTTTAAAAATAAAAACAATCAATTATATGTATATATTTACCTAGCGAAAAATTCTAAATGTAGGTATGTATTTACCTATGTATTTTTATGTATGTATACATTTTATGTTAGTATAGTACTTATTAAGTAATTAAAATTTATAATTATTAGACTTGTGCCGTTGTGTAAAGCTTTCCCCATCTTTTGTGAGCACCTACTCAACTTTCTCTCTGCATCACCCAAAGGTTGACTGGTAGATAATGCCTTTTGGCATTAAGCCCGCCTTTGTACAATTTATAATTTGTGCATAAAGTTTTAAATAAATAAAATAAATAAATAAAAAAAAACAACTAAATAAAGTAAAACTTTTCTTTTAGAAACCGTGGTTGAACAACATGAAGAACAGAGCACGGCGAAGTCGACTAACTAGGTAATTATAATTAGGTATCATCTGGGTGCTGTCTCGTGTCTCCCCCAGTTGATCCCCTGGGGGAGCCAACAGGAATTTACAGTCCTGGTGTAGGGGGTACCCTAGCTGGGGTTGATCCCCTGGGGGAGTCAACAGGAATTTACAGTCCTGGTGTCCCTCCTAGCTGGGCAGATAATCATTTGTTTCAGGTCAGATGGGGACGCTAATGTCAAACAGCAAAAATACGGAGTATTTGAAGTTTAACTTAAAAAAAAAAATAATTACATAAAATGGGAAATACATCATCTTACTCCTGAGGCAAGACAAGGTTGTCAAATTGGGGCAAGACGGGGTGAAAGATAATACACATCGTCTTACTTTCATTTGCGTCTAAGGCGTCCAAGTATTGGTAGACGTACGTACCTACATGTAATGCAAGTCGAAGTCGAGTCAACAATCTTCGCGACAACGAGACTGAAGAAGAACGTTCACAGCGTTTAGAAGCAAATAGAATGAGAATATCTCAAGTAAAATATTACAGTAACTGTGTGTGTGTAACTGGCTCGAACTGTTCAAGGAAATGGTTTCTATTACCTACGATTTTGATGGGGTCTTGGAAATCGAAGCATCAAAATGGGAACCGGGAAGTACCTACCTAATCTATACTTATAATAAAACTGTTGAGGGTCGAGAGTCTGCATGGAAGATATTTTGAAAATTTTGATTGTAGGGCGTTTTCTAATCGATACTGAAGCCGAAAATGTAATTTAAACTTTTCATGTCTGTCTGTCTGTCTGTCTGTATCCCGAATAAGTATCATGCCGAAACTACTGAATGGATTTGAATAAAACTTGGTACAATCTGAGCTTATAGTCCGAGGAAGGTTCTAGGATACTTTTGATCCCAATATTTTGCGCGGTTCCTGTAGGAGAGGGGATGAAAGACAAAATAGTTTTTCAGTTGTAATTTCTCAATGCGTGGTTCGATTTCTAATATTTTTACAGTGTCGGAAAGAGAGTATTGTAAGGAATGTTTCACACGAGTTTCAAGGTTAAGGGTTTTGCAGTTCAGGAATTAGAGACATCTCAACTTTCGCTAAACCTAGAATTCAAGGCTTTCTTTGATTGTGAGGGTAAATCTAAACGGACTTTATCTTTAAGCTCTTTTATGATTAAGCAAACAGGGCCGTTTCACACGCTACTTGATGAGTCTGATGAAGGAGTACCTCTCCTTTCGCAAACCTTATGTGACGTAAACGAAGTTGCGAGGGTCAGCTAGTAGGTACATATAATTACAAAATCAATTATATTTCATAATCTATTGACTCCTTTTTAAACGCCAGCTTAGTCTCAGATCGGGCAAGAAGCAAGATTATGAGCACTCAGTAGATAGGAATCCAGTAATTGGCTGAAAGCTTTCCCTACAGCCAACACCGGCACTTTTCTAGAACCGGACATCCTAAGAATTTCAGTTGTTTTGAGATTTGGCGTCACGCTTTACGCTCCACATCGATGCTCCTGCGGTTTTAACGTTGACTCTTTGGGGCTTCATGGACTTTGAAAGTTTAAAGAGCACAGGCCGCTTCTCACGCCATGCGCCACGCTGAATGACATTACGTCATTCGCCGTGCTCTTGCTACCACCAATGTGCCTGCGCTCCTAGAGACAAACGGCATATGCAGGGGCGATGGCAAGATACCGGATGGTATAACTATTTTTTGGTTTTTGTTTTTGGGCCTAAAGCCCCAAGCGGCGACCGGTCGCCGCGCATAATAATCGCGCCATTAGGTACCGTGGAAGACATGGCACAGTACCTACATGGATCGAGTGCTGGTCTGCTAACTTGTGTTGACGCTCTAGCCCCGTGCTATCTTCCTCAAACAAAATTAAAAGCCAGCGCAGCAGCGGAACCGGCAGAAAATATTAAAATTAATAAGTTTATGAGTCATCGACTCATCGTATCGTTTTCGTCGACTGGTGACTCAAAGGCTGGCAGTTTTCTCGCTCAGCAAATAGGTATTATTGCTATTCAAAGGGGGAATGCTGCTAGTCTTTTTAGGTTCAGTTTAAATAGTAATAATTGGTAATAATGTAAATAAGTAAGTATATACTTATCTGAATTATGTTTCACTGTAATTTTTTACAATAAATATTTTAACATTAATAAGTATATTTGATAAAAAATACTTTTTTTAAATAATACACATTACCCTTCCTTTGCGTCGCGCAGTCGGGTGGTAAAATATACAAAACAAAGAATCATAGAAATTGTAATACAGGAATAACAAAACGCTATACACATAGATATAACAAGACGCACACGTCGTCAGTGACACAAGTGACAACAATTTTTGACATTTCCTCGCAAAATTTACTCTGTGTTTCCTCCTTGCCTCTCCACCCTCACCCACCCCCTGTGTCGTCCATTTTTAGAATAACTTAAATTGATTGATGGGATCTGTCTGCGATTACATTGCCTTTGTTTTGTTTATTTATTGAATCAAAATAATATAAATAACTTACTAATTGACACAAAAATTATTATGGGACAGGGCAAAAGTCAATTTACTGAGGAAGAACTTCAAGACTATGAGGTAATTGGAGAATCAACAACAAATTCGTACATTAAGGCGTTGATTCTTGGCTGATTCACTGATCTAATTCTTTTTAATTTCAGGATCTCACTTACTTTACGAAAAAAGAAGTATTGTAGTAAGTATATCTGTCTGTCTTAGCTTAGCATTTTATTGAAGAAGGTGATTTTTACTGTGGTTAATGAAAATATGAGAGATTTGTCTTGTTATGCTCAGTAGGATGTTGAGAAGAGTTCCAATTTAAATAAGAATGCTTGTTACTCAGACTAACTATTCTTTTAATCTGAGGCTTGTTATATTCCTGTATGGAACTTTTTAATGATCTTTACTAAGTAATTGCATAAGTCATACCATCAAATCTGTGTGTTGATTTTTTAATGGTTTTTTTATAAGTAAGTAGTAGATGAAAATGAAATGAGAACTTAAAAGAGACCACTTCTACCCACTAAAGGAGCTGTTGATAGATTTTAGACTGACCACAGTTTGATCTGTTTCTGTAACAGGCACTTGTCTTTGGCAAAAAACAGTATCGGCATAAGAAAGAAAAAAAAAGCAGGCACTTATTGTATGATTGATCTTACCTTTTTAGCGCACACCAAAAGTTCAAAGCACTAGCCCCTGAGAAAGTAGGCCACAACAAAAATGCAAAACTACCTATGGCGAAGATCTTACAGTACCCAGAATTAAGAGTGAATCCATTTAGAGATAGAATATGCAAAGTTTTTAGTTCAAGTAATGACGGAGACTGTACATTTGAGGACTTTTTGGATATGATGTCTGTATTCAGTGAAATGGCACCCAAGGCTGTGAAAGCTGAACACGCTTTCAGGATTTTTGGTAAGTTTACAGGCATATTACACTAAATCTAATATACCTAAGAAGCTCTGACCTTTTTTGCACCACAAAGGTTCCAGACGAGCATGAATGTGAACCTAATACTGACTAGTGTTTTCTCATGCAGTATAACATGATGATAGTCCCAACATATTTATGTTGCAAATTTACAAAAGTAACATTTCTTTCTATAATCCTATTGTAAGAATGTGTTGCACTTATAACAAACTGAATTGGATTAAAGATGTGGATGTTTTTTATGGTAGAATTTGCCAGTATAAGAAAGCCATAACAGATCTCATAATGAAAACAGAATGTTAACAATATTTTAGTTTTATTTTTTCGCTGCAACATTTAGCTTTATTGTATTGCAGTAAGTTTTTAGGTATAAGTTTGTATTTTTATTTCAAGATGTGTATGCCTTTTTTTGGAGTACTGTCTAGATCTTAATTTCCATTATTTATTCTCCAAATGTTTCCCAATGACATTAAGGCCGCTGCGATGGTAATCTGTTAGCGTATCTTTGTAAATAAATAAATAAATAGAAGACCAACAGGAACACATTTTCTTTCCAGCCAACCTGTAATAGGTATATGACTTCTTGATCTCTCTAATGTAAACTATTATGAAAAATTATGATGAAGTCAGCGCAATCAGAGAACTATCATGTTTTCTATAATATTTGATTGAACTGTACTGGAATAGCAGTTTTATGAAAACAGGTTCTACATATCTCTTTTACTCCTTAAGAGTTTAGTTTTTTTTACTAGTTGATGGGTAATTGTTTTGTAGACTATCATAACTTCCATTGCCTCACAAGAACCTCCACATGTCTTCCCACCTACTTCATTGGTCTCCATCTATACTAATATTATAAAGCTGAAGAGTTTGTTTGTTTGTCTGTATGGTTGAACGCTAGGATCTCGGGAACTACTGGTTGGATTTCAAAAATAGGCTTGTGTCCACTAAGAATAAATCTGATTGATGTGTGTTTCTAACGACTATGTCCGATATCCCTAAATAACAAAAAGTAATATAAATTGGTGCACAAATTAAGGATTACTATTATTTTTAGAAAATAAGATTGGAAAAAATAGGCAATCAGTCACGTGACATCAAACACCTCTATCAGATGGTGTGATGTCACAGTTTGCTTTTTGACGTTTGACGCACTCTGGCAGTCTCGAGTCTTGACATCTTGTGTCACAAGTCATGTTATCTTGTGTCATAAAATACAATAGATTTCAACAGCTAAGATACATCATCGACATTGCTGACAGTGTCTGCATCAGACCTTATTGCAAGTTTTAACCACCGTCTCTTAAGTTTGTTGTTGCGTGGTACATGTATAAATAAATAATTTACTCGGAGTTGTAATACTTGTACTACTACATTCAGGCACTACACAGCACTTGTAATACGACGGATTCATTTTAAATTAATATGGAAAGTGTGGTATGTTTTGTTTGGCGAGATTCTTTGGCGGGAACTGGAAGGAATCGTATCGCGTCATTTTGTAAATTTGCAAAATTAGTGTATTTTCGAGTGTTTTGTGTGTGTCAATGGTAAATTCTTAAACATAAACGTTTGACAACGTGCACTAGTGTTGGGAAGTGATAAAACGCAGTGAATCGCAACTTTGCAGTGACAAAAAATCCAAAGAAACTTTCAGAAATTTATCCACCGCTTTTCTGAAGGAAGACTGACATTGACTTAGGGATGATGTACTTGACTTTGACTGGACTTAGAGGACGGGGACTGTGACTTCTTAAAGCAAAATGAAGAGATAATAAATATACAAGACTAGCTGACCCGCGCAACTTCGTTTGCGTGATAAATGAAGAACCGCTCGACCGATTTTGAGCAAACTTCACATAAACCATCTACTAAATAGTCCGAATAAAACCTTAAAATTTGGTTTGGATAGGTGAGCCCGTTCTTGAGTTATAAAATTACAACGAAAAGTGGCATTGATTTTTATATATATAGACTTGGCTGTATGGCTCGAATTGCCTTTGCCTATCCGAAAATGGATAAATAAAACTACTACTACTTTTGTTTGGCATCAAGTGACGTCACACAAGGCGCCATGAGCGTTTTCGATACAAATTGAAATTCATTTTTTAAATCACAAAATTAACTATGTAAATGATTGTTTTAAATCAAAATATTACATTTTTGTGATCATTTAGATATAAAGCTACAAAAATAAACGATTTTTGAAATTTAGGACACAAGCCTATTCTTTCAGTTTGATAATCCATTTATTGAGGATGGCTATAGGCTATATAACATCACGCTAAGACGAATAGGGGCAAAGCAGCAATCAGTAATGTTTCGAAAACGCGAAATATTTTTTACCGCCTGAGAGCTTCCGATTCCGATCCGAGCTTTCTGTCTTTTAAGGTTCACTTACAATAACCCCTTTTGATAAGTTTTGAATTATGAGCAACGCGACGGGAGTAGGTAAACATGGTCTGCAGTGGTAGCCAATCAACTGAACGATAAAAACCGGCCAAGTGCGAGTCGAACACACATGAGTTCCGTACCAAAAAAAAAGGACGGGTGGAAGTAAAACATTATAACACTTTACATATTTATACCACACCTCTCTCCTTCTCAATCTCATGTGACGCAACCGAAGTTGTGCGGGTCAGCTCTCATGTATATAAGCGACGCGACGGGACTACGCGCGACGAGAGTAAATGCGACGGGAAACATTATATTACTCAAAATATTAGTACCATACCTCTCTTTTTCGAACTCTCATGTGTCGCAAACGAAGTTGCGCGGGTCAGCTAGTGTATAATAAGTTCTTTTTATGATTTTTGTATTGTGGCAATCTTAATGACAAAAATGGTGTTCAAATTCCAGATTTTGATGGAGATGACATGATCGGCGTATCTGACCTGCGCGAGGTAATCGAACGGCTTTGTGGGCCTGATCTGAAACTGGCCGACTCGGAGATCCAGCAGTTAGTGCAGAATGTACTTGAGGAAGCCGACCTTGATGATGATGGAGCTCTTTCCTTTGCAGAATTTGAACATATCATTGATAAGAGTTCTGATTTTTGCCAGTGAGTAGCAATACAATTTTCTTTCTATTTAGTGTTCTGTAGTTCCCTAACCTGAGACTTTGCTACCTAGTACCCTAAACTGAGACATCCATGTGTCCGTCCTTCCGGACTTCAGTATGTCTGTCACGAGACTGTATCTCATGTTCCATGATAGTTAGAAAGCCTTGACATACAAAATTTTTATTTCTTTTTATTTTTTATTTTTTTATATTCAGCTCGCCAAATTGACGTCGCCACCAGCCTGATGGTAAGAAAGCAGTGGCGCATCTAGAGATTGGGGGCCGCTTCTTACAGTGGTCCTCAAGTTGGCGGCCCTGTGATGTGCCTCTTCACGCTCCTCTTGAAGAACCCGGGATTGTAAGATGAGGGAAAGACGTGTGCGGGCAGGTCGTTCCATGTTTTTATAGTTCGACAGAGGAACGATCTTTTAAAACGCTCGGTTCTGGCGAAGATTCTCTCCACTGTGTATGAGTGGCATCTCTGCCCGGCACGCGTTGTTCGGGATCGGAAAGGAGATGGTGGGATCAGGTTGAAGAGCTCTTCAGAACATTCGCCGTGATACATTCGATAGAAGGCAGCCAAGGACGCTATGGTTCTTCGCTGCGACAAAGGTTCGAGGCCTCCCGTCACCTTAGGACAACCAATTATTCGGATAGCACGTCTCTGCATAGCGTCAAGCGCGTCTAACAAGTACCTCGCGGAGTCATCCCAAAGGTGAGAACAGTACTCGACGCAGGGACGAATCTGCGTCTTGTACAGTAAACATCTCTGATGTGGCGTGAAATACCGTCTCACCTTATTCAGGATTCCCAGTTTCCGCGAGGCCAGACCAATACAGCTCTCTATGTAGTTTTTGTGATTGAGCTCACGCCGGACGTCTATACCGAGGATCTCCAGGTTGTCCTTTAATGGAATTGTAATGCTCTGAAGAGAGGGCAGGGGTAGGAATGGGGACTTCTTAGCTGTAAACGCACACGCCTGTGTTTTTCTGGCATTGAACTCGACCAGGTTGTCTAAACCCCATTGGGCAATGCGGCCCAGGTCCAGATCGAGATCCGCCACGAGTTGTCGTCTCTTCTCATCCACGTCGCCTCGCCCTGCCGCTGGACGGCCAAAATAGCTCCCATGAAGAGTACTGTCATCCGCATAACAATGAATGCACCCAAGGGACAGCATGTCATTGATATGCAGAAGAAAGAGAGTTGGGGATAATACCGATCCCTGTGGTACTCCGGCATTTACCTGAAAAAAACAGGAAGCCTGACCATCACAGAGGACCCGAATCCGTCGCCCGTTCAGGAAGCTGGCCAACCAGCGGCACAACTGATGCGATAAACCATATGAAGGCAGCTTGGAAAGGAGCGACGCATGCCATACCCTATCAAAGGCTTTTGCGATGTCTAGGCCAATAGCCAGAGATTCGCCGTGCCTCTCCATAGCCTCACCCCAGGTGTGCGTTATGTACGCTAGGAGGTCACCCGTTGATCGTTTCGGCCTAAAGCCATATTGGCGATCGTTAATTAACGAGTGATCCTCCAGATAGCGCATGAGCTGTTTGTTGATGATTAGCTCGAACACCTTGCAGATGACGGTGGTTACGGCTATGGGGCGATAGTTGGCTGGATCCGACCGATCCCCTTTCTTGGGGATCGGTTGGACATTCGCCTCCTTCCAAGCCTCCGGCACTTCTCCCGACGAATACGAAAGGCGATACAGGCGTGTTAGCGTTGGAGACAATTCAGCTGCACAATTCCTCAGCACCACGGCCGGAATGCCATCAGGACCACTGGCTTTCCGCGTGTCGAGTGACCGTAGCACCGCCCGCACATCGCACTGCCGGATTACAATTTCCGGCATCGTGGTTCCACAGTTGGCGATAGTGGGAGGTTGCTTGCCACAGTCATCGACCCGGGAATTAGCCGCAAAGAGCTTGGCCAGCATTTCCGCTTTCTCTTGGGCCTTGTGAGCCAGTGATCCGTCAGGATAGCGCAGCGGCGGCAGCGAGGGCTTGCAAAAGTTGGCCTGCACGGCTTTGACCAGTTGCCAGTATCCACGGCTGCCCGTCGGATGTGACGTGAGCTCCTGACCAAGCCGCGTGACGCGCTGGGCGTCCGCTCTCTTGAAGGCTCTCTTACTGGACCTAGTGGCTCTGTTGTACGCTGCCTTGAGGCGGGCCACATTCGGGTCGCGCACAGCTCGAGCCCTGATCCAGGCGCGGTAAGCCGCCTGTTTTTGTTGAACAGCTACGGCACACTCACGCCCGAACCAGGGGCGGGCTTTGCGGATGCTGGCGACATCAGTGTATGGAATGTAGTATTCCATACCTAATGTGATTTCACCAGCAACCGCAGAAGCGCTTTCCGATGAAGCCCTCCCTGCAAAGCAGCGCTGACTCCACGGGACGGCTGCGAAGTATTCTCGTAGTCCGTCCCAGTCTGCTGACGAGTAGTGCCACAGTCGCCGCGTCACCTCTACTGCCCTTGCAGGGGACGGTACCTGCAGGCGGGCACGCACAACACAGTGGTCGGATGTACCCAGAGGGGCGCTAACCGTCACACTGTACTGTGCTGGATTACTCGTCAGCAAAATAGCCTAGTATGCCCTTTATTTACAGTAATGTACTTTTAAGAAACATGCCAGAGATTTTACAATCAGTATTACTGCTTGTTCCCTAGGATAGTATTAGCGCAATGATACATAGCCTAGTATTTCAGAATATTTTGGCTTTCTGGGAGGGAAAGAACTTTTTAAGTTAATTCAGTAGTTTCAGAGTTTATATGTCATAAACAAACATACTTTTTATAATAAGTACCTATTTGTAGGGAGAGATAGGGTCATCGAAAAATAGTGAGTTGTTTGAAATGATGCTCGGGTTGGGTGAATGCTTCACAGTGAGTTAAAATGTCATACAAACCAATTAGACAAACCCTCAAAAATTACACTGCTGTAAGTCCAATATTCACACTCCAGCCTTGACTTGCCCTTATGTTTTATCTATACTAATATTATAAAGAGGAAAGATTTGATTGTTTGTTTGCATCGAATAGGCTCCGAAACTACTGGTCCGATTTGAAAATTCTTTCACTGTTGGGAAGCTGCACTCTATGCGGTGAACATAAGCTATATTTTATTCCCGAAATTACGCGGGTAAAACCGCGTGACGTCCACTAGTACATCAATAAAAAAAATGTTTTAATTCATTTCAGGGCATTTAGAATACGACTATGAAGATCTGAAACGCAACTTGGAATAAAATATCTCATATTTATGCAAACCTCATCAAGTAATCTCAAAAACATAGTAAAGGACTACTCACATAGATTCATCTCCATTCAGCATAATATGCTGTATTTATAAATATTTTTTTCACTTTGAAACATCAGTAATCAGAGCTAGATAGTACAGCAATAGTGAACGCATTCTTTCGTGTCCACACTGGAAACGCGTAAGGCTGTATCTCGCTCTGTTTACTTATATTTCAATGCGTAAAAAAATGGCATAATGTGAATAAGCATGGGTAGACCTTAAGTGGTCCTTAGACGATCATGACATTCACTTCAATCAACACAACTAAATGATTATGCATGCATGTAATGCCACATGATAGGGACACTTAAGGCTGCGAACTCGAAACGGTGTGCTGTGCAGCTCTATAGTAGCTAAGAATATAATGTAATCTCAACAATTTTATACACATTATTTTGAATTTAAGTAATAATAATATGATTGATAAGTTTAATTTTTGTATAGTAAGTAGTAAGTACTTAAGTTATATTCAAAACTAGCTACCCATATAGTTACAGATTTTGTAGTCGAATAGCTAGTTATGGACTGAAAACTGTAAATAATAAAACATTTTGTGGTATAATTGAATGAACTTTTAGTTTCATCATTCAAATTCTCCATACTATAGAAATTTATACTACCACTTTTTAGTGTAGTTGTTTAGGTTAAGATAAAATCAAGCATTTTGTATAAGTCTTCCAGATCTTGTGTGAATTTCATAGGTAATATATTAATTTAAGAGAGTTATGTATGTAATGTTCATATTTTACTTTCAATCAATAGTACTGCTGTAAGACAAAGTGCTGTATATATTTATAGTTGCATTAGTTTCTATTCTGTTTGTATTTCCGTCTCATGTGGGGTAAACTTATCTTATTACAGAATCTCTGGGGTAAACTCAGCTTATTACCGAATCTCTGGGGCAAACTCAGCTAATTACCAAATTTCTGGGAGTAAACTCAGCTTATTACGAAATCTCTGTGATAAACTCAACAAAGAGGGTGAGTGAGAGCCATTGTGAGGCTACCTTCTCAGGTACAATGGCTCTATATGGTGGCATATTGTACACCACAATATACCACCATACAGAACCATTGTACCTGCTCTTGAAGCTTTGAGATGGCAACAGTGTGGTACAATATTTGCCAGGACTTGTTTTCCAATTGTAGAGGTTTTAGGAGCACTCCTATGGAAAATTATTCTAGGTAGTATTGTTACACTGATAATAATTTAATTACAGCTCTCCCTCTGTCAATGAATTTCTAAGAATGAAATCAAAATAATTCTTTGCACTTGATCTTTCGTTTGATATTGTGACAGTGCAACATTAAGCACAACTTTCCAGCATCGCAAAAGATGCACAATTGCATGCCCTTTTAGTGGATATTCTATTTACTTTGATATTTTACACATTTGACTGTTTAATGTGATATTTTCTTTGAACAATTTTTGTATTGCCAAATATGAATGTACCTATCCAAGTATTATTATACAAATGTACCAATTTATACATTGTTTTAATCATAATATCTTTGACTAGAACAAGAGGCACTTATTTACTATTAACAGCTGAAGCCAAAACTTTTTTATGAGTAAATCAGGAACCTTTCCTGGCAGGAAATAAATAATGGGTATTCTCTTCTAACACAAACAGTACCTACACATTGCATCATTATGACAGCTGATTTGTCAGCCACTGCTGGGCATAGGTCTCCCCTAATGATCACCTTTTTTTTTACATTCAGTCTTGTGCCACCCACAAAAAAAGAAGTCCAGAAATAAATTTATTCTAGGTTGTAGTATAGTGTATGTGAAACAATAACTGTTGCAAAGGAGCATTATCTGTCTTCTAATATATTGAGCTGCACCAACTTATGACACAAATCTGAAAAGCTTTGTCTTGATCATAGGTACTTTATAGGCTTCTAATTTATTACTTTCCTACCTGTTACCAACAAGATACTTTTGTCACACATTCGCAGTGAAGATGATGGGTTTTTATTATCAAATCTACTGAAAGGTAATCACTTTGACGAGATACTAAAAGTCTAAGGCCCTTCGTACACAAGGCTACGCAAATCTTCGATACTAATGTTGTCAACTTATGTCGCGAATATTTGGTAGCGCACGACCCGTACACACGAGATATCTCAAGACGCGATTTTGTCTATTCTGCCACTGTAGACATAGCGACAACACGTCTCAGACTAATTTAATTTACGAAATGTCTGACACAAGTGACGATGAAACTATAATTTTGGCTTACTATCTTTACCCTCGCGCGCTCGAAGCGCTCGTGGCCCCGCGGACTCAGTGTTCTGTAAACGATCACTGCAGTAAGCAACTTTCACTATGGCCGGTCCATGGATGGGTGACCATCCATGTGATCACTTTGTGACATTTATTAGAGCGTTTCCGTGCTTCGAAGGCACGTTAAGCCGTTGGTCCCGGTTGCCAGTAAAATGGCAGTCATTAAGCTAAGTTGAAGGCTTTATTTCAACAGCAGGCAGTCACAACCTGCGCCTGTCCATTTAAACACGGCAATACGGCTCACCACCTATTACGTGGGACAAATTATACAAAGGTGAAATGTGGGCATATTATATGCCTCTGCCTACCCCTTCGGGGATAAAGGCGTGACCATATGTATGTACTATCTTTACCAAAAGCAAAGAAATCGTCGTAATAGGAAATACTGGGTTCATCCATATATAGAAAAAAATGTAAAGTGTAGACTGTTTGTAGCTGCAAAAGAATTACAACAAAGAGATACTTAATTAAATAAATAAATAAATAAATATGGACATTTTACACAACGCTATCTGATCCCAAAGTAAGCTAGGAATAACCTGCTTGTGTTATGGGTATCAGAGCACGGATATTAATACTTATATACTTTTAAATACATACATATTATACATAGAAACACCCAGACTTAAATTAAATATTCAACAATTGCTCTGCCATCTTGGAAATCGCAGCGATGTTAGTAGCGACGACCTCGACCGGCAGGTAGCGCGCGACTAGCGTCGGCGACGAATTAACAAAATGTCGGCGACGCATGTCTGTGTACGAACCTCTTTGAATTTGTATTGCGGTAGTCGCTTAGAGACCAAAATCGTTGGGTATCGAAGATTTGCGTAGCCTAGTGTACGAAGGGCCTTACATGTCATTAGAAACATTCTAAAAAAAATTATTAGGAATATAAAATAAAACTTCAAAGATTTAAGGAGTATATAAAACATTATATCAACTTATGACAAAACAGTGAATTTCTGCTTACTCTAAGTACCTACCTATATAAACTTAATTTTGTAGATATCCGGGCAACTTCATCCTCATGAAAATCCAAGTAGTAAAGAAAGAAACAATGATACACAGAAAGGCTACAGAAATTAACAGGATTCTATTCAATTTAGGTGTAGAAGGGTTGTGTGTACGGTCCAGAATGATGAATCCAACGCCGCCGAGAGAGAATAGAAAACTTGACGCCAATCCTTCCATAATATACTGACCATTGACGCGATTCGGCATGAACGCGACTGGTCTACTATGGCCATGCTCATCAGTTGTAGAACCCACACTCGGCGGTTCTACAATCACGTCGTAGATGATTCCTACGGCAAAAAATTCATGAATTACAATATTTCCAATAAGAATTCCCTAAGAAAATTATAAGTTATAACGAAAAACAAGGGTCTAACCTCCAGTGACCAAGAAGTATGAAAGTAGTACCAATGAGAATGTGGTCATAGCGGACGGAGCTTGTAGCCATGTCGGTTTCTTGATTTTGATGTTAGGAATTTCAAGAACTGTAAACGGGAGTGCAAATAAACCTTCCATTTATGCGAATTTATGTCTGTACAAACGAAATGAAACCGACAAGACAATTTTGATAAGCGGCTGTATACGTCAATGACAGATTTGACAGATGGATTTTTTATAAAATTAAAATGTTGGCTTTGTTTACTTAGAGCATTTATGAAGTCGTCCCAAAAACTCTTCTGAACCCCTAAAAATAAATGATAACTTTACTCGAAATCATAAAGTGGGCTTAGTAGAAGCCCACTTTATGATTTCGATTTTTGCGACATTGCGGTCTATTAGATTTTTATTATAATATTCAATACCATTACGCTGTCTCGCAGCAGAGCGGCATGGCATTTCATCAGTTTTCTGTAAAACACTTTTCTTTTCTAACAGTTTTCCTAAGTTCAGGTCATGTCAGTATCACTATTAAAATTACAAGCGTTCAAAAATAAAATTTATACTCGCAAAATACTTTTCTTCTGCTTCAAACAGAGCGTACAATAAAAACAAAATCTGATAACAGAGGGAACCAATCAACTCAAATCATTGCTATTAAATGTCTGTCATCTATTGGTGGATATTTAGTGATCAATGCAGTTAACAGTATGGGCCAATAGGAGATTAGAATCAACTATCGAAGTTGTGGAATGTCTATGAGTGAGCAAAGAGAACAAAATTTTGACATCAACTGTCAAATGTCAAATCTTACGATTCGATTTACCAGAAAATTGAGCTAAAGTTCGTTTCCATTTTCCACATTGGTTTCCACATTTTTAACCCTTTGGCAACGAAGTATTTTTTCATCATAATTCAATCTTCAAAATGTGTTAATGTGTTGTGTTGTGATCTCTGACGTTTGCTCCTTTGCTAGTGCTATTCTGTTTATAATGGTAACTTTGCGGGAAACGTAAAAATGTTCTAATTTTACGCACAAAATGATATGGACTGTGGATATTTCTCTAATATTACGATGAAGGGTGGTTTGTGTGTTGTATATACGTCCCTGCTGACAATTTCAGTGCTTTCAAGGTAAGTTTAAGTTACGTTTTCATACACCAAATAAGGAACTGGTTCCATGCAGCTGTTAGAACAGTTTTTTTTTTGTTTTCACAGCTGTGCTCTCTTCATTTTGGTAGTATCGGAAGCTCTCCATGTCGAGGATGGTTCTAAGGTCGACCTATCAGGACTGCATAATGTCAGTCAGAAAACTGAGACCAGTGCTCAGGATGCTGGTCCTGCAAATAATCCTGAAGAGACATTATCAGAAGACACGAAGAAAGTCGAAGATGGTGAGGTGATATTTCCGGAGGCGTTGTCACTGAACTCCGTAACTACAGATGGGTAAGTTGTTTTGTTTTCATTTGCAGTGAAAGTGATCAGTTCCATTGAATGAGTCCGGTGGCCTTCGGTAGTTTCTATTTATACCTACTTATTGCTGTTCAATTCTGTGTTGCTCTTTGTTATAATTGAGTAGCAATAAGTATTTCCATTGTTACTGGTTTTATTCGTTTTTTCAATACATTTAATGCTTTAAAATTATCCTGTTATTTTTACACCATTATTTGCAGATGTAGAGCTTAGTATTTTAATGTATTATTTTCAACATCTTTTCAAGTCTATAGTCAAATCTCCAAAAAAAATTTAAAAATTTTTGAGCAACAAATTTTAAAAAACGATAGGTAGGTATTTAAAAAGTATATAGTCTGTATTACGTTCAGAAGAGTAAAAAAAAGTTTATGTTTATAATTATGATATCTTCAGTAAATCCACATGAACTGTAACCAAATTTATTCAGCTTTGTGAAATTGGTATTTTTTTATTTAATATTATTAAGCAATTACATGTAATTTCCTTGCAAAAATTAATGAATGAAGTTAATAAGAATATGCTAGCATAATTAACAGTTAATCATTGTTATTATGTTAAAAACTTAATTACAATAATGTAGTTTTAAAAAAAATTATGACTTCTGCTTTATACTCAACCTTCTTTTCTGTGAGATAACAAGTGCAAGTAAATGTAATGATTATAACAAGGCAAGGCTCTACGGGGTTCCCCTTGCTTGGTCGATGTTGTAATGAATTCTTCATATCCTTTGGCCCAGCTATAGGGTGAGTAGGAACACCGCAGGGTTTAGTGGGTATTACGGTCCCAGTTTCTGGGACCAGTGAGCCCCACACATCGTGGGAAGACAGTGCCCGAACACATTCCGTATGACCCTGCATAAATGGGCACTCTTGGCTCATGGTGGAAACCGACCTTAAGGACTAAATTACCTGGCTCATGGTGGAAACCGACCTTAAGGACTAAATTACCAAATGATAATCTGTATGATAACTGAAAGTTTGTTTTCACCTTATCAAACTATACTCCAAGACTTTTTAATTTTGAAAAACATTCGATTGAACGGCCCTAACAATTTTACTTAAGTATAATTAAATTTGTAACTTGGAATTCCAGTTTTTAATATTATTTATAGAAGACTAAACAGAACATATTAAAATAAATCTTTTTGTGGGATTTAGATACCTTTATTACATTATGTATCTGTCTATTGATCCTGTCAGTTGAGTCATCTTATGACCTATGAAACCCAGTCCCAAACAAGCCCTCTAGGCTTCACCTTGAAACCAGGAATCTGTTGCAAAAAGTCAGTTATTTGAAAGTATTCACTCGTGTAAATTAAACAAACATGAGATTATAATTTACTATACAATGCGTTCTCTGGTGTTGCGAACGTCCATAGACTAGGGCAACAACTTTGCATCAGGTGGGCCATAAGCTTGTCTGCCACATTAGTAGTACACAAATCGCAGTGGTGATAGATAACCTGTTTAAAAAAATATCGCATAGTTATTAATTTTAAAGAGACATTACCGTTATTTTCGATGATTTATTTATCGGCGCGGTCTGATTAGAAGTAGTGGGCGTGGTCTATAAACTCGTATACTTTTAGATGTAATCTTTGTCCGTTGACCTTGCCTAAACAGGGTTACGAGTTTTGTCGCCTGCGGGCTTATCATGACGATATCGATATTGCGCATTCACTAGAAGCCAAGTCCATTGAAAAAAATATACTATGTTAGAGTTATCTGTAATTTATTTATTAGGAAAGTATTAATGTAAAGAGCTCTTTACCGGTACAACCTCGAGGCGGGTTTCTAAAGTACGTCATATATAGGGCAAATCTTATCTTCGATCAGCCAACTTCGGGACCGCTAAATTTGCCCTCTTTAATAAAACGAGTGCAGTTACATACTTCGGCAGGTTATGAACACACTACGTAAAATAATTGTTACGATGTGAACGCTCGTTTCGAATGTGCTTTAGGATGCATTTTTGTTAAGTTACTCACCTATCAAAAAAAAAACAGTTGCACATTCTTTGCGGAGATTCTGATATGTTACAATAAGGTTACGATCTATTATTGACAGGTTCCTAAACGCATCAAAAACGCATCTTGTAGCACATGCTTTGCGGAGATTCTGAGGCTACATTTAGGTTAAGATCTAAGTAAGCAGAGCAGTCTTGGGGAATTGGACACCTTTATTAACCCTTAGCACAATAAAATGGACGCTAGTGAACGTAAAATTTATACCTAGGACGCAAAGTTAAAATGCGAATAGAATTGGAACCAATGACTTGTTACTCCGAATTAATATTCAACTCTAAACATATTTAAACGAAGTCAATGATCTCATATCTCTACGAATAAATTTGTTGACGCGAACAATTTCTGTGACTTTATTTTCAACGTCTATCTAATTTATCTACTAAATTATTGTTGGGAAGGACTGTGGTGGTTCGGTTATACGCAGTGCGCCAGTATTTGGGAGCTGGTCGCAATACTCGGTAATCCTGATGTTCCTGTCTCTATTAAACACTATTATAATAATATTATCATCTTCCTATGCGTGACAAGACTCTAGTGAGGTGTGATATGATCCTCTTTATTTTCGTTTGGAAATCCTCATGGTTGCTATGCCGGACTTCTAACGACTAAAACCACACGGTGCCTCGCTATCTGTCTAAGGCCAGGAGCCCCGGGCAAGCCCTCGGAAGGATAAACCCAGGGCTCCCGACACAGACTTTGTTCACCATCGCGGACTCACCCTATGGGCACAAATTAGAGATAGTACAGATGAAAAACTCATGTATTTCCTTTTTTTTCAAACCTACCCCCTGCTACACACACTCGCGCACAAATTCAGTATCGAAAAGTCGGTTGAGGAGCGCCTGACCTAGTGACTGTAAATGAGTTGTCAATGAGTTGTCTATGTGTGCGTAGCCTCAGCGAATTTAGTATGTAGGTTTCCATCTGTACTATCTCTAATTTGTGCTATGGGTGTGATAGGTTCCTACAAATGTCTTATGGTATCCAAGCTAGCGTTTTATGTAAGTGGAGCCATCTGCCCACGTACCTAGGTGGTGAGCCTATTGCCGTGTTGAAATGGACATGCGCAGGTAGTGACGTCATATCATTGATAGTCGAAATATCAGTCACTCATGTAATATCGATTCCAATGTGAGACGGCGGGAACCATAAATCGTCATTGTGACGCCCCTTGACTCTTGACACATTGTATGAATTTTAATGTGAAATGCACGCTTCATTCGTAGGCATGTTAAATGAAATGACGCAGCAAATGGCTGTTATTGCAATAATTATTGCTAGTCATTATGTTTACTGTGTATCTAGCGTCCTTCGAATAGCTTATACGGTGGCAGATGGTAAACACACTTTGCGCCTGGTGGAGTGCTCGTATACGGAAAGGTCCAGTAGGTGCTTTCTTGGCTTCCTTCTGCCCTTAGATTATGGAATAAATAAACTCCTTATCTCTGTTTTTCCAAACCTCTTACACGGTCTACCAGTATGGGGTATTTCAAAAGGGGTCTTAGAAGGTTTCTGCGGGTTCTGCAGCGTAACTTCCATAAGCTATGGTAACCACTTTTGATTTTATTTATTTGTTTATGTACACACAAGAAATAAAACAAAAACAATATACAGAGATATAGGTACAATGGTACTGCTTATTTCCATAAGAAATATATACCAGCAGACCGGCGAGAGGTGTTTGATCAGATTTCTCACATCTTTGACTACTTATAAAAATATCCTTTGCCCTGTCTTTTCATCTTAAGTTTGAGTACGAGTAATAAAATATAAAATAAGTAGGTAACTATTATATTGCTTCAAGCTTTCGACCTCCATTTACATTTGAAGTTGAATTAGTTGTAATTTTATTGTGGTACAACACCACACCTTGATGTAGGTACATAGGTTTGATGGATATCATAATTATAATATAAATAACTACATCCTCAACCTTGTCGAGTTCCTTTAGCTGAAATTAACCTTCGGCGACTGGGTCTTAGTACCCAAACCGATGTTAAGTTGCCAGTCATGTTTAATGAATTTCAATAAAGATAATTTAATTAAAAGCCAGCTATTACAGAATTGGCTCCTAATCTGCCCAATTCGATGATTATGAACTAATTTCAATGCTAATATCTGAGCTTGCCGCTTCAGTGACTCTACCACAGAATAACTCTACCTAAAAATAAAAATACCTATCTTATTCTGAAAGCACGAACACTAATACCGCTGTTGATTATTTTTTTGTTTTAGTTGGTTCCGTGGTTCCGCCAAAACAGTGCAATAGACAGACATATATTTTATAGGAAAAAAATGATCTTTGACACAACATTTCAATCGTTCAGTCGCAATATGTCCAATTCGCAAAATGTCCAGCGCGCTCAAATTGTCCAATTCTCACAACGTCCAATTCGCAAATTGTCCAATTCTCACAATGTCCAATTCGCAAATTGTCCAATTCTCACTTCGTCCAATTCTCACAATGTCCAATTCGCAAATGGTCCAGTTCGTAAAATGGAGTTGTGCTTGATTACGGGAGGCGTTATTGACAACCTTCTACGAGGCGAGAGTCAGCTCGAAGTAAAAATGTCCTTTCTCATAATGTCCTTTTCTTGAAATATCCTTTCTCATATATTATTTATTTCCTTTCTCATATATGTGCAATGCAGGATTAACACCGCGCAATCCGACTTGGATAGGTTAGGTTAGAAGGCTAAGACGGGAGCGGAGCGGAGCGGAGCGGAGCGGAGCGGAGCGGAGCTCCCGCATTAGCCTTCGTGGTTATTTTTTTATAACCACCTAAACACAACCACCCCAAATTCTAATTATTAACTGATCGTTCTGAATAACATACTTATACATCAAACTTACCAAGTGAATGGTGGTAACTTAGGTGGTTATAAAAATATAACCACGAAGGCTAATGCGGAAGCTCCGCCGCGCTCCGCTCCCGCCTTAGCCTTCTAACCTAACCCATCCAAGTCGGATTGCGCGGAGTTAATCCAGTAGTGCACATATTTTGAGAAAGGGACATTTTGAGAAAAGGACATTTTGACAAAAGGACATTTCGAGAAAAGGTCATTATACGATGAGACGGATTAAAATACCTATGTTGATTCCATTTATCCATATAGATCCCTAATTACGAACTGGACCAATTGCGAATTGGACCAATTGCGAACTGGACCAATTGCGAACTGGACCAACTGCGAACTGGACCAATTGCGAACTGGACCTACTACCCGTTCGCTCTAACTTTGCCGTTTGCGTAGAGGCGTATACCCGAATTGTTAATTACACGAAGTAAATTGACAGCAGCCAATGTCACTTCGTCATAGAAAATAAGCAACATTGTATTAAGAAGTGAAACTAGTCGCTGTCAACCACTTCGTCTAATAAAAAATTTGACTTTAGTATGGAGCCGAGCGGCAAAGTTAGAGCGAACGAGCAGTATTGAGAATTGGACAGTTGAACATTTTGCGAATTGGACATATTGCGACTGAACGATTTCAATTGATCCTTCTTATCATCAAAATTTGCATAGCATTTACAAATGTAATTATTTGCAATGTTATTATGTACAATGAGGAGCAATAAAATAATAAATTCTACGAGAAATCAAGTGTTTGAAGAAACAAACGTGTTCAAATATTAGTACACACTCGTGTCTATAAATACTAACACTGACATTGGAATTATTATCACTTTGATAATTTATCTTTGCGAATGCGAAGGTGAGCTGAGTGGGTCGTATAAATGCAGAAATAACTACAAAAGTCTTCTACCACAATAGACAAAAGTATAAAAATCGGACGAAAACAAAGGTATAAAAATAACTGCGAGGAGCGCAGCGAGGACACAGCGCTCCACACATTGGCGGAGTGCACGGCGTGGTCAGGTCCTCGTGGCAGGTCTGGACGTGGACACTCTCTCGCTGGAGACCATGGTGCGAGACATGATCTCCAGCGGGAGTATGTGGGACTGCGCTGCCTCTTTCTGCGAGCAGGTCATGCCCGTGAAAGCGACGGCGGGAAGGGAGCGGGAGAGAACTCTCTCACCCGAGTTCCGCAGTTCATCCACGTAGGATTTTCCCTCACGTAAAAAAAAGGTATGAAAAAAGGACTGAGTAGAGCACGTTGGGCTGTGACTAGCAATGCGAGCAAGCTAAGACAAGCTCTATCCGCTTCATGAAAGCTCTACCGTTTAAACGTCTGCTACATGACACAGCCATACATACAAACAACCATACCGAAAAATGTGACTTTGATTATTTACCGTTTCATCTTATTCAGCTATAGTCGCCGACTGCTTTTCCTAAACGCCTACAGTACCTATAGAGTTTTTCAAAAGCGTCTTAGAAGGTTCTTGCTTGGAGTGTAGTGTTTCTAGTGATACAAACGTCCATAGCATACAGTACACTTGACGCCGAGTAGTCAACTTGGCGTCAGGTGTACTGTATGCTATACTGCCACCTAAGTGGCATAAAAATAAACAGTGGTCGACAAAATCGAACTTACAGCATTCTGCATTGCATAGTGATGTTCGATCTGAAAGACGTCTTGTAAATTCTGAGTGGAAGTGTCTGTGGCTTGCCACTTTTGAGGTTGTTGTTTACAATAGCTTTAACTAATATATCCGGCTACTTCGAAGCTTTTAAGACATTGAAATGTCCCAATGCCACTTTATTTCTTGATTTTTCATCTATGCTATTATTATTACCACAAAACACGGTGTCTATGTGTGTGTAGCCCGAGCGTACTTTGCATGTAAATTGCCTTCTGTAACTTAATATCCCCTCCCCCCCCCCAGGGGAAGCCGCAGTGGTAGCCGTAGGTCTGTTGGGAGTCCTAGGATATCCTTCCGAGAGCTTACCCGGCGCTCCCAACCGTAGGCTGTTAGACCACGTAAGGTTTTTTAGTCGGTAGAAGTCCGGCATGGCATCCATGAAGATTTTCCCTCGCGTAAGACAAAAAAAAACCTTAATATTTTGTGTTATTACTGTATCAGCAAATCACGCCCCACCGGCTCTTCACAATGATTGGAAATGTAATCTAAAAAAACTAACTAACAATATTCCTTATCAAATCAATGAATGGACGCGATAATTAAAAGTGCTAACTGAATACAATCTCGTTAATAGGTGATTATTATGGTTAGCGGCTGACTTTATTACCTTCGGCGCTAATTACGAGGGCTAATGAGTAGGCTGCCGTGGCTACACCCAAGTAGCTATATTTCTACCCGACTTGAAAAGAATGGTGTTCGATAGAATATTTCTAACCGGCTTGAAAAGGATGGTGGTCGATAGAATATTTCTAACCGAATTGAAAAGGATGGTGTTCGATAGAATATTTCTAACCGGCTTGAAAAGGATGGTGGTCGATAGAATATTTCTAACCGAATTGAAAAGGATGGTGTTCGATAGAATATATCTAACCGGCTTGAAAAGGATGGTGGTCGATAGAATATTTCTAACCGAATTGAAAAGGATGGTGTTCGATAGAATATTTCTAACCGAATTGAAAAGGATGGTGTTCGATAGAATATTTCTAACCGAATTGAAAAGGATGGTGTTTGATAGAATATTTCTAACCCACTTGAAAATGATAGTGGTCGATAGACCTCAAAGGTCGATAGAACTCTTGTGTGCAATTTTGTCAAAAACAATGTCAATTTTTGTTTTTACCATTAAATTAGTTGCTAATAAAACGAGTGTAGGTATGTACATTATTGTACATGTTCATTAATAGATTTGGTATTCATTTCACACACTTTCGTATCATTATATGACATATAGAACGTACCTACCTATATCGAACTTCTCAAATAACCTTTATTTGAGGAGTTTTCCTCAAGAATTTCCTGCACATAACGCATGATTTTAATTTTAAACAAATTCAAGAACAATGTTTTTGACTTTATTAACTACCTTCGTACTGGAACGCGCAAAATTGGGTTCTTCCTACCGCTTCCCATGGTAACATATTCCCGGAAAGAAAAGCAGTCTTAGGCAAATCCGTTTAGCCATTAGACTTAGAGCGTGATTAACAAATATCCAAACATTTTCACAAACTTTCAGTAGTATTATCTTACTTCTTACTAATATTATAAATGCGAAAGTTTGTGAGTGTGGATGTGTGGAACTGTGGATGTTTGTTACTCATTCACGCTCAAACGGCTGAACGGATCTGGCTGAAATTTGGTACGGGGATACATTATAGTCTGGAATAACACGTATACTTTTTATCCCGGGAATATGTTCCTACGGGAAGTGGGAACGGGAATTTTTTTACGCGGGCCGAGCTGCGGGCGTAAGCTAATATGTTATAAATTGGTTTTTATTTGTATGTTATATATATATATATGCACCTTTTTGTAGTCCGATAAACCTTTCATTCAATAAAGTAGATAAAAAAGAACTAGATAAACATATTAAACAGACTTGTATGCACTCTTATCTAAATTAGTATCGTGTCGGCCTGATAGAGGTGTTAAAAAGTAAGTGCCTCAATCTTTCCTGTCACCCATGTATTATTAACTTATAAATAAATGCTACACATTATCGACGCGTAATCATTAAAAAAAAGATCTCAATCGTTAGACTAACTAGGCACAAAAAAAAAGAAATTGATGTGCGAGTCGTACTTGCGTATTTTGGTTCCGTGCCTCATCCTAGTTTAGTTTATTAGGTACATGGAATATTATACTCATATAGGTACTGTGCGTTTTTAACACATTAGTCACTCGTAAAAGGGAATGAGCTAATGTCATCTATGGGGCATTTTGTCATTCTATACACTACTCCTGAGAATTTCTTAACAGTAAAGTAAGGCTACTCCACTGCTCGACCAAATATTGACGATTGTTCTATTTGTAAAACCTGCCTTTTACGTTAATCTATATTTTAAAGGTACGCTCACGTTTTCGACACAATGAAAACAGATTGCACAGATTAAATTATAGTTACTACGTAAGCAGAGGTTCCCACGTTGACCGAAACAGTAGAATTGGTAGAATCAACACAACGGAGATCAAAGCTCTGAATGAAGGTAGGACGATGCTACACATTGGTTTCGTTTCTTCTAAAAAAACTTCTCTTTCGAGTGAGTACGAGTAGTGTGTGTATTAGTTCTTTTCACGGGCCCATTCGACAGTAACTATTCGTTGACAGCCACCACAGAACCCAGGATGCCATCCTTTACGGGAATTATACAAAACTACCCTGCCTTGTCTCGGGTTTGTGATACGTTGGTCGCGGAACCCTAAATAATGATTAACGATAAACAATTTTTAACTATTACACTCTGTAATATAATGTATGTTAAGTGAACAAGTGATCATGCCAGCCACAGTTATCTCTTATGTAAAGTATTAGGTAACCATTTTTAAAACTGTAATTATAGCTTCTATAATAGTATCGGGTGTTGTCTGGGGGCCATTGAGCCAGACATTATGTATAAGACTCTGGCCAATAAGTTATTAGATATAACGTTCTAATAATCTGTTATCTAACTCTTAATTTCTTTTTCAAGTAACCAATGAACGCTAGGTGCTTACAAGTCTTAAAAGAGAAGTTTCTTTTTCATTTTTTTATGAGTTCTATGTTTTGTAGTTACAGGCTACAAATATGCTTGTGTAATGCCTTATTATGATAGATAAGTCTCAGAATATATAACGTAATTAGAATAGCCATTGTTCGGTATTGTCAGGTGGTAAGTTTAAATTAATTTTGTTTGCTTAAATTTGAAGCTGAGCTCTTTGACTATTGTCGATAGTCTTCATAAGAAAGAATTTCAAACGTAATGCATTTGTGAAATATAAATAAGGTTATGTTATTTATTAACAGTCCGAGATCGTTAAGACCAACCCGTCCTTCAATTTTTGAAAACAATATTTTGGTTATTAAGGGAGACAAGCAATGTAAATGTACAATAGAAAGAATGGTGGAAAATACATATACACAATCAACATGGTGTTAGCGTGTTAGCTAACTGTTGACACTTTGTGAAATTCTTTCACGAATTTCACTAAAATTATTTTAGTGAAATTAAATTAAATTTCACTATAATTATTTTAGTGTAATTAAATTAAATTAATTTTTTTTTTTTTTTAATTTTATATTTATTTCGAATTTTAGTGTGTATTGCACACATTAAAATGATTGAAGCATGTTATCTTATTTAAACGTCCATTTCTAATGAAAATGCCCGCATCCCAAAATGTCCATTTCTAGAAATAACTACATGCTAAACTGTCAATTTCTTAAAATGACCACACTTAACAAGTTCTCTTAAATTCTCACGCACGCGGGTAATTTCTAGAAGTGTTACTCTACTGTCGGCATGTATTATTTCTAATCATTTCTTAATTCGATTTCGATTTCAATCGCACGTCAATACATTCGAGATCGAAAGTGACTTGAGCTCATTCATCACAGAGTGCGATATGTTTTTTTTTACCGTCTCGCGATCACGAACTTGTAAACGATTATATTTTGTATGATACTGGGTCAATAAACCCGCATATTACTCGATTTACCTAATCGTGTAGACTTTCGAAGATAGTATCTAGTAGTGAAGGTCCTTTTTTTATACCACCACGGTGGCAGACAAGCATACCGCCCACCGCATGTGCTGGTGGTCACCGCAGCCTATGGACGCTTGCAACACCAGAGGTGCTACACTCGCGCTGCCGACCTTGTAAATACCTGAGACCCCTTTTGAAGAAAAATAAAATATTCCTTGTATAACTTTATAAACAACATGGCAACAGTTTGTCATGGAATGGCTACGGAACTTTCACACCACGGAACATCCCAAAATCCCAGTGTTTTTGCCCCTACTGATGTAGCTATTGGGCTTCCTGTGTACCCGCTACAAGTAAATCCTGTGTGGCGGTGGGCTGACCAAACACAACTTCACGAAGGTCTTTTCTAATCTGATTCTGACATAAGTGTAATGGGTGGAAGCTATTCGTTCTTAATTCAGTATTTTAAATATAGAAAAGTAAAAAAAGCCTATGATCATGAGGCTACACGTAGGCGCTATAGCAATTTGAAAACATTTTGTCAGAAATGCAAAGTCAACTATTTTCAAACCCATTGTATAGTACAACGCCAGGTTTTCTTTCATCATTGCTGTTAGTAATTCTGGTGTACTCAGAAGCATTGGGTTAGGTTTGGAAGGACTAGATTTTAAAACCTCGGTGTTAGCTGAATGTCCCAAACATTCGGCCTTATTACAAAACATGGGTTAACTATAGTTACTTAACTAAATAATATGTAGAAAAAGAATTTATAGAGCTTCAATATCATTCCCACAAGTTTAAACAGTCGCAAGATCGTGGTTTTTTAGGGGTTGTTTTCCAGGATTCCAGTGCCAGGTTGGATGATGATGATCATCATCATGACGACGACGATGATCTTCATTGATGATGATTATGTTTTGTATGTAGAAAAAGTCTATATTGCTAAACGACTTATCTGCAAATGGTCTTTTAAATTGTCATGGTTTTAAAAGATCATTGATGAAATTACCTGTACCTATTTTACCTGAATGCCATTACAATAGTAGTTTTCGATACAAGTGTGGGATTTCTGTTATTACAACGAGTTACGACAGGTGTTGACCCGAGCCGAAGGCGAGGGTAGACAGTCGGAACGAGTTTAAATAACAGTCCCACACGTTGTATTGAACAACTATTTTTAATACAGTTGCGAAAAAATTAAACAATTTTATAAAATAATAAAAACACAACAAACCTGAATATCCAAAATGGCGCCAACCGTAAAATAATATATACCTTCCTAAGCAGAGACTATGGCAGTGCACTTCATACAGCCAACTTTTTTTATTTTTATAAATTTAATTTGGCCGATACTTATACTAATTTATGCTTAAATATTAATTAAAATTACTTTTAATCTGATATTGAAACAAGTTACTGTCTTTTTTTAGAAATATTTGCATGAATAGACATTATTTTGACAATTGGGAAAGAAAACGCACGAGTGCGGGAATGGGAAAGAAAAAAGCACGAGTGTGTAATAGCCCACATCCCGAACGCTATACGTCCCTGTAATACGCCACTTTTTGAGCAACTGTATTAAAAAGAATTTACCTACCTTATTTATTAAAGTTATCTTTAAGGATGAAGTAGTGTGTGAATGTACATTCGATTTTACATACAATAGAATTAGTAATACATTTTCTATAGACATTTCTTGGGTACAGTATAAATGAGTTCATTTAATGACTTACTGTCGATCTCGACAAGTTGCTCACAAACGAAATAGAAATTGAATTAAGGAATGAATGAATTCCCTGTCAACAACAAAATGTGAGCCCATTTGTATCCAATTATTTCCAATGGTATCTCAATGACAACTTAGCTTAAAAGATTTTTATATTTGTCTGGCCTGTGAGAGATGTAGTGTGTGTGAATGTACCTACATTAATATGCACTTGTATATAAATAATCTATACTACCCTTAGATCATCTAACCACAGGATGCGCCTTACTTAAGCACTGTTTTCTGCCATTGCACATGACCATTTGGTCTTTTGGCTTTATAAAAAGCACTGTACATCAGTACATCATTTTGTATGATTAAACTAGTTCCTTTTTATTGTAGTTGACTGTACAATAAAAATTAACACAACAGTCATTACGCGTTTGTCGATTAATACATTTTTAAATGTAATGAAATTTTATATTTCTTTGTGTTTCCCCCTTCACCCGCTATGAAAACTGGCAGAATATTTTTGTATGCGGTGGTTCGCAAAGGCTAGTCCCGTGATATATGGTCTAAGATACTACCTAATATTATAAAGAGGAAAGATTATCGTTTGTTTGCATAATAGACTCCGAAACTACTGAACCGATTTGAAAAATTCTTTCACTGTTGGAAAGCTACACTATACCTGGTGAACATAGGCTGTATTTTATTCTAGTATTCCCGCGGGAACGGAAGCTACGCGCCTTAAACCGCGTGACGTCCGTTAGTCATGAACAATATACAAACTATGAGAAGACTAACCCAATTACGATGCAATACTTTAGCTGGCCAATGTCCAAAATAGAAAATATAGTGTATTCCAACAGATACCCAGTAAAATAGTCTTACCACCTGCGACAGAATTGCAATGTAGAAATAAGCTAGCATTATTGACCGTGTACATTGAAATGTATCGTTGTCAATGTAACATTGTACAGCAGGTGTACCAACCAAAAGCTTGCAATATCTATACTTCTATACTAATATTATAAAGAGGAAAGATTTGGTTGTTTGTTTGTTTGCATCGAATATCTCCGGAACTATTGGACTTATTTGAAAAATTCTTTCACTTTTGGGAAGCTACACTTTTCCCGGTGAACATAGGCTATATTTTATTTCCGTATTCACACGGGAATGGGAGCTATGCGGGTGAAACCGCGTGGCGTCCGCTAGTCATAAATATATGACTGGCATTGGCAGTGGCTGCTGTGAGGTCGTGGATGATTATTTAGTTCGAGCTTGTTTGTTATTGGACTATTTTGGTTTTCTATGAGCTTTACTCCTAGTATATACTTAGTTTTCTTTTTTATATTATGATATTGTACTCTCCAATTTGATGCCGCCTACCCTTAGACCATATAACACGGGACTAGCCTTTGCGAACCACCGCATACAAAAATATTCTGCCAGTTTTCATACAAATGAAGGGGGAAACACAAAGACATATAAAATTTCATTGCATTTAAAAATGTATTTATCGACAAACGCGTAATGGCTGTTGTGTGTTAATTGTTATTGTACAGTCAACTACAATGTAATGTACTAGTTTAATCATATAAAATGATGTACTGATGTACAGGCTTTTCATAAAGCCAAAAGACCAAATGGTCATGTGCAATGGCAGAAAACAATGCTTAAGTAAGGCGCATCCTGTGGTTAGATGATCTAAGCGCCTACCTGATGGAAATAACTACAAAAATGGGTTATCAAAAATTTAAATAAATGAATTGCATTTTTATGCCCGTACATTCGTACATCCATTGCGTTGATTTATTTTATATAGATAAATGATAGATTCATTATAGTAGGATATGTTAAATTAAGATAAAGATTATGTAACACTCAAAACTAGTCATAACACAGACAGAGCAAGTTCACTGTACGCCTATAGTTAATGTATGATAAACAAACTATATTTGTAATAGGATGTTGCGATTGCGATAAAACAACTCGACCAGTTATTGCACACAGCAACAGCTCTTCTCGACGTAAAGCTTATTTATTAGCTGGACAATTGAATTGAAATTCAAACCAATCTGACATCTTGAGATGTCAATCTGACATTTAGAGACGTCAATTTGACGTTCTAAGAGGATTAGTATTTTATTTTTAACTAGCGAACGTCACGCAGTTTCACAGCAGTGGTTCATAGCAGGTAAATCAATGTCTTTCACGTCGCTATCGGTCATTCAACTATTGATGGAAAGGATTACTATGGGTTAATTGTCTTGCGAGATTTTCGGGTGAGTTCTTTATGACATATGACTTTTAACACGCCAACATTTTCAATACAAATATTATTTGTATAAAGCGAAACAAAAAACAACCTCACAGCAGCCACTGCCAATTCCAGTCATATATTTATGACTAGCGGACGCCACACGGTTTCACCCGCATAGTTCCTGTTCCCGTGGGAATACGGGAATAAAATATAGCCTATGTTCACCGCAAAGAGTGTAGCTTCCCAACAGTGAAAGAATTTTTCAAATCGGTCCAGTAGTTCCGGAACCTATTCGTTAACAGACAAACAAACAAAAAAACAAAAAACAAATCTTTCCTCTTTATAATATTAGTATAGATTATTTTGTATCAAATGCAATAGTTTATCAGTGATACAATTCCTGTAGAAGTCTCCGACTAAACGACATTTTGGGAAAGGGACAATTTGGTACCAGGAGACATTTTAGTAAAGGCTGTTTGAGCCTAAACAGTCTCCTAGTTACTAGTTGATTGGACGAACGTTTCGGATTTTCGTTAACGGCTTTCAATTCAATGGTAGAAAGTTCAAACTAGTTACTTTTCGGGGAAACTGCTGTGAAACCTCGCCGATGAAACACACTTGAAATTGGTATTATTTACTTAACGCGGACTATTATTTTGGGGCGCAATAAAACATTTCTGTCCTTTTCGATACGGCAATAGGCCCACCACCTATTAAGGGTCCGTTCACACAGACCGGCTCGGAGAGGAGAGCAGATTCTTATCACGTTGAAAACAGAGTTTTTAGTGTTTAAAGTAAGGTTTATTTTTGCATGTGCACTGCTTTTGTCATTAAGAATGCTTGAACGCGCTTGGTGTGAAATAATAAGAGGAGCTGACCGGCTCCGATCGGGTACTTTTTCTGGTTCGCGCAGCCGTTCGGCTCCGATTTCATGCTCTTTCTTGCTCGCGCAGCCGATCGGCTCCAATTGCATGCTCTTTATCGCTCGCGCAGCGGATCGGCTCCGATTGCGTGCGCTTTTCCGCTCGCGCAGCCGATCGGCTCCGATTGCGTGCTCTTTCCCGCTCGCGCTGCCGATCGGCTCCGATTGCGTGCGCGCCGACCCACGCCGACCACCATTTTGATGGCACAATTTAAACAGAACAGTTGTGTGTACTTAGGGTCCGTTCACACAGACCGGCTCGGAGAGCATCGGCGCGCACTTTTCTTTTCACACAGACCGGATCGGATACGCTCGGAGTTGGTCGGAGCGGAGCCGCCAACTATTTCACACAGACCGGCTCAAAGCGGATGCGCTCGGATCCGGTCGAATGCGCTCGGAGCCGGTCGGATGCGCTCGGAGCCGGTCGGATGCGCTCAGAACCGGACGGATGCGCTCGCAGCCGGTCGGATGCGCTCAGAGCCGGTCGAATGCGCTCGCAGCCGGTCGGATTCATCGAGTGCATCGATTCACTACAAAGGCAGTACCAGTATTCCAAGTTTTGTTTTCGGTGTTAACGGGTGCTTTTCGGAACATGGTTTTAGATAGCTCCGATGAAGAAATATATTAATTTTTCATCAGTCATGTTTTCGTATAAGTGCACACAACTGTTCTGTTTAAATTGTGCTATCGAAATGGCGGTCGGCGTGGGGCAGCGCGCACGCAATCGGAGCCGATCGGCTGCGCGAGCGGGAAAGAGCACGCAATCGGAGCCGATCGGCTGCGCGAACTAGAAAAAGCATGAAATTGGAGCCGATCGGCTGCGCGAGCGAGAAAGAGCAGGAAATCGTAGCCGAACGGTTGCGCGATCGAGAAAAGTACGCGATCGGAGCCGGTCAGCTCCTCTTATTATTTCACACCAAGCGCGTTCAAGCATTCTTACTGACAAAAGCAGTGCACATGCAAGAATAAACCATACTTCAAATAATAAAAGCCCTGTTTTCAACGTTATAAGAATATGCTCTGCTCTCCGAGCCGGTCTGTGTGAACGGACCCTAAGGGGGACAAAATACTAATAGTGAAAAGTAGGGGTAAAGAATGCCTCTCTGCATTCAGGCCATTCAGGTATATATTTCTACTATGATTCAGGTATAAATGCTTGTCCATATCTAGGTATGTACAATATGTAAAGTATAACCTACTGGTCACGTGGTGCTTCCAATAAGTGACGTTCAAGCCTCATAAAACAGCTTCCGTGGTTCATAGCAGGTAATTCAATGTCTTTCACGACGCAATCGGTCATTCAACTATTGATGGAAAGGATTACTATGGGTTTATTGTCTTGCGAGATTTTCTTTGCGAGATGACTTTTAACACGCCAACATTTTCATTATAAATATATTATTTGTTTAAAGCGAAAATAAAAACAACTTGGTAAAGACGGGACTTGAACCTGTGACCTTTGCCGTACCAAGTTTTCTTTTTTCACTTTCATAAATAAAAATGATGTTCTGTACTTGAACCGTATTGTTTTACTTACGTACCTGAAGGTGTATATAATTAGTAAACAATTGACCAATTAGGACTATAATAAATAATAATAATACTTCATTATAGGTACATTAATTTTCTTCTTCAAAGGTTATTGCCCTAATAAAGCACAAGAAAATCAGCTGTAAATAAAGATTAGCATTATGTTTATGAGCCTATTTGTGTTTTATAGTTTACCGGGTTAGTTAATCTTAAAAATACGTTGAATGTATCAATATTTCATGTATTCCCACTTTTCTTCACTCAAGTCCCTTCGTGGCTGAAGAACCACTTTTTAATGTTTTTATACAATACCAAGAAATGGGTACGGATTTTATTGCAAGCGCGAAACGAATTGCTTGCGAGAAATTCTTAACATATATATCACAAAGTGCTAAAATAGAAAATTTCACCAATCAAACTGTACGAAGAATTCTTACTGAATACTTATAAATGAAGATATCTGGAGAATTGTTGCCATTTTTGGACACAGCCATTCTTGCCTCTTTGTAGATTAGATACAGGCTGTTTTTAGATTTGTTACTTTCCACTGAAGTTCTTTCAATTGACATTAATAGTGCGAGAAACACCTTACGCGATTAATGAGTGAAATGTAAATATTCATATAACAATTAATGAGATTTTCTTTATCGGAAATCGGTAATTGCCTGCACTTGTCAGTGTGTAATTTGTTCGTAAGAGTTAAGATTTTAGCATACCCCCTACCATAATATTGTGGTATGGTTCAGATTCTTTGAGATTATTGTGTTAGAAGATCATCTAAAAGTAAAAAAAATACATTAGTAGTAGTAGTAAGTATAGTGTAGTAGGTGGTAAAAATATGGAAATGAGCTGTTAAATTGCCTTTCAGAATAAAAACTAAGTACATAATTAAAGTGTGAAAACGTTTACTATTATACCTACCTGATGGAAGACATTTTTGTGTATAGAGTTATGACATTTTTATCAAATTATTATGTTCCACTTTCGAGTTCAATTCGAGTTTCGGTAGTGATGGAATGTCAATAACAGCTGTTAGACCTGCTTAGTTGGAGCTACTCATATCCAAGGAAAGTGATAACTACAGTGTTATACAAACATAACATAACACTAGTTTATTTATACTACATATTGCTATGGCAAGAACTCTCTTTATATCATTCACACAATGTAGATTGACCTTACTGCGGTCAATTCTAAGATTATTTTTCAATAATTCATGCAGTTTTTCAATCTATATTGCAACAGGTTGCGAATTTAACACGGTGAGGACCGTTCAAAAATAAATTTCCAACTGTTCTTATCGAGATCTCGAACCATGAATCGGACATAATTGCCGTGATTTCTCTACTTAGACATCGACAATAGAAATAATAAAATAATACCCTTATCCCGTTTCAAATCTTGCTGAAAATAATTGCACAAACTATTGCAAATGACACATCCCCGCGCATTAACATAAAGTGTAGTCTCTCTCCAACTAGAACAATCTCTATTCAACTTTATGGTGGCAATGAAAATCTAATCTCAAATACACCACAATAAAACAACTAAACGGTTATGTTATTCATAATGAATTCGTTATTTACGATTGCTTTGGGGAAAGCCGATTCAACGTAGAATATTTCCAAGACACGGCCTTCTACTACTTGTTCTCGTTTTCTCGTACACGACTCGGAAAGTGAAATGAGCATGTTTGCCACAATAAATCTCCGGACTACTTAGTAATTGTCGGTTCTGTTTCATCCTAAGTCTCACGATTGCCAACCATTAAAGCGATGCCGACGCTGAAATACCTAATTATACTGTCACGTGGTAAGTAATCTTTGATTATTTTAGTAGTTTTCTTTAAGTCATTGGATATTTCTTATACCCAATGTTTGCCCACATTAAATTACGATCCCGTTCATAAATATGACAGTTCAACAAAAAGTGCCCTGAATAGAAATAGTATAGAGTTCGATAAGGGCTTTCTTCCGCGCACGCTTAGATTGTGGAATGATCTCCCTGCTACGGTTTTCTTAAACGTCTACAATAAGGTTGTTACAAACGGTCATAGGCTACGGTGACTACATTCCATCAGGTGTAGTATTAGTAGTATAAAAAATATATTTAATCAGGTCATAAATAATACACCAAATTTCGTCACTTGTTTGTTAGCCTTGCCGTCGTACACCGCTACTAAATATTTAGTTACTGTAAAAAGCCAGCCATACTAATCGAACCCAAGACCTTGTTACAAAATGTACGAAGTTTATTCTGGTAATGTACCAGCTGTTTAATATAGCAACGTGTGTGGGCAGACAAATGCGCTCTTTCTCCTAACCTCACTGCATTATTAAAGTAAACGGCTCAGGGTAAGCCGTACGTATCTTGCAGATAAAATGTATTGGGAATCAGTTTCCAACTGTGCCATGTAATCGCCGATTATCTTTAAACTCATCTAAGAAGTAACTACTATTATAAGAAGTTATTGTTCCGAATGAGGTGGTCATTGAAAGTAAATAGACTTATAGTTATTACACATCGAGAATTCAGGCTTAGCGCTGAAGATCGATTCATAGGAATTTTATGACCATCCTTCATTAACACTTGGAAGTAAGGAACCTTTGAATATAATTCATTTTCTTATCGGAGAGCACAATACCCGCACTGCTGATGGGTACAAATCCCATTCTCCATACAGCCCTCCTCATGAATGTGGCATTTTCTTATTGCCAGCGGCAAAAAGCATGTATCTTGGTCCAAAATATAAAACTGCAGCAGAAGACGTCGAAGAATATTTCAGCGTTTTTTGGCTTCGAAGCTATTGCATTAGGACTGGAGGAGAATGTTTTGAAAGATTAAATTATTTTCGTCTTCATTCCAACTATTATTCACGAACAATTTTTTAACCACCCACACTACCGTCGCGATTTGTAAATGCTTCAAACTTAATGCTATACACGACTTTAATCTGACTCTGTTGGAATTAAACGAGATCGCAGCAATCAATTTCCGGACAAACCCTTTTATGTGTACCACGGCCATTTCTCCTACTACAATCGCCGATACCAATACAGTTTTCCCCCATAAATTACGTATCACATCAGGCTTAAGTTCCACATTAACTGCTGTACACCAACACAGACATATCGGCCGCCACCTCGGCTCACCTGGTTAGAATCTATTACTCGCTGGCTGAATTATAAGTATTATTACAGTCGCTCTGTACTGAGATAAATGTCGGACTTTCTATCCACCCACGCATCAAATGACAAATGTATATAAATATGTATTGTATTCTATGGATTCTCTGTTATAATAGCAGCGTTAGTGAGAGACTTCTCTGAAACACTGATCGAGTATTGAGGTCAAACTTTGCCAATTCTTGCTTAAATAATGCTTGGTATGGAGCGACGAGAATTGGAAAACTCCTGGGGTATCCTTCCGAGGACTTACCCGGGGCTCCCAACCGTAGGCTGTTAGGCAGGATACGTGAGTTTTTTTAGTCGGTAGGAGTCCGGCATAGCATCCCGATGTTCCCTCACGGAAAAATAAAAACAAAACAACTGGAAATGTTTGAAGTTAATTTTCATAGTCATTAAGCCTCCGCACTAATAGATGTGCATAGGTTACGTAGATATAAAAGCGCTGTAGAAATTAATCCATTACAGTAATAAATTAGAAACAAACTAATCTATCGTACATCATGCACTTTTTCCGGATTAAAAAACATAACAGTCGGATGCATGTTTTTTTTTTTTCATTTTCGCCGTCCGCCTGAGAACCGATATCGAATGTTTTTCAAACTGGCTGGAAAATAGAAGAAAATCGTCGAAACAAACAGTATGTTTGAAAAAGACAACCAAAGACTAAAGATGTACATTCGAAGTGAAACCTGCCCAATCAAATGTTTCATAAACACGGCAAAGTTTCCCTTAACGTTGATTGACAAGTCTGTAATTCTATAGTAGTTAACCACTTCGCACATTTATCTAGTGTATTACTGCGAGTCATAAATTATACTAAATGTGCAGTTAGTTAACTTACAGTTTCTAGTGAATAACATCTTGTAAGTATCTTTCGTCTGTCTTATTGATATCTTTTATATTAACTTTCGTAAGTCTTCTTCTTACAAATCCAATTGTTTTGGAACAATTTGCTTTAGCGTGAGCAATTTGTTTTATTGTTTAGCCTCTTTATATAGGGGTGGTTGAAAAAATAGGATCTTAAACAGAATGTAGACGTTTCCCTTAAGCTTATTTTAAGTAGCCATGATTAGTTTGATGACTTTTGAAATTGTTACTCATTCAAGCTTATTACCTTTCCCTAGCTTTATGATATTTTTACTAACATCTTATTACTTAAATACCTACTAAAGTTCGTATTGGAAGAAATTGATTTCATATCGAGCCAAAATTTATAGCGAAGAAGTATCTACCAATAGCCATTCAGATAATTACTATTACCTTGTAATGTTCTCAGACATTTCTAACATTCTAGTAGAAAGCGCACTTCGGTTACATTAGCCAAGCTTAAACTTATTATTATATGTTAAAATAATTGACTTGTCCGTAAATTTTACAATCGACAACGGACTTTATGCTCACAGATATCATGTCTTAGAAATCCGACACCTTGACTGCGGTACTGAAGCCAATTTGAAATGTACCGGAGCGCTTTGTTGTAAACGTCTGCAGGGAAATATACTAACTCATACAATCATCACAGTTATAGTGAAAAAGGGGAAAGTTTACCTTGTGTTTTGTATGTTGCTCAGACAAAACAATATGCACTTATCTGAATGTCTCAACATTGTTGATAATATTTGACTGATTCGAATTCGATCGCACAGTGGCAAGAAATCGAAAATTCGATCCCGGCCCGTAAGTGAACCGCAAATTTTTGCTTGGGATATTAACTAATATTAACTACAAGTCTTTATAATTATTTATTATGTAGAGTTCTAGAGAATCATCTTACTTTTTACTAATATTATAAATTAGAAAGTTTGTGAGTGTGGATGTGTGTTTTTCACGCTCTAAAACGACTGAACGGATGGATCTGGCTGATGATAGATTATGGTCTGGAATAACTTTTTATCCCGGGAATAAGTTCCCACGGAAAGCGGAAACGGGAACAAATTTTACGCAGGTGAATCTGCGGGCATGCTAGTATTTTATACATTCAAAAAGCACTAAATACATGACTGTACCTCGTTCAAATCAAAGTGACAGTCAAATTTGTGTCCATAGACATGAATAGAAATGCCTAGTTGCGATAAAATTATAGCTTCTAAACGTACGTAGATATTTACTACCCGTTCGCTCTAACTTTGCCGCTGGCATAGAGGCGTATACCCGAATTGTTAATTAGACGAAGTAAATTGACAGTAGCTTATGTCACTTCCTCATAGAAAATACGCAACATTGTATGAAGAAGTGACATTAGTTGCTGTCAATTTACTTCGTCTAATTAAAAATTCGACTTTAGTATGGAGTCGAGCGGCAAAGTTAGAACGAACGAGCAGTACTGCTATCGCGACGAGACTACGCGGCACCTCTAGAGCTCGTTAAACCTCATCCTGTATACAGCGAGACTTTATTGCTATCATTAATAGCAAAGGTAGTTTTTAGCGTTCTGTACCCAAGGTAAAAAACGGGACCCTATTCGTGGGACTTCGCCGTCCGTCTGTCTGTCTGTCCGTCCGTCACGAGGCTGTATCGGAAACCGTGATAGCTAGAAAGCTGAAATTTTCACAGATTACGTGTTTCTGTTATAACAACGAAATTAAAATCAGAAAAAAGGGGTTCCATTCAACAAACGTGATTTTTTGCCGTTTTTTGGTACGGAAACCTCTGTCACAGTATAAAGAGTACAGTGCCTCTGTGCGCGAGGCCGACCCGCACTTGGCCGGTTTGTATTATTAAAGACTAATAGTAACTGTGGTTTCTAATATTCACTAGCTAAGGTAAATAGTTTTAGTTAGGTGTATGTTCACCTGGCTAGTGAGAATCCAACATAGGCGGCGAAAGCTCAACGCCCTAAGCACTATAACCGCAGCTCTTCTATACTAATATTATAAAGAGGAAAGATTTAATTGTTTGTTTTAAACTACTGAACCGATTTGAGAAATTAACGGTCTGCACTAACACTTAACATCATATTACAGTTTTCCCGGTAAGTCCCACAGTGATGGAAAACTGCTGTAGTCTTCTTTTCAACAATACTGCAGTCGGTTTATTTATCCCTTTCTACAGTTTGCCCTTTTATTCTATTCTACTGGTCTCAATTTTTTTTCGACATGGCAATCTTTGAGTGTTAGCTTTGCGTCGCAAATGTTCGTTCGTCAACATTATTCTTTTGTCAAGATGGTCATTACATTTTGACATTACATTCATTGCGTTTACGTAGGTAAACACTTGGCTGAAAGCTCTTGGACAATCAATTTGTTTTTATACGAACTCCACAATGATCCTCGGGGTCAAACTAACTTAGTTTGGTATATAGGTGCAGTGGAGAGGTCGAATCGCAATTTGACGAAAGCCAAATCACTTGCCTGTCCCAAAACTCTTTCTTTTTTCTCTCCTTTACAATTAGTTGTTGTTATCCTTGACTTTAGTTCGATATGCTTGCTCTACATTACTCGCGAAGTTGAACGAAGTTCGTCGGCGAAGTTGCCCGAGGCAAAGAAAATTTTTGACGAAGTAGGCCGAGGTGCCCCTCTTCACTATCCTACTCGTCCAACTTCGTTCAACTTCGCGAGTAATGTAGAGGAAGCATTAGGATTGACGGTTCAAGGGTGTTTGGTACTACCACTGGGCGGAAACTCCAGCTTGAATGTGTGCGTGTGATCAATAAAATGTAAGCAAATTGTCCGTCAACGCGCACGTCAACTCTCCTGACAGCTGTGGCGCGACAGGGAGTTGCCGATCTGTATGTAATACTATTATTATTATCTTTGGTACTACTCCACCAAACGAAGTTGACGATACAAATATTACGAAAAATCTCTATAATCGATCGAGTTATTTTTTGTCCTGAACCAAATTTACGAAAACGGATACATGAGCGTGGTCTGCATCCTTGCGGTCGGTACTAAGGCGATTCCCGTACCTGGTGTAGGTGCAGGCGGTAAGGGATCATTCCACGCGTTTGTCAACTTAGTGGAGTAGTAGGTTCTTCTCTTTCTCTTACTTTCATATCGTTCTGCAATGAATTTCCGGCATGTTGCGCCTGACTCCATTCATTAGTTATCTTAGCCAAATTGAATAATAAAAGCGACTTCGGATCGACGGCTTCGATGCAACCTAGGTTAATACAGGGTGGCCCAAAAGTGGTGGATCAAACGCAACTAGGGGTTAGATGGGGTCACCAGCTGCAAAAAGTTGTTCTACGGGAGGTTCTTAAGGTCAACCCCTGCAGAGTTATAATTTATTTTGTTTTTATGAGAAAATTGACTTTTTTTTTACTAATTCTTATTAAAATTAGAAAAAATCTACATCCTGTATCTTTTTTATAATTTTCACTAGATTGGTACTGATCAGTCCTTGCGTTAGACATGCTATTTATGTTTGTTTATTGGTTGTGTTGAAGATAACATTAAGTTTTACGATTTTTGTTTTTCTCAAATCATAACTTTTTATTTACTTCGGACCCCACTGTGAAAAAAAAATACTCTACCGAAAAGTGACCCTGTATTACAAGTTTTGGCGCATTTAATAGGGATTCTGAAAAGGTATTACACATGGCTACAAGTGGCTCTAATATCTTTCTAGTACGATTATTCGTAGCAAGGCCAAAGTTAACCCAACCATAAAACTCGATTAGGCTTATTTAAAAATAAACTGGAACTAATACAATTAATGACAAAGACTCTCTGCCTCTCTTTTACACTAACCATTTAATCCTTTGTCAATAAAAGGCCGGTTCACCCGTCAGATCAGGTAGCGATATCTTTTCTAGGAAACAAAGGCCGGGCCGGCGCGGCCGGGGCGGGGGCCAGGGGAATGCGCGTGAGCATGTTTTTTTAGAATGTTTAGTGTTCTTTAGTGACTCGCTTCCTGCCTGTGAGTACGCACGTGTTCTTTTTCTCGGTTTTACGACGACTTGTGATCAGTTTCTTTCCTTTGACCTACGCTTTGTTTTTCGGACTTGTGATAGATTGCCTACCTGTGACCAGTGCTGTGTGAATCGGACGGATTGGCTAAAAAAGTGGACAGATGGCTGCTGCGAGGAGAGAATACACCCAACGGGAGTATGCAGAAATGCATTACCTGTATGGCTTTTGTGACGGTAATGCCCGGGCTGCTGCCAGGGAATATCGTCAACGCTACCCTAACCGTGATCGTTTTCCGGACTACAGGGTCTTTATGCGCGTACATAATTCGTACATGGAGGGAGTCTTACCCGGTCAGCATGCTCCGAGAGCAGGCAGACCTGTGGTGCAATTTGAAAATGAAGATGAAGTGCTGAGAGAATTAAGATTGGATCCTAGTACAAGTCAACGCCAAATATCCCGTAATCTCGGGATTCCAAGATCGACGGTGCAACGTGTCATTAACAGAAACAAATATCACGCCTACCACGTGCAAAGGGTGCAAGCTTTGCTGCCCGGTGACTATGAACCTAGAGTGCGGTTTTGCAGAGAGATGCTAAGATACCACAGAGAGGATCCGCAGTTCTTCAACAAGGTTTTATGGACGGATGAGTCAACTTTTAGAAGAATGGGAGTATTCAATATCCACAATCTACATTTTTACTCCAGAGTGAATCATAAGAAATGATCGATTCCAGCATCTGTTTGGTATTAACATGTGGGCTGGTATAATTGGCCAGCAGTTGGTGCTGCATGAAATGCCAGCAAGGCTGAATGGTGCTCAGTATTTAAATTTTTTGCAAAATAATTTAAATCATATTCTTAACGAAGCTGAAGTTCCAGAAGAAAGAATAGCAGAAATGTGGCTGCAACATGATGGCGCCCCGCCTCACTACGCTCGAGCAGTTAGAGATCATTTGAACGAGCGCTTCCCCAACCGGTGGATAGGTCGAGGCGGTCATATTGCGTGGCCACCCCGGTCGCCCGACTTAAATCCATTAGATTTTTTTCTTTGGGGCTATTTTAAAGAAATAGTTTACCAAGGAGAGAACAATAGCGAACAAGAACTACGACAAAAGCTCGAATTTGCTAGGGTACAAGTTACTAACAACAGAGGTGCATTCCGTAGGTTACGTAGGAATTTTATTAGACGGTGCAGATTATGTATTATGGTCAGAGGCAGGAATTTTGAGCATTTATTGTAAAATGTTTTGCTTAATAAAACAATTATTTTACAATCGTTGTTTTGTTTTTTCGTCCTAGAAAGATATTAGAGCCACTTATGGCCATGTGTAATACCTTTTCAGAATCCCTATTAAATGCGCCAAAACTTGTAATACAGGGTCACTTTTCGGTAGAGTATTTTTTTTTCACAGTGGGGTCCGAAGTAAATAAAAAGTTATGATTTGAGAAAAACAAAAATCGTAAAACTTAATGTTATCTTCGACACAACCAATAAACAACCATAAATAGCATGTCTAACGCAAGGACTGATCAGTACCAATCTAGTGAAAATTATAAAAAAGATACAGGATGTAGATTTTTTCTAATTTTAATAAGAATTAGTAAAAAAAAAGTCAATTTTCTCATAAAAACAAAATAAATTATAACTCTGCAGGGGTTGACCTTAAGAACCTCCCAGCGAACAACTTTTTGCAGCTGGTGACCCCATCTAACCCCTAGTTGCGTTTGATCCACGACTTTTGGGCCACCCTGTATATGAAATGAAAGCGCTCATCTATTCAATTAGAGTTGCTACATTCATCTCACGACTGACACAGGTCCGGCTTTTAATGATTGATATTTTCAGTAAACGATTGGCTAATCCAATCTATTCGAAAGTACTATACAGAATGAATTTTTCAAAAGGGATTGGATGGCCAAATCCGAAACTATAAGGAATAGCGAAAAATGCTCGAGACCTCAAGGATTCCGTTTAGAATATTCTCCAAAGAATCATTCTGAGCATGATTTATAACACGGAATAGTTACGATCTATTCTGGGATTTCGAAGGAAACAAATTATGATACAAAATGTAGGTACATGAAATATGAATTCTATTAAAATTTCAAACTTTCCTTAAATTTGCCGTATATCATTACTTCGCAGAATTTGATCTTTATAAGCGACACTATCGTATGGTGTAATAATATAGGGTGTGCTTTTTTTTTCAAATCAATGGGTTCGATTCCCAGCTAGGATTATTGGTTTTTCAAAAATCTAATGATGAGGTTTTAAGTTTTATCAAAATCGGGCTCGTGACTCCTTTGAGCATTTTTAGCTATTCCTTATAGTTTCGGATTTGGCCAACCAAGCCCTTTTCAAAAATTCATCCTGTATATCTATTTAAATTGTATTTATTGATGTTTACGGACGGATTGTTGTTTACGGACTTTATTTTCCCTTGCTTTTCGTGGGAACGCAATGGACAAAACCAAAAACAAAATCCAAAATGGCGGCGATGTGGTTCGCAACCCATCACGTCTCGTTTCCCATCGAGGCGAAAAGTGGACTGGGGATAGCCACTTTGCTACGTTGAATGTAAGAGGAGGTATGATAGACAAAATTGAGGAAGTATGCAAGATGATGAAAGAGAGACGACTCGATATTCTGTGCGTGAATGAGACAAAGAGGAAAGGATGTGACACCACCACACATGGACCCTACACTGCCTACTGGTCGGGTGTGCCTAAACCCAGTAAAGCGTGTCAGGGCGTTGGTGTAGTACTGTCTGCGAGAATGAATGAATGTGTCACAGAATATGAATGTGTAAGCCCAAGACTCGTTTGGTTGAGGCTGAAGGTTGGACTTACCCGCATCTTTGTTTTAGGAGTATATGCTCCGCAAGATGCGCGGTGGCGCCGATCTTTACGAGACCAAAGCGAGAGGCAGGCATTTTGGGAGAGCATGAGTGATGTTTTGAGTAAGTGCAAACTAAATGAGAGGATAGTAATGTTAGGCGATTTTAATGGGTGGGTTGGAGTCAAGCGTGATGGGTATGAAAGAGTATTGGGAAAGTTTGGTGATGAGCGAGTGAATGAAAATGGAGAAAGTTTGCTTGAAGTATGTTTGGAGAGGAATCTTGTGGTGACTAACACCATGTTTCACCACAAAGATATCCACTTGGTTACGAGACAAGAAGGAAGTAAGAGGAGCATGATTGACTTTGTGATTGTTGACGCAAGGATGAGAAAGAAAGTACTAGACACTCGAGCCTACCGCGGTGCTGGGATTGACACAGACCACTTCTTGGTTGTCAGCCGAGTAAGAGGTCTGTTTCAGCGGTGGAGGCACCGTGTGCGTGAACCTGTTAGTGTACTAGAACGCATAAAAGTTGAGAATTTGCAAGAGATAGGTATAAAAGAGGAATTTGTGAGCAAACTAAGCAAAAAGTTTGATAATTTAGATGAAGTATGTGAGATTGAAGAATTATGGAAGCCGATTAAGGAAGGACTCGTGGAAGTTGCGATTGAACTGTGTGGTGTGAGCAAGAGAAGCCAAGGATGTAAGTTAAAAAGAATGACCGCGGAAGTTCTGAAAGACTTACTGGCTGACTTGCTGGCTACAAAGGCCAATCAAAGAATGCAGAAGGCAACAGATGAGGATGTACGAATGGCCAACGATGAGTATAAAAGGTATAAGCGTGTGGCAAAAGAGGTGTTAGTAAGAAAGAAGGAGAATGATAGAGATGAATTTGATAAAAGGTTATCTGGTGACTTCCAACAGAATATAAAATTCTTTTGGAAGTCCATAAAAGTGGTGAGGAGTCAACAGACCACATCACCGCTTAATAAGATCAGAAACCAGGATGGAAGTTTTGTGGGAGGAGAAGAGTGTGTGCTAAAAATATGGAAGGAGTATTTTGAAAGTCTATTTGATAAAGAGGATACGCAAGTGCAAACTCATTTTTGTGAAATGAATGAAATTGGTAATGAAAACGACATTAGCATGGAAGAAATAGTGGAAGCATTGAATAGTATGAAACTAGGCAAGGCTGCTGGGATTGATAGGGGTTCAGTTGAGATGCTGAAAGCAGGACGTGGCGTGGTGATTGACCAGCTGTACCGCCTTTTTAATCTGTGCTGGAGGAATGGCAGCGTACCAAAAGAATGGTCCAAAGCGGTCATTGTGCCGCTGTACAAAGGAAAAGGGTCGCAGCAAGAGTGCAAAAATTACCGCGGCATAAGCCTGCTCAGCATCGTCGGTAAACTGTATGCGAAAGTGTTGATAAAAAGAGTGATGAATGAAAGTGAAGGAAAAATGTGGGATGTTCAAGCAGGATTTATGAAAGGAAGGGGATGCACGGATCAGGTCTTCTCCTTACGATGCATAGCAGAAAAAGTTTTGGCGAAAAGCCAAAAGGTATATTGCGTATTCGTAGATCTGGAGAAGGCCTATGACAAAGTGGTGAGGAATGAACTATGGTCAACATTGTCTTTGTACGGGGTGAGCAGCAGCTTGATACGAGCACTGAAATCTCTTTATGAGGGCTCAAGTGCTTGTGTCAGGATCAACGGAGCTTGCACGGACTTCTTTAATATAGAAAGGGGTGTGAGACAGGGTTGTGTAGCGTCACCGTGGCTGTTTAACCTGTACATGGACAGTTGTTTGAAAGAATTGCAAGAGAGTGCGTGTGGTATAAAACTGAACGAGCTGACCATCAAATGCCTCCTATATGCTGACGATCAGGTGATCTTAGCTGCATCGGCGGAGGAGTTGCAGTTGATGGTTAATATTATGCATGAGGCGCTGAAAGGTAGAGGAATGAAAGTGAATGTAAGTAAGACTAAAGTAATGGTTTTTGAAAGAGAGGAATGTATGACGAATTGCCCTATTATTATCGAAGGGCAAAGAGTGGAACAGGTGAAAGAATTTGTATACCTGGGTTCAAAATTTACGAGGGATGGAAAGTGTGACCAGGATATTGAGAGAAGAGTTTTGGCAGGAAATCAAGTGAATGGGGCGATGCATACCTTTATGAGCAGTCAAAACGTGTCTAAGAAGGCGAGAGTGGCTGTGCATAGGGATGTGCTTATCCCCACACTTATGTATTAGTGAAAGTTGGGTGTGGCAGAAGAAGCATGAAAGTAAAATTAATGCAGTGGAAATGAGAAGTCTGCGAAGTATAGCTGGAGTGAAATTGATGGACAAAGAAAGGAATAGCGTGATTAGAAAACAATGTGGTATAACTGAAGATGTAGTGACAAAGATAGAAAAAGGGATGCTTAGATGGTTTGGACATGTTGAGAGGATGGATGAAAATAGACTGACTAAACAGATCTATAAGGCGATAATGAATGGGCAAGCTGGTAGGGGTCATCCTCGGCGTACGCATGGTAACCAAATTGATGACCTGTTGGAAAAAGGCCAGGTCAAGAGTACCCTCAACCGGCGAGCGTGTATGAAAGCACTTATGAAAGTAGAAGAAGCGAAAGTGGTATGCCAGGATCGTAGCAAGTGGAAAGCCATAGTCTCTGCCTACCCCGATGGGAAACAGGCGTGATGATATGTATGTTATTGATGTTTATTTATCAGGTTTTAGTTAATGTTTTGATGAATGCATCGTTTACAGTTTTTGTTTATTTCTGAATTGAATATGGATTTGTTTTCTAGATGAACTCATTAACGTCCAGTTCAGTTAACAAAAACTGTACTTACCTACATTAACGTCCAGTTTCTATATTGAATCTGCTTTTAACAGTAACAGTAATTGAAGGTCTTTCTTGATCATATTTGATGAGTGTTATTACAACATATTACATTTCCAAGTTAATCCAAATATTTGCAGACCAGCGACTGCGCTTAGGATGAGGCACTGAGCAGGAACCTTTTTTTACGTTGGGAACCAACCTCGGGCTTCAACCCACCGGAGATTAAGAAAAGATAGTCTAAACATCGCAACTCCTTTATATCTCTGTGCTGGTGGCTCTGAAAATAAATCAATATGTGTGCCAGTAAAAGATAATTTTACAAGAGTGAATTTAAATTGCATTTCTATTCAAACCCGTCGGCTTCGAATTAGTTTAACATCATTTTACTGCCATCTATCGGTTTCAGTTAGCTCTATCAATAATTTCTACTTCATAAACGTTGATCTCATTTAAAGTTATTGGAATCAGGTCTCTTGTTAAAGTCATCTTGGGTTATTAAATGTCCGTAATCATAAACATTTCCATAAACAAATTTTATGAGCACTGGTGTTTATAGTTCTGTAAAGAATGACTGAAATTAATGTGTGTAAAATCGTAATAAAACTCATTTATTGTTAAAAATTACAGTGAAACATAGTTATCACACATAATATTTTCCATTTTATATAGAACAGGTAACCTCAAAAAAATTTTAGTAACTTTTAATAGGTACCAACCTAGACTTCCTTTTTTGGTTGGAATTTTTGTTTGGTCATTAATTTGTCATCTATCTCCGTAGGCCATGGCCTTCAAGTCAAGGGACCTATGATGAGACTCTTTAAGTTTGAAGTACTTAGGTTTGTAAGAGATGGGAAAATCGCTGGCAGAGCGTTTCAAGTACTTATATATCTATTTCTTCATAGCTTAGCTTTGCAGCTTATCTTCAGCACACCATAACTACTTTTAAAAATGACCACATAAGTTCACTTTTGATAATGACTTGGGCCAAGTAACTAAATTCTAAATGAACGGATGAAGATTCCACAAGTTTATAGCAAATAAAACTATTACCCTAAGAAAACATCAAGAGTCACTCATCTTCAACAAAATTGTATTGCATCTTGTCTGTGATGGCACTGACACGAGTCAATATTATGTCTAGTATTTGTCTATCCAAAAAAAATGTTCAAGTGAAAATTATGCAGAAGTATTTGAATTCTTTTGTGCTTTACCTAGGTTATGTAATAATCAACAAGTGTTAGGAATTCGTTTGTAAATGTTATGTGTAGACGGAGTGAGATCTGAAGGTGGGGGATGTAATATTAAAGAGTCAAAAAATAACATGAGGTGATTCAGGCACCAAACAAATCCACCTGCGGCAATGTTGGTAGCCCACTGCTGGAATTTTGTAATTTACGCAGTAACACACGGTCTTGCGCCTTGCGCATCCAGTTGCCAGTCCAGCCCATTGCTACTTCACAACTCGTTTGCGCCATCGCCCATCGGTTATTCTGCAGACGTGACCAGCCCACTACCACTTTTAAGTGCCTATTCTGCGAGCTATGTTTCGTTTATCCCTTAAAACCCGTTCCATAGTTCTTTGGGCAGCTTTGATGTTCACTCATGTTCACCTCGACCGTATGTTAAAGAATATGTACAGAAGTAAGTAAACAGGTAAATTGGCATCGACACCGATAATATCGGTTGATTTTCAGCAGGTCTCTAGTTGTATATACTGTCGTAAAAATGGACTGTCACGAAAAAGAGAAGGGTCTACTGGTTCTGTGGAGAGGTCATTCTAACATTTCTTTTTGTTTCATTACTTGCTACTTCCATATTGATAGAAAGCTGTGCAAACCACAGAAGCCGTTGCACAGTACATCTATGAAGGCGTATGTCTATAGTACAGGAAATATTATTGTCCATGAGATTTATCGCTACTATCTTGGCCATAAATTGATCTATCGTTAAAGTCGAAGGATTATGTGACCGTTATTTCCCACAGACGTTTAAGTGCATTTTCACCACTTCTCGATAACGCAGCCGCTAGGTGGTCGTCGTACCGTAAATCTAAACTTATTTCTCTTGTCACCTTCATTGTAGACACTTAAGTGGTTAGCAATTAATTACTTAAGAGAGAGTGCTCTGATTTTCAGGTACAGGTAAATATTTCTGGTTTCTCGTTGAGTGCGATTGAACTCTAGAAAGCGATCGGATTTTCAGAAAATACAGGTATCATTGTTTTCGTATTGAGTACGATTAAATTTACAATCTCGCTGTTTTCTGTTCTCAATTATCATCACATTACGAAATCTTCTTAGTTCTTTCCTCCTATTGGATCTCTATTTAATCGATTGAAGGGGTCAATCGATCAAATGAGCCTAACGCAGTTCAATACTCACTGACATCTTCCAGTTTCCCCATAATACTTTAGGAATTGGTAATATCACCTTAACAATTACATAGTCAGAGAATCCGTATCACATTTCAATGAAACATACATACTAATAAGGGATATGTTAACGTATAAGCCGATGATGCAGCTATTAAATGACAAAAATTTGCTCTGACAATAGTTATTCGGGATCTCTAGATATAGACCTGGGCTGGATCGAGAAAATGAGAAGATAGTATAAATAACACAAGTTGTCACCGATCACCGGTCGTTTAACACAGATCTATGATGATTATCCATATAATTGCGCTTTTCACCTCGCCCGAAGCCTCTGGCTACAATAAATCGTTTGGTCATTAACTAGCGCATATTGTATATAGAACTTCTGGAGGCTATTGGACCAGCTATGGAAAGCTTATACATAAATGCTTATCAATTGTCGAGCGATTATTGCGCCAGAAACTAAGCATTATTTGGTTTGTGATCGTGACCTCTGACTCTCTGTAAGTCGAACTAGGTCATGAAAATTCTACTTTAACTAACACATACTAATTAGTAGCGTGTTTAAAGGGTTTTACTCCACTCAAAATAGTACTCAAGAATGCAAGTCTGGTCTTGACATCACCCTCAAGCAAACCAAATGGGTCAATTGTATCTAGACCGAATATGGCGGGTGGTTTAAAGTGTAGTGAAGACTTCACATATTCAGATATGTATCGTGTGAGGAATGAATGAAGAAACGATAATAAATTAGCACATAGCTTGAGTTGATTTGTTTTTATAATATCCCTTTCATATTGATAAAAGATAACTTGGTTAGGACGGGACTTGATTTCATTGTCTTTCCAGTTAACGCTCTGACCAGCAGACCTTATGGAACCGCACCAACCAGTTCAAATTCTTCACTATATTGTAATAGCTGTTTCAGTATTAAACCAATTAGACCAGTCCATCCATAATGAATTACCACACGCAAAAAAAGCCAATTAGTCCAAGAAAATCTACAAGTCTGAGTGCTTAACAAAATAAATACAGACGGATCAATTTGATTTTATCCTAATTATCATTTCTGTGGCCACTGGATCGTACTGTACCCGATTTCACACCACTTGAGACAGATTGACTTATCAGACTCTGATCTCAGTTCCATTGCTCAACCACTTCGTTAGTATTAAAAACACGTGGAGAAAATCCTCTCAAAGTTATCACTTGTCACTAAACCTTTTCCAATGTTAATCAGAGTGGACAGTTGTAGGAAGTGGGCACTTACTACCATTTATTGAAGCCTTATAGAGAGAGGAAATGGATATACAACAACTGTCCCCAGATTGTAATATCGAGCTGGTTACTGTAGTACCCAAATATGGTCAATACGGGCAACATTTTGTCGTGTTGTGATCGCGACATTGAATGGTTTGAAGAAATTATTTATAATTGTGTAGCCATTATTTTCTGGATCAACTTTTCCTATCTGTGTTATTGCAGTGACAGGTGGTTGGAATATTGTCATTGGTATTATACGCTTTCAAATCTTTTCCAAAAGTTGTTTGTGTTTTCCGACATCGTCTTGCCTTATTTCTATTGAGATTTCTGGTCTTTGTCAGCCGTTGTCAATCGCGCTTTTTAAAGAGTTCACATACGCAATCTGCTTGATTTTGGATATCCTTAACAGTGAAGAATATAGTCTTATCTCATTAAAAACGTAGTGCCTCTCTAAAATTAGGAGTAATGATTTATCCTGATTTTGTCACTTCATTACTTACGAGTTACTACCAGACAACACGCAATATTTTTTATTTCAGCATCTTCGATTCAATCATCGTTTAGACTTCAAAGATTATCATCGAGGATTTCAACATTTGAGATCTACTATCTAGTCTAGAGCATCTCATCACCTATGTTCAATCTATAACAAGCAATAACGTGCTTAGTTAATCAATAACATCGTAGAAAGCAATATTGCTCAAAACATAGTGATTATTGAAGCACTAAAACTTAATTACATTACTATCAAACACTCTTCGAAGGCTGTATTTCACGAGACTCACGGGGCGATGGGTCAATGATAGCTACTTGTTTATTGCTTAATAACATTTAGTTTAGAGCAAGTGCAGCGCATATTTAATGTGCGAAAGTTAATTGATGATTTTCTTGGAAGCTACTGGTCTTGATGAACAGAACATACATCAACGTCGTCATTCAAAGTCCTGACTTCTGAACCTGGGGTTGCTCTTTCTACTTTCTGCCGTTACTTTGCATTTTCCGCCTGTGAGTGACAAAAGAAGCAGCCCAATTATAATTTAGTCTTTTTTTAACGTGAAGAAAATCCTGCATATATGCTGTGCCGGACTCCTGCCAACTAAAAACCACACTTATCCTACCTAACAGCCTACGGTTGGGAGCCCCGGGTACGCCCTCGGAAGAATACCCCAGGACTCCATAATTTAGTCTTGAGTTCTCTCCCGTTCCCGCCCCGCCCGTCACGAGCATGACCTGCTCGCAGATAGAGGCAGATTATAATTAAGCCTAACTACTACTGAATTTGAACATTGCCAAATGGTTGTTGGCGGTCAGATGGCACTCGCTTCACAGAAAATATCGAAGTTAGACTGGAACGTTGACCCTAACTGGGTAAGAAGAAGTCCCGGTAGATAATGACTTTTTGCACTTTCCACCTCCGCACACATGAGAAACTTCAACCACACCAAGCCACAGCATCATAACATCATACGTCTAAATTCGGGAACCGTTGTCTTGATTACAGAGTCCAATTCAGGGTAAAAGAATTTTCAGATTCATGTTTCTCAGGGCGTGTCTCAAGTTAATTAGTTTTCAAAGCCTTGAATAGGTCAATGTACTGTTTCGAGAAAATTCGTACTTATAAAACTACAAAAGAATAATAGTACCTACTTACTAATTAAAAGAATAACTTATAGCATTTGAAGGACATCTGTCGTAGCATCTAACTAATTAACCACAATACACGTGCCGATTTGAAGCATGTCCATCTTATGTGACAAGTTGACAACAATCAAAGATCATAGAACTGAATAAAGTCACTTAAAAAATAATTGTACCTATTCATCATCAATTCTGATAAGTTCATGTCTAAACCCTGTACCCGTGACATACATACGTCAGACCCCTGTCGCACTCGCAGCCAATTACCTCAACAGATTGCAAATTGTAAACAAAACTGAGAAAAGAAAAGGTCGGTTTATAGTGTACGGAAAGGACGATAATTTTACGTGATAACGTCGTCATAAGAAGTAGTAGCACAGTATAAAGACAAAACCTGCCAACCTTCTTTTTAACTTTTATAGCATCCATGAAGGATTCTACCTCGCGCGAGGTTTTTTAATACCTCACGTAACGCCCAGCAGCCTACCGTTGGGAGCCCCGTGTAAGCCTTCGGAAGGATGTCCCAGGACTCTTACCATACTATGATCTTTCGGCTGTGGTAGTAGTAACCACATTTCGTCGGTTCGTGGTCGGCTATACGGGCTGTACTCGTAAATGTTTAATGGACTGTAAATGTCCAACCCTTTACTATACCGAATGGTGTAATGTATCTGAGACATCCTTCCGAGGGCTTACCCGGGGCTCCCAACCATAGGCTCTTGGGCGTTACGTGAGGTTTTTTAGTCGGCAGGAGTCCGATAACATCCATGATGGATTTTCCTTCACGTTAAAAGAAAATGGTGTAATGTATTGATGATGCCTCATCGAACATAGTATGATTAAAAGCTTACAGTTGTAGTGTCACGAAATAAAACAATGTTTCTTTTTTACCTGGTCCTACTTCTAGATCCTAGAACAATTTGGAATCTAATTGTAAATGTGATGTTCTCAACTGAATAGTTGATGAATTCGTATTCAATAGAAATAACCAATTACAGTATTTCTATTTTGTCTTATCAATTGCGTTAGTAAGTAGTGGCTAGTTAAGAAACAGTATAGAGTTCCACGGTACCGCTCCCTCCGTATCGTTTTCCCAGATCAGTAGACTTTTACTTGTCAACTACCGTATAAAATTTCCCATTTCACGTAAAACTTTATCAAAGAAAACAAGTTTTAAAATGGAAAAATGGCGACCGTGATCTAAGACCAAACATTATTCTGTCGCCAAAGTAATAGGCTCTCTCTCCGCTGAACAAATATAGGTAACGTTCAGAACTAGTAATTATATTAACTATTAACTCTCTAGCAGTAATTATGTTGGTTTAATACAATAATCGAGTGGGTCTTCAACGAGTGCCTTCCTTGTCATCAATCTTAGACGTAAAGCGGGGTGCAGTGATCGCCTTTCACTTTTCTAATAGATTATGCGACGGAGCGTTGTTTATTTAAATAAGATTGATTTTGCAGTCTTCTTTGTAGACTGACATTTGCTGCTTCGGTTGAGGGCATGGGTTTGCGTAACAGATATTTTATATATCGACAATGTTTCAGTTAAGCTTAGTTACCAATGAAGACGAGAAAGAAGAAAAAAATCAATGAGGTTGCGTTATATACGATGATATCCTTTATTGGTACATATTACAGTTACAGGATCTTGAGTTCTTGACTGTATAAATCGCCCCAAGACTTTTTTAACGTGAGGAAAATCCTAGATGGATGCTATGCCGAACCTACCAACTAAAAACCACACGTATCCTACCTAACAGCTTGCGGTTGGGAGCCCCCGGTTAGGCCTCGTAAGGATGACCACCGGATTCCCAACAGACCTACGGCTACCACTGCAGCCGCACATAGGGGGCCCCAAGACATAATGTGAAATTTCATCAGTTTCGAGCGGGACTAGATGGATAGCTTATTGATCAAAACACCTCGGGCACGGGAGAAGCCTACAGAGAGGATGAATTTTATTCGAAACGGTCTCTCTAATTGACTAACCTATTACAGTGCACGGCATCTAAACTTGGCAAGGTTTTGGAGGTGGTACAGTGGGCCAAAAAATTGGTGTACCATCTTAAGGTTGAACGTCGTTTGCAAATTCATAGGCGATAATGATTAGTTTCGCTTGCAGATATATCTGACAATTTCTATTGCCATCTTTATCTGATTATTGATAACCTTTTATATTGATTATTGATACCTACTGTTTGTTACGTGACAGCTGTTCTTAGTTTGAATATATTTGACAAAAAGTCAGTTGTCAGTATTCTATATGAAAAAGAGATTGCTAGATTTAAAAAGATTTTATTACTTTTATTTAGAACCATTCAAATTATCTTTGCAGAAATTAATGTTTTATCAGTTTTTAATAAAGGTTAAAATGTCATGCACTTCTAAGTGACTTACGACAAATGAATACTTATCAATAAGGTTTACGTCATTATTATGCATCTCTTTCAATGATATCTAGTATGAACCTTGTTGTAATTTTCAATGACTAGAAAACTAAATCAAAACTGATACACCACTTTCTTGGCCGACCGTACACAAAAAAGTGCTCCGCTCATTCTAAAAACTGCTTTGCTCACTCCAAAACCTTGCCAAGTTAGATGCCGTGTACTGTACCCACCTTTTTTTTTAACGTGAGGGAAAATCCATCATGGATGCTATGCCGGACTCCTACCGACTAAAAACTCACGTAACGCCGAACAGCCTATGGTTGGGAGCCCCGGGTAAGCCCTCGGAAGGATGTCCCAGGACTCCCAACAGACCCACGGCCGCCATTGCGTCCTAGGGGGTGGTTCGGGTGCTATCCCGCGTCTTTGGGTGGTTTCAGGTGTGATCCCGCTTCTAAACTGTACCCACCTCATGATGGAAACTGAATGAGTTTAAAAACCTTGCCGAAAATGATTCTTCACTCAACGATTCTAAGCGATATTTTCACATTCACAGCAACCATGCATTCGTCATTGTAAGAGATCCCTTCTTTTGCCAACTTTTATGTTGCCATTGACTTGAATTTAAACCTTGCCAGGCGATTAAATAAACAAAGATGTATGTACAAGCAATAAACGTTAATGAAACCTTTCACTTATAATGTTCATTACTTAAGGCAGTAATTTTATTAATGGCTGATGAATTCAGCTCATGGCGAGCAGTGGGAATAGTCTTGACAATGTTGACTACGCTTTCCTATTGGTTTTGCCATGATGATACTGTCAATGTGAAAGGCATTGTAATGTTTTCAGGTGGTAAACCGTTACCTATTACATTTTGCCGCCAACTTGAGGACCACTGTCTATAGTCTTCTAGACTGACAGTGTCCCTCAATCGCTAGATGTTATTCGGCTTTCCATCAGGCGGCGGCATCACTTGGACGAGCTAAATATTTAAAAAAAAAATCAATCTGTAGGGAAATTTCGTCTACTCCCACCTGTTCTTGTTATGTTGGCAGAACTAATGGGATTTTTTTCCCATTAGTTATAGGTAGGCGCGCAGTCCCGATACCTACTCGGGGGTGTCTGTTGGTCGTCTTGGTACAGGGCAATTTCACTAAAATGTTTGATATAATATATGCTCCTATTTATCGATAAATATACATACCTACTCAAACTGCGGGCAAAAGCTAATAGTATTAGACACACTTTCAATAAAACTTACAGGGAATAAACTTGATTATAGACACAAGATGATCGCAAGTGCGAAAATAACATATTGATTCCGGTAGTCCAATATTGTTAGTCTGTGAAAATATGGAATTTTCTAGTCCATCTTGTAACGACTAGTTCAGCGGAAGCGTCGAAAGCTGAAAATAGCAGAAAACCATAAATACTTGTGTGAGTTTAAAAAAAATATTACCTCGTAGAGGTGTTACGGGGTGAGGATGGTTTATGAGACTTTACCGGCATGGGCGCCGGGAAGAGGGCGCAAGGGGGTGCACTTGCACTCAAATATTCCAGGATGCAGATGAACTCCCTGGAAGTAAGCCCAGCGGCGTCCATGCCGGTACCGGTCTGACCTGTGTATTCTTATCCTTTTCTTTTTATATTTAGCTCGCCAAATTGACGTCACCATCAGCCTGATGGAAAGCCGTGACGCATCTAGCGATTGGGGGCCACTTCTGACAGTGGTCCTCAAGTTGGCGGCCTTGTGATATGCCTCTTCACGCTCCTCTTAAAGAACCCGCGGTTGTAAGATGAGGGAAACACGTGTGCGGGCAGGTCGTTCTTCTGTCGAAGTTTTGATTCCTAGGTAGTATTAGCACTCACAAATCTCTAAGTTAGGTACAAGAATCTAGTATCGACGTACTAGAACTAGAATATGTGACACACGCATCCTTACACGCCCTCTTATGTAATATTGTTATATATTGAGACTCAGTTTAACTGCGGAAGGGAAACAGATTTATCTAGATCGATTTTTGTACGATATTACAATTATTTATAATTGTTTTATACCGGAAATGTTATATTATATGAGGTCATCTGAATTTGGTATTGCGAATAATGTTATTTACTTCCCAAACTGTGATCATTACGTGCGTGATTTCTAGGCGCCTATCGACTGTCTTTTTACTTAGTGATTCTGAAAGATAATCAGATCAAGATCTTACAATAATCTTTTTTTTTCTTTCAGGTAAGTGTAACGCGTTGAACTTCCTAAGATCACCGCAGCCATGTAAGTAATAGTTATTCATTATCTTCGAACTTCGTGAAAGCTCCAAAAATTTCAGCAGGATAGGCAGCGGTGACCTCCAGTCGTTCTGGTGGGCCGTATGCTTGTCTGCCACCTTAGTGGTATAAAAAAAGGAGGAGTAGATCCAAAACTTGTTGAGTTGTCTTCATACATAGATGACGGCAGACCGGATAGAAAACTTATTTTTAAATTTGGATGAGATGAGGGTAGAAATTAAATTAAGAAGTAGTTTCGAACGCGTCAGTAATGATGATTCTGAATGACCGCTGTCGGGTTCGAAATGTCACTAGAGGAAAGAGAGCATTTTGTAGACAGATTATGCCCAAAGAAAGAAGGTATCTGGATGTAATTCTCTGTTTCGGCCAAGATAATATTATATTAGTATTACATACAGATCGGCAACTCCCTGTCGCGCCACAGCTGCCAGTAGAGTTGACGTGCGCTTTGACGGACAATTTGCTTACATTTTATGGATCACACGCACACATTCAAGCTGGAGTTTGGTTTCGGTTCGAAGAAAGAGCCAAATACATACGTCATTGTTGGCTGAAGACACACGAAAGTATTGCAAATCGATAGACTCAGTAACGTGCTTATCAAACTCGCGTATTTTAGTAAGAAATATCAAGATAACTTGCGTAATATTGCCACATATTATATTATGATTTCATGCCTGCAGTTTCCACTGTATATTTTTCTTCACACTTGTTTGGACAAGTGAGCGCAATCAATCTGCGTAAATAATAATCATATTATAGTGTTCTTTAAAAAGAGGCAATATATTATTCCATATTTATAAATATTTATATTTATAAATATCATTAGTATTCGTTACACTTAGTTGCTGTTCGTTGGCCCTTATTATTTATGATATTCCGTGGTATTTCGTATACTCGTAAGTATAAACTCTGAAAATATGATTTTAATAATACCTACTACTTACTGTACTTGCGTACCTTATAGGTCGAGTTTTAGGCGCCACAGAGTAAGTAGGTACTAATATATCGATTAGAGCTAACCTTCAATGATTGAACATTAAATAAATTTATAATTTACTGGCGGACGTCACGCGGTTTTACCCGAGTAGTTCCCGTTCCCGTGGGTATACAGGAATAAAATATAGCCTATGTTCATCGCAAAGAGTGTAGCTTTCCAACAGTGAAAGAACTTTTCAAATCGGTCCAGTAGTTCCGGAGCCTATTCGTTACAAACAAACAAACTAACAAAAAAACAAATCTTTCCTATTTTTAAAATTAGTATAGAAAATAAAAACACGCTTATATAACCTTAAAACCTAATCGTGGTCACAGTTCATTACAAGACTTTTCTAACGAACCCAAACACAGCTATGATACAATGTTCCATCATGAAGTTCCAGTTCATATCTTCCAGCTCCATCATCAGATAAGTTCGACAGTACCATATTATTGTATTGTCATCAGAACTACATACAGCCGCCAATTTTCATGACGTTAGATCCTTGGAAGATGGTCAAATTAGTTACCTTAGATTACATTACAAAGTTAGTTACATACAGGTCGACCTAATAAAAGTTTTTTTTTTTTTTTTTTTATACCACTAGAGTGGCAGACAAGCATACGGCCCCACCAGATGTACCGGTGGTCACCGCAGCCTATGGACGTTTGCAACACCAGAGGCGCCACAATCGCGCTGCCGACTCTTTAAAAACCTTCTAAGTCCCCTTTTGAAGAACCCCATACTGTAGGCGTTTGGGAAAACCGAAGCAGGGAGATCATTCCACAACCTAAGCGTACGCGGAAGAAAGCCTCTATTAGTGTGTAAAAGTGTGTTAATTAACCTAACATTACATAAAACCATGTAACTTCAATGTCCTTTAAATGACCATTATTACCTCTCAGCTGATCAATACTGGTGACAGGCCAGACATTACGACCTTGGCGGTCACGGATATCGATTTTGTCCACCATATCCAGTGACCGCTGCGCTGTTTGAATCCGTTTGTTATGTAGGTACCAATGTATACTGGGTGTAACAAAATTACCTCTCCAAATTTCGTCACGTGACGTGGCATCAGTCAAGAAACATTACAAAAATGAAGAAAAAAAATCACATGAATACTTTAACCGTAAAGCCGTTTTAAAGGTCCTATAAATTCCCTTTTTAACTCTTTCTATCGCTACTGAGCGGCAATAGAAAGCGACAACGACAGCCAGACGGTTGCTCTGTGTTTGTTTTGCCACGGCGACCATGTTACCTCGAATTGCCGCGGTAAAAAATGAATTCTTAATGTGCGACAAAAAAAAATAAAAAAAAATGAAAAAATTTAACCCCCTTTTTTATTAAATATTTTTATTTGATTTCCGATGCCAAGTCATCTCATGAAATTTGAAGAGGTAATTTTGTTACACCCAGTACTTGTATAAGAAGTTTCATATTCTTCATTACTGATGGTCATAAATATGCCCGGAAATAATGTGAACCGTAACCGAGTATTTAATAAGCAGTGTCCACACCGCTTTTTTCTCAGCTTGTCACAGAACAGTGGTCAGTCGCAATACTAGTTGGTATGCGTCTGATTTTCTGATAAATTATCTGATTTTCTGACCATACGACATATTTAGATACACATCTGATACCCGATCGGACTGCCTAGTTACTTACATACATACATACATATCATCACGCCTGTTTCCCATCGGGTTAGACAGAGACTATGGCTTTCCACTTGCTTCGATTCTGGCATACAACTTTCGCTTCTTCTACTTTCATAAGTGCTTTCATACACGCTCGCCGGCTAAGGGTATTTCCATTCAGGGCTAAAGGAATACCTAACTGATATCATAAAAACAGCCTTATTTATTACTTGGTAAAAGTTAAACTCTGAAACTGCTGAGCTTTGAACACTACTTTCGTTGTTAAAAAGCTACGTCACCCAAAACTACCAAACGGTCTAAGGCCACGGCTGAACGTGGGACATCCGCCTCTCCCAGTTGTTGGGTTTTCTGTCGATATTTCCGTCTCTTCGCCATGACCTCGTCTTTTAGTCAGCAGATGCATGTGATGCTGACTTGAGCCCTGAATATCTCGGCAGGGACTCATTGTCTCCTTATTACAGTGCACTTTAAGACCATTACATCATTAATACTGTGGTAATTTCTTTCTCGTTTATAATAGGTTTGTACAAAGTGCCCCGTGTGGCGACGGGAAAGAGTTCAAAATGTCGCCACCCAAATTCATCCTGAGGATTTTGTAAGAAGCGACTAAGGAAACGCTTTCGCAAAACCATCCATTGCGTAGACAAGGAAAACTCGAAATGAAACCCGGTTGTCAGTAAAATGACTGTCGTTAAACCAAACTGAATGCCTTATAGGCGACTTGAAAAATGTCAACTATGGGTTCAACATGGCCCACGCCTGTCTATTTCAACAAGGCAATAGACTCACCACGTAGTACGCAGGACATAAAACTATAAGTTGAAATGTGGGCGTATACTATGCCTCTGCCTACCCCTTCAGGGATAAAGACGTGACTATGTGTATGTATGCACATAGTTCTAGCAGATAAACACGTGCACGTGCATGATTTTATTTGTCTCTCACTAAATCATCTGGTTCCAGAGCCCACCTGTTATTGATAATCTTTCTCGGCACATTATCTAGCTTTTGTTCAATTTACATGTAGCACAGAATGTAAACAAAATATTTTGTTGTAACAGGCAAGTGCAAAATCTGGAATTTGGTGATAAATCTTGAATTAGAACTTAATTGTGTAAATCTAGAAGACTCCGTTACACATAGCTTACACAAAAATACAATGACCTTAAATGATATTTTATTGTAGAAACAAGCTTCGACGACATACATTTATTTAACCTATTTAACAATTATTTGATCATACATAAACATATAACACGGGCCCAATATTTATCTGCCTTTTCAGTCAAGTTTCTAAAGTTTATTTTTGTCAAAACGTTCTTACCTAATACTTCAACATAGTTCAACTTGAGAATCGAAATGACCTTATTGGTTAGTGGTTCGTGCTTTTATAAAAGACGATAAAATAAATATTACTTTGTGCCGTTAAGTAATCAATAATCGTATTGAGAAATGAGCATGCGCTTAGTTTGCAAATGAATTTACATGCAACTAAAGTTTGCTTATATTGCAAATTACATGTAACTAAAGATAATTTAAAGCCTAATGTTTTAATTGAACGGTACAAACTAACACGCGATTTTCTTACGATTAGTATAATAGTTACCTCATTTCGTGATTCTTCCTACTATCTATGCGTCCGGAGATACCTACCTTGACGAAATGATGAAAAAGGCTATGGAGTCATCATATTATTGACTTTTGCTGCCACAATAAAATTGTGGTTGATTACACATAAAGATAGAAAAAACTTGTCACCTTTCGGGCTGCAGTGAGTACTCTATATGGTATAGAATCTACATCAAAACAACATAAATTAGCAGATAACATTTGTCCACTGCCTTTGGCATTAAGTCCGCCTTTGTACAAATAGATTTTGTGCAGAAAGTTTAAATAAATAAATAAATTAGCAGATTATATTTGTCCACTGCCCTGACCCCGAGATCCGTATACTACATTCATCTGATCCATCCAGGAAGTGCGATCCTCCAATTTCCGACTGAAAACCTTCTTTTAATCAACGTCCCAAACACACCCTTGTATTTACAATATTATAGTTCCTTCTCAAATGTCCGATTTCATACACTACAACAACGTAAACCTAACCCTGTAATTCTAACAGGCACGTCGCCAAATTTAGGGTTGCCAAAACTGCACGCATGAATGACCGACAATGAAAATACTTTCATCGTCGTGCGCACGCGCCGTTTTATTCGATAAGTTGATTTACGACACGTTTATGAGTATGTTAATGATATCATTAATATTTGTCGACTTTTAATTGGAATTTCATACGTGGAATCGTATTCATTGTTGATTGAATATGATATGCTCGGACTGTAGAGATTGTGGATGCGTAACATTTTTCTTGGTTGTTGGAATATTGATTCGGATTAGACAATAGTTATAGATTTTTCTCCTTTATATTAAGTAGTAGACCTGACGAACAAAACTATGTACTTAGGTACTCAAAAAGTTTCGGGTTGTAATTCACCTCTGCTCACCATTGGGCTTAATTTAATGTGTGTATGTTGATTGATAGATATCAGAATCATCCAATCATCATATGCCAAAACTGTATAGAAAAAGAAAAAAAATAGACATGAATCATTGACACGATAGAAGAAGAAGAATCATCCAGATATTCTAAGCATATTGGGGCATCAATCAGCCGGGGGCATAACCAATAATATCAGATTTAAGCTTGAAGAGGAGGTAAGGGAAGAGGGTACTTCAATTGGACAATTTACATTGTTTAACATCTGTTAATGTCATAAATGCACGACTGTGAGTGGGCTGCTCACAGTCCTTACTGAAGCAGGCCCTAGACGACAGCGTGACGTGAGGGTTTCACGTACGCCACACGCTCCAAGAAGCGGGATAACATCCGAACTCCCCCTAGGTGAGGCCGCAGTGGTAGCCGTAGGTCTGTTGGTAGTCCTGGGGTATCCTTCCGAAAGTTTACCCTGGGCTCCCAACTGCAGGCTGTTAGGTAGGATACGTGTGGTTTTTAGTCGGTAGGAGTGCGGCATAGCATCGATGTAGGATTGTCTTACGTTATGAAAAATGTCGGAAATGCAGGAGTGCACGGTCTCGTATTCTCCGATCCGAGATTAAATTACTTTAGACCTAACATTGATCCAGCTTTTGGAGATACTGGTCAGCGTTACATTATTTCCGTGCTGAGGATAATCCGAAAATTCATATACCTATTAAAAATATACATATGCAAGTGACAAGCCTTCTCTAGATTATGGTATTTGGTTTTTCCTTATTTTCGATTATGTTTATCTAAATTCAAGGTCATTATCAATTACTTTCGCAATAAACATTATAATCCTTAATAGAATTTTGGATTGTTCATACAGATTAGATAATAATGTATAAACCTATTACAAACAGACACGCTACATACATATTTAATTTGATATTAATACAAATAATCATATCATTGTGGTATGTTAAATACTTCTTAATCACATAGTAACTTGATAACAATTCAAAACGTTAAGACGTTTATAATTCTCATACAAAATATCTTATCCCGTTCTTAGTATTTAAATCTGTATTTTTTATTTCAGTTAATAGTTGTGTTAAAAAGACAGTCGTCGTTTATTGGGTAGGTACTGTAATTCTATTAAGACCGTGCAGCAGGGTTGCCAGCTTATCCTAGGCTTTTAACAATTTGAATTTGCGTTGGTTATTTCACTTTTCATACAATAGTTGATCCTTTAAAAAAACTCTTTAATTGTCACCCACTTTGAATTGAAAATGTATATCTATATATATAAAAATGTTGTGTGCGTTTGTGTATCTATTAAAAACTCAAAATTTACTGAATCGATTGAGCTCAAAATTGGACACGATATACAATAGGATTCAGAGATGGTTTTAGGCTACTTTATACACTTTTATCATAACAGCAATAAGAATAAAATAGCTTTAAAAAGTGATATTACCAATAGATGGCGTTGGTCGTTGTTTTTTTTAATTATATTCTGCCAGCTTCAGAACAAAATTATTATAAACAACCTATTTAGAAGGTACCTACCAGATTGATGTTTTTTAAGAGAAGTTTGATTGCGGCCTCCTTGCATTCAGAATAATAAAAGAGAGTACGCACCTAATAAAGAGGTCAGATATGTTTTGCATGTTATTTTTGAACTTTTTGGACATTCGGAATTTTGGAGTTTTGGACTTTAGACTTTTGGAATTTTGGAGTTTTGGAGTATTGGTGTGTTGAGTTATAGAATTTTGGACTTTTAGAATTTGGAGTTTTGGACTTTTAAAAATTTAGACTTCTAGACTTTGGAGTTATGGCCTTTTGGACTTTGGACTTTTGGACTATTGGACTATTGGACTTTTGGACTTTTGTACTTTTCGAGTTTTGGGCGTTTGACATTTTGGACTTTTGGAGTTGGAGTTTTAGAGTTTTAGACATTTAGAGTTTTAGATTTTTTAGATTTTTAGAGTTTTAGAGTTTTGAAGTTTTGGAGTTTTGGAGTTTCGGAGTTTCGGAGTCTCGGAGTCTCGGAGTCTCGGAGTTTTGGAGTTTTGGAGTCTTGGAGTCTTGGAGTTTTGGAGTTTTGGAGTTTTGGAGTTTTGTAGTTTTGGAGTTTTGGAGTTTTGGAGTTTTGGAGTTTTGGAGTATTGGAGTTTTGGAGTTTTGGAGTTTTAGAGTTTTGGAGTTTTGGAGTTTTGGAGTTTTGGAGTTTTGGAGTTTCGGAGTTTTGGAGTTTTGGACTTTTGGAGTTTTGGAATTTTGGAGTTTTGGAGTTTTGGAGTATTGGAGTTTTGGACTTTTAGAATTTTAGACTTTTAGACTTTGTAGTTTTGGACTTTTGGACTATTGGACTTTTGGACTATTGGACTTTTGGACTTTTTGACTTTTTGACTTTGGACTTTTGAACTTTGGACTACTAACTCCTAATAATAATAAATAATAATAATAAAAGTTAAAAGTCTGCCAAAGTTTTAATATAATAATAGGTACCTATATTGAAATGGCAGACGCCGTCTTCATCCATAGCCTAAGTTAACCAGACCATCTAACACCCATCACAATAGCCCATTACGTAGTTAGTATATTTTACAATAGTTAGCTCCCATTGCAGATGGTCCATTATCGTTCTTCTACATAAGGCGGATGTGGATTGTTTGCAGGGGGGGTCCCATTTCCCTTTAGATTAAAAGTCTCAAAGGGCCTCTGCATGTTGGACCTGTGTCCCCATGTAAGCCTACCAAAAGTCCGGGTGTCTTCGTAAGAAGAAAAAAAGAAGATACCCGTGTGAAAGAGAGACATAATAATAATATTTCATGATATTTCTTTCGAAAAATAAGGTCATGAAGAAGTTTCACTTCTTACGTGTGTACATTATTACACGCACACATTTTTTTAAAAATGTACCCATCATTTAGTTTGTTACTCATTTCTCATAGGTACATAAAACCACCATAAAAAAGTCACAGCGAAGCGTGGCAGGGTACCGCTAGTTTATATATAAAAAATAAAAATCAAGGCACTGGTTTCGTGAATTGTACGGACAAAGAAGCTAAAACTGGGATTATAAACTCCCACAAACAAGAGACATATGGAGCCCCGTTTGACTCAATCGTGATATAAATATACCAAAACAACATTTTGACTCACACTTCCTGAAGGATGCTTTCGCAGTTACGCAGCTGTGTGCTATCGGGTTCCTTTCAGCAAGACATAATTATATGATACGCGCTTCATTAGGTGCAGCGCAGACGACGGACTTGTGAGACAAAGAGACTGCTTGGCGCGCATTTGGCCATCGCAATGCTCTATAACTTTACAAAAAAAAATACCTTCTCTTATAATTGTTATCCAATTTGAACTCAAAATGGTTAGGTGGGTAGGTAGGTATAACTGATGGTAAAAATAAAAAACTTGAGAGGTGTCAAGGGACACCCGAATGGAACGAAGTTCCTTTCGATTAAAGTGAAGGAATTGTAATAAAATTTTATTTTAATTTTAAAATTTTATTGTAAGCAAAAACAAAAACAGAAACAAAAACAAAAAGAAAACAAATATAAAAAAAAGTGAGTGCGTGTAACCTTTACGCGCGACTGAAACTGAACAGAGCGAAACTCCTATTTGCTTTGGTGTTGCTCGTAGAGTTCATGTTCATCCCCTGGCTAGCACTAGCACTACCACTATCACTACCACTATCACTATCACTATCACTATCACTACCACTACCACTATCATTACTACTATTACTACCACTATCACTACCACTATCACTACCACTATCACTACCACTATCACTACCACTATCACTACCACTATCACTACCACTATCACTACCACTATCACTACCACTACCACTATCACTATCACTACCACTATCACTACCAGTATCACTACCACTATCACTACCACTATCACTACCACTATCACTACCACTATCACTACCACTATCACTACCACTACCACTATCACTACCACTATCACTACCACTATCACTACCACTATCACTACCACTATCACTACCACTAACACTACCACTATCACTACCACTATCACTATCACTACCACTATCACTACCACTATCACTACCAAAAGTGTCGTTACAACTTTTCGTGAGAATTTTTTCCGTCTAGCCCCCTTTCACAACGCGCGATAAGGAACTTCGTTCCAAAAACAAAAACAAAAACAAAAACAAAAATTAGTGAAGGAATTGTAATAAAATTTTATTTTTTAATAATAATAATATTTTTTTATTATTAACCCCCATTTTATTACCCCCCCCCTCCCCCTCCCCCTTCCCCCTCCCCCTTCCCCCATATTAAAGGAGGGTAGAGGTACCTCTACCCTCCATACTATAGCAAAAACATATAAACGGCCGAATTGAGTAACCTCCTTTTTTGAAGTCGGTTAAAAAAGTGTCGTTACAACTTTTCGTGAGAATTTTTTCCGTCTAGCCCCCTTTCACAACGCGCGATAAGGAACTTCGTTCCAAAAAAAATCAAGACAGTTTTCGTAAAACGTCAATTTAACTTTGAAAACTTAATGCTTGTTGTACGTAAAACTGGGATTATAAACTCCCACAAACAAAGAAGAACATATGGAACCCGTTTGACTAATATGTGATGGAAATATACCATAACAACATTTTGACTTACACTTCCTGAAGGAAGCTTTCGCAGTTACGCCGCTAAGTGCGATCGGTTCCATTTCAGCAAGACGTATACGCGCTTCATTAGGTGCAGCGCAGACGACATACTTCTGTGATTATTGTGAGACAAAGAGACCGCTTGGCGCGTAATTTTATTGGCTTTCGCAATTTGCTAGAGATCTAAATTGCTCTATTATCTTTGCCACGCATAGAACTTCTTTCTTCTTGGATGTTTTGATGTGTTGTTGATTTAACTGTCAGGATTGTCGAAAATACAGAGCAACGCGGACCTCTACAATACCCAAAATCAAAGAAATTGCAGTATATTTATTTACCTAGCAGAGTTAGGGCCACTTACTAAGCGATTTTTTCCCTTATTCTCTGCATCAATGAAAAATCGGAAGGATTTTACAAAACTCATTTCAATCAATTGTTTTGGCGTTATTAATTTTAAGCTGCCAAATCTCTTTTTTTTAAACTAAATTGCATTCCAATTAATTTTGCAACGTCTAATTCGCCTGCAATGATTAACTATCGCTATTTATCGGTACTTCCGTAATGGAATATGCATAAGTTTTAGTATAAAAACGTGTTACTCAAGTTATAAAATCATTAGCTACATAGGTATTTCCGTTTTCATTTAGCTGAAACAGATTAAAATATCAAGACTCTTAAAACAAAAATTCTGATTCAGAGTAATTAATGGCCCTTTGTTATAGAATAATGGGGCACTGAATTGGCCCGGTTCATAGTTACTGCTCTTGTCCTTTACCACTTCTGTTATTTGTGACCACTGAAATTCATACATGTACACACTTGAGCATTGTTAACGTGTGGAATTCCGTCATGAATGCTCTGTCTGAAATGTCGGATTCTTCCTGACTAAATCCATACGAAGACCTTCCACTACCTACGGTCGGGAGCCTCGGGTCAGACCTCGGAAGGATGTCCGAGGATACCAAACACACCCTTAAAATAAAAGCACGCTTTTACTTATTAGAATTATATCAGCCGATTGATTCGTATCGTACTTAGGTATTGCAAAAGTGCAACGCACAAGTCATACATAAAGTCTGTCAGAAATAAAATCGGAGCACCCACATCAATTGTTTATAGTGCCATCTGTTGAAAATATTACTAAAATAAAGGGAACGCCTCAGAGCGAGGTAACGCGAGGAAGGTAACGACATATTGCGTCATCTTTTTTCGTTCGTGCAGCCGGCTCCATCGAATTAAGACGTTGTCGCGTCGAAAATTGGACGTAGGCAACCCCCCAAATATCGACAAACTAGAATAACCTTAAATTAGCTTGTAAAGAACCTTCTTCTGGGCAAACATCCAAGGTATGATGAAGAAGTCTTGAACAATTTAGCCTAACGCCTCGTTGTTTGGAGTCTGTGCCAAGCAGCATATTTTGCAGTAATTATTCATCTACAAGAAAAGCAGTATAATAAAAACTACAATACTAAATTCAAACCAGCAGCTTTAAGACGTACTCTATATGTTTGCATATTTTGTAATAATAAAGGACTAGTCATCTCTGACACATAAAATAGTGCCTACTTATTTTATTATGAATGCAAAATTACAGCATCAATCTATACATGATTCCTACACGATACTGAAGTTTGAAGTGCATAATGACATAATATCGTCATTATCACGATGCCAATTCACAAAGCTGCTGCTAGGGTTGCCTGCCTATATTATTGTGTTCGACGTACATATAGATCGATGTGTTCGACTATTTTGTATGACGTATGCGTTGCAGAACGTGGGCGCATACTGTCAAAGGGAGGCAGAGAAGCCGTTCCAAACAGAAATTGCAAATATTTTCGGTTTGTGAATGTAGGTTAATGAGAGTTGACTTGTGTTTCAGCATTTCTGGTAACGTCACGAACTACTGATAAAGAGTGCGTTGAACCTTCCTAAGGAACGTATTCATTGTTATAAATAGTTTACCGTTAAAACAATGAATGTTTTGGTATTTTATCGTTTAGCTGAGGTTTTAATTTAAGGTTGATGACATGACACATTTATCTCGTAACAATTTAAGTAGCACGCTCTACGACTTGACAATTAAGATAACCAATAATGGCTACATCGTTATGCTCAAGGTAGAATATGAGTCTCATATCCTCTGTTAGCCAATATGCCTCTCATAGTAGTATTTGGGCCTAGTATCAGTATTTGACTGCCTCTGTGGCGCAGTCGGTAGTGATACCGCCTGCGGCGCTGGAGGTCGTGGGTTCGATTCCCACCGGAGACAAATATTTGTGTGACCCATAAATGTTTGTCTCAAGAGTCTGGGTGTTATTATGTATAATATGTATGTATTTAAAAAGTATTTAAGTATTAATATCCGTGGTCTGATACCCATAACACAAGCAGGTTATTCCTAGCTTACTTTGGGATCAGATAGCGTTGTGTGGAATGTCTGAGAATATTTATTTATTTACTAGCGGTACCCTGCCACGCTTCGCTGTGACTTTTTTATGGTGGTTTTATGTACCTATGAGAAATGACTAACAAACTAAATGATGGGTACATTTTAAAAAAAATGTGTGCGTGTACTATTGAGAAGTGAAACTTCTTCATGACCTTATTTTTCGAAAGAAATATCATGAAATATACATAGGAGTTAGTAGTCCAAAAGTTCAAAAGTCCAAAGTCAAAAAGTCAAAAAGTCCAAAAGTCCAAAAGTCCAAAAGTCCAAAAGTCCAATAGTCCAAAAGTCCAATAGTCCAAAAGTCCAAAAGTCCAAAGTCCAAAAGTCCAAAACTACAAAGTCTAAAATTCTAAAAGTCCAAACTCCAAAACTCCAAAACTTCAAAACTCCAAAACTCCAAAATTCCAAAAGTCCAAGAGTCCAAAAGTCCAAAACTCCAAAATTCCAAAACTCCAAAAGTAAAAAAGTTCAAAAGTCCAAAGTACAAAAGTTCAAAATTCCAAAGTCCAAAACTCCGAAACTCCAAAACTCCGAAACTCCAAAACTCCATAACTCCAAAACTCCAAAACTCCAAAACTCCAAAACTCCAAAACTCCAAAACTCCAAAACTCCAAAACTCCAAAACTCCAAAACTCCAAAACTCTAAACTCCGAAACTCCAAAACTCCAAAACTCCAAAACTCCAATACTCCAAAACTTCAAAACTCCAAAACTTCAAAACAAAATTCCAAAAAAAATTCAATATTCCAAAGTCCAAAACTCCAAAACTCCGAAACTCCAAAACTCCAAAACTCCAAAGCTCCAAAGCTCCAAACTCCAAAACTCCAAAACTCCAAAACTCCAAAACTCCAAAACTCAAAAACTCGAAAACTCCAAAACTCTAAATGTCTAAAACTCCAACTCCAAAATGTCAAACGCCCAAAACTCGAAAAGTCCAAAAGTACAAAAGTCCAAAAGTCCAATAGTCCAAAATTCCAAAGTCCAAAAGGCCATAACTCCAAAGTCTAAAACTCTAAAATTCTAAAAGTCCAACACTCCAAATTCTAAAAGTCCAAAAGTCCAAAACTCCGAATTCTAAAAGTCCAATACTCCAAAACTCCAAAATTCCAAAAGTCTAAAGTCCAAAACTCCAGAATTCCGAATGTCCAAAAAGTTCAAAAATAACATGCAAAACATATCTGACCTCTTTATTAGGTGCGTACTCTCTCTTATTATTCTGAATGCAAGGAGGCCGCAATCAAACTTCTCTTAAAAAACATCAATCTGGTAGGTACCTTCTAAATAGGTTGTTTATAATAATTTTGTTCTGAAGCTGGCAGAATATAATTAAAAAAAACAACGACCAACGCCATCTATTGGTAATATCACTTTTTAAAGCTATTTTATTCTTATTGCTGTTATGATCAAAGTGTATAAAGTAGCCTAAAACCATCTCTGAATCCTATTGTATATCGTGTCCAACTTTGAGCTCAATCGATTCAGTAAATTTTGAGTTTTTAATAGATACACAAACGCACACAACATTTTTATATATATAGATTATCTCCTAATGAGAGGCATATTTGCCTAAATCTCTCTAGAGAATCTAGAGACTTAGTACGGTGAAGGGCTTTGGTGAGCTCTTTACTGGAACGAATATCCAAAGCTGTGTTGTTAAAATCCTACTATTGAATAGGTAGAGGAGAAACGCGGGAGACTGTGAAAGTAAGTGCTTACGCGTCTCAGGGTGCTCTGCCTAAACCTGATACTCGGTGCAAGTCTTATTCATTATCAGTCGTTTGTTCTTTCTCTTTTGACCACGCGATGGACCTTACAAAACTTTGAATTTCATAGAAGACTAGTTCGAATTAAGCACTGTTCTTTAAGTCTAAAATGGTATTTTAATATGCATCATTAGGTATGAATTCTAATGGCATTGCGTTCACAGTCTACAAATTAAGTCTCATGTATTCTACAAGAATTCGCTCCCCGACGCAATGGAGTCAAGTCTGAACTCGTGACCTCGCCCTGTCGCCCACAGTAGTCCCGCCCTTTCAGTTCGAATTAGGCTTGGTTCATACAGTCTAAACTTAGAACACGAGTGGGTTTCGTCAATCAGTAGGTACACAGCTCACTGTCGTTTTAGGGTTCTGTACTTAGAGTATAAAATTAAAGGTACCTATACGGTACTTTGAAGGTACCTAGAAGGTATTTTCAAGGTACCTACTAATATACTGGGTGTAACAAAATTGACTCTCCAAATTTCATGAGATGACTTGGCATCAGAAAACAAATACAAATATTTAATAAAAAAGGGAGGTTAATTTTTTCTTTTTTTTAAATTTTTTGTCGCACATTATGAATGCGTTTTTTACCGCGGCAATTCGAGGTAATATGGTCGCCGTGGCAAAACAAACACAGAACACCCGTTTGTCTGTCGTTGTCGCTTTCTACTGCCGCTCAGTAGCGATGGAAAGGGTGGTAATGAAAATTTATAGGACCTTAAAACGGATTTACGGTTAAAGTATTCATGTGATTTTTTTTTTCAATTTTGTAATGTTTGTTGACTGATGCCACGTCACGTGACGTAATTTGTAGAGTCAATTTTGCTACACCCAATATATTAGAAGGTACCTAGACGGTACTTAGAAGGTACTTTCAAGGTACCTACTAATATATACTCTATGGTTCTGTAATTAAAGGGTAAAAACGGGACCCTAAAAACGGACGACCAAGTCTCATGAATAGGTCATGCATGAGACTTCGCCGTCCGTCCGTGTGTCCATCTGTCTGCACGTCACGAGGCTATATCTCAGGAACTGTGATAGCAAGAGAGTTGAAATGAAAAAACAGCTCATGTATTTCTGTTGCCGCTATAACAACAAATTCTAAAATCAGAAAAAAAGGGGTATTTAGGGGGCTCCCATACAAAAAAAAAACATTATTTTCCGGTTTTTGGTGCGGGACCTTCTTTGTCTTAGTCCGATTTGCACTTAACCGATTTTTTATGTTATGACCATAATTGAAAGAGTATCATAAGATGCAAGTGTCGGTGAACCTTACAAAAAGTACCTTATATAGTCTGCGGTGACCACAGTTCATCATCACCATTCAAACATATCTTAGACCAGCGATAGTACGGTGTCAGCTCCCGAGGGCTTACTCGGGTTTCCCAACCGTAGGCAATGTTTTGGGAAACGTGTGATTTTTAGTCGGTAGAAATGACATAGGATTTTTCTCACGTTTAAAAAAAGTACTAAATCAAACAGCCATCGCTCGCGTTCTCTCGTAACGTGTACCCAGCATCCTTTATGACCTAAATAAAATCTAGCTCTATTTGTCCATTTCAGACGCCGTGTTGCAATGAATTTCAGTTTTATCGCTGTAGTTTGCACACAATTGGACGCGATTTTATTGTTCCGTTTTGCTTTTATTCGTTGCTTTATGTAGGTATCGATTGTTTGTTGGACTTGGACCATTTCTCACATAAATCTTTATAATGTTAGCATCTGCCGAGTTGCATCCAAAGCTTATATTATATATTATGAAGCGCTCGTGGCCCCGCGGACTCAGTGTTCTGTAAACGATCACTGCAGGAAGCAACTTTCACTATGGCCGGTCCATGGATGGATGACCATTCATGTGATTACTTTGTGACATTTATTTGAGCGTTGCCGTGCTTCGGAAGGCACGTTAAGCCGTTGGTCCCGGTTGCCAGTAAAATGGCAGTCGTTAAGCTAAGTTGAAGGCTTTATTCAACAGAAGGTTGTGACTGCCTGCTGTTGAACAGCAGGCAGTCACAACCTGCGCCTATCCATTTAAACACGGCAATACGGCTCACCACCTATTACGTGGGACAAATTATACAAAGGTGAAATGTGGGCATATCATGTGCATGAAACCGGGTCCGGATCCGAAGTCCACACTTCTATAGATATTTTGGAAAAGTAAACCGTTGAACTGTAACTGTCTGACCTCCACAACTACTTTATTGCTCAGCATGTTTAGCGGTCAGTTCTGGTGTCCAAAATATCATCCAAATCCATCGTTTTTGTAACAAATGGCCAAACTGTCTCTGAAGATATTACTTACTAGCGCGGTCACACGGTTTCACCCGCATAGCTCCCGTTCCCGAGGGAATATGGGAAAAAAATATATCCTATGTTCACCGCAAAGAGTGTAGCTTCCCAACAGTGAAAGAGTTTTTCAAATCGGTCTAGTAGTTCCGAAGCCTATTCGATGCAAACAAACAATCAAATCCTTCCTCTTGAAGATATTTTATATTACTATGCCTTTATTGTCACTGAAAATACCCAGCCATGTGAGAGTCAGATTCGCGCACAAAGAATTCCGTCCCCCCTTATATTTTTTGGAACGAAGTGAAAGGGGGCTAGACGGAAAAAATTCTCACGAAAAGTTGTAACGACACTTTTGGTAGTGATAGTGGTAGTGATAGTGGTAGTGATAGTGATAGTGGTAGTGATAGTGGTAGTGATAGTGATAGTGGTAGTGATAGTGGTAGTGATAGTGGTAGTGATGGTGGTAGTGATAGTGGTAGTGATAGTGGTAGTGGTAGTGGTAGTGATAGTAGTAGTGGTACTGATAGTGGTAGTGATAGTGGTAGTGATAGTGGTAGTGATAGTGGTAGTGATAGTGGTAGTGATAGTGGTAGTAATAGTAGTAATGATAGTGGTAGTGATAGTGATAGTGGTAGTGATAGTGCTAGCCAGGAGTGATAGTGGTAGTGATAGTGATAGTGGTAGTGATAGTGGTAGTGGTAGTGGTAGTGGTAGTGATAGTGGTAGTGATAGTGGTAGTTATAGTGGTAGTGATAGTGGTAGTAATAGTAGTAATGATAGTGGTAGTGATAGTGATAGTGGTAGTGATAGTGCTAGCCAGGGGATGAACATGAACTCTACGAGCAACACCAAAGCAAATAGGAGTTTCGCTCTGTTCAGTTTCAGTCGCGCGTAAAGGTTACACGCACTCACTTTTTTATATTTGTTTTTTAGGGTTTCGTAGCCAAATGGCAAAAACGGAACCCTTATAGATTCGTCATGTCTGTCTGTCTGTCCGTCTGTCTGTCCGTCCGTGTGTCACAGCCACTTTTCTCCGAAACTATAAGGCCTATGCTATTGAAACTTGGTAACTAGATGTATTCTGTGAACCGCATTAAGATTCTTATATAAAACTAGAAAAAAAGCAGTAAATTTTGGGGGTCCCCATACTCAGAACTGAAACTCAAAATTTTTTTTTTCATCATACCCATACGTGTGGGGTATCTATAGATAGGTCTTTCAAAATGCTATTGAGGTTTCTAACATCATTTTTTTCTAAAGTGAATAGTTTGCGCAAGAGGGACTTCCAAAGTCGAAAAATGAGTGTCCCCCCCCCCCTCTAACTTCTAAACTAAGAGAGTGATAAATCTAAAACAAAAATATGATGTACATTGCCATAAAAACTACCAACGAAAATTGGTTTGAACGAGATAGAGCTGGTAGTTTTTTTTTAAACACGTCATAAACCGCAATAATCACTACCACTGCGAACGTATTAAAACATCAATCAAAGTTACAATGAACTATAAGAACTTTTATATTATGTTACTTGCTGCTACGAAACCCTTCATGGGCGAGTCCAACTCGCACTTGGCCGGTTTATTTTTTGTTTTTGTTTCTGTTTTTGTTTTTGCTTACAATTAAATTTTAAAATTAAAATAAAATTTTATTACAATTCCTTCGCTTTAATCGAAAGAAACTTCGTTCCATCCGGGTGTCCCTTGACACCTCTCAAGTTTTTTTTTTTTTTTTTTTTTTTCATTTTAGTGTCTATTTGTTGTTAAATCTGTGAAAAGTTCAGCTCTCTTGCCATAACGGCTCCTGTGATACAGCCTCGTGACAGACATACGGACAGCGGAGTCTGAGTAATACTACCCGTTCGCTCTAACTTTGCCGCTGGCGTAGAGGCGTAAACGCGAATTGTTAATTATACGAAGTAAATTGACAGTAGCTAATGTCATTTCGTCATAGAAAATACGCAACACTACAAGAAGAAGTGACATTAGTTGCTGTCAATTTACTTCGTTTAATAAAAAATTCGACTTTGGTATAGAGCCGAGCGGCAAAGTTAGAGCGAACGAGCAGTAGGGTCCCGTTTTTATTCTTTGGGTGCGGACCTCTAAAAATCACTTCATAGCTTACAAGACTATTACAAAAGCGCAACATTGTAACGACTTCCTACTCCAGTACGTAAATCATAATAGGATCAGGTCTGCCACGTGCTTCCGCGCTCGTGGCCCCGTGACCCACACCGTGTTCTCTCCCTCACGTAACGCATGACCTAGGTCACGTTAACATTGTAAATCTGATGGAATCTGTCTATATCGGAATTGTGTATGATACCTAACTGGTTTGGATTTCTACAAAAAATATTTTCTGTTTTACAAGTATATTTTTATTTTTTTCGTTGGGAGTTCTGACATCCTTCCGAGGGCTTCCCCGGGGCTCCCAACCACAGGCTGTTGGGCGTGACGTGAGGTTTTTTAGTCGTAGGAGTCCGGCATAACATCCATGAGGATTTTCCCTCACGTTAAACAAAAAAAAAAGTATATTTTAATGCATTCACTTTGTTTCTAATATGGTCATTAGGTGCACCTTCGCCTAAGGGACAACGTCATTGGCGTAGAGTAGATAAACTCGAAAGAAATCCTTTACTAACCCGTCCGCCAGATTGTTCAGACTGTGCAGGAAGGGGTGAGATGTTCCTTCCTCCAATACACAAAGGGAGGATCCTCCGACCAGGCTAGTTGATCGCGCCTGGCGGGCCGAAGCCCAACGGTTGTTGTTGTACTGTTATATTATAATATCATTTATCGCCGTGAGAACTCTGATATCGCCATGCAGGATTTTCATTGGTCTTCACAAGACCAATCATCCTCCCAAAATGAAAGAGGCATAGGCTGATTTTAGTGACTACTCGTACTATTAAGACTAAAAAATTAATACAAATAAATAAATTCTAAATTTGGAGCTCACTTTAGTTTGACCTCTTTTTTATGCATTGTTTGACACGATTGCCGCCTGACCTTACAACCCTCCTGTCTGTACGTCATTCCGTCTATGATTAGGTAAAGTTGACCCTGAACAAGTTATTCCGGTACCTAGTATATCTGATTAAACTTTGTTCTTTGTTTTACAGGTAAGTTCCAACGAAACAATAATACTTTATTTGGTAAGTCATTATAATAACAACATACAACTTTTCAGATATGTTCATAAAAAAGTGAATTCAATAATCTTAAAAATATCATCTTTAAGATTCAGAAGGCCCTTTTTTGAAGCTGCTATCTAACTTCCATCCTCCAAGCTATATTTAAGCGCTGTTGGTATAATACCTAACAGAAGAAATAAAACTGAATCAGCAAATGAAAAATACTCCCAACTCCTTCGGCTTCGCCTTTTTACTGAAAATTAGAACCGTTTCACTCACATTATTGTTAAAATAGGTAAAAAATTCAAATTGTCGCTGCTCCTTATTGTTAATAGCTTACCACATACGAGGGCTACAGATATGTGGGTAGGTGAAGTATCTAGTGCTATGTAGGGCCGGACCATTTTCGCAAATTCTTGGCACTGTCGAATATCCTTGACCGACCGTACTAGAAAAATAGCTCCACATGCTTAGTGGGACCCATGACCCATCCCACCTGACCTGACGCTACGGCTAAACGGATGAAAGAAGATTGCAGATTACACATTTCAGTTACAAGAAAGAGATTCATGCATTACTACTTCTGTATAGGGATGTAATGGGCTGAATATGTAGATCGAAGAAAATGTGAATATATTAATCCGAACGTAAGATCGAAGAAAATGTGCCAAATTTCATCAATTTGCATTCAGACAGATTTTTGTGTTAACCGTAACAAATATTATTCAAAAATTTCAACATTCAAAAATCATTTATTTCGCATAATCCTAATACATCGGCACTTGCAACTTGCTCTTGACGTGCAAGAATACAAAAAAAGTTAGTACCACCAGTTCGGAACGCGGCCCGCTTGAGAAGAACTGGCAAGAAACTCGGCGGGCTTTTTTTGTGCACTATTTACAACAATACCTATAAATTAAATATCACAAACTATTGGTTTGAAAATGCAGTAGAGCAAGCAGAGTATGCATGTATCTACGAGGACTCTCCCATAGTTTGCAGAGACTACGAGATGTAAGACAATTTCAACCGTAACTAGTTTCAGCTGCCGTACATTTTAGCTCAAATCCCTGAAACATTCAGCATGTTTGAAGTGCACTGGGCGGGACCACTAACCCAGTTAGCCTGTCGACTGTGCCCGGGACGGGACGTTGACTTCACAAAGTAGACCACTTTGTCGCCATGCACTGAAGAAACTACGTAACCCTATTTTAGTTGGGCGTGACGTGAGGTTTTTTAGTCGGTAGGAGTCCGGCATAACATCCATGAGGATTTGCCCTCACGTTAAACAAAAAAAAACCCTATTTTATAAGCTACTAGCTGTTCCCCGCGGCTTCGTCCGCGTAGAAGTCGTTATCGCGTAAATTCATTCCCCTCCTTTTGCGCAGTCAGTTAAAAAGTAGTTATCCTTACCTTAAACTCAAACTATCTCTATACAAAATTTCATCTCAATCGCTCCAGTCGTTTAGGCGTGAAAGCGTAACAGACAGACAGACAGAGTTACTTACGCATTTATTATATTAGTTTAGTAGGGATAGCAAATAAAATAAGGATGGTAACCAAGTCTGAACGACGCGATATACCGACGGAATGTTGTGTTGAATTTATTTCTAAGAATTGATTCATCATTACATGGTATGGAAGAGGATGTATAAATAGTTCAGTGACAAAATGTGCCACAGATAATTGTCATTGAATAGGTATGCTGTGGTGGTTTTCCTACTGTTGACACCCGCCAGTAGTAACTTGGTTCTTCTCATACTACCGTATTTATTGAGGTCTGTCATACGGAGGTTTTTTTTCGGAATTTCTAACACATTCTCCCGGCACTCGGGGCATAATTCACATTCCATTGAATAATAGCTCTAGCCTGTAAGTAATAACATGAGATAGATCAGCGCAGGTCACCACCTGACCGCTTACTTACGTAAACCATTGTTTCTCACAACTGATTCTGAACAACGGCCATATAAAGATATTCACGGCTTAGAAAGTGCGGCATTTATAAAAGTTCATATGCGACCTGTCTGACTGCTGATATTGACTTTGAAACTACTATTGTTTTACTTGAAAAGTGGTTAATCATACCCTATTATACTTCTTCTTCTATCGTGTCAACGATTTATATCAATTTTTTTTCTATACAGTTTTGGCATAGAACTCTGCCACCTCAATCGCTTTGTCGGTGGCGCCAATGAGATCGGCCTTAGAGCAGGATGTAGGCCAAAGGGGACAATCATGCAGGTAGGTAACCTATTATACTAATACTAACAGATGAGATATTTTTGGACAACCGTGTTCTGAGGTGAGGTCCACAGGCGCAACTATTACTCAAATTATAACATGGTTGATAAAAAATTGTCAAGACTAGACTTAAGTTCAAGTTATCTAACTAAGACGAACACACTAAACCAAGTACGAATGACAGACAAGTCTTACGCGTATGAAGATCATACATTATAATATCGTTTTAGTAGCCTATGTTCAGAGGCTTCCTACACGTAACTCGAGACTAGGTCCCACATAATAATTGTGTTTAAACAAACAATTTGTTTTACTGCTATTGAAATTTTCAAGCCGCCCATAATCCGCCCACTTGGCTTAACAGCATCCATGGCAGATGGATCCAACGGTATCTTGCCTTCAAGTACGGAAAAACTCATAAATTGAAAGGTCACAAACGGTCAGTCATCTCGGGACTGACACAATGATCTTTTACTAAACACTGAACGCTGTCGCTATGGAAGGTCAAACTTACCTACTACAATGGTTCAAGATTTCGAGTAGGCTGTCTCGCTATACATATAGAGGAGAGAATGAACCCTAACCACGGGTCTGAAGTTGGTAAGAATAAGGGCTGTGTCAGACCGGGATCCCGGAGACTGTCTTGATAGTGCTTAACCGGTACAACTGGTTTTCCAGTGATCTAGACTACAGGCCCGTGTTGAAAAAATTATGGGTCATTTGAACCACCAGGTGACTGCGCGTTTCTTATTATTTTTCATGGATCTATCGATGGTAAGAATGCCGTACAAAAATATATGACCAAAATGTACTCACTCTACCTGTACTTTTGAATTCTCAACTGCACTCAGGTGGACAGCTTACAAGTGACGGCATAGTGCTGAACCTGATTATTTTATGCTGAACGTGTTAGAGAGGGGCAGTCTGGTGGGAACGATCTCACTGCTTTCTTGTTTGTCTTGATATTTTTATCAGATCACGACTTAAGGAAACCTCCTAGTCTTCCAATATTCTTATTATACTTGAGGTTTTTTAGTCGGTAGGAGTCCGGCATAGCATCCATGACAATTTTCCCTTACGTTAAAAACAAGGTCTTCAAATATGACCACACAACACTTACCACGTCTATTCAAGGAAATAACGAACGCATTGCAATACTAATCTTTTATCAAGTTCCCTCGTTAATAACACCCTGTATTAAGAGAAAGGTTCCCACTTAGCACCACATGAATCATTATGAACAAACACAACATCAGACTTATCTATAAGATAGTTTAATTCGCCTTTTGCGTCTTGATTATCTGGCGCTGGAGTCACGACCGCTTCTGGGGGTGAACTAGGTGAACTATGATCTGTGACGTAATATGGGAAACATCGGCCCATAGACAATGGAGTTATTGTTTTAGTACTTTCATTAAACACGGCTTTGTCAGGTAAAAGAATGTTTTTAGGTTTTTGAAGTAGGTTACGTAGGCTGAATGGTATTTTCTATTTTCCTTCTGGAAAGTACAGTTATAAATTTCAGACGTAATTCAAATTATACAAACTGCTAGAACATCAAAGCCCTTTTAGAAGCTGTGAGGTTGGAAGTTCAGATCCGGCCATGTCACTCCCCATAACAAAGGTTCTTGTATAACAAATGATCTAGTAAATATGGAGCCTGGACCGGGCCCCAAATTAAGCAACTCAGAAGACAAAATAGATAATAAAAAAAAGGATTTATATTCTTTTGAAGATGCCACAAATCCAAAAAAATTGTCAATCTTATCTATATAAACAAGAAGCGGTCAGACGGTCTCACCCGACTGCCCCTCTAACGTTTATTGTGGAAGTGAAAGTTGAATCCGATTGACGTTGTCATTTTTGTTTTATTTCCAACTTTGAACAGAGATCCACGAGACCTAGTGACGTAGTTTAATGCAACAGAGTCACAGACTATAGACAAAAGTCTCACCATAAGCCCCTCTGCAATCTATTATATAGAGAGGGGTTAAAAACAAAAGCCTATCTTAGTCTACTGGTGGGTACTTAGGCCTCTCCTAGTTTCATTTTGGGGTAGTGATAAAGTGCCATAATGCCACAAATTTCTGGAATGCACAGCTCAAAGCATATTTTTGTATTGTTTTCAAGATAATTAATTGCCCATCTGTCAAACTAGACCGCTGAATGACAAAAACAACATTTTTCTCTCATTTTTCACAACAAACAACTAAATGACCTGTCTTTTGAAATGCAAAACAAAAAATTCAAGATCAGTTATATTCTAAAAATAAATAATTTATGTGTATTTAGAAGTAGCGGCCCGCTGACGTCAAAACACGTTACGGAACCATCGACTCGGACTCGACTCACGTGACGCGTACGTCAACGTCACACAACTAACTCTATAGAGGAGGTTAAATTATTTGTAAAGACTTATGAAGTAGGCAGAGGCATAGTATACGATACGCCCCGCCCACGTTTCAACTTTTAGTTTTATGTCCCACGTAATATTGCCATGTTATTTCAACACGGCAATGGCTAAGGACAGGCGCAGGTCGGGCCGCAGTAAGACTTTAGAAATAGAGGTTTTTTTTGACGTGACAACGTCTTATAATTCGATGGAGCCGGCTGTACGCACGATAAAACATGACGTATGCGGCGTCACCTCGCTCTGAGGCGTTTCATTTAAGGCTGAGTTGTCACGTTCAACTATCGTCAGTAAACCGACTTTACAGGTGTCCGACCGAAACTGGTTTTCAGGCCGAAACCGAACTTTCGGCCCCAGGGTCAGTTTCGGCCGAAACCGAAACCGAAACTCACGTGTTCATATTGAAAAGAAAAAACCAGCCAAGTGCGAGTCGGATTCCCGCACAGAGAGTTCCGTAACAAAAATTACGTTTTTTGTTTGTGGATGTTTTTTTAATGACCTTTAGTAGGTCAAAGTATTTTTTGTTATAGCGGGTACAGAACAGGGCGAGGTGGTGGTGGCAGTGTCTTGACATCGCCAACGCCTTTAACACCTTGCCCTAGAGCTGCGTTATGGGAGGCGCTTATTCATCATGGTATGCCTTCCTACCTCCGTCGAATTGTTTGGGCCTATCTTTCCGGGAAGGTCAAAACTTAGCCGAGCTGGCTAGTACTAGATCGGCGATATGTGTCGTTTGGTGTTCCACAGGGATCGGTCTTAGGACTGCATCTCTGGAACATCGGTTACGATTGGCGCTGCGTTCTGTTGCTCAGATTTTTCGAGAGAAGACACCCTCGTTACAGCGCGAGGAGCAAAACATCGCTATGCTGTCCTGTGGTGGGTTGAATACGGTGTTTGGGTCTTCAGGTCGCCCTTCACAAATCCGAGGCTCTGTGCTTTCGAACCTTGGAAGGGGCCACCTGTCGGATCCAGCTTAATGTAGGGGGTTTTAGAATCGGCATTGAGCCCTCGATGACGTATTTGGGGCTAGTACTCGATAGCCGGTGGAATTTTGGATACCAGTTCTGAAGTTTGGTCCCAAAACTGAGAGAGGGCATAAGTCACATTTCCGCGCTTATTGCCCAACATCAGGAGACCCAACGCTTGAGTCTCCTGGGGAGCGTCTGACGTCTGAGCGGAGACTGTACCTTGGGATAGTGCAGTGCATGGCCCTATACGGGGCCTCCGTATGGGCAGAGATCCCGACAGCGAGCAATGCGGCTAGATTGCTTAGCCCGCAGAAGGCGATGGCGGTGAGGGTGATAAGGGGATACCTTACGATCTCAGTTGAGGCGGTATGTCTCTTACCCAAGACGTTGCGTCATTGTTTAAATGGCGCCAGGAAGAGCTGGAGTGGGGCCATAGGCCTGCGTCTCGAGAAATTGAGTCTCTTCGGTACGAACTCTACCAGAAAACCAAGAAGACCTGGAAGGTGCGACTCGAGCAACCAAAAGGTGGAATCGCCTCAATTGAGGCAGTCAGACTGGTAATGGACGAGTGGTCCACGTCATAATTTCGAAATAATCTGGCCGACCCTCAAAATTCCGAACGCTCATTTCGCCGATGATAAATTCAACGAATGGTTGTATGGTCGACTGTTAAAACTCCGAATGGTCATTTCGCCGATGATCAGTTTTACGAATGATTGTATGAAATTGATGTTGGTGTTGGATGGTTATAAAAAAAAATAACCACGAAGGCTAAGGCGGGAGCTCCGCTTCGCTCCCGCCTTAGCCTTCTAACCTAACCTATCCGAGTCGAGGTGTTAACCATAATAAGTGAATGGTTAACACCCCGACTCAGAAGTACCCCGATACAATCATTCGTAAAACTGATCATCGGCGAAATGACCATTCGGAATTTTAACAGTCGATCATACAACCATTCGTTGAATTTATCATCGGCGAAATGAGCGTTCGGAATTTTGAGGGTCGGCCAGATTATTTCGAAATTATGACGTGTACTGGAGCCACGGTGCTCTCTCCTACCGGTTGTCACAGATGCTTACCGGGCACGGAAGATTCGTTAATTATTTGTGGCGAATACGCCGGGAAACCACGGCTGAGGGCCAGCACTGCGAAGAGCGAAGCGGGAGCATAGCGCGGCAAAGCCTCGTGGCAGGTCTGAATCTGAACGTGGACATTCTCTCGCTGAAGACTATGATGCGAGCCATGATCTCCAGCTGGAGTAGGTGGGAGTCAGCTGCCTCTTCCTGCCCGCGAGCAGCTTCTAGACGACAGCGTGACGTGCGATTCATGCACGCTCCCCCAAAAAGCGGGATAACTCTTGAACAACGATAGGGATAGTACCCGAACCCCCCCCCCCCCCCCCTCACAGGTGCGGCCGCAGTAGTAGACATCGGTCTGTTGGGAATCCTCTGGACATTCTTGCGAGGGCATACCCGGGGCTCCCAACCATAGACTGTTAGGTAGAATCCCTGTAGGATTTTCCTCACATTAAAAAAACAGCAACAGAAATACATCATCTCTAAGAATTTCAGGTCACTGTCACGATTTCAGCGATAAAACCTCGTGACTAACAGACAGACTGGCCGGCTAAGTCACATGTCTCGTTCATAGGGTCCCGCTTTTACCCCTCCGAGCGTGAATCCGACTCGTACTTGGCTGTGCTTTTTTTTTCAATAGGTGCAGCAAGTTCCAAGTGCTATCAATCAACTGTATAAATCATCCCAAGTGTTCATTTTAGAAATATCTCCACCTAAAGATGGGTTTCTTTCTATTACATGTGGAATTACTAAAAGATGCTATTGCGAACGCCTACTGACTAAAACTACACGGTGCCCTTCTACAGTTACTCTAGACCAGTTTTGGTTACATTCAGTATATAAATAAAACTTTACAAGAGCATGCCGGACTCGCTTAAGTAGGATTCCATACAAGAAAAGCGGTAAAAATCACGTTCTTGTACGGGCTCCTTTTAATAATTTATTTTGTCCATTTCTATTATTTGTTGCTATAGCAGCAACAGAAAAACATCATCTGTGAAAATTTTAACTGTTGTACTATCACGGTGCATGAGTTGCAGCCTGCTGACAGACAGACAGACGACCAACGAAGTCTTAGGAATGGGGCCCTGTTTTTACCCTCTTTGTACGCAACCGACTACTAAGGGGTAGGTTCATGAATCACCTTTTTAGGATTCCGTAACCAAAAAGTAAGAACGGGTCCCTAAAAAGGTGGTCAAAGACATAACACAGGAGTAATTGTCTAATACATGTCAATGATTGTAATTGCTTGTAGTTTGAATAGAATTGTATTATTGTAACTATTGATTGGAATTAGTTTGTAAGTTTCTAAATCTTAGTTTAGTAACATATTAACTGGTTGGGCTGTCCTCAACCACGTCACAAGCAGAGCCAGGCTCTCAAAATTCGCGAACACGTGAGTTTCGGCCCGGCCGAAAGTTTCGGCCCATTTTGGCCGAAACCGAAACTGCGGCCGAAACTCGATTTTTTGGCCGAAACTGGCCGAAACCGAAACCGAAACCGAAACTTCGGTCGGTCACTAGTTACAGACAACAGATTTTTTTTTCATTGTAAATATTAAAGTGAGTTAATTAAACCCATTCTGCTGTCTAGCTATCGTGGATCCTGAGATAGGTACAACCTGAGGACGGACAGACGGACAGCGCAGTCATGATAATAGGTTCCTGTTTTTACGCTTTGAGTACGGAACCCAAAAACGATTATTAAACCTTTAAGCTTTCCCTGCACTGCTCGCGAAGTTGAACGAATTTCCTCGGCGAGGCGAGGTAAAGTTTTGACGAAGTAAGCCGAAGTGCCTCTCTACACTATCGTGTTCGTCCAACTTTAATCCCCCCTTTTCACAACAAATACTAAAATCAGAATTTCAGTATTTGTTGTTATAGCGGCAACAGAAATACATCATCGGTGAAAATTTCAGCTCTCTAGTTATTACGGTTACTGAGATAGAGCCTCGTAAGTTGACGAATAAACAGACAGACAGACGGACAGCGAAGTCTTACGGAACCCTAAAAAGTACCATCTTAAATGTGATATAATTCTACTCGTCTCTACAATCAATCAAAGGCCTAGTTTCTAAATTTCTATTAATATTTACTTAACATATTACTTACGTTTTCAATATTATATCGGCATGAAAGTAAACATAATACAATAGACCAGCAATCAATAGTAATTGTGTTCATACATTGTTATAACAATTCTGCGAATGTAAATGACGTAAAACGTGATATTTGTATTATACAAACGTCTAGGCAGGCCTCCGTCACTCGCTCAAAATCGCGCGCTATGTACCTACCGCTCGGCATCTCCCTGGGGATACAACTGGCAGAGGGCTGCCGGACGCCCGACTGAGCGCTCGCATCGCACCGCACCGCACGTTTCCCGCGCTTACGCTTCGAAATACCGAAACCACGTAATTATTGTGCAGTGGATGGGTGTAATAGTACAAAAAAAAAGAAAATTTGTCGTGTTTTAAATTGCCGAGAGACGAAGAAAGTAATATTTTAAATCTTATCAATTTGAATGTTTTTACCATTTATTTGTTTGAACATAAGTAGGTAGGTGATAAGTATGTAAATCGTAAAATAAGGAGTTATTTGAGTCAGGTATTATAAAATTGTTGTTTTTTATAGACAATTCAATGTTTTATAGAATTCGTAGGTAAATAGGTTTTATAGGTAGTCGAAGCGCTCGTGGCCCCGGGGACTCAGTGTTCTGTAATCGATCACTGTAGTAAGCAACTTTCACTATGGCCAGTTCTTGGATGGGTGACCATTCATGTGACCACTTTGTGACCTTTATTTGAGCATTTCCGTGCTTCGGAAGGCACGTTAGGCCGTTGGTCCCGGTTGCCAATAAAATAGCAGTCAGCCAAGTTGAAGGCCTTTTTAGGCGGTTTGAAGGATTTAAACAGCAGAGGGTCACAACCTGAACTTGGTACAAACTATAAAAACATGAAATGTGGGCATCTAATATGCCTCTGCCTTCCCCTTCGGAGATCTACGCGTGACTATATGTATGTGTGTGTAACATAGTAAGGTAGGATGGCCGGGTGAGATAGGTGAATAGCCGGTACTTACGCTAAAGGTAATGTCAGTTAAATTTAGATTTCTTTGTTATTTTAGTTATGGGTAGGCATAAGATAAACAATATAAATATATAGGTATACCTACCTACTGTGTACTATTCATAATTTATTTTTGGTTTTTACGTGCATTTATAAAAGCGTGTTTTTCTAGGGTTTTTTTAAACCATTCATAATTTTTTTCCTTACATTCCATTACATTGTTAGTTACATACACGTCGGCCTACTAAAAGCGTATTAAAACATAGTTGATTCGTAACATTTGTTTTATTACAACAATCATTATAGGTTCAACCCTAGCGCATTCTTACGATGACGTCACTCGCACAGCGGGCAACACAGTCTCGACGCTATGAGCGCGTGTTTAAGGTACAATTCTTATCGTTCCGAGCAGCAGGTATTATTATTAAAATTTTGTAGGCTAATATAGCGTAGGTATTGTCGCTTTTGTATGGGAGTGATGTATCTGTTACGTAGTAACTATTTAGTAATCTGTGGTCTAGGGCTACGGCAGACGATGAGCACGTGGCTTGATTATGTCGTCGTACCTGGTGCCGTAAAACTTGGGAAAATTATGTAAATTAGCTTGAAAATGTTTTGAATGTGCCAGCCAACCCTCCCTGCATCCATGCATCTCCTTGCTTGGTATTGTATTATTATACTTTGTTTCAGAGTTTATTTAAAAATCACAATGTACTACTCGTTCGCTGTAAGTTTGCTGATCGCCTCCCCTACTACGCCTCTACACCGGCCTCTATGCCAGTGGCAAACTTAGAGCGAATGGGCTATACTTATCTATTTAACAGATAATGCAATTGCTTGCCGAAATGTCTTATGCTCAGCAGTCAATTGAGTGTTATGGTGATGAGTGTACGTCTACACATTTCCATAGGATACATCTAAATCTAAACGATGTCACCCGCCGATAATGTAGAATTCCAATAGTAAAAGATTTTTTTAAATCGGTTCAGTAGTTTCGGAGTCTATTTGATTCAAACAATCAAATCTGTCCTCTTTATAATATTAGTGTAATGAGCACTTCAGGATATCATAATGGCAATAATTGTCTGCTGAAAATTTACTTCTGAAATGTGGGCAAATATCGTTTCACCAGTAAATTTCCGCCTACGCTTTCAAGTTGGTAATTTATCGGTGAAATTGGCGCTTTAGGAGGTTTCCAGGACCCCGATTCTTGCCGTAGATTCCAAACGTCGACTTGGACTGATCCAGAAACGCTGTTCCAAACTTCGCTACAATACACGGTCCTGCGCCTCCCACATCCAGTCAGTCCCTGCAACCTTTTTCAGGTCATCGGTCCATCAGTCCATCTCTATGCAATTTCTATTTCAAATGGAACCGTGCCCTGTACCCGGACTTCGTTTTTGAATCATTTGGAATTGACAGTGATGATATTGAATCAAAAAATATTAGCATTATTGGTGCTGAAACATCAAAAAAGATTGGTAGGTAGGTACTACAATTCATAGGATTCTGTTTACGTGACATCTTGTACAAACCACTTTACTTGAATGTTAAAATTATCACGTCCCTGTGAATCGTCAATTAAATTTGTATTTGCTCTTATTATTATTGTCAAGACTCCATGTTTCCTTGTTTTATTATTGTTAACGCTTGCTTTATTGACTACTAACGTGCCATTGTTCGCTAAAAATTGTAGTGGGGAGATCTTATTTATGTTAATACCAAAATGCATCAAACTCTTTCGAGCTTTTAATTTTGGTACAGATTAAGCTGTTGTACAGGCACAGAAGCTCTAGTCCAGAAATCGTTTAGCTGTATAAATATCGACTCTAGTGAAACACAATAAAGTTCAAATAAGAACGCACGAGTGCGTCTACTTCCTATTGGCGAGGATATCCTGTTCATTGAAAAGGTGAAGTCCAACATGTCAACTTCAAAACTAAAATAGATGTCTCCGGTGTGGCCGAGAGTTAAATTTGTGGTTAAATTTTCACGGTTGCGACTGTTAGAAGTAAAAATATTCCGAACTTAATTTGAAGATGTTAACTACCGTATTGAACTTTGACAGGTCACAGCGAATACAGCTATCGAGCTTTATTAAGAAATAACATTACCGGTATTCTCTTTATCTAGGTCAGAATTTAATAGATGTTTGTGTTAGGTATTCAAATATCTAGAATTGCAAGGAGTGAGAGGCAAGTTTGACTGGATCTAGGATTATAGATAGTCTGTGCCACAAAGCCCAATCTTTGCGAAATTTCATTATATTCGCCGCAGAATGCAGTTTTAAAGCAACACAAAAAGATTACAAATTTTCATGGTCAATTTATTTAATCTTGTAAATTGACAGAAGATAACTCTGAGATATCTTAAAATTTTAATCTTGACTAGTTTCGTTCGTAGCAGTATCGGCATACTGTTCTAAAAATTCTCGCCATCATGTATAAAAGTTATTTTCTCATTTCGGAGCCCAGGGTCCGCTTTCTTGCTATTACTTTTTCCACTTGTTCTTTTGTATTACGACACCATGTCCCAAACTGCAAGCCAAGACTTCATGGTCTGACCTTCCTCCTACCAGATAGTGAAGACATGACCACATTCTTCATTCTAACGTAACATGTGAAAGTTCGAGTAGCTGGTGAAAATATTGACCGTATTGTGAAAAGAATTTCAGTCATTTCATGAATACGTGTGGTAACCCTAGCTACATCTGACGTAAAGTAAAAAATTTTAATATCTGTTGCTATTTGCTACGAGTTGTGATGGTTGTCACTTCTGGTTTAATGCTTTCTCATCGTTTGTAAATTCAATGGTCAAACAGATAACACCTCTCAAGAAGTGTTAAGTATTTTATCAAATTAGCTTCGTGATCTTCCAAGAATAATTTGTGGACAGTACTTATATCATCATCATTGGCTTAGTCTTTAATATTAACACCAGTAATAAGTGTGTATTTAATAGTTAATCTACAGTCGATCAAACTTATCAACTACTTGTTATTACTCAGTACCTATCAGTAATTGGATTTTAAGTTAAAGATTAGGTAGGTAATAAAAGCAAGAAAAATAACTAACCATGCGCTTTTTTAGCTCTATGGTCTGTACTATTATTTAAGTCACAAATAAGGTTATACCATTAATTTTACCTGTAAGACGACGTCCTACGTAAGCGAACGAGAAGCGGCGCGGCGCGGCGCGATACCAACAAACAGTTGAAACCTATTGAAGTGTCCTACGTGCGTGACCAAACGCAAGTGCGGTGCGGTGCGGGGCGGCGCGAAATGAAGCGAACGCGATCAGTTGGTTTCGTCTCATCTCATAATGTCCTTTTCTCGAAATGTCCTTTCTCATAATGTCCTTTTCTCGAAATGTCCATTCTCATAATGTCCTTTCGCAGATTGTCCTTTTCTTGAAATGTCCTTTTCTCGAAATGTTCTTTTCTCAAAATGTCCTTTTCTCGAAATGTTCTTTTCTCAAAATGTCCTTTTCTCGAAATGTCCTTTTCTCAAAATGTCCCTTTCTCAAAATATGTACACTACAGGATTAAAAGGCTAAGGCGGGAGCGGAGCTTCCGCATTAGCCTTCGTGGTTATTTTTTATAACCACCTAAGTTTTAATTTAGGTGGTTTTAAAAAATAACATCAAATTTAGCAAGTGACTGGTGGTAACTTGGTGGTTATAAAAAAAATCCAAGTCGGATTGAGCGGGGTTAATCCTGTAGTGTACATATTTTGAGAAAGAGACATTTTGAGAAAAGGACATTTCGAGAAAAGGACATTTTGAGAAAAGAACATTTCGAGAAAAGGACATTTTGAGAAAAGAACATTTCGAGAAAAGGACATTTCAAGAAAAGGACAGTCTGCGAAAGGACATTATGAGAATGGACATTTCGAGAAAAGGACATTATGAGAAAGGACATTTCGAGAAAAGGACATTATGAGATGAGACCGTTGGTTTGATATTTGCGCGCGAACTGGATGCGGTGCCGCCGTGTTTTTTATAATGTTGGAAATAGAAATTTTAATCAATGCAATCCAAGAACGTCCTATATTATGGGATAAAAGAAGTAAATTTATTATCGTCTATTATGCCTTTCTAAGTATACAATATTAGTCCCACTTCTTTGCCGTGCATACTTCTTGAGTATTTGATACTAGCTGATGCCCGCAGCTTCGCCCGCGTAAATTTTCACTTCCCGTGGGAACTTATTCCCGGGATAAAAAGCAGCCTATGTGTTATTCCAGACTAAAATGTATCTCTGTACCAAATTTCAGCCAGATCCGTTCAGAGGTTTGAGCGTGAAAGAGTAACAAACATCCACACTCACAAACATTCGCATTTATAATATTAGTAAGATTTAAGAAATGAATTTTGCAATAATATTTGTTTCCGTCCGTCCATGACAAATCATCCATCCATCCAAGATCCAAACTGCCACGTCTCCACGGCACCGAATTATAATTCTCCAAAGAGTTCAAGTATCTTGGGGTACTTCTTGACAGCAAATTGAACTGGAGTAATCATCTCGAAAACAAAATTAACAAAGCTACGGTCACAGTCTACTTAACAAACATGTCTTTAATTTAGGTGTCACAGACAGTCCCCTTTGCAGACGGACGAACTGCCAGTCACATTCTTATGGAATGCCCGGAACTGGTAAGGATACAGGGCTAGACACTTCGGTACACCAAGGTCGCTCCAGGAAGTCTCCGGCAACGTGAAGAGTCTGCTAGGCTTACTGACGGAACTGGGATGGCAATAGCCATACCAAAACCCCCACGCAAAATAGGCGCAGAAATGACGTTGATTTGCGGAAACCAGCCTCAGAAAATCTAGAACCTAGAACTCCATACATTTTTTTGATCTATGTCAGTTGCATTAGGCTGAGGCAAAGTGCCAACTGAACGGCAGCGTCGCCTTCGATTCGCGTGCACGTAGGACATAGCCGCCGCGTCGCACCGCGTGTCGCGTTGAATTCGCGTGTCACCGCTTCAGAATCGCGTTCGCTTTGAACCGCCTACCTAGGACGTAGCGTAAGAAAATAAACTGAACTGAATTTCAAGACAGCTGTCATTGAATCTTCTTCACACCTCGCTTTTCGGCTTGTGATAAGAGACTTAAATTCTGTGTGATGTTTTACCACAAATATGATTGTAATTTTTGCATTATTTTGATTTATTACATAAAGAATTCGTGTCTCCTATTTTAGTTTGTCGAACCGTTCAATTATAGCTGTCGAAACAAAAACATTGTTAACTTTCAAAGAGCTTTACTTTAGTTCTCAGCGTATATCTGCAATGCAGATAACTTCTGTTTTATAAAAGCTTGTTTTCATTTGCAAGTATTATATGATAGGTTTTGCCTATATTTGCTTTCTATTGGTTTTAGAGATAGCGACGCATACAGCTTCTATAAAAGTTCATTAGTATTGTTCTGTTTAAGTTTCCCTTCTGTACATAATACAAGTCGCAATATCGTGTGAATTCTAAGACTACTATATGCAATGCAGTATGAGTGATTGTACTATCGGTCAAGAAGGTAAGATCTATATGTCAATTTCCTGGCAGACTGCGAATTTCTCGTGTACAACCTGTTTGCACGTTGCTGCGAAAAAATACAAACTCCTTACTCTGAATTGAACTTTATTTTCTGGTATGTATAGCTCATTTTCTATGAACGTATGTTGTGGTTCGAAAACCAATTTCGCTCTCAACCCGGTCGACGCAGTCACTAATATAATTCAGTATGGCGCGTGCCAGCGTAAACTGTGGACGTGCACGATACGTTCAGACAATACAAAATCTTATTAGCAAACGCGATCGTGAATTTTATCTTTAGTTTAAAATTTTGCCATCGAATTCGTGAAGCTTTCTATTAAATAGGCATTCTAAAGTGTATGTTGTGTTTGGAATTTATGTTTGGATTGTGGTTTATAATCTTCTGCAACGTGAGTAATAACCCCTAAGTCTAGGGAAACCCTTTGCGTGTGTTTGCAAAACAGGTAGAGCAATATTATTTCCGTGTTTAACTATAAATTATGTTTTAAGGGTAATCATATAATCATTAGTTTTATTGTATCGTCTGAAATATGTACTGTATAATAAAGAAATACTAATGTTGCTAGATTTTAAATTGAGTTTTCCAATAACGATCTGATATGTATTTGCATAGCGACGTTTCATGCATTTGTGTCACACATGAAATCATGCATTTCGTACAATATTATATCATTAATTGCATTATCAACATTTACAGTCAAATCGATTAGTTTATCGACTTATGTAATAAAGGCCGAAGCATAACATTGAGAGAACGAATCTTTCGTATTTTAAAGAAAATTCTACTGTTTTATTTGCAATGGTTTCTGAACTTGTAAGTGATTTATGAGGATTTGAAGGTTCTGTATTTTTGAAATAGTTTGCAGTGTTATTGAATTGTGGAGCTAATACTTGTTCGACCTTTCTTTTTTGCACTGTTAAATAGAAACAAGTCTATCTTGTTCAAGTCCAATCCATTAATATCCTGACGACCTTACCATACATTATCAAATAAAATTTTATTGAATGGAATGTAATCCGCTCTTACTCAATACAACGTTATGTATACTTAATGTTTCTTATATCAGCTGTGTTGTGTATATAGAAAAAATCCAGTTACACGTAAACAACGAAAGAACCCATTTTTGGAATTTAGCACTCAAGAATAAGTTCCTTAGTTTAAGTGATAAGTGATAAATAAAAAAGAAGCAAAGTTACTTGGTTTAATTTTGACGAGCTAAGTAGAGAAACTGATAAATTCTGATAATAACTTCGTTTTATTTAATCTAATAATTATATAAATATTTACTACAACAAATTCCAACCAATAGGCTTCCTATGTGGATGATGCTATGACCAATTTATAAGAATTTATCTTTCTACTATTCTTATCATTTAAATCAACCATAGGAAACATTGCGTTCAGTGTCCATGAGGGTTTTACCCGTAGAATGTTCAAGTAGAATGGTTTTCTTATCTTTCGCTTTGCAAACGGTCTGTATTTGCAAACAGTATTTGAGTTTCTGTTATGTCTGAATATTCTGACTAACTTGATGCTGGTTCCAAGACGACAAGTTCAGTGTTTTGATGTCTTGGTCATTAAGATATATGATACTGAAGTACCTACTAAAGGTAGTGTGGAAGGAAAAGTCTAATTTATTTGTCCATTTCAACATTATTCACCAATATCTTTTACAAAGATGGACTTGATGTCTTCGGCATTTTCTACTAATTAACCTGGTGCAGAGTTTGGGACACAAGCTTCATAACCTTTTGTCCCAACATTTGTACTTCTTGAAGTGTAACAATATCGTGTTAGAAATTCAAGATGGATGCAGTGTATACACGATGTTCTGAAGCGTATTGACAATAGCCTATTATGAGGCCAATAATATCAATCAGATCTCATAAACCTGTTTTTATATTACAATGTGATCTTAATATCCAATAGTCTCTCAGGATCATAAAAGAACTTGTGAGAAATAAACACCGTGATATGTAGTTTGTTCTACAGCAACACTTTGTTTTAAATTATATTCTTTTGTTTAGTGTTCAGACATGTAAGATTTTAATGTCGTATTCATACATTGCACTATTTGCAGCGGCAGTTTTGAAGCGTTATCCATGCTTTTACGTTTTCCAATGGATTATCTATACTAATATAATACAGAGATAACGTTTGTGAGGTTGTGAGTTTGTGAGGTTGTAAGAGGTAATCTCTGGATATACTGATCCGATTTTCAAAATTATTGTACCAATAGAAAGCTACGTTATTGTGGAGTGTCATTGGCTATTAATCATCACGCTACAATGAATAGGAGCTGACCAGCAATGAAAAATGTAACATAAACGAAATTGTGATGGTCAGCTAGTATCATTATAAAGATCATTGATATGCATAATATCAACTTTTACGAAGTTTAAAATGCACCTTTTTTACAATTGGCTAATCTAGCGCAGCGGCCGTATTGACATTATTAATGCTGCCTTTTCAAACGAATTAATGTAAATTGCAGAGGAAGACTAGATTTCGGTCGTATAGCCGTATTTAGGCATCTTGTAATGTCTTCTATAATTTTTGGTAATACTGGTAATCAATACCATTATTTCCGTAGGCAGCCGGGTAGTTACGTAGCCTGATAGTGGTTTAGACCGACATTGTATAATCGGCATGCACTAAATATGAGCCAAATTTATGTTTTAAGCCATTATTTACTTCTGCTTTTATCCCTTTTTCATTCGCTGTGTTGAATCTCGTCAGTCTTTTAACTAAATACAATTTTAATAGATTTGCTCCAATATAACCAGAAATGAGTGAAAATTTACGCTTGACATTTGAAACAATTTTCACACACACCCAATCAAATCTTTCATCGCTTTTTATCTTTCTTTCCGTGGTCCAATTGAATGTAATGCTGACAATTAAAAGTAAGTGAACAATAGACGTTAATTTTTTTATTAAAAAAGTCTGTTTTTTACAAAATGTTGGTAGAAGATTCTCAAACAGTTAATGGTTAATAAGTTATGTCCATAATTTCGTTTTAAGATGGTTACTGACAAGACATTGTTATTGTTGTAAGCTGTCAGTTTCATTGGCAGCTATTCACTTGTAAAACTTAACATGGTTTTAAGTGTATTATGATATGACCATATGACGGAAGATGAGATGTAATACATAATCATGAAATTGATAGCAATCACACGATTGGCACATAATCGTTTCTAAAAGAAGATTGATGCTCAGCTATATTATTGAAGTGCATCGTGATTGTAATTGACGGAACCATTCTTTGATAAACACTCATATTTTTACTTAGAGAGATATTTAGAATAGATTTCCGATAACTTTTTTTAAAGATTTCGTAATCACTTTTTGTGTTGGAATCTTTTACAAAGAAAAAACTTGGTACAGTAAAATTCATTTGAACAGTTTTACTTTCGTCCTGTTGTCGCCGCTCTGTCTATCCGTCCATCCTTCCGAATTTTCAATAGAGAAATTCCTTTCTATTTGAACTGGTATCAAAGCGGCCCCGTCTCTTTTAATTTCGCTGTTTTCTGCTTCAGATATTTCATGAACTACTCCACCAAGCGTAGCTGACGATTCAAATGTTACGAAAAATCTCTATAATCGATCGAGTTTTTTTGTCCTGAACAAAATATACGAAAACGGGTACATGATCGTGGTCTGCATCCTTGCGGACGGTACTAAGGCGATTCCGGTACATGATGTAGGTGCAGGCGGTAAGGGATCATTCCACGCGGTTGTCAACTTCGCTTGGTGGAGTAGTATGTGCGTGTACCTGTCGAGAGTAAACTTTAAGACTGTTCTATCAAAATATTGTGAAAGTGATATTATTCGATTAATGTTTAAAACAATCGGAACTAGTTCAATGCGCAAAGATAGCCATATTGCAACACTCCAACATAAGGCAACACCCCTCAATAGCGACCGGTATGCTAACTTGAACCTGTTTCTACTTTCGATATGCAACCGCTCTGGTGGTAAAGTTATGGCGTATACAATTTGTGTAGAGGTCTCGGTTTCGATTCCCGAGTCGACTCTAGGCAATATTTGTACGGACCAAATTTAATTGTTGAAAAGTTAAGCTGTGTAAGTAGGTACAAACATGTACTGCAAATATTTGTTTTGGAGATTAGAAGTTTTATCATGGAAATTTAAACTAAAAGTCATCATAATATACATTTGCATTCAGACTTATTCTGCTTATTATTTTGAAACAACACGGCCAGTAAAGGGAACAGTTCTCAAGACGATTGAAGTTTTTTTGGAAGTTACAGCATACTAGCACAGTAAAAAGAGAAAAACCTGCGTCCCCTCGAACCTCGTACTTATGATCTGTCGGCTGTGATACTAGAGTAGAGAATAGAGACCCCATGGATTTCGAAATATTTCATTAAAAAAAATATAAGTACGGTTGAATTGAGGAACCTTTTCCTTTTTAAAATTTGGAAAAAAGAAATAGCTTATGGCACTTCTTCTCTATATTAACTTGAACTGTGTAAAATTTTGAGGTGCAGTACAAAAATTTTGCTTCATGTATGAATTTTTTCATGATCATCCACTGATGATGTATTTAAGTACATCTGTTATACGTACGTTGTAGTTTTTTAATAACAACTAAACCATCTGTATCCCATTCTGGTCAGGCGATCTTTAACTATTTATTAGGTTACTATACGATAAGTAAAGAGCCCGCGGCGTTTTTATGCGGTTACAATGTTAGCCTTTTATGAGTAACCTTTTCTTTATTGTAGAGTAATGTAGAGCAAGGAAAGTACATTAGTCGACCACCCCATGGAACTCTCTATAACTGTTTTTAGACCACTATTTGATCTTTTCTACCTTCTGCGCGTAAAGAGTCAATGCTTGCACAACATTTTTTTTGAATGGTCCCATTTACCTGCCTTGTTGTGTTCCGTATGGTTTATTTTCTGCTGCACTCATAGGTCCCAAATGGTTTGACCTATCTGGTAATTTGGTTGACATGGCACTTGATCACCCAATCACGAAGAGTGCAGCAAGTTATTTTTGATGTGTTTACCCAATGTTTACTGCTGAGTATTCACAGTGGGGTAGCATGTCATCTGGGAGTGGTTTTAAACCACCATGATTTCCAGAAGCTGATGCATTCCTGGAGCTTTGTTGAGGAGGTGAGTAAGAGGAGTGAGGTTGGAACCTAGAGTAAGGGAATCCCACAATCTCCATTTCAACAGCCTCAAAGCCACCTCGGGCTTTAAGACGGTCTAGATGTAGAGCCTCACAACTGTGTAAGCTAAAATGAGAGAGTAGTTATAACATTTTTTATGACTATATTTTTAATTTATATCATACTGCGCGTTTAAACTAACACACAACTCTGAATGACCTTCGTTTAGATTATGTTTTATCACGCTGTTTAATTACGTTAATGTACTTTTTTTTAAATAATTTAAACATTAACAATATTTTCTCATACTGAATATATCCTTGAAACAAATAGACATAGGTAACTAACCGAATCATCATTTGGTAATTGCTTTATGTACCACTAAGGTGGCTGAAAAGCAAATACTCACCGCTACTATACCTTAAGTAAAGAACCCACCTGATCAAAAGATTTCACCGGAACTTATGGAAGTTGGCAAGACCAGGGTGCTGCTGATATACCTGGATCCTATAGCTAGATTAGCTTAGATGAGATGGCATTCAAGTTTCGTATACCCTAGAAATAACAATAAGAAAGACAACGCACGATATTGTTTTATTGCTCATTATCTTCTTCTTCTTCTTCTATCTTCTATATATATAAAAATCAATGCCACTTTTCGTTGTAATTTTATAACTCAAGAATGGGCTCACAAATCCAAACCAAATGTTTAGGCTTTGTTCGGACTATTTAGTAGATGGTTTATGTGAAGTTTGCACAAAATCGGTCGAGCGGTTCTTCATGTATCACGCAAACGAAGTTGCGTGGGTCAGCTAGTAATCTTATAATGAGCTGCTAACAAAACAATATCGTTTTGCCACATTTTCACCAGTCGTCGACGTCTACAATAAATACAACAACGAGTCAGGTTTACGATTATAACCCACCCAATTTCTCGTCCAGCGCTCACCGCTCCAGGGTATTAACAATTCACCCTTTAAAGGTATAACAGATTGACAATCACACAATCACAATACTTGAAATAGTTGTAAAAGGCGCGAAAGCAACCTAATTGACGTTTCACGGGCGCACTGTAAATCTGTATTTTCTCCTTGATATAGAAAACTTGTTAGTTCGGCTCGAGTGGCACGATTTACATAGTTCGCCCACCTCAGTACTGCCGTGGGTTCTAAAGTTAGTGTCGAACATAACTTGGTAATTATTGTTAGTGAAACCTCTCAGGTTTATGGTATGTAGAATGAACACAATGATATTATGGATTCGAAGAGATAGCTTTAAAGAATCAGATCCGCGTTCCGATTCCGATCGACACACCTCTTGTTTTATCTGTGTTTATACACATTTTCTCTTAAACTGAAATCTAACTATCATTTTGAGTATAATCAACTATTTTACTCACTGTTTTGGCCTCAGTCAGCATTGGTGTTATGCTGAACTTGCTGCTTACTTGCTCTCATTTTATTCTCTTGCCTTTGTCCCAATTCATTTGGGTTTGACGCATATGTTTCCTTCTTCCATTTTTCCTTTTTACTCGGTATACATATACTTTACACATTTTGTATATTTTTTCTTTGAACTTTCTCTGGCTCTCTATTCCTCAGCATTCAAATTCATCACTCTTATCGTTATATGGCTTTTATCCCTTCTCAACACAATGTCCATACCAAGACAGATACTTATCCTAAACAGGTAAAATGTGTTTTTCGTCCTGGTAAAATGGGTTTTATTTTTCGCCACACAAGAGTCTTGATGTGTCGGAAAAGCTTTTTTAGGCTTGTATAAAGTGTTCTAAGGTTTTTTCAGAAGCTTACAAAAAGAGGTCACAAAAATCAAACTTGTAGCTGCTTAGAGGATTTTATTCCTAACACGATTTGTACCTTTAAAGCTTAAAGAGTCTGTTCTGCCTACCTCAATGAAATTATAATGCAGGTCAATGCTTGACGAAGGATAACAGTCTTTTTGGCAAGCGAGATCGTCTTAAGCTTTCATGAAAAAATCTAGGTTCGTATTTTAGGTACTGTAAAGTTTAGCTAGTGTCCTCTTTCAGCTATATTTAAACCTGAAATCTTTTCCTTCCTTCCAAATTATATATAAAATGTAAACCATTTAACATTTAGAAAGCGTAAGTAGTTATTCAATTGTGAAATGATAATCGGTAAAATACTTCAGAGATTTTCTATTTCAAACAACCAAATCTTTCAAGTTTTGTATTATTTTTATTATTACATTCTATTTTAATAATACTCGCGTTAATACATCCAATTAAACTACGTTTATATTCGAATATAATACATAACAATTCATTCAAATTTTCTAATTTGCGCTTACGCTAGTGCAATAGAAACTGAATTTGAGTAAAAAAATCTTATTCTCATTAACTCTCATTCACGGTTCAGCTCATTCATTTCGGTAAGCCTGAAGAAAATAATATGTTAATGTATAGCATATCCTGCTACATATCTACTACAGTGAAAGTTGACATAAGTGGATGTTTGTTACTCTTTCACGCATAAACTGCTGAACGATGTTGGATGAAATTCTCATCTCTTTTAATGTCCTTAGTAAAGGACTCTGAGGTGACAATTCTATTTAGTGGTTGTGTGTTCTCTTTTACACAAAGTACTGAACGGTTTTGGATGAAATTGTCACCTTTTCCAATGATTCCAGGATATCATGGACTGAGGTGACAATTCTATTTATGACCAATTGTATTTCACCGCCCATTTCTCACCAAAAGTGTTAGAAATTTTGACAACTATGTAAATCTTTAATGTTACGCACATCATTTTTGTCTCCCCTTTACATATCATAAGATATTCAGACAGCTAGACCATGTCTCAGGGTTCTACAGTCTTCAGATGCAGTACAGAAATAGTTTTACAATTTCTTACGTCATATCAGTTATTTAACTTAAAATTCTTAGCAGCAGTTCTTCGTTCGTCTTAAGATCAAGGTTCTAATTACTCAAAGCTACGGCTCTAGACGGATAGGCAGGGACCAGGTCACTTTAGTTGGTTCGAACCGATGGTTTAAATAAAAACGTCATCAAAAACCTTACAGACTCAGCAAAGGAGCACCCCGAAATGGATCTCAACTAAATGATAACGTTTACTAAGCCTATAACATCTTGGTATTTAAAGGACCTGTCATCCAACAAGAATTCCGTTCTTATTACGTTGTAATAGAAGATGTGACACACATAAAATGCCATCTTATCCTTCCAAGATAAGTAGTGATGGGTGTATACATGCATATCATAACAATTAACGCATGATTGCACTACAGTACGCATGCGTAGACTCCACGGTAATTTGACAGTATAATAATAACAGTTTTACTTATCATCGCTACTAACTGCGCACTCCGAAGTGGACTGTAGTAAATTCATTATTCTACGCTAGCGGAGCACATACGATAAGCAACAGTTTAAGTTGTTACTTTGTCATTGAAAGTGTGATAGTTGATACCTACTTTAATGGTACTTGTGAATAAAATTACCGCGTGACTCATTTATCTATTAATGGCATGTGAAATCCCTTGGACTTATAAACATGACTTTATGAAAGCAGTTTTCAAAATCTTCCCAAAGGAGTTGTAGATGGTTAAAGATTATCAACGAGTGTCACGAGTAACGTCAGAGGGTAACCGTTAGTTAATAACATGCCTATTCTTCAGCAAACAGAATTTATTGGTTAAACTAAACATGAAAATAAAAACATGGAACGACCTGCCCGCACACGTGTATTCCTCATCTAACAATGCTGGGTTCTTCAAGAGGAGCGTGAAGAGGCACATTACAGGGCCGCCAACTTGAGGACCACTGTCAGAAGTGGCCCCCAATCGCTAGATGCGCCACGGCTTTCCATCAGGCTGGTGGCGACGTCAATTTGGCGAGCTAAATATTAAAAAAAAAACTTTTCAGGAGAAAAGAAATGGTGAATCACTCAAAGGCTTGTGACCTGTCGACTATGATCACTACATCTTCGTACATATTTCTACAATCAAGAAAAACTACGACAGATTTCGGAAACCCCCTTTCTTCAATAGTTGTCACATTTTCTGATAATGCAATGGCAACAGACAATTTCAAACCTCTCATGTCTGACTTGTATAAGGTCTTCGAACTATCAGAGCAGCGCACCCACATAACATGACTAATCGAGTTATGTGGGTCACACGGTGGATAACCTTGGTGGTACGTTATAGGCGGGTCTGTCACTTGTATGTGAAGTAATATATAAATTGAAATTAGTGACAAAGTTAATGATGATGTGGCAGGGTACAGGCAGCTGCAATTGTAGCGATAGGACGATAGGACCAGGTTTCGTGTTCAAGAACTCCTTAGTGTACCGTAGTAAAGTTGAATAAATTTAAGGGTTTGTCGTACAGCTCCTCTAATGGCATTGGATCTGGAAATGAAGGTGTTTGTTTTATTATAATAATTCCATGGGTTTCCTTAAGTAGTAATTTACCGTACATGCTATGCGCCTATGGAATACTCCGATTATTCCCAGTTGTTCCGTTGAAGTAGTTCCGTGGCGGAACTAGTGAGACTTTTTTTCCCAGTTGTTCCGCGGAACAAAGCATCAATAATTCAGTTCCCATTAGTTCCGCGGAACAAATTATAAATGAAATACTAATAATTTCATTCCCAATAGTTCCGCGGAACAAGGCATAAAATAAAAACTAATAAATTAAGTCCCAGTAGTTCCGCGGAACAAAACATAAATTAAAAACTAATAAATCAAGTCCCAGTAGTCCCGCGGGAGAAAGCATCACTTACATACGAATATTTATGTTCCCATTAGTTCCCTACGGTGTCTTACGGCTATTAACTAATACAATTAAAAAGAATACAAATGAAGATCGACAAAAAAAATAAAGATCGGTAAAACAAATGAAGATCGATCTAAAAAATGAAAATTAACAAAACAAATGAAGATCGGTAAAACAAATGAAGATCGACAGAACAAATGAAAATCAATGAAACAAATGAAGATCAACCAAACAAATGAAGATCGGTAAAACAAATGAAGATCGACGAAACAAATGAGGATCAATGAAACAAAGAAGATCGGTGAAAATCGGCTAGCAAATGAAGATCGGCAAAATAAATGACGGTTGAATAAACAAATGAAGATCGAAAAAACATATGCAGATCAGCAAAACAAAGAACTATAAGCAAGTTGATAAGGTCAAAAATTACTTGCAACCATATTTTGTAATCTAGATGAGATTAACATTCAAAAAAATAGGTGCAAGCAATTCTCGACCTTAATGACACTTATCTAAAAATGTGCTTTTAGGCGATTATAGACATCGCTGATCACGAATATATAAAAAAATAATTGATATTATGCATGCTCATAAGGTCGAAATTTGCTTGGACCTATTTTTTGTAATCTAGATACGATACCCATTCAAAAAAATAGGTGGAAGCAATTCTCGACCTTATGAACATGCATAATATTTATTTATTTTTTACATATTCGTGATCAGTGATGTTCATAAACGCCTAAAAACACATTTTTAGAGAAGTGTCATTAAGGTCGAGAATTGCTTGCACCTATTTTTTTGAATGTTAATCTCATCTAGATTACAAAATATGGCTGCAAGTAATTTTTGACCTTATCAACTTGCATATAGTCCTTTGTTTTGCTGATCTGCATATGGTTTTTCGATCTTCTTTTGTTTATTTAACCGTCATTTATTTTGCCGATCTTCATTTGCTAGCCGATCTTCACCGATCTTCATTTGTTTTACCGATCTGCATTTGTTTTGTTGATCTTCATTTGTTTGATCGATCTTCATTTGTTTGATCGATCTTCATTTGTTTCGTTGATCTTCATTTGTTTTACCGATCTTCGATCTTTGTTTTTTTACTACTGGGAATAAAATAGTCTCACTAGTTCTGCTACGGAACTATTGGGAATGGAAAAGTCTCAGTAGTTCCGCTACGGAACTATTGGGAATGGAAAAGTCTCAGTAGTTCCGCTACGGAACTACTGAGAATAGAAAATTCTCACTAGTTCCGCCACGGAACTACTGAGAATAAAAATGTCCCAGTAGTTCCGTGGTGCGGAACTACTGGGAAAAAAAAGTCTCACTAGTTCCGCCACGGAACTATTGGGACAAAAAGTCTCACTAGTTCCGTCGCGGAACTACTGCCGCGGAACTACTGGGAATGAAGGGAATACTCTACTCTCACAAATGATGCAATATTATTATGTATCGATATACAGAAATTTCTAGCAATCGCGTATAAATTTTTTATGTTTAACTTTATCAGTGATATAATATTACAGCCTATACGTAACTGGTACGTCAATGATATGCCGTACTCGTGGATTTATTTATAATTCGATGTTGTTTTAATGGCGGATGTAATGTATTATTATTTTGCATATTTGTAGGCGCGTAAAATGATGGAAAAATAAGGACTCCGGTGAATATTGTAATTGATGGTTTTTAAATTGGGAAGGGATAATTACTGGAAAGCTTTTTTGTCATTATTATTATTCCAGGTATAATAAGAAACTGTAGCTATCCATCGACTATGATTTTGAAATACCTACGTCAAAACTCAGTGGCACCTTTCAACCCTTTATCCCCGTAATGTACTAGTTGTAAAATAAATAATATAGGTACTTATAAAGATTTTTAAATTTGTATATATTTGTGACCTTGAGTATCAGCGAGGTGATAAATTGGCTTCCACGGAAACAGTACTTCAAAGCGGATGAGTTGTTCCTGAGATTACCGTGATCAAACAGACACACCTTACCTCTTTATAGTATTAGTTTATATAGATTAGCTGTAAATCCAAGATATCGCGTCGCAGGCGCAGGTTGTTTTTACACTCCGTTACGTCCGCATACCGAACACTACGTATGGTTCAGAGTTAGACTTTATTCAATGGTGACTACTTTCTATCGGGTTGGACGTACTCGTAAGCTTTGTTTCTCACTTTAGTGGTAAAAACAAGCTACACTATATTGGGCCGCCAACAAGCTACACTATATTGGGCCGCCAACTTGAGGACCACTGTCAGAAGTCTTATAAGTAGACTGTGGCTCTGTGAGAGTCCCCAAACGCTAAATGTCGTCATGGCTTTGCATCACGCGGGAGGCGTTATTTTGACGAGCTTATTAGAAAAGCCCCGTGTGGCGACGGAGTCCCGTTTTGCGACGGGTAAGTGTACAAAATGTTACCACCCAAATACATCCCGAGGGTGTCGTATGAGACGTCTAAGGGAATAGATCCATTGCGTTGAGAAGGAAATCTCGAAATGAAACCCGGTTGTCAGTAAAATGACAATCGTTAAGCCAAGTTGAAGGCCTTATGGGCGACTTGAAAAAATTCAACTGCAGGCCGCGGCGACCTGCGCCTGTCCATTTCGACACGGCAATAGGTTTACCACCTATTAGGGCGTATACTATGCCTCTGTCTACCTCTTCAGGGTTAAAGGCGTGATCATATGTAGGTATGTATGTTATTAGAAAAAGAAACATCCGGTCAGGAATTATTGTAATTTACATGTGTAAGTCTCATTGTGCAGTCTTATCAGGCGTCAACGTTTATTAAAGAACCTTGAGTTTCTGATGATTGTTCATGATATGAATCTAATGTTCTTGCAATCTAATTCTCTACTTTCAACGTGTGAAAACCTTGATCAACAGTGAAAACTACTCTCATAGCAAAGATTATATAATAGTATTACATACAGATCGGCAACTCCCTGCCCCCCACCGAGTAAGCTTCCCCATCCACCAAAGTTGATGTTGTGTCTGTTGATGTGTCTATTGCCGTGACAGTACTTGAGAGTACCTACGTAGTTTTTGCTATTGCTTTGGTTTAATTTGTGCTTAGCTTAGTAGATTTGAAAAAAAAAGTACCTACATACATGAGATTGCGTTCTGTTCCTTATTATTTTGTTTCCATAGCAGTGTCCCTACACACACATTCAAGCTTGATTCAAGCATTCACATTACGTGTATATTAGTGTGGGTGAAAACGAACATTTTTGTATGGAGTTTCCGCCCTGTGCACATAGTTAAGTTTACAGTAGTCAAACTCAAAAAGATGCAACTTGACATGTCATACGAGAGATACAGAGAACGCTCTGGAAAATATATGAAGAGAGATGTCGAATTGGACCTTGTGGAGGAAAGGTTGGGAATGTTCCTCCAACACACAAAGGGAGGATCCTCCGACCAGGCTAGGTGATCGCGCCTGGCGGGCCGAAGCCCAACGGTTGATGTTGGACTGTTTGTTATATAATTCATCATCGTGAGAATTCTGATATCGCGATTCAGGATTTATCTATACTTCCTTGCGAGAACTTTCATATCGCGATGCAGGACTTCAACTGTTCTTCGCTATGTGGCGGTCGCCACATCACTCCCCCTCCGAGGCCGGAGGTCGATTGCGAGTATGAGTCTGGTGTCTTGTAGTCTGTTGTCAGATGCGCCAGTGCCAGTTCGTGTAGTTCCATTTAGTTGGAACTGTACTCCGCTTAGTTCCAGTGCGTGGGAACTGTGTGCCGCTGATTCCAGTGCGTAGAATCGAATGCTGCTAAGCCCGGTGAGTCGAAGGGCTAAGTGCAGAGCTGCGGTGCGCGGTGCTGCGGTACCCTCAGTGAGTCGGGGCGGTTCGATGCGTAGGCTGCTGCGTAGACGGGAGAGATGCGCTCTTCTTACAAGTACCGTAGTAGTGCAGGGTTCGGTGCCTAGACGCTGATGTGGCCGAAGAGGTAACCAGGCTGGAGCGGTCGCTGCTAGCTAGTGGTATTCCTGTAGAGGCCGTAGATGCTGGCTGAGACTGTTTACCGGGCATACTGGAGTGCTGTAAAGGTGGCGATGATGATGATGATGCTGCTGCTCTGCTTCGTGAAGGCTGCTTTCAATCACGTCGAGGTCACCAACTGACTCCAGATCAGAAGGTTGCGTGTTCAGATCACGTCGGGGTCACCAATGTGGAGGAAAGGTTGGGAATGTTCCTCCAACACACAAAGGGAGGATCCTCCGACCAGGCTAGGTGATCGCGCCTGGCGGGCCGAAGCCCAACGGTTGATGATGAACTGTTTGTTATATAATTCATCATCGTGAGAATTCTGATATCGCGATTCAGGATTTATCTATACTTCCTTGCGAGAACTTTCATATCGCGATGCAGGACTTCAACTGGTCTTCGCTATGTGGCGGTCGCCACAACCTTTTAAAGTGTAAGAACTGAGGGACAAGAGCGAGTTTTTGCGTGAGCTTGTCAACATTCACGGCGCGCCAATTTGTATGGAATCGAGACCCCGCCACCTAGTTGTAAAAGCGGGAACTTGTCTCGATTCCATACAAATCGGTGATAACGCGCTCACCCGGGAATGTCGACAGGCGCTCGCTGAAACTCGCACTTGCCCCTCTGTAAAATGTTTTAGTATGTATTTTCTCCCATTAATCTCGAGTAATAATTTTCTCCAGCACTTAATTTCATTTCAAGTGCTTGTTTCATAGCAACTTGAAATGAAATTAATTGAAATAATAAGTACTATTTGCATTCTAAAACGACTTTTCTACTGTAATAATAATCAAATAGCATCATTATATGGCGTTATACCTACACTCTGAAAGCTAGTATTTACAGCGACTTTGAATATAGCTTTTAGGTATTATCTTATCTATACTAATATTATAAAGAGGAAAGATTTGCTTTTTTGTTTTTTTGTTTGTGTGTTTGTAACGAATAGGCTCCGGAACTACTGGACCGATTTGAAAAATTCTTTCACTGTTGGGAAGCTACACTCTTTGCGGTGAACATAGGCTATATTTTATTCCCGTATTCCCACGGGAACGGGAACTACGCAGGTGAAACCGCGTGACACCCGCTAGTTCAGTAATAAAAACAAAGTAGGTACGGTAAAGTCAATTATCTAGAAAACCATTTTAGACGCCTGCTTCTATGACAAGTTCTCACTATGTACTAGTAAAGTCTTCAGTACAAATAGTAGGTATTGATAGTGAAAGTTTGTGAAGATGTCTCAGTGTTTGTTATTAAATCAAGTTTTGGACGGATCTGCGGTCTGGAATGGAATGGTCTGGAATGGAATTTATACCTGGAATGCGGGAACGGGAAAAGAATCCCTACTAATATTATAAATGTCCATAGGCAGCGGTGACCACCAGTCATCTGGTGGGCCGTATGCTTGTCTGCCACCTTAGTGGTATAAAAAAAAATGTGAAAATAACTCTGTTTGTCTGTCTGTTATGCTTTCACGCCGAAACGGCTAGAGCGATTGAGATGAAAATTGGTATAGTGATGGTTCAAGGCCCTGGGAAGGACTGGGACTACTACTTTTGAACCGACGACTGCTCAAAAGGAGGGTTATGATTTTACGATATAACGACTTCTATGCGGTCGAAGCCGCGGGGAACAGCTAGTTTAATATAGATGGATAGTAAACATTGAAAATGAGGAGTTAATTTTCATTTCTTGTTCGTTTCGACCTTTTTTACCACTACCACTAAGGCGGCACGCAAGCATACGGCTTATCTGATCCAAAGTGGTAACCCTATTGACTTTACTCGATCCAATGCATCCACAATATTTATTGGCCATAAATAATTACAAAATCTGTTAGTAAGGTACGTTCTATCCGTTCCAATATAATTAAACATATGAAACAAATTTCAAGAATAATAGAGCTTATCGAAAATGTCGTTTGCGCTACTGTGTATGTTATCAATTAATTAGAAAGTACCTAAGTATCGTATTTTTTCCTGCACATCAACTGTCATACTTCACATATTCATTGACATAAATGACGTTTTGACATCCCTATGACGATGTAGCCAGCACGCAAAATTCCGTTCCGTTTCAAAAAGTTTTTGCCACGCTATTATACGGTAGTATTGTTGTAAACTACCCTTATATCGTATCTATAGAAGGTTAAATATCTGCGTACCCCTACCATTTGAGACCGAATCCGAATATTACTGCTGATATTTAAAAAATCTCACCTAGGAGCCTTTGGTAAAGAAGAGGCCACCAACTGTATCTAACACATAAAGTTATATCAAGATATTATCGAATCTTTATCGTAACGACATGTATATAATAGTCTCAACCTTGTTTTACATTTAACAGTAGGTCTATATTTACGATACTCTGCTTGACCCCAGCCATAAAACGCAAACAGATTAGAATTGCCAGCACGCTGCCAGTTATCGTACAGTTGAATTATATTATCTGCCAATTTTAATGCACACATTGGGTTGCTCTTCGATGTATAACATGAATGTAAGATATAATTTGAGAAGCCAGAGTCGTGTCAACAAAATATCATCAATACCTCTTGTGTCAATGCTATACTCTTGATTGGCAACTCTGTGTGTGTTAGTTTTTGGACTCACTCAGCACCTTTCCGAACTTTTTCTCTTGTTTTTCATTTCGCCGCAGAACCTCTTCGTGTCTGATTCCCTGCTCTGGAGAGAGGCCAGATGACTCATCGAAACTACCACTCACTCACACAGTCGTGGATAGGCCAGAAGTTGTCTCTACGATGATAGGTACTGGATCTAAGATCCCAAATATCTCTCATTCGTCTTTCACAACCTGCCAGGCAATAGAAACGCTTCATGTACATTTTTTTTTGTATTCCTAGCTCTACATTGACGCTATAAATTGACAAAACTGACGCTTTAATTGGTATGTATGTAAATTCTTGAGCGTGACATCGTTCCTTCCGTATACAGATATAGGCAACTTAACGGTATCTGCACGCGTTATTCCAAGCGACAGGATCCGCATGAATACAAAATGTTGTAGAGAATGCCACCAATTTACTCAATGTATTGTCTTTGAAAGTGAAAGAAAGGAGAAAGAAAATCACATTTATTAGCACAACACTTAAACAGAATTTAAAAAAAACGAAATAGCATAAGCAATGCCTGCTAATGCTATTTCGTACTTTTTTTTAGCTAGTCTCGGCATAGTGGTTTGCCCTCTGGAAGAAGACTGTAGTACACCATTAGTTTCAGAGTTCTGTACCCTAACGACTACACGGGATCGTATTATTGAGACTCCACTATCTGTCCGTCTGTCTGTCCCTGATGTGTCAGGCTGTATCAGATGATGATGAGAAAAACAGGAGAAACTAAAGGGGACTCCCAATACAACAAACGGTATAATTGTGCCGTTTTTTTTTGCGAGGCGAGGGTCCCATTTGCACTGGGCTGATTCTCGACCAATTTCCACATACTTTGTACCAAAAGCCTTTATAATATAATTATTGATCAACGTTAGTAGTTGACAGTAGCTCTGAACAAAACGTCACATTACGTAGATAGATAACTTATCATCAAGAATGATAAATTATATGGAATTCCAAAAACCCTTCGTAAATATTAAGCAATTTGTGTTATTTAGATAAAACAATTTTTAATTATTCGTACATCTTTCTAGAATATTTAAAAAAGAATGTTGATAAGGATAAGACAAATAGGTATCTTAAAAACTATTATTCTGGTATAATATTGATAAGAATATAAAAACTAATCGCAGCGTAAAGCACAGATAGACAACATTTTCGGTCATAATCATAACTCATAATCTTTGACAGTGAGTGTGTTGCGAAACGCCTACTAAAATCACTATAGCATATATTGAATTAAATAGTTGTGGTTATTCAGGGCTGCCACTATCGCATACTAGGCTTATCAATGAATAACATCATCAGTATACAATCAATCAGCCTTTCGCAGTTTAATACTGCTGGACGTATACCTCTTTTCACAGTTTTCGCCATACACGGCCCGGTGTCTTCCGCATATGTCCTCTATTCCAGTTTTCACTAAACATACGACCCTGGGTCCTCCGCGTCCAGTCCCTTTTTGCAACCTTTTGATGAACTGACGATCTACGTCAGTTCATCAGACTGGGCGGCATCTCTTACCTTACCAGTTACTGTTACGTATTTGTTAGATTGCCTCCAAAACTGGTCTGGTCCTTGAACCATCGTTTCTTCAACAGATGGTCAGACCATTACTACTTTTAAGTGCTAATTCTGCGAGTTATTTCGATTACTTTGGGGCTTTGACGAATTACCGTCTTTTAGGGCTATGGGTCTCCGCTATTCTCGCAGAAAAATCTTTGTATTTGCTTACATGCAAGGTCGAGTTAAGGCAAGTGGCAAGAAAAGTATGTTTATCAGTTATCTAGATTCTAGAATACAAACTTTAATTAAAAAACATTTTGGGCACTTGGCACTGTGTAATAAAAACCCATAACTTACACTCGCATAATTAGTAGGAATGCAAAATAAGCCATGCCTTAGTTCACTTCCAATTAGTAATTAATACAACACCGGTACACTCCCGCGGGTAAGTAATTGTGTAATTGAATTAACGATCGCCATATCTTTGAATAAATAGGTACAATGTCGCGGTTCTCTTACAACACTACTTTACTGCTATGTTATAGTTTAGGAAGTGACATTAGGCTGGATATTAAATGGGGTGTCTGGTTTCTGGCACAGAATGGAAGTAGTTTAGGTATTTGTTAGTTGTTATTAGTTTGGTTCAATGCCAAGATGAAATTCTTGAAGATCGCTTTTCATTTCGCATGTGCTCGCTCCTCCTGCACCCCCACCACCCATGGCAGATATCAACTTTAACTGGCTTCACCGCGACCAAGATGAGTACCTAGCTTATATCGGATTCAATTTCAAAAGCTTTGTACTTGTGCAGTCTTTTTTTAATACTACTAAGGTAGGAGACAAGCTTATGGCTCACATAATGGTTGGTTGGTCTATTAGAGCGATTAGTGTCATCGGTTATTTCCTTCAGCAATCTGAAATAATCAAAATAGATAAAACTAGAGGGCTTCCCAGGAAGAATTAGATGGCATTCATGAGACTTTTTACTGTATTATTAGATACCCTTCCTTACTATTTTGTTATTTTTCTAGTCGAGATAAGTCATTGCCAATATTTTCGTAGAATTAGACGAATCCAGAAAACATAAACTACGTTATGCACACCAGATCAGAATCGTTGTGTGTCTCATAAACGCCCAGATTAGAAATGGGTTTGACCTGAAAACTGAATGAACCACGCAGGACAACACATTACACGTGTTTTAGTATCGAAATTATGTGTTTAATGGGATGGGAATTGTGTCGTGTCAAACAAGATCTGGGAAAAGCTTGTATGATTATTAATAGTGAATTCTAGGAAACGTCTTTTTTATTGTCTTGTTTTTCCTTTTTTTATTTAAGTTTTTTGGTTTAATTATTTTTTTTAACTACAGCCACGTTTATGTTGAATCCCACGAGGGCAGCTTAAAATTCGTTAGACGTGTTCATGGATCTCATTAACGCCCGTGTACATCCCTTTTTAACCATAAGAAAAATTTGGGACGTCCAAAATTAAAAAAAGTTAACTGCCAAATGTCGTCAATCGAATCAAATACCAAAAAATTTGAAGCTACTAATGAAATATCCAAATAATTTCTAACGAGGTAAGATCTATCAGCCGTATATAATCTAGCCACAATGTCTAAGCATTACATAGGGGCAATTTCGCCACTGGGCTCAGCAGACAATGGGCACTAAAGCACTGATATTGCCGTTACAAAGACAGCTTGTAATGAGCCGCCTACGACGACCGGCAGTACGTAGGAATTGACTTACTGCCAACTCTGGGTGTCCTTTCTCATGTGGGGGTTAAGAAATTACGCTTAGAATAATGCCTTTGTCACAATATACGTATCTTTGTTGTTCCTCGAGACTAGGTCTGTACATGATTTTCTATATATGTAAGTACCTGGCTTAATTATTTACACTTTTTTAAAAACGTTACGGGCGTTCCCGAGAATTATTTTTGAAAGTCGGGCTCGAAAGTGTAAGCTAGTGTTATTACTAGACAGAGGATGCTCCGAGACTTCACATTTCTATCAGCATCCTTCCCCCTCATCGTTGATTATTTCCTTATCGATCCGGAACAACCGGAACGATATTGTATTTCACAGTTAATTTATTAGTACACTTACATTACATGAAAAATGTCCTTCGATAACTAATCGAATGATATCTTGCACTCAATTTTCTGTGAAAACCTTAGACTATTTAACAACGTGAAAACATATCGTACCGGATCGATACGGCACTCTAAAACGCCCAGCGGGAAATAAAAAGATTCAATAGTGTTACTACTCTCTTCTAGCTGGCTGCTCGCCGTTCTTACAGAAGCAGGCCAAGACGATGGCGAATATCTCTTTGCCCCTCATAGTGGTGATAGTGACAGCACCCAACCACCCCCCCTTCCCCAAGTAGCGGGTCAACACCCGAACCAACTTCCCAGACGCGGGATTGCACCCCATAGCGAGGTTAAAGTGTTCGCCAGGGACATCCTTCCGAGGGCTTACCCGGAACTCCCGGCCTTAGACAGTTGTAAGAAATGGTGTAGTTTTAATTGGTAGGAGTCTGGCATAGGATCCATGTAGGATTTCCACAGGGGAAAAAAACGACTTCTACCGCACGCACCCCAAGCGCCAATACTTACCTTTGTTTTCAGTTATTCCAGATCTTCCCCAGTGAGTAATGTATTTAAAGACATGACTCTACGAATCCATCTTTTTAATGCCCGCGTGCAATTAGCCACAACCCGCGCCTTCTCATTTCAACATGGAAGAAAATGCAAATGATGAAAGTGTACGTCTGATATGCCTCTGCCAGTCTTCTGGGATATAGATGTTCCTATATGAATGCAATTAATGACAACCTAGAATCAATTGATAGAAACAGAATGGTACCTTCAATCGTTGATAGAGATTGCGTGTCCAGTTGCGTACTTGATTTGTTGTAACCTCTACATTCTACGGTATCGGATAAAATAGCCTGTGGATTTTGATTAATCATCGTACAGCTTGGGTCAAGCTCGAATTTATGCCTTACACCTTAGAGTTTATGACACTTCGAACTTCGCACAGATAGTCCGATATTTATTAGCTTTGATATTTTAAGCTATTTATGGCGCAAATAATTCGAGCTTGAAATGAATTTCGCAGCTAAAGTTGGGGTTTGATTTATTTAGTGTTGCAAAATTGTTGTAATTTTGATCAATAAAACTTGCATTGTAACTTAAGCTTTATTAATCAAAATTTCAACAATTTACTTTATACCAAAACTATTTATCAACATTCTTTCATCATATTGTCGCCCACATTTGGACGGAAGAATTAACGCCCCCTTCGTTTGTACAGAAGAGCATTAACTCGTTACAATTGTATAGTTATTTCCGCTCCGCTCCCAAAGCGTCCTGCCCCTATCAAAAAGTGATCTTAAAAAGTAATCTTTATTTTGCTATCGATCAAAAATAAAATCGATGTTTAAAACGCTTCTTTCAGTCCAACATTCGTAAAAAATAACATTGTTCTATATTTTTACCCATTACATAAGTTTTGTTGCTAGCTGTCTGTCGTACAAATGCAAGTATTTTTGCAACACACCAACTATGCAGGGCATTCAACGTTTAACGCATAACTGCACTCGTTAATAATGTCTACGTACTTAATACAGACAATTGTTAAGGATCGTCCACATATTACGAAAATTTTAGCTACATATCTGTACGACATTTCACACTTTAGTCGGTAATTAATATATTTTGTCCTAGTGCTTGGCCACTGTGAATCCAAGGAAAGTGATTCTAATATAGTCATTAAAGGTGACAGGTTTCTAGCACTAGGGTGCTGTAGAGTAGAGAATGTAATTTCTGTTTACGTCTTTTCGCCTTCCACATTACCTACCCAAATTTTACATATTATTGTAACTGCTGCAGTAAGAGAAAGAGAAAAGGATATAAAAAGAGAGCTACGAAATGAATCAACCGTAATCAATACCGTCTATTCCCACCTGTTGTTCTGTTGGCAGAACAACTGTTAATTTTTTCCCATTAGTTCTGTGACTAATAACACTATGCTTACACCTGACTTTCGTAAACTATTCCCATCAACTGTTCTGTTGAGTAGTTCTGTTGGTAGAACAACTGGTAATTTTTATTCCCGTTAGTTCTGTGACTCATAAGACTACCATATAGTTCTCTTGGACGCTTGGATTAATTTCGAGTGATAATGTTTTCGTCTAATCTAACATAGCCCTATAACCTACAAAACCAGACGTTTTAACGAACCTGCTTAAATCACCGCCCCTTTCCAAACATAGTTTATGGCTGCTCCTTGCACTAGCTTCGCAAGACCTGCCCGCCCACTTCGTCCGTTGCTCCCAAAGCGGGGAAAGCATGAAAGCCGCTCTGACTTAACAAATTGATTAGCTCTGAAACATCTGTGACCTGATGGCGAATGAATGAGTGATGATAATGGTGAAGAATCGAAAGTGATCAATGTTGTTTCATTACACGTATCATTTATCTGCATGATTGATAGAAACGTTAGAATCGATGCAGGTGTTCTAGTCAGTTGCAATGTAATCAAGTAGAACTTCTTCATCTAGTTGGTTTAGTTTCACATTATGTATGTATTTAATATTCTTAAGTTAGTACCTATGTAAATCATGGTAAGTCTACACAGGCATAATATGGGCAGTTCCACCTCATGCTTAATTCATGGTAAGTGCCATCTGAAGTTGCGGGATTCCGTTACCAGCACACCAACGAATATGTTTTTCTAACCAGCAATTTTATTTAGCTCTATAAAACCTCATTTGGAATTATTTCGTAAGCAGTCTATTTACCAAAAACAAATAAACAAAATTAGATAAAAGTTTTCTGAATACATCGACACACGTTTACAGATCAACTCAATCCGAAAAACATTATCCAGTACATCCGATTGTACCTAATAGACAACCGGATTTATCAAATTTCCTGAAACGTGAAATCATATCAAATTAACAACTGCCGTGTACACCGGTAAGTGTTAAATGATGTTTTTCGCGGTCTAGAAGTGCGAAAAGTATCAATAATTTGATATTGCCGATATAATTATATGACGTTTGATTCGGTAAAAAAATGTGCTACTCGGTTATCATCCCAACATAGTTGACATGTGATTGATTCCACTAAGGACAAAATTAAACTTTGAAGTATTTGAATGAAACATTTAGGGGAAGGTTTTAAACAGAAAAATATTCCATGGTTACGTAGGTAGCCTAGCTACAGTTATCCCCCGATTTCCTTAGGGAAGCCCGTGAAATGACCAAAGATACCCGTTTGGGCGGGGCATCCCCTCTATAGACCGCCTGGATCTTTTTGATTCTAAGGGTATTGATTGACCCTTCCATACAAGGTGTTGAGTCATGATAAGTCTTTCGGAGATATGACTTACTTTTATAGCTTTACATGACCTTTTGAGTGGAATTTTACAATGCTGGTGGTCTTGCTATCTAAATTAATAACTTTATTGATGGAGTAATTAATAACTAAACAGAGATTATAGAATTTACTTTGACACAATATTACAACAAGAGTCGCCGGCGTTGAGCAAAGCGATTTGCATTAATTTAATGAATATTTATACCCTGGCTTACGAAATAGACCATGGGAAGCAGGACTTGTTTCTGCTAGATACTGTGCATTTAACTGAAACGTTGACCGAGCGGTTCCATTTTAGCTCGACATTCCGATGTATTTAATCTGTATTGTTGCAATTTTCATCTGTATTGTTGACTGCTTCTGTGGCGTTGTCGATAGTGTTACCGCCTGCCGCGCTGGATGTCCTGGTTTCGAATATTGGGGTCGGTGCAAATATTTGGGTAATCCAAAAACGTTTGTTTCGGAGTTTGGTTGTTGTCTATGTTTTTTACAAATATATAAAGTATGTCTATCAATCATCTAGAACTCTAGATCCTAAAACTTATATTAGCTTAGTTTGGGATTTGATGTTGTGTGAGATTGTCCACAAATACTTAAAAAAATGCATACATTGTTAAGTCTTGCTATAAGGGTTTTAGGTATCAGGAACTATTAGAATTGCATAGTAATCAAGAAGTCCTAGTCGCAATTTCCGTCCGTCAGGCTATCTGTCAGCAGTTTTGGCTCAGAGACTCTTGGTATTAGAAAACTTTTATTTAGCAACAATTCACGTAAGTACGGACAGATTGTAGTCATGCCGACAAAGTGATAAAATGTCTTCTACTAAATTGACATTTAGCCCGAGAACAGGATTTTTATATAGACAACTTGGAAACAAAAAGTTCAGTTGCATGGCATGAGAATACAGTCTTTACAAGTCGAATTTACACATATCTCACAAATTCGAATTAATTCCATAAGTTTTGTACATTACCTGTACCCAAATTAATCTAACCTAATTTGCCTTGAAACGACATTTCTAACAAGATCAGCAAAAAAAATTGTTAGGAATATCATAGTCAACAATATTGTTAGCGGTAATATAATGCAAATAACCTACAATATAATATCTATAACTAACGGATACCTAGTTATCATTATTAGACATTGGTCCCAAGCTTAGAACTATTCATTTAATTGGTTTATTGCTCTGTCTAGATAAGAATGAACTTATGCAGATACTCTCAGCAATAGTGTTGTACTCGATAATGCAAATATCCGAACGCTGTGTACTGATAAATTGGAACAAGTATCCGATTTCAATGGAATGTGGCGTTTGAAATGTGACTCGGTATTCCAAATGTTTTCTTGCGATACACTAACCGATAAGCTGGTTTATCTAATTTATTAGTATTAGATTGTTTCAAGTTTTAGTACTACAATAGTATAATAATATAAAATTATACTGAATAATTTCTGCCTATCCTATCGCACGCGAATAAAATTAAAAGTTCGTAATGTTCGACTCGGAACCGAAACAACAACAATGCCGCAATATTTAAACCAAACTATTTAAATTCTACCCCAAGCCGGCTAGTCACCGTGGGGATAAGCGACTATAACCCTCCAGGGAACCGTAAAGACATTATATTGCCAAAATCACCACTCAGCACACTGCACATCTGTACATACAATGTGAATACACTAAGTACTAAGGAAAAGTTACTAGAACTGAAAGAAACAATTAAAAACATAAAATATGATATCATAGGATTATCTGAAGTACGACGTATAGGAACAATAATTACAGAAGACAAAGACCATATCTTGTGTTCTACGGGGCAAACTCCAGGCCAATACGGCGTTGGATTCTTGATAAAAATAGAGTTAAAACACAGCATTGTAAACTACAAAGGAATATCGGAGAGAGTATGCTTATTAAACTTAAAATTTGATGATTATAGCGTGTCTATTATTCAAGTTTATGCTCCAACAACAAGAGCCAGTGACGAAGAGGTTGAAAAATTTTACCAGGAAGTTCAGCTAGCCCACGACTTAGCAGGAAAAAATGTGATAAGCATGGGTGATTATAATGCAAAAATTGGCAAACCAAAAAAGGAAGAATCACTAATCACTGGGAAATTTGGCTACGGAATCAGGAACAAACGAGGAGAAAGATTACTTCACTACGCATACGAGAAAAAATTAACAATAATCAACACTTTATTCAAGAAAAATAAAAAGAATAAATGGACATGGATTTCCCCTGACAAGCAGACAAAAAACGAGATCGATTTTATCTTATCGAATTTCCCACGTTCGTTTACTAACTTTGAAACCATATCTACAGGCTTCCCAACACCCCACAAGATGCTAAGAGCTACAGTCAAAGTAAAAGCCGTGAAATTAAGTAGAAGAAATTTTACTATCCCAAGAAATCAACTAAAGACAATAGATGACAGATCAGACTACATAACCAACTTGAAAAATGCTAAACATGGCCTCTCTGAAAATGGAAAAGAAATTCTCGATGTCCAAACATACTACAAAAAGATTGAAAGCACTATCAAGCTATGTCTAACGAAAACGAAAAAAGACAAAACAATACGTAATAAATCAAAAATACTTACAGAACATACCTTAAAACTAATGAAAGAGAGAAGTCAACTACTTCACAAACAACACCTAAGTCACGATGAAAAAGCTAGACTCACCTTCTTGTTCAAAACAACTAACAAAGAGATAAAGAAAAACTATAAAAATCATAGGGAATCGATATTTACCAGACATTTAAAATCTTTCGGAAGTCTGAAAAAGGCAATTAAAGAACTAAATACTACAAAGCAGTAGATACCATCATTGAACGCAAACGCTCCAAAACAACAAACTCGTGCAGATGTCTTAAACTCCGCTACAGAATTCTACCGACGGCTATATAGCCTCTCTACAGACTCGCACCATGATCATATCGAAACTGCACTAAATCAAAACAAAGAGACACCGTACTTTAACGAAATCGAAATTCTAAGTAAATTAGAGAAACTAAAAGACGACAAAAGTCCTGGCAGCGACGGTATATCAAACGAGGCAATAAAACTGGCTAAAACAGTGATCATTAACTCCCTTACGTTACTATTTAACAAAATCCTAGACGAAGAAACAGTCCCAAAGACGTGGACAGAGTCTGAAATAGTACTGCTGTATAAGAAGGGAGACCCTACAGACGTAGGGAATTACAGACCCATAAGCATAATGCCATGTCTATACAAGCTCTTTTCTAGCTGCTTACTGGAAAGGATTAACAACAATATAGAAAACCATCAACCGCGAGAGCAAGCAGGGTTCAGAAAATCATTCAGCACCACTGACCATATCCAAGTACTTGAACAAATAATTGAAAAATATTACGAATTTCGCAGGCCACTTTATCTAGCTTTTATCGACTATAAAAAAGCATTCGATACCATATCGCACCAAAGCATCTGGAAAGCCCTCTACGATCAAAATGTGAATAGCAAATATATCAGAATAATTAAACATATATACGAAAATAGTAATAGTAAAATCAAGTTAGAAAGCTCAGGACAAAAAATTAAAATAAGCAGAGGAGTCAGACAAGGTGATCCACTATCACCTAAATTATTCATATCAGTCCTTCAAAACACAATGAAAACTCTCTCTTGGCACGAAAAAGGATTAAAAATTGACAAGGAACGCCTTCACCATCTATGCTTCGCAGATGACATTGTTCTATTTTCCGAGAGTCCTGCAGAACTCCAATCCATGATGTCTGAACTAGATAACGCAAGTACAAGCATCGGCTTGGAAATGAACATCTCAAAAACGAAGGTAATGTCTAACCGCTGCAAAACTCCAATTTTCGTAAATGGCAACATGATCGATTATGTCGAAGAATATATCTACCTAGGCAAACAATTTTCATTTCGCAAAAATAACAACATAGAAGAAATAGACAGGCGTATATCACTCACATGGAAAAAGTTCTGGGCCTATAAGGAAGTTATGAAGTCAAACATGGACGTAAAACTAAAAAAGAAAGTAATGGACTCATGCCTCCTACCTTGTCTCACATACGGATGTCAAACGTGGATATTCGATTCAGCAGCTAACAGAAAGCTAACAACATGTCAAAGGGCCTTAGAACGCAGCTTACTAAATCTAAAATTGAGGGACAGAGTCCGTCATAAGAGTATCAGAAAACAGACTGGCGTGATAGATGCCTTGTCCTTCGCACGAGGTCTGAAGTGGAGGTGGGCGGGTCACGTAGCACGCTACCCTAACATTAGGTGGACGAAATCAGTCACTATGTGGGTCGGACCGCATGGGCACAGAGGCAAAGGTAGGCCAAAAGCAAGATGGAAGGACGAAATAGAAGTTATAGGAACAAGTAATTGGGCCTACCTCGCAAAAAATCGTGACGAATGGAAATCTCTGGAGGAGGCCTTCACCCGATCAGGGGTCCAGGCGGCATACGCTTTAGATTAAAATTATTTACCCAATTAAGTTAACACGAATGTACATGCCGATGGAATAATAAAGGCTTTTTTATTTTTATTTTTTTATTTTTTTTTTTTTTTTTATTTTTTTTTTTTTTTTTTTTATTTATTAATGTTCGACTCTAAATCCTACACACCATTCATATGAAATTGGATCGGTTATAAAAATGTTTTATTTTGTTGCCTAGATATTAAATCAAATACATTTTATTTACTACCTTGAATTTTACTGTTCCTACTTTTCTGTGAATGAAAATGCTACTTGCTTGATCAATAAAGTTGTAGAGAATAGATAATGTACAGAAAAGTCTTTGTATTATTAAGAAGCACTGAATTAAAATATGAAACCTGATATGTATGCGTGCACAACGCATACATTAATCGCTAATAAGTGATATGCAAGGCCAATCACTTTTCCAAAATGATTAGAAGAGATCTTTCAGTGGACTGTGATAGGTTTTTTTTTTTAACGTGAGGGAAAATTCTCTTGGATGTTATGCCGGACTCTTACCGACTAAAAAACCTCACGTAACGCCTAACAGCCTGTGGTTGGGAGTCCCGGGTAAGCCCTCGGAAGGATGTTCCGGGACTTGGACTGTGATAGGTTGATAGCGCTATGTGGTCTATCGGAATTCAACTTTCTGTACCTGGAGGATTTTTTTATCTTGTGTCTGCTCATAAAGTCTGGTGCATGTTTGTTTTTTGATGACTCGTTTTGATTACCAATAGTAAAATATTAATTGTGTCGATTCATATCGATGTATTGCGATATCTTGATACAATATTCTATAAAAATGTGATATTTTTTTGCTTTGGTGTTATTTAAATTGCTATAAACAAAGACGATATGCTTGATTGCTTGCGAATGATCTGACTGACGAGTAGCTGAAGTAATATCATAACTTAACGTAATAGCAATAAGAGCGCTTGGAGTGTAGAAACTATTATTATGACGTCATGATATGATGAAGGTGTTCGTTCTCTCACGGTGAGGGTTTCTCCTACGACTTGAATTGTGTAGTAAACTCCCTGTCCCGGTTTTCCCGAACGCCTACAGTATTTGGCTCTTAACCCTCTGGTGTTGCTAGTTGCCGAAGACCACTTTCAATAAGGTATCTATATTATGCTGGTCTGCCAGTAGCATAAATAAAACACGAAAAATTTCCTGACTCTAAACTTAACGAACTATGTCTGTATATCAACAGCCAAATGGGCCAGCAGTATTGATTTATTTTCCATTCTTTCCACGAAATACAGATAATTAACACGTTTTCTTTTATATAAAGTCTTAAATTATATCACAATTACTCGTATAAAATAGTAATAATGTTTCGTGAACACGAATAGTCATCCATTACTTGTACTTACGTTTATTAACGTAATATTATAAGATTGCATATTTTTAATATTTTATCAGTAGGCAGGTGTTAACCTACATTTAAACTTATGTAATGAATACTTTAAGATAAATCAACGTAATTGAAGTAACATATCGATTTATACGTGATACATTATATTAAGGAAGTTATATTTGCAGTTGAATTGATTTAAATTTCAAACAGCTTATTCGTAGGAAAGAATTTGCACGTCTGTCCGAGCCAGAATTTCGTTTGAAGCGCGTACACTTTCTTCAAACGATATTCACACTCGGTTAAAAACTCTTTGCAAACACTCAAAAACACTCGTATTCCGAACTGTGAACGCCACAGAGTGTGGTGCTGTAATTCTACATTTTTTTTTTTTTTTTTTTGTTTAACGTGAGGGAAAATCCTCATAGGATGTTATGCCGGACTCTTACCGACTAAAAAACCTCACGCCACGCCTAACAGCCTATGGTTGAGAGCCCCGGGTAAGCCCTCAGGAAGGATGTCCCGTGACTCCCAACAGACCTACGGCCGCCAATGCGGCCTCGCCCAGGGGGTGGTTCGGGTGCAATCCCGCGTCTATGGGGGATTTCGGGTGTGATCCCGCTTCTAAGGGGGGGGCGTGCATGAGTTGCTCACGCTGCCGTCATGGGCCTGCTTCTGTAAGGACGGTGAGCGGCCCTCTCACCGTCCTCAGACCCCCGGTCATGGAGGCCGATAGTCCTCGGCGAAGACACGTCGGCGGCGCCCAGGGCGCCGACTGCGGAACTCGGGTGGGAGAGTTCTCTCCCGCATCCGGCCCGCCGCCTCCTTCGCGAGCATGACCTGCTCGCAGAAAGAGGCGGCGCAGTCCCACTTACTCCCGCTGGAGAGCATGGCTCGCACCATGGCCTCGAGCGAGAGAGTGTCCACGCCCAGACCCACTACGAGGACCTGGCGCTGTTGTGCCCACGCCGTGCACTCCACCAGCGTGTGGAGGGCCGTGTCGTCGCTGCGGTCCTCGCAGTGCTGACACTCGGCCGTGGTTTCCCGGTGTTTTCGCCACAGATACCTACCGAAGCTACCGTGCCCGGCAAGCATCTGTGTCAACCGGTAGGAGAGAGCACCGTGTCTTCTCTCCAGCCACCGGTCATGGACCGGTCTGACGGCCGCGATTGTGGCGAATCCCCCCTTTGGTTGCTCAAGTCGCACCTTCCATGTCTCCACGGTTTCCTGGTGGAGCAGGGTCCGCTGGGCCTCGATTTCTCGAGACGCAGGCCTTTGGCCCCGCTCCAGCGCCTCCTTGCGCCATCTGAACAGTGACGCAAGCTGTAATTCTACATAGCACATGCAAAACATTTTTTTTTCTTTATGTGGAGTATTTATGACGCGGTTAAAAATATCCGTAAACATTTGCATACTCACATCACTAGCTGTTATTTTCTCACGAGTGCAGTTTACGTCACCCGATAGCTGAATAGATAATCATGTTGTTTATTATCAACCGCGCGGTACGGTAATGTTCGATACGCCCACTAAATAGATGGGTGTGCACATTCATTGATTCGGCTCGGCTTAGTGACGATGCACATTATAAAGATTACTATGTGATTATGGTTAGGTATTAGGTATACTTTAATAAGTTAACTTGTACTGTTCCACAACATTTATTAATGTAATACCTAACCGGTTTCGCCTTGCGGCATTCTCAAAGGCACTATTTATATTAAACGGAGTGGGTTTGTCTCTTTTTAAACTGGATTGAAATATGTATGTTGATATTATGATTCTTATCATATCATATCACTAATATCTCACTTTAAAGAACACTTATCGGTAAGATTACTTAATAAGTTATTAAATTCCTACTAACAAATATCCCGATAACGAATACGAAAGGTAGGTAGGTATGTGTTTATATTGATTCAATCAAATCAGCCTATGACCGTCAACAGCTGGACGTAGGCTTCTCCCAAATTACGGTCCTGCGCCTTCCCAATCAAGCTTCACTGTCCCCGGGTGACATAGGCTGTATTTTATTCCCGTATACGTCCGCTAGTCTATACTATCTATACTAATATTATAAAGAGGAAAGATTTGATTGTTTGTTTGTTTGTTTGCATCGAATAGGCTCTGGAACTACTGGACCGATTTAAATAATTCTTTCACTGTTGTGAAGCTACACTCTTTGCGGAGAACATAGGCTATATTTTATTCCCGTATTCCCATGGGAACGGGAATTACGCGGGTGAAACCGTTTAACTTTCGCTAGTCTATACTTATATTATAAAAGGAAAGATTTGATTGTTTGTTTGTTTGTTTGCATTGAATAGGCTCCGAAACTACTGCACCGATTTGAAAAATTCTTTCACTGTTATGAAGCTACACTATCCCCGGGTGACATAGGCTATATTTAATACCCTTATTCCCACGGGAACGGGAGCTAAGCGGGTGAAACCGTGTGACCTCCGCTGGAAGAAAATAAAATACCATACCACCATGAAACACCACACATTTATTCTCAGGTTAAGGTCGATTCCACGTCAGTAAACTGATAATAGTACTTAAACAAGTAAACCAGGCGATTAAGATAAAATACAGGGGCGTTGTTAGTTTGTAAGTCAACCGTAGTGTTAATGACAACATGTAGATATCAGTTAATTCCCGCTAGCTGGTGTTTACTTACGAGTATTTTCGCTTTTAGAGGTTATGATATAGCTTGACGTCGCAATCTAGACACGCGGTAGCGTATCAAGCCAAGTTCAAGCAAAGGAACTGGCTAGCCAGCGCCGAGTGTAATATTACACGAACCATTTGGTACCACTTTTGACCCTTCTATAACTCAAAACCTTTTTAACGTAAACACTTAAAACTATGTGTGTTTAATTATATCCATAAGGACATCTAGAAGCCCAAATTTCATGAAGCTAGCTCAAACGGTTACAAAGATATGAAGGTCATAAAGTCATAAATTACCTTAACCTAACCTACTTCCAGATGACCTAGAAAGTTGAAATTTGGAATCCAACTCGGTAATTGTGTGCAAGCGTAGGAAATAATCTAAAAATAAAAAAAATAAAAAAATAGGGGTAAGATCTTAAAGTAGGTTAGATTTAACTTGGCCAGTTTTTATCAGAATTAAAATTTACATACGTTGAATAACTTAATAAAATGACTGATGTAATGAAATCTGGTCAAGTCAAAGCTAACCTACTTTAAGATCTCACATTTTTATTAAATAGCAGCAATTGTTATGTGTATCTAATAAAGCAAAGATGTAGATTTTGATACTTGTTCATAATGTTATAAATATATATGTCTTATAAATACATATTTGGATTTTGCACAGAACTTGGCACTCATTTATATCTCCATTCTTTTTGTGGCGAAGCCCACTGCCAAGCATAATTTTTGTATTGAACTTGGCTCTCCTTTTTTACATTTATGTTTTTGGTGGGATAACGATTACACGAGTCATCAGAAGACGAGCTATGACAGTATGATACCACGTGTGCAACCTAAAACGATTCTAAAAATTACGTAAGCGTAACATTTGATGGAAATCATGGAAGACTATAAAGTACTACCCGTTCGCTCTAACTTTGCCGCTGGCGTAGAGGCGTATACCCGAATTGTTAATTAGACGAAGTAAATTGACAGTAGCTAATGTCACTAACCCCCAGTTTCCGAAAGGCTGATCAACGCTAAAATTAACTAATCTGCTGTTAAAGGCGGATTCTCACAGAAGATCCAAAATGAAAATCCATTTACAAGGAACATAAATGCTTCGTAAATATTTGAGAAGAATGTAGGTTGTTGCTACCAAAGCGATTCGACGTCGTTGCTGCACATGTGACTCCATAGCGACCGAAAGTTCAAACTGTACTATACTTAGGCGGATCAGTGTGAATCGGTTGGAGCGTGTCGGTGGAACACGGCGGGATCGCAAGAAAAGTTTTGTTCGTGGATCGCAGGAATTGGCGATCCATTTGGATCTTCTGTGAGGATTCGCCTTTAACAGCCGATTAGTTAATTTTTGCGTTGATCAGCCTTTTGGAAACTGGGAAAGGCTGATCAACGAAAATACGCAACATTGTATGAAGAAGTGACACTAGTTGCTTTTAATTTACTTCGTCTAATTAAAAATTCGACTTTAGTATGGATTCGAGCGGCAAAGTTAGAGCGAACGAGCAGTAAAGTTAATCAGACCATAAATTGTCACTATTAAAAAAACGGTTGTATCAAATTGGGCTGGGCTAATTTTTTAATATTTTGTGGGATAATATTTAGATCGTGGCATGTAAATGTTAGTTCTATAAATAAATAATTAAAGCAAATGATAATAACACAATCAAGCCAAGAAAGAAAATAAACATTTCCTATTACATGGGCGTTTTATAGATGATTAGTCAATTAGTCTGCGATAAATGAAACACCTGCCTTTGTATTTTGTGTTTAATAAATTAGCAACAGTATCATCATAGTTGCATTACAAATCCATTATGCTGTTAGGTTTAAAATTAGAAAGTAGTCTATGATCGAATTTTAAAAAAGCTAATATTATCTTAGTCTGTGAAGCCTCCTTGCTACAGTCAGTGTAATGGGCAGAATACTCTCTCAGATTATGTAAGCAATTGAATGCAGTAATTACATAGTTAAGTGGGCTATTTACTAGTCGCGATGGCCGCTAAGAGGGCCCATTGAAATCTAACACTACTGCAGTTTTATGTCTAATGAAATTATTATCAACTATTAGCGGGAAAGTTTATGAAGATGTGATGGTCATTCTATGCAGGTGATGTGGAGGACATAGGCTGGTCAATGATACAAACGTTCGTTTTTCACTGTTTTGCTTGTCTGTTGTGATTGTTGGATGTGGATTAGGTTTATAGTATTGTTCTGATTATATATTCCGGATGGTTTATAGGTATAAAGTATTTATCTTAATATTTACAGAAAATTTAAAAAGTCTAACAAGTTGATCACTTTTCTAATTCATCCTTGAAACCCCGTACGTGGCTAGTTCTTTATGTACCAATCAATACATATGTACTGTACTGAATAAAAATAATTATTGTGCAAACATATAAAAAAGCTTCCTTGAGTGAACAGGAGAAAAAAACATGTAGAGGAATTACTTTCGTACAGAAATAGTTTTCACGAGCGACGAGTGAAGGAAATTCAAACCTCAACTAACTCATGTAACCAAGAAAGCGAACTCAACTCAGGGCCCAAACTGACTAATTTGCATTTTGTAGCCTACTTTGATTTTTATTTACTTTCACTTAACACCATCCAATCAAGCCTATTATGCCAATAACATTAAGCAACTGACAAACATTACATCAAGTGTTATGCTTTATTAATTTGTCTTCAATTGTTACAAAACCGTTGTTGATATTAGCCACTACGCTAATACAAACACTCGATTGTGTAATATCGATACTGTTGCTTATTTAGCTAATAACATGTTAGGTGTTATGCTAATCGAATAATAATTCGATGTTTCTTTAGTCAGTGTACATTGATTACCAAGAACGAGTTGCGATGTTATTGGCTAAAATGATGACTTACAACAATAGTCAGTAAATTATCATAGTATGCAAAACTAAGACATACTGCCCGTTCGCTCTAACTTTGCCGCTCGGCTCCATACTAAAGTCGAATTTTTAATTAGACGAAGTAAATTGACAGCAACTAATGTCACTTCTTCATACAATGTTGCGTATTTTCTATGACGAAGTGACATTAGCTACTGTCAATTTACTTCGTCTAATTAACAATTCGGGTATACGCCTCTACGCCAGCGGCAAAGTTAGAGCGAACGGGTAGTATTTATTATTGTGAAAGGCGCCTTCTATTCTCGCCTCGATAGTTACTGGACCTATATCTTTGTCATGTCTAAGCATTACAGTTTCATGTATGGTTGAACACGTTCAAGCAGTTGCCTCACCGATAAATACCTGTTTATCAACAATCTGACATAATGGTTGGTGAAAATGGATCAAAACACGATATTTGTAAAAAGAAATGTACGAGTTTTTAGGTCAATTGCATGAAAACCGTGCCCCAAATCTGTCCAATCACAATGTATCGGTTGATAGCGCAAAGCCAAGTCCTTTCCCGTGTTGATCTATACCAAAATTCAACGCCATTTGCATTAAGGCGTTCTTCACATGAAACTTCATCAGAGAGTCCACTTCAGCAAACTAATTTCTCTTTTCATCCTCCTGGGTCTGTAAGTGCAAGTATGATATTCTCTAAATTCGTTGATATGCATTGCGGTTCGGTGGCCGACAAGAGAAGTGGAGTCATCATTGATTCTTTGATGATGAAGACACGTTTAGAATAACGCAATAAATATAATGAGAGTCTTCTAAGAAAAGCTGTAAGAAAATAAAAACATTGATGGTCAAGAATTTCTCACAAATGAATCACAGTTATGTGTCCGCTGCGGATGGTTGTCTCATTCGGCATTCAATAACATTTCATTCAATAAGTGGCTGTTTTGCAATTTGAATTAAACACAAAGATCACAGTAGCTGTTTATCATGAGAACATCTTGATCGTCCCACCATTTTTAAGAAGAATGCCGAATATTCGCTCTATATTAGGTGCTATTATAAAAACTTGATGCCAATACTATGTGAGAAGGAAAATTGAGACGTAGGTATATGATGATCACAATGTACATGAAGGGAACATTATATAGTATTTCAACCTAATTGCATCCATTCATTCATAAGTTATTCCCCGTTAGTCTAAAATACATCACGTACTTACTTCCTCATCCATTGACAATTGTCTCCAAAACATCGTTTACCTCCTCGAAACTTTCTAATTTTGGTTCCGCATAGTGGGACTCAAATAATGTCTATATTAGGTGCTATTATAAAAACTTGATGCCAATACTATGTGAGAAGGAAAATTGAGACGTAGGTATATGATGATCACAATGTACATAAAGGGAAACATAATATAGTATTTCAAACTAATTGCATCCATTCATTCATAAGTTATTCCCCGTTAGTCTAAAATACATCACGTACTTATTTCCTCATCCATTGACAATTGTCTCCAAAACATCGTTTACCTCCTCAAAACTTTCTAATTTTGGTTCCGCATAGTGGGACTCAAATAATGTGTGGATAGGATATTGTTATCATTCGACACGATATGTATGGACACACGCGTGTCCAATGTTTTCTTAATTCGCCACAGCAGCTTAACCAAACTAATTTGTGTAACAAACTACAGATTTGTGATGTATGCTGCCTATATTACATAAGTGAGAAAATTTAAAAAAATGTCTGTTTTCATCTTTATCTTTAAGTCGTAAAGCATTGAGTTAAGTCTGTAGCAATTTACAAGCCTACATCAAGTTTTACTATATATTACACATTGTAAATGTGTGACACAAACTGCTTGAGAGCTATTGTCTGCGAGATTTCTCATGAAATACTTGTTTTGCAATCATGCGTTAAATGACAATTTCTTCATTAGACGGAACGGTATCTACTAAACGGCTGAATGGACTCTCACAAGTATAGAGCTAAATCGAACTTTAGATCAAAAAGGACACACTCTAAAGCCAAAAGGCACAGTGGTAAACTGAAATAGCTCAAGTGATTAATATTTTTACCAGCACACTCCTGTTGTGCGTTTCCAGTACAGTGTGAAACTTGGATTAGTGGTTGGTGTGTAGTGTCGTGTCGGGATAGGTGTATCGGTGCGTCGCCAATGCCCCGCCGGCGGTTACAGGATGTCGCCGCCGCGGGCGCTGCTGGCGGTTCTCCTCATATGTCAACTGCTCTCCTACGGTGGCCACCAAGGACTCACCAAGATATTTTACACGTAAGCATCTTCTTCTATGCCTATTCTTGTACTAATTGACTATGGACGACATTTTTATCTGCAGTGAAGGGTAGAAAGTGAAAGGCCAGTACTCATTACTGTCTCAAGATCATAATGAATCAGTCTGTTGTTTAAATTATTCAAATCTTAAGTACAGGAAATTGCAATGCAACACGAGAGTTAAGTATTCTTATGCAAAAAGTCTCACGAGATGTGGACGCTTGCAGTATGGCTTAGCTCATACTCTCAAAAATAGTACATTTTATTCGTCAGAGAACTAAATTGCTTGACATAGTTTCTCAGAGTAATCACGCTAAAAGGGCACTGGACTGGCCAAATCCTGTTGAAGAACCAATAGCTGGTGGAGCAGTCAGGCTCTGTTGGCTAGAAAACATCACAAACAGGGACGAAGCAGAAGTTGCAATTAAGGCGAAGAGGCCGTTTGTTGCGCCGAAAATTGAAAAACCTTGGGAAAACGTTCGTTGATTCATTTGATTGATTGAGAGAACCATGTCCTTCATAATATGTAACCTTACTGTACAATGGAGTTAATTCGCTGCAATATGTCAATATCATGGTATCGATATTGCGCTGATAAAAATACCCCACGCCACATGTGATTGATAAAAACTCCGATAGCGATAAGGTAATCGGTGTCGGTATACTATTATTAATGATAGATTCGCGTGCCCCTGTTGTGATAATAGTTAAAAGACTGGTCAAGGCAAAACGACGCACTAGCACTATCAGAAAAAATGCCTCTGTGAGAAAATTTGTCCTAATTATCTGATACGAGATTGCAAGGGCTACGCGAAGCTTCTAGTTGCAGACTGCTCCCTCCAATTCCTGTAGACCAACAACCAACAACAATTTTCATAGTTATTAGAGCGTTACTTCTAACTAGTTCTAACCTTGTATCTTCGATGTATTAATATTAATAAGCTCATCTGCAAAGCATCGAAGTCAATCCAAGTAGTTTTTCCGCACTTTTGAAAAACGTCAGCAATAATTTTATTTCTATTAGGTCCGATGAATATAATATAATTATGATTTCATTAATCAACAAACCTGGAACATTCCCTATCCCAAAAACATGTTATACTACCGTGATAACCTAAAAACGTTTAGAAAATGAACCTGCTGACTGTATTTTTACATACTTCGACGATACTTTGTGGTGGTTTCGCAGGTGGACTGTCCCCTCTCTAGGGCTAGGAGCCTCGGCAGGGTAGTAAAGTACTTACTCTATTTATATTTACACTAGCTGTGAAAATTAGCAAAGTAACTCAGGATGCTGCCTACCCTAACCTACGTAAGTAACTGTGTTTGAAAAGCATTTTAGCAACACGTGAGGTCTCCCGCGTTTATGGTGATGGCAAGCGTTTACTGTCCAGTAAACAGTTAAACGCAACTTTTGTATTATTCACGAACACACATTCTCAGTTTTATAGTAGGAAATCGTAACTGCAATTGGGGTTGAAATCCTGTGCCTGTGGTTCGAGTATATCTAAATTTTATGGGTACTTACTCCGCGCCTGAATAAACCTATATCCTGGTAATAGTTCGTCTTGTTCAAGGTCTTAGACCCTGTTTTAGCACCCGCATTCCACTGTTCAAGATGCCATCTATTTTTACCAACATTGCTAGTGTTTAATTCACTTGCTGGCTCCATAAATATAAAGTAAACCCGTTTCTGTTTGTCTCCTATCAATCACGAGGAAAGCGAACATCACTTGAGTACTTATATCTATGCAAGTGTACTGCTGATAATATATATAAAGCGAGACAGCAGTCGCGTTCAATAATACCAAAGAAAGTAGACTTGGTTTGGAACAGTGGAATCTCGTCTCTTAGATCCAGACTTTGGACGACATCAGTACTATGCAAGCTCGTGTATTTGACGTCGCCAGCCTGATGGAAAGTCATGGCGCAACTGGCGATTGGGGGCCACTCTCGCAGTCCGTAAGACTTCTGACAGTGTTCTCAAGTTCGCGGCCCTGTGACGTGCTTGAGAGCGTGAAGGCTTTGCTTAAAGAATTCGGGATTGTAAGATGTGTGAAACACGTAATGAGGAATATACTACAAAAAAGCACTCCCAAAATCGATCCAGTTAGTAAAATATAAAAAATCTGTTATAACAGAAGATACGTAACGCACACACGTAAGCGCGTACGCATAACAGATCTCTTACGGAATTAACGTTCGTAAATTGTAGGGCGAAGAACAGAGGTGTTAAGCGCTTTCTTGTCATATAATACGGTTAAGTAAAGCGACAAATTCAGACTCAACATTTGACATGTATTTTTTGCTATCCCCTGCAACCGCATGCAGGAACCCGAAGCAACCCACATACCCTAAATAGCCTTCCTTGCGTCAATCCACCCTAAAAGCATAACTCTTGAATGTACATTGTCGGACGCAGAAAATCCGTTTTCTTGGTACCTACCCATCAATGTTAACCTTGGATACCTACTCTTTAGACCAATAAGTGCACATTTACAAAGAGAAGCTATATTTTATCTATCTAGTCGTGGTCTCGTGTTTTCCAAATTAACCAGATATCTCAGGCAGCAACAACAGTCACTCCATAACGCTACGGAATCAGCCATATTGTATATCAATTGGTACTAAATTTACATATTAACCACCTGTCAATCTTCATCTACATAAATTACTTCCTACCTATTACCTAGACCTATTACCTAATTATGTCGATTATTTTAACACCGATAATTGTATAAAAAAACTAATTGGTTTAGAAATCGAAAACCAATAAATCCCGCCAATATTGCCAATAGAATAGCCGGTGTACAGCTAAAGTGTATTCGTGAAGTCCTAGCGTTTCTAAAGTGGTTATTACACCAATATCCTGTGAGTTTCGCTTGAAACAAACACTCAGCTGTTAGGGAAGTAAACACGGTTTGTAAGGAACGGTCCTTTCAACTGTTGAATTCAAAATAAGCGACATTTTCCAAAACCCCGCATCTGTTGATGTTCAATATTTGAACACTTTTCCTTCAAACAGTTCGGGCTCTTCTAGCTCAGGCTGTACTAAACCGATCCTGCTCAAATTTTTATGGAGTGTTCTTAGACAGAAACGGGACAAGTATGTAGTACATTGTATGTCTGTCTGTCACAGCTGCAACTCATGATTCTCGTTTAAAAAGTGCCCTCCATCGCGCACCATTCCGCGCGGCTAAGTGACGACGACCGGTACTGTGTTGCGTGTAATACATTTGTGTTTGGTGTTTTTTACTTTCAAAACTTAACAAAATCATGACTAGGTTAGAGTTTTTATTCGTAGATTGTGTATTTCATAAAGATTTTGTACCTAAAATAGTTATTTTCAACGAACATTCATTGTATTTTTACGCGCCGTCGGCGTCACGGCGGCGCGGCGCCAAGCCCATACATTTGGATGAAATACAAAGAATAAATACTTTAATGATGACAATCTATCCTTATTTTATGTATTTTTATGTATTCTTTTATTGTTTTCAAGCATTGAATGTAAAATCTATTTCAATAATATTGTGTAAAATTGGGTCGAAATTCTCGATCATTTTTTTGCAAAACTTTCAAATTTCAAATAATTATTTCTGAAATATATTTGTATGCCAGCACACCTTTTTTTATGTTTATCGATTAGGAAAAGTCATGTAGCTGTAGATTGTAAATTTTTTTGAAAAAAATACACAAAAAAAATTCAAAAAAAAAAACAAAGTTACGACCACCCTTTTGGGCCCCTTTTTAAGTGCTTGGTTCATTGTTCAATTTCTAATAAACTAAACACGTTTGTCAAACAAAACTCTGTGTAAAAAAAAATTAAGGATCATACTTACGAATAAAAAAAGAATGTAAGCCACTTGAAGCACAGTTTTCTCAGAATCATGGCATGAACTTAACCTTTTTTTGGCGGTCGGCGGTCGGGTCGCCGAAATGAGTCGTATTTTGAAAAGCTTGTAAATAAAAAAAAATGTATGACGACTTGTATTGTGTCTGTTGAACATTGTGAAATAGGATGTATTTAAAAAACTAAAAAAAAAAATTTGGAATTTTCCTTTTATTTTTTTTTTTACAATTTTTGTAGAGAAAACTGGTGAAAAATTACAAATTCTTTTTTCTAATAGAAATTTGTAATACATTACAAGGCAGAACTGGTCTTATCTATCATTTTATCATTAGCTTGTTTCATAACGATTCCAGTGAGGTAAGTATTTTAAATGGCTACCATAGAAAAGTTATGAGAAATCGCCATTTTAAGAACATCAGTCGACGCCGCTCGCGCCGCGGGACGCGGGGTAACAGACACGCCCACAGACGCGGGTACCGCGCACACAGACGCCCACAGACGATGGGATGGCGATAAGCAAAGAGTAGACATGACATTTAAGTTGCGTCGTAGTTGGTCGTTGTAAATACAATGTAGAGAAATCAACTGCAAATATATGTAGGACTACGTTCGTATGTATTTTCCAAATTATCTTTGTCCGCAGTCGAACATTCATACCTTTTTGTTAATTTGTGGAAATCGTCATGGATGCTATGTCAGACTCCTTACAGGCTTAATCCACACCGTGTCGTACAATCGCCTATGGCCATGATTATAGGGTAAGCCCTCGGAAGGATACCCCAGGATTCCCCGCAGAATTTGACTACTGACGCGGCCTCGCCTATGGGTTCAAGCACTATCGCGCGTCTTTGGTTCTGGTGTTATCCCACATCGTTAGGGCGTAAGGTGTGCGTCCAACTTTACTCATGTCAGGTTTGCTCAGGACTGCTTTTGTAAGGACAGCGAGCAGCCCCATGCAGAGCTCAAAACATAAACCAAACAAAAAATTCCATAACATGCAAATATGTACAAATACTTCTGACCCAACATACATACTCTGATAAATATTGATTGAAATTAATATTTTGAAACTACCCTTATTGTATGTAGTACCTGTAGTGTAGTGTACTGTAATCTCCTCCACGAACCCATGGTCTTACCAGCCTCTTGGCTATGAAGACCGAATCGTTAGGAGTTACGCGCCGTACTTACGTGTGCTCTTTTCGGCGCGCACTTTGTAGACTCCCATAATGACTATCCCGGCCCTCTCTCCTTTCTGGGGCGGCCTTGCTGCCGTCTTAGCGTTCGGTTCCCATTCTAGGGATACGTGACGAGCACAGTTCACTTCACGTTATTCCTGGCTACGACTAAATAGATTTATCGTCATAAATCCCTAACGGGATGGGATTGCACTTCCTTTTAAATCGTTCCCTATCCAATATTCATGACGACATGGAGCACATCGCCCTGTGGGACTTACGACCCGCCTCACGTAGTGCTGCTGGTGCTACTCTATGAATTTACACGATCAGCTACCGATCAACGCAGCGAACGGACGTACCTATTAAAAAATCTGTTATTTCATTCATGAATTGAATCGTATGGTACCTACTTACTACGTTAGTTTGCAGGGTACGTGCGTTAAGATATGGAAGAATCAAAGCCAGTTTTGTATTTTGTAGAATAAGGGGGAAGGTTTGTTGTAAACAGTCCTTGATTAAAAAGCTCGTGCTCAAGAAGCTTTATTTTTCTGGAATAAAGGATACCTACCTTAGTTACTCGTTTATAACCTCGACAAGTGAAAATTCCGTTAACATTGGTCCAGCCATTTCAGAGATAAACCTAAAAAATACCGTATCTACTAATTTGCATTTACAAACAGACACTTCAATTTTATTTATATAGATAACCCGTGTACACTTAAATAGGTAAGTAAAATATACTTGCTAAGTAGTCTCCTATCTCTAGTACACATGAAATAGGTAAATTAGTCGTGAAATTGCTTCGAGTATCGAATTTCGCAGTTCACGGGGTCGTTTTATTGGCTTTTGAAAATGAGGTCTTGGTAATTTATCGGCAATGGTTCTCTGAGCATCTAGGTTTTATATTAGGCACTTAAAGAAAATGAAATTGTAGAAAGATTGGATTAACTGTTTTGTATTAGAATTATCCATTTGAGTGTTAAATGAGGATAGCAAGATTCTAAATAGACGATAACTGTTCTCTAGCACGCAGACTGACGAGATCCCATCCCGCCCTATCCATCCCGTTCTATCAAACCACTAACTGGATGAAGGCCTTGTGGGGACCGCCACATAGCGTAGATCGTAGACCAATAGAAAACCTGCATCGCGATATGAAAGTTCTCGCAACGAAGATTAGATAAATAAATCTTGCATCGCGCTATCAGAGTTCTCACGGCAATGATTTATAATAAACAACAGCTCCAACATCAATCGAATGGCACGATCACCTAGCCTGGTCGGAGGATCCTCCTTTTGTGTGTTGGAGCCACAGCCTCTTTTAAGTACCCATCACACACTTTCCTGCGCCTTCCACATCCAGTCCCTCCCTACGAACTTTTCCAGGTCGTCGGTCCATGTGACAGGGGCAGTCTTTATAATATTCATATACATCTTTCAAAACCGCACATAACTTATGAAGTATAATTAAACCTTACCGACAGCATGTATGTGCTTACCTACATTCAAAGAACAATGGTTGACGTTTAGCGTAAATTGCACGATAGCTGAAATAATTTCTATTGAAATTTATTCATTATAGAAAGTGAAATGCGGTAATGACTCGAAAATTCATTAAATGATAAACAGCTACAAGTGTTTTTATGCTAATAACTCGAATTCAAAGAAGTAATTTTAGAATCCTTGGATAAATTATTCCCTTCTACGTAAGTTCCGCGTTTACCCACATAACTGCTGACGAATAAATATACTTTTTACGTAATAAAAATGTCAGCTTATATAATTTAAAAAAAAAATGAAACATTCATTCTTTATTAGTAGTCGGGACTTTTTGCTAAATAATACCTATTACTTATGTAGGTACTTGCACCGACTTTTCGGACGCGGATCTTTAATGGCGCCCTTGGTCGCGGCTGGACTCGGAGAGTTCGAAACGTCGCTCGGTGCAGTTAAATAGTATTATTTTGCGTCAAGTTCCAACTAGTAATAAAGTAGTATCATAAAGAAATCACCACTGTTTCATTTAAAAATAAAATGAAATGTTGGTGAATACTACTAACTCATTGCTACACATGTCATGATTTTAGCGCCGAGGACGCTGATTGCTTCAATTGTCTAAATTGTGTCCAATCACCATCAATATCGTTGCATATTATTCGTTTGCATACCTACCATGAACACGTTTTTCCGACACTTAGAACTGGAGCGAAAAACACATTATTCCCGATGGCTGGTGAGATGAGTTTATTTTATCCCTGAACTGTAGGTACTTCCTAAGCGCAGGGCCGTGTGTTGTATTAAGAGGCCTTTTTTTTTTTTTTTTGTTTAACGTGAGGGAAAATCCTCATGGATGTTATGCCGGACTCCTACCGACTAAAAAACTTCACGTCACGCCCAACAGCCTATGGTTAGGAGCCCCGGGTAAGCCCTCGGAAGGATGTCCCAGGACTCCCAACAGACCCACGGCCGCCACTGCGGCCTCGCCCAGGGGTATTGAGAGGCCTACATCCTACAGAGGACTGGGTATAGGTTGATTCGATGTACTTTCCAACCATATGACTGAATGACTGAGAACAAAATTTCCTGGTGACATATCATTTGTATTTACCGTTTCTAATATATGATATAATAATTTATGATATAATATTTTAGTGAAATATAATTATTTCACTAAAAAAACCGTCCACGCTTTCGTGTGGTTAAGTATTGAACCCTATACGCTTTTGTTTTATACTTTCGAGGAGCACTTGTTTCTCATAAGGTTGAGAACAATTCAATCCCGCTTTCGTCAATTGTTACCCTTAGAATTCGTCTATTCTTCAGAATCTATTATAAACCTCTTTGATATTACGACGATTTACAGTAAAATCTAGATATAGCTGTATCTAATGTAAGATTTTCTCATCTGTTCCAGGTTACCTGATACCGGCCATCCTCCAGTGCTCGTATCGTTAGCAGACAGCGCCAAATTAGAATTGAGACATCAAGAAGATTTGTTATTCGTTAATGACTCCGAGGAACTCAACGACACTAAAATATTCTCCATCATTGACGGTGATGAAGACAAAATACCCGAAAGTCCGGAGAAAGAAAAAGAAAGCATGGAACCTCTGCTTGTCGTTATAGCTAAACCCATGCGTGAAACTAGAAAAGTTGAAGAAGCCCTTCAACCCCCACTGGCAGAACCAGAACTAGTAAATGAATCTCAGGTCGAAGAATCAAAAGAACAAATAATAGTAAACATTCCAGTAAAGCCAGAAACACCACAGGAGGATATTCCTTCATTCTCCGAATGGGCGCAAAAACAATTAGCTGAAGCCGAGAAAAAGGACACTGTACTAAACCACTCGAGTCAACCTAGTCATAGTAATACAAACTTTAGTAGTAAAAACACAAAATTAAGGTCAAAAAACTACGCATCGCCCGCGTGCGGAGCCAAAGTAGTTGCTGTCAATCCTGAAGCGGGCTCTGCCAGCTCTATACTATCCCCAAACAGGGATGAGTACATGCTCAACACATGCAACAGCCGTATTTGGTTTGTTGTGGAACTTTGTGAGGCTGTTCAGGCCCAGAAAATAGAAATAGCTAACTTTGAACTATTCTCATCTATTCCCAAAGATATTGCTGTTTACTTCAGCGACAGGTTTCCAACGCGAGACTGGGCTAGCGTGGGCCAGTTCACAGCTCAAGAAATGAGAGACGTCCAGAGCTTCGACCTGTACCCGCATTTATTTGGTAAATTTATCAAAGTAGAAATGTTGTCCCACCACGGGTCTGAACATTACTGCCCAATATCATTGTTTAAGTTATATGGGACATCAGAATTTGAAGTTTTGGAGAAAGAGAGTTCGCAGCACCCAGCTCACGTCGATGAGGATGAAGATGATGATATAATAGACGTGCCAGATATCCCGGCCGCGGAAATTGAACCTTCGAAAAATCTATTCGGTTCAGCAAGAGACGCAGTGATGTCAATCATGAAGAAAGCGGCCCAAGCTCTGGTGAAAACTGAAGTTCCTAAAAACGTATCTTCGGAACACAACGATACGTCGACAGACAATGCGTATAAACGGTGTTGTTCCCCCAGCCATATAATCGTGTGTGATAATTGCAGTGAGACTCTTTACAATGAAGTGTATGAACTGATTAGTTGTAGCTCAGATAAGTTAGTGAGTTTAGTGCGTCAGGTATTCCTCAGAGACACTTTGAAGTGCACGGGCATCTGTCAGCAATTTGGACTAGATTTTAAAAGTACAAAGATTGTAGAGTTTAGTGATGAACGCGTTGCTTATATGAATGCTTTATTTCCTAAAAAATATTTAGCCGCCCTTTGTAATATTATAGCTATTAAAGAGAAGAAAGTTGTTTTAAACACAAGTTTTGAAACTGAATCAAATGTTACCATAAATGTAACTGTGGACGATACGCCACAAACAGTCACTAGTGAATCAAATTCAGAATATGAGATAAAATTAGTGCCAGATAAGGACACTGAATCAGATGATAACAATATTAATGAAACTATTCAATCTGAAGAAAAGAAAATAGCTGAAGCTGTACCTGAAGGTACTGCAATATCGATAGAGTTGCCTAAGGAAACAAATGAATACACAGATGAAAAAATAGAAGAGACCATTGCTATCGAAGAAAAGACTGCACAAGAAATACCAGAGGCTCAAGCAGAAGTAGAAAAAGTTACCGAAACTATTATTGACACCGATAGTAAAGATGCTAATCAAAAACTTGAAATTAAAAATGGTAAATCAGAAGTGGTCACGGAGAAGTCAAAAGAGAATAATAACAACGGCCTTGAAGAGCCGAATGAGCAAATACCAATTGACAATGATAATTTTATATCAGATTTTGAACAGATTGCTGTGGACCCAACTCCTGCTGGCGTTCAAACGTCTCAAAATCAGAATCCAGCTAGTAGTACGTTTCAGAAAGAATCGGTGTTTCTAAGGCTATCCAATAGAGTAAAGGTGTGTATTAGATTTTCTCTTGTATTTCAGATTAGCTATGTTAAGTACAATAATTCGTGTCAGTGCTAGCTGCATCCAAAGTCTTCAGGCGAGCCCCCGCTTTTTTTTTATTTAGCTCGCCAATATGATGACGTCTTCCTGATGGAAAGCCATAACGACATTTAGCGACTTAGGGGCCACTCTGACAGACTAGCGAACAAAAGACAGTGGCCGCTAATATACTCTGCAACATCAAGTCAGCACAAGGTCTACTGTTCTGCTCCTACTGGGACTTGAGGAAGAGAACAATTGTAGTCAAATAAATCGCCGTAAAACGATTGACGATGGCCAAGTAAAACCAAACAATTCGCATATAATCTATCAGTGGTTAAAATTGACCACTGAAAATTGACCACTGGTGATCAAATGGGAATTGTCTCGTCCCAATTCACCTATGGTGGTGATATTTGGTGGTCAGATGGCCCGACGAGAAATGTTTATCATAGCAAGGGAGACTTTTGTAGGTTGTCCAATAAAAAAACATTAAGAAAATAGGAATTTTTAATAGGTTCTACTAAAATATAGCTATTGAGTTACAACATTTGTACTGTTCCACACTACGAATAACAATTCTAGGCTTAGGTTCTAGGATTGTTATTCGTAGGTTCCACATCATTTAATCATTTAATGGCCCCATACCCTGCTTTCTTGTAATCCGTGCGTGGTTGTGTTACACCCGTAACTCCCAAACAGTTTAACGGATAAATAATAAATAAATAACTACCCATGAACATTATGTCTAAAGCCTAATTATTACATTAACTCATTTGGGAAAAGCATTCATCGCGTTAGCATTCGTACATAATATCAAACTTAATCATACTTCAACTGTTTCAGACCCTGGAGCGCAACATGTCACTTTCGGGCCAGTATTTAGAAGAGTTAAGCAGACGATACAAGAAGCAAGTTGAAGAGATGCAAAAGACTTTCGAAAAGACCGTGCTACAGATGACCGAAGAACGAAGGAAGAGCAATGAACGTGAACAAAAGTATCTAGACCAGATGACGTCGTTGCAAGAACAGCTCGGTCAAGTGGCCTCGGCCATGCATACATTAATGGAGGAAAGGGATAGTTGGTTCGGCAATATAAACTTCTTCAAATTTGTTATTTTCCAATCCATTATAATCGCCGTAGCCCTCTATTTTTTCTCGAAGAGACGGAAAGTCGAATCGGTTATAGTTCCAATAGTCAAAAAGACCAAAAAGAAACAAGATAAGGTTAGGCGAAAATCAGTTGAAGGTGTCAGTGGGCACGCAACGCCATCGGCCAAGAAACGGCGTCCTAGCGAGGAAGCGTTACAGATAGCGCGACTGTCTACTGAAGAGATGAGTAGAGACGAAGATGACGGAGAGTGGCAAATCGCTCGCAAGAATAGAAGAAGAAAACCCTCTGTGTTACATAGAGAGGGAGAAATTGAACCGCCCAAAGAATGGACGCGGCAAGACAGCATCGGAAAATTGCAGGACAATCCCATTCTACTAGACGAGGAGGAGTTCTATGCTCCCGTCGCAGAACCTAAAGAGTTCAATGAGATCGAGGAACCCGTTCCTCTAAAAAGGGATCTCCCAAAGAGCAACGGTTCGTTCTTCAACAACTTGAAGAACAAAACTATGAAAACGCGGCGGCTGTCTTCTCCGGCATTTCTGAGGACGTTAAGTCGACGAAGCAGTAGAAGCACTCCTAGTCCAGTCGTTAGGGTAGAGCCAGTTTTCAACGGTAATGTAAATAAGAAAGCTGCTTCAGAGTCCCCCACGGGGAGTCTGTGGTCGGAATCAACAGAAATATCGCAGAATGGCCAGCAGGAAGAGCAAGGCGGCAGCAAAAAGAAGAAAAGTCTTAAAAATATACTTAAGAAAGTGTTTTGAAAACAATATTTATTTATAACTTGAGTGTCGTGTATTCCGCTTAAAATATTAAGCGCATCGCTATTTGTAATTTATTTCGTTGCGAATATTAATTTTTAAATTATTGTATGTTTGTTGTTTGTAGACCTCATAGGTGCCAATTGTGATAAATTAGCAAGCCTAATTGTTAGTGTGTTGGAATTATGTTTTTGGTGCAGTGGTGTTAGCTTGTGGGGGTGGAAATGTCGAATGATCGTTGCGACAATAAAGTGAAATTGGAACGACGTGTGCTAGTCCGGAGTGGGGAGCGCTCAGTAAACAAAGAAACGGCATTAAATGCATTAATTATATCTGGCAGTTTTATTTCTGTTTAAGTATTACATTTCTGTTGTAGCAGGATCCACATTCGTCTGTATAGGAGACAATTTCAACGAGCTTTGACATATTCCAGGGGAAATTCACACAAAATCTTCAATTTAACTAAAATTCAAAATCTTTTAAACAACATAGTATCTTAAATTGAAGGAAGACCAAGTAAAATATGTTTTTTATTGTAAAGCTTACCCACTATCTACAAAAACCGTCTAATTCAGAACCTGCTCCTTTTTTTGAAGTTGGTTGGTTAAGTGTTAAGTCACAGAAACTATGTAGAACAATTTGTTAACCAACTTCAAAAAAAGGAGTAGGTTCTCAATTCGACAGATTTCTTTTCTATAGATAGTGAGAAAGCTTTACAATATGAACATATTTTACTTGGTCTTCCTACAGAAACTATGTAGAACAGTGGTGGGCAAACTTTTTTGATGGGGGGCCAGAAAATTTAAGAATTTTCAGAGGAGGGCCAGAATTATACGAAAAATGCACTTTGTGCTGAAACTTTTGATCTTACTTCTTTCTAATATTGCTGTGTGGCTGTATGTTACTCTTTCACGCTCTAATTGAGTCTTTCATCTACGCCTCTATTGTTTCACTAAGTAGAATCTACTTACACAATACTTCTGGACCGTCAAATGTAATTATCGCGAGCCAAATACGAGTATACTATTCACGTAGAAGGAACGTCGGCGGGCCGGATAAAATGCTTTCGCGGGCCGGAGTTGGCCCGCGGGCCGTACTTTGCCCATCACTGATGTAGAACAATTTGTTAACCAACTTCAAAAAAAGGAGTAGGTTCTCAATTCGACAGATTTTTTGAAGTGAAACTTCTTTATCGGCGTTGGAAAAAAATTTGCGTCACGTCACGATTTTTGGTTACGCGCCATCTTTGTTCTGTTCCCCACCACGGTGGATTCGAATTAAGAGTACTTTATCCAGGGATAGCATGTCATTTAAGGGTTTTTGGACTTTTGGACTTTTGGGCTTTTGGACTTTTGGACTTTTGGATGGGACATTGGTACTTTGGGTCTTTGGGACTTTGGAACTTTGAGACTTTGGGACTTTTGAACTTTTGGACTTTTGGATGGGACCTTGGTACTTTGGGTCTTTGGGACTTTGGAACTTTGGGACTTTTGGACTTTTGGATGGGACCTTGGTACTTTGGTACTTTGGGACTTTGGTACTTTGGGACTTTTGGACTTTTTGGACTTTTAGACTTTGGGACTTTGGGACTTTTGGACTTTTGGCCTTTGGGACTTTTGGCCTTTGGGACTTTTGGACTTTTGGATGGGATCTTGGTACTTTGGGTCTTTGGGACTTTTGGACTTTTGGACTTTTGGACTTTTAGACTTTTATTAGACTTTTAGACTTTGGGACTTTGGGACTTTTGGACTTTTGGCCTTTGGGACTTTTAGATGGGACCTTGGTACTTTGGGTCTTTGGGACTATGGAACTTTGGGACTTTGGGAGTTTGGGAGTTTGGGACTTTTGGACTTTTGGCCTTTGGCACTTTGGGACTTTTGTACTTTTGTACTTTTTGACTTAATTTAAGGTGAGGTGAAAATTAAGTTTATGAAGAAGTTTCACTTCTTACGTGTGTACACTAAGTACACGCAATTTTTATTTTTCTATAGATAGTGAGAAAGCTTTACAATATGAACATATTTTACTTGGTCTTCCTTTAATTTAAGATACTCTGTTGTTCAATTCAGTCCACGCCTTCGGCGCGGACTGCATTGTTTTAAAATAGCCTTAATCATTAAGCTCTTTTATGATTAAGCCAACAGGGCAGTTTCACACGCTACTTGATGAGTCTGCTGAAGAAATACCTCTCCTTTCATACACCTTATGTGACGTAAACGAAGTTGCGGGTTCAGCTAGTTCTAAATACAAACATTTATGGGTCACACAAATATTATTAGGCGCCGCCAAGAGGTGAGAAAAAAATATTGCCTCTTCCACTAGGAACTCTCGTTTGAAGTACCCTAACCTCCCTCTAACCTCTAAACCCAAGGTGGATAACTAGTATAAGACTATTCAGATAATGTTTGAGTAGTATTTAGGTTCAGTTTCAACAGTTCCTGACTAGCCTGAACGTGTTTACTAGCAACGCCAGTCTCTCTCATGCTTTGTCGTCGTTACATGCGATCCTTAAACCAAAACTTTTTGGTTACCGCAGTCTATGGATGTTTGCAACACCGTTTCATTTCCAGTCTTAAAAAAACCTATCAATACAGGTGATAATACTACTTACAGAGTCTGGTCAATCTCCAGCAGGAGTAAGTGGGACTCAGCTGCCTTTTTCTGCGAGCAGGTCATAGGTCAAGCTCGTGAAAGAGGCGGCGGGGAGGGAGCGGGAGAGAACTCTCCCACCCGAGTTCCGCAGTGGGCGGCTTGGGCGCCGCCGACATGTCTTCGCCATAGACTATCGGCCTCCATGACCGGGGGCCGGAGGATGGTGAGAGGACAGTCCTTACAGAAGCAGGCCCATGACGACAGCGTGACGTGAGGAGTTCACGCACGCCCCCCTTAGAAGCGGGATCACACCTGAAACCCCCCAAAGACGCGGGATAGCACCCGAACCCCCCACCACCGGGCGAGGCTGCAGTGGTGGCCGTGGGTCTGTTGGGAGTCCTGGGATACCCTTCCAAAGGCTTACCCGGGGCTCAACTGTAGGCTATTAGGCAAGATACGTGAGGTTTTTTAGCCGTTAGAGTCCAGCATAGCATTGATGAGGATTTTCCCTCACGTAAAAAAAGAGGAGTCTGGTAAATAAACGAATTTGAATAAAATAAATAAAAAATACGACTACATGTACGATAACTTTGAATTTAATAGACGTAACTATACATATTTAATTAATTAATCTTAGAATATATTCTACGACTAACTATATGCAATACCTTCTTAATAACATCTACCTATAGTTGTGAAAATTGTTATACACTTTCATTGAATGACGACCAAAATGTTATAAGTGGTTTTCCTGTTAGTTTTTATACATGACTTCCATGTAGGTTCAGTGGGCAATCGACACCATAGAGCAACACGACCTATTACCAAAGATAATACATCAGATTATATTACATACAGATAGGCAACTCCCTGCCCCCCACTAGGCAAGCTTCCCCACCCCCGCCAGTCAAACAGCTGTCATTATAGTTGGCGGACGTGTTGAGGGAACATTTACTTAGCCTTATTCGTCACACACACATTCAAGCTCTGTACGAATATGAGCGTGTTTTTAGTGTAGGTGACAGAATTGAAAACGAATCCCAGTGCTATGACTTTGGAAGGGGAAGCGCCATACGGACACTTTCCCCTCTGTCAATAGATACGCCAAATGGTGTAATGGCTGAAATTATGAATGAATTGTTTGTATAAGTCAGTGACAGCCGGTTCTTTTGTACACGATTTTCTATGTATTAAACTTCCCTTGTACGGTCGCGTTGCTCTATGGTCAACAGCGACAATTATTAAATTCTAATAGTATAATTAAATTTATATGACTGCACGTTGCTACATTTTTTTTTACAAATATCTTACATTACGTTTACGCATTGTGACTATCGTTTAATGCAGTTTCTAGACGATCATGCGGAATAACGGAATAGCGTCGTTTACTTGTGTTGATTGAAACATTACATTGATTGCATGATCATGCCGCATTCACACTTATTTAGTTTAGTAAGTTTTATACTTATACCACAAATTAGAGATAGTACAGATGGAAACCTACATACTAAATTCGCCGAGGCTAAGCACACATAGACAACTCATTCACAGCCACGAGGTCAGGTCGTCTCAACCTAATTTTCGATACTGATTTGTGCGCGAGTGTGTGTAGCAGAGGGTAGGTGTGAAAAAAAACGTACATACAATGAGTTTTTGTAGTGTTCTTTATATCTTAGTTACATTTTGTTATACCTATACTGAAATAAGCTGAAATTCTTTTTTTATATTCCTGTACGGTTTCATAGTTCTGTAATCACAGCATTGCTTATCATAGATGAAGGGGGCTAAAAAGTCAACAAAGCGCGTTCCATTCATAATCTAATTCATTTGCAGATTCGTACAAGAAATGCTTAAGACCGTAAAATGGTAACATTATTAAATGAATTTTCTGCAATTCATTTCATAACCCAATCATACATGATATTGATGTTGATGCTCCGAAAAAAAATACGGTGACGAATGAAATGAAATGCAACATTAATAGACGCAGTGAAATGAAACATTTTATGATCAGCGGGCCTAAAAAGGCAACATTGTACGTTTCATATTATGAAACATAAATTTTTGGAATTTTTAGTATTTCAAATTTATATGAATTGTATGTTTCATATTATGAAACACAATGTTGCATTTTTAGGCCCGCTGGATTTTTGAAACATACAATGTTGCCTTTTAGGCCGGCAGAGGTTCAAGTTCCAAGTAGGTACTTACCTATTTTTATTATTTTTTAAAATTAACTTACAAATAATAATATGAGTTTTAAATGTACTCACATTATATTTTAGCTAACAATATTAACAGATTGCATAAAATCTTTAATATCTACACACTTCAAGCTTACTAATTTTTTCTGGCGAGCAGAGGCGTTTAATTCCCTAATAGTACTATCAAAATCATCATTACAATAAGGCTTAGTGCTATTTGAGGCGAATACAATCTCGTTGACCTCTTCGTATAGTTTGACAGTGACTATGTGTTTAAAATGGCGTCCAAGTAGGTCTAACACAGATTGGTGAATATCTGTGTCTCGGCAGACCAGGTTTAGGACGAAATGACCTGGAATTAAGGTAAGTTTGTTTAGATTTAAGTCTATACTAATATTATAAAGAGGAAAGATTTGATTGTTTGTTTGCATCGAATATGCTCCGAAACTACTGGACCGATTTGAAGAATTCTTTCACTGTTGGGAAGCTAAACTCTTCCCGGTGAACATAGGCTATATTTTATTCCCGTATTCCCACGGGAACAGGAGCTACACGGGCGAAACCGCGTGACGTCCGCTAGAATTATTATAAAAAATGGAAAGATTGGATTGATTGTTTGCATCGAATAGGCTCGGAAACTACTGAGCCGATTTGAAAATTCTTTCATTATTGGCAAGCTACACTATCCCCCTGGTCAACGTAGGCTATATTTTATTTCCGTATTCAAATGTAAACGGGAACTGCGTGCCATATATTTTATTCCAAGATATTAATGACCAAAAAGAGGAAACGCTCCTGGCCCCGCAGACTCAGTGTTATGTAAACGATCACTGCAGTAAGCAACTTTCACTATGGCCAGTCCTTGGATGGGTGCCCACCCATGTGACCACTTTGTGACATATATTTGAGCGTTTCCGTGCTTCGGAAGGCATGTTAAGCCAAGTTGAAGACCTTTTTAGGCGGCTAGAAAAAAATTCAACAGCAAGCAGTCACAACCTGCGCCTGTACATCTAACACTGCAATTCGGCTCACCACCTATTACGTGGAACAAATTCTCAAAAAGGTGAACTGTGGGCATATAATATGCCCTTGCCTGCCCCTTCGGGGATAAAGGCGTAACCTTAATATGTATGTATGTACGTATATTAATGACCCTGAAAATCACTATGGGTAAAATGCATTATCTTGGGAAAATACGAGTATATATTTAGAAATTCATAAGAAACATATTCATCTCTTACATCTAAGTGCGAATATCAAACTTTTACACAAGAACATCGAACTTTCAAACTCAAATTCACTCACCATCTTCGCAAAGTATTTTAGTGACGTCCTCCATCACTTGGTTTTCTAAGAACGGTTTGGGAGGACACGAGAGTCCTACGGAGCGGTCCTTGCTGTCCATGTCGAACATCACGCACGTGTATTTGTGACCTGGAAGTAGGCAGAGAAGGTTTTACACATGATGGGCATGTCATTCTAGGATTTCAGGAGTCGTGATAAACCTTACAAAGAATTTTTGCTAGTGAATTTTTGTCTATGTTTTTATCCGACTGCGCGACGCAAAGTAAGGGTAAATGTGTTTATCAGCGTATGTTTGTATTAAGGTTTGTTTCTTCTCAGTCGGGTTTTTAATTTTTTTTAATGGTATGATTCATAAGCGCTCGTGGCCCCGCGGACTCAGTGTTCTGTAAACGATCACTGCAGTAAGCAACTTTCACTATGGCCGGTCCATGGATGGGTGACCATCCATGTGATCACTTTGTGACATTTATTTGAGCGTTTCCGTGCTTCGGAAGGCACGTTAAACCGTTGGTCCCGGTTGCCAGTAAAATGGCAGTCGTTAAGCTAAGTTGAAGGCTTTATTTCAACAGCAGGCAGTCACAACCTGCGCCTGTCCATTTAAACACGGCAATACGGCTCACCACCTATTACGTGGGACAAATTATACAAAGGTGAAATGTGGGCATATAATATGCCTCTGTCTACCCCTTCGGAGATTAAGGCGTGACCATATGTATGTATGTATGTATGATTCATAATTGACTCCCTGGATGTAGCTATACTAAGTTGTAAATATTTTATTAAGTTTTGTATAAAGCTGACTGCAACAAACCTCTAACATACCCTTATCCTCTTCGTTTAATATTTTAAAATTCGATAAAAATGACACGTTTTTATTATTATTTCGCCAATATGACACCGTCTGCCTGATGGGAAAGCCATAATGACATCTAGCGATTGGGACCCACTTTTTACACTTCACAAGATTATTGATGGTGGTCTTCAAGTTGGCGACCCTATAATGGCTTCTCTTCATGCTCCGCTTGAAAACCCAGGGTTTTCAAGGTTTCAGGGAAACACGTGTTGACAAATTAGTCACATTGTTAAGCGGAGTATTGCTAATTACCAACAATCTGGAGGGTATAGGTAATTTTTCCTATCCCACATCCAAAATTCCTTTCCTGAGGAGTTCGGTTCGTCATTCCTCCCATACAATAATTAGTTTAGTAGTAGTAGAGGCGGGTTCCTCTTCCCCCCTCCCCTCCTTTTATTATCATTTTAGGATGAATTTCCGCCATGTAACGCCTGATTCCATTAGTTAACCCAGGGTTGTAAGAGGAGGGACACACGTCTAGTACACAACTCACCATTTTTTACTTCATCCTTCAAAAAATCAAGTCCATCCTTGATCTGAACATCGAACTTTTCATCCGTTTGCAACTCAAAATGATCTTTAGCTATATTTAACATGGTAGGATCTAACTCCACAGCAGTAATGTTGAGGTCCTCGTAGCACTTCCTGTAAATGAATAATTCAAAATATCAAGCAATCAATCAGTGAATCTATCAACGTTGATTAATGTATTCCTTCACTTTAATATTTATATTAAAGTGAAGTAATACATCAATCAACCAAAAATATTTATTTTCTTTGAATATGGTGAATCCTCTACTTGGTACTATGGTGTCGAGACTACGCCTCTTTAGGGTGGTTTTCCACCAGAGACGTGCTACGCTACGTTGCTATGGATGCGTTTAAATTCCACCAATCATATTTATCAGTCGCACAGTTTGGCAATATAAACTGTCAACGTTATCTGCGACAACCTAATTCCTACAAATGCAACTTCTTTTTTGCGTGTGAAAATCCTACATGGATGCTATGCCGGACTCCTACCGACTAAAACCACAATATGCCCGACCATTGTCTACAGCCGGGAGTCTCGGGTAAGCCCTTGGAAGGTTGGCCCAGGGTTCCCAGCCACTTTGGCTATCCCGCTTCTGGTGGGTTCAATCGGGTGTTATCCCGCTACTTGTTAAGGGGGGGAGGGATGATTACTATCTCACTACTATGAAGGCAAAGAAACACGCCACCGTCTTGGCCTACGTCTGTAAGAACGGCGAGCAGTTAACACGGTTTTTCCCGTTGGTCAGATCGATGGTTAGATTATTCTGTCCAGTGGGAACTTCTTGTCGGAGGCTGGTGCAGCTGGGCTTATAGCAGGCGCTAACAGTAGAACTCGGGAGGTAGATTTCTCTCCCGCTTACAAACTCACCTAAGGAACATACACAGGCCGCCCCCGCCCAGCCCCAGCACGGCCACACGCGCGTGCGAGCGACACAGCAGCGCGCCCACGCACATGAACGAGTGGTACAGCGATATGTGACCGAAGTGGACCACTAGCTACAGGAACACAATATCTACAAACTCACCTAAGGAACATACACAGGCCGCCCCCGCCCAGCCCCAGCACGGCCACACGCGCGTGCGAGCGACACAGCAGCGCGCCCACGCACATGAACGAGTGGTACAGCGATATGTGACCGAAGTGGACCACTAGCTACAGGAACACAATATCTACAAACTCACCTAAGGAACATACACAGGCCGCCCCCGCCCAGCCCCAGCACGGCCACACGCGCGTGCGAGCGACACAGCAGCGCGCCCACGCACATGAACGAGTGGTACAGCGATATGTGACCGAAGTGGACCACTAGCTACAGGAACACAATATCTACAAACTCACCTAAGGAACATACACAGGCCGCCCCCGCCCAGCCCCAGCACGGCCACACGCGCGTGCGAGCGACACAGCAGCGCGCCCACGCACATGAACGAGTGGTACAGCGATATGTGACCGAAGTGGACCACTAGCTACAGGAACACAATATCTACAAACTCACCTAAGGAACATACACAGGCCGCCCCCGCCCAGCCCCAGCACGGCCACACGCGCGTGCGAGCGACACAGCAGCGCGCCCACGCACATGAACGAGTGGTACAGCGATATGTGACCGAAGTCCACCACTAGCTTGGATTTGTTCTTTCTTTTCACTGTAAAAGTATTTTAAATTTTAGTAATTTCTTTCGGCGTAGTAAATTTTAAAAAGGTACATAATGGGTATAAGGAAGCTCAATCAAGATCTTGAAACCGAAGCGACCTCACTTGCCGACCGACGGACGAGGCTATGGATCAGACGACTGCACCTGGGTTGGGCGATACGCTATTCACTCTAGATGATGGCGAAATTAAAAAGCCAAACGCGCAGCTCCGTGTAGCCAATAAAAACGAACCCAGGCTTCAAATCCAGGTAGGGTAGTACACTAATAAAGAGCAAGTCTTCATTGGCAATGACATAAAGTCCTTTTTTGTTTACGTTAATACAACTGTTCGAATCAAGCTATAAATTAAAACATATTATATCTTACCAGTCTTCATCTTAGCTTCAGACTGCACCAAGAACTGGTTATCCAGGAACACAAGCCTGCGATGCGTGACTCCATCCACGTCCACGTCTTCTACCACGAAGGGACCCGTGGCCGGAGACACGCCCTCATGGACTGTGACACGCTGCCCCACGTCGCTGCCCAGCGATAGGAACGGGATCTGGAGGAAGGTGGGTTGACTACATTATATTGGATTTAGCCACAGATTACTTCAGTATGAAGTCACATGATTAACTTGGATGGCAAATTTTCAATCACGCGACTCCAATGCAAAAACTTGCTGGTAAATGCTGGTAAACGGCAAAACATGAGACAGATGACATTTCACCAGTAAATTTATGTCTACGCTTTTTAGTCAAATGGTCGTGATGTCGTGAATCTGCGTCCAGATCGGTTCTCCTAAAACCTACTGTTCGTCAATAGGATGGTTCACATATTTACGTTTCACCATCAGAATCTTTCACCTGCCGACATAAATCTATCATCTTCGTTACCTTCGACGACAGGACTCTCCAGCTATAGAATGTTTAATGGACACGACTATAGACCTCCACTCTTTTAGCTACAGACCTTACTATCTACGGAGAATTTTGCCTTGATCAGACAACTGATATTCAAAAAATACACATAAGCCGTGTGCAGTATGAGCTATAAATCCAATTCCATCTCACCTGTCCAGTGAACCCGAAAGGTAAGAGCATCTTGGCGGCGTGTGCCAACTCCTCCTTCACAGCGTCGAGGGTACCAAAGTCGTGCCCTCGCCGCAGTACCGCGACCACCAGGCGACCGAACTTGGCCGAGTCCTGCAGCTGTCTCCGACCCGCTGGGGTGCCAAAGAGCCACTCGGATTCTCTGGGAACGGGAGTAATGTTCGTGGTAATATGTTTTTTAGGCTAATTCCTCGAAAAGTTGGCAGGGGCATAAACACCCATATTTTTGGATGGTTGAATGCCTCGGTGGCGCAATGGTAATTAAATGTGTGCAACTACCGCGTTGAGGTCCCGGGTTCGAATCACGGATCGCAACAAATATTCGTAATGTTTGTTCCAGAATTTGAATGTGTACTATGTACGCATTTTATCCCTCGTCTCGATCCCATAGCAAAATGTATCGAATATTTCTGTACGTAGGTAACGTACGAAATTTACAGAATCAATATGGTACATATCTATACTAATACTAGCTGATGCCCGCGGCTCCGCCCGCGTGGAATGTTATTCCCGGTCACAGGGGTATGAAAAATAGATGTTGGCCGATTCTCAGGCCAACTCAATATGCTCACAAAATTTCATGAGAATCGGTCAAGCCGTTTCGGAGGAGTATGGCAACGAAAACTGTAACACGAGAATTTTATATGTTACATTATAAAGCTGAAGAGTTTGTTTGTTTGTTTGTTTGTTTGTATGGTTGAACGCTAGGATCTCAGGAACTACTGGTTGGATTTCAAAAATTCTTTTACAGCTTGATAGACCATTTATTGAGGATGGCTATAGGCTATATAACATCACGCTAAGGCGAATAGGGGCGAAGCAGCAATCAATAATGTTTCGAAAACGGGGAATATATTTTACCGTCTGAGAGCTTCCGAGGCGTACGCTGCGTAAATAGTTAAGATACGTAAAAATTGTGTATTACAATACTGTTTCTCTTAAAAAGTTCTAAAAAAAAGTCCGCGACAGCATAAGTCTATCTTTTAAGGTTCGCTCAGAATAACCTAATTTGTCTGTTTCTTAAGGTAGTCACAATATTATAAAACTGAAGAGTTTGTTTGTCCTAGGATCTCGGAAACTACTGCTTGCATTTCGAAAATAATTTTACAGTTTAACAGTACATTTATTGAGGAATGGCTAATGGCGATATAAAATCACGCTAATGCGAATTGGAGCGGAGCAGTCATAAATAATGTTTCGAGAACGGGGAAAATTTCTTTCTTTTGAGAGCTTCCACTGCGTACGTTGCGTAAATAGTTAAAGTTACGTGAAAATTTTGTATTACAAAAATGTTCTCCTTTAAAAGTTACGAAAAAATGTCGTCAACAGCATATGCCTATCTTTTAAGGTTCACTTACAATAACCCCTTTTAAAAAGTTTTGAAGTATGAGCGACGCGACAGGAGTAAACGTGGTCTGCAGTGGGAGCCAATCAACTGAACGATAAAAACCAGCCAAGTGCGAGTCGGACACACATGAGTTCTGTACCAAAAAAAGGACTGGTGGAAGTAAATGCAACGGGAAACATTATATCACTTTACATATTAATACCTCACCTCTCTCCTTCTCACTCTCATGTGATGCAAACGAAGTTGTGCGGGTCAGCTCTAATGAATATAAGCGACGCGACGGGAGTAAATGCGAAGGAAAACATTATATCACCTTAAATATTAATACTTCACCTCTCTCTTTCTAACTCTCATGTGCCGCAAACGAAGTTGCGCGGGTCAGTTAGTTGTTAATAAGGACACAAAGCAATATTTAAGGGGCGCTATCACAGTTCATATTGTTCCCGTGACAGGGTGTATTGCTAGTCTATCTATACTTATAATAAAACTGTTGAGGGTCGAGAGTCTGTACATGGAAGATATTTTGAAAATTTTAATTGGAGGGTGTTCTGTAATCGATACAGAAGCCGAAAATGTAATTTAAAATTTTCATCTATACTTATAATAAAACTGTTGAGGGTCGAGAGTCTGTACATGGAAGATATTTTGAAAATTTTAATTGGAGGGTGTTCTGTAATCGATACAGAAGCCGAAAATGTAATTTAAAATTTTCATGTCTGTCTGTCTGTCTGTCTGTCTGTCTGTCTGTATCCCGAATAAGTATCACGCCGAAACTACTGAACCGAATTGAATGATACTTGGTACATTCCGAGCTTATAGTCCGAGGAAGGTTCTAGGATACTTTTGATCCCGATATTTTGCGTGGTTCCTGCGGGAGAGGGGATGAAAGACAAAATGGTTTTTCAGTTGTAATTAATCTATATCTATACTTATAATAAAACTGTTGAGGGTCGAGAGTCTGTACATGGAAGATATTTTGAAAATTTTAATTGGAGGGTGTTCTGTAATCGATACAGAAGCCGAAAATGTAATTTAAAATTTTCATGTCTGTCTGTCTGTCTGTCTGTCTGTCTGTCTGTCTGTCTGTATCCCGAATAAGTATCACGCCGAAACTACTGAACCGAATTGAATGATACTTGGTACATTCCGAGCTTATAGTCCGAGGAAGGTTCTAGGATACTTTTGATCCCGATATTTTGCGTGGTTCCTGCGGGAGAGGGGATGAAAGACAAAATGGTTTTTCAGTTGTAATTAATCTATATCTATACTTATAATAAAACTGTTGAGGGTCGAGAGTCTGTACATGGAAGATATTTTGAAAATTTTAATTGGAGGGTGTTCTGTAATCGATACAGAAGCCGAAAATGTAATTTAAAATTTTCATGTCTGTCTGTCTGTCTGTCTGTCTGTCTGTCTGTCTGTCTGTATCCCGAATAAGTATCACGCCGAAACTACTGAACCGAATTGAATGATACTTGGTACATTCCGAGCTTATAGTCCGAGGAAGGTTCTAGGATACTTTTGATCCCGATATTTTGCGTGGTTCCTGCGGGAGAGGGGATGAAAGACAAAATGGTTTTTCAGTTGTAATTAATCAACGCGTGATGCGATTCCAAAAAAAATTTCAGCGTTATAAAGGGAGTACTGTAAGGATTGTTTCACACAAGTTTCAATGTTGAGGGTTTTGTAGTTCAGGAATTAAAGGCATCTCAACTTTCGCAAAACCTAGAATTCAAGGGTTTCTTTGAATGTGAGGGTAATTCTAAACGGGCGTGTTGGCTTAATCATAAAAGAGATTAATGATTAAGACTATTGTAAAATAATTCAGTCCGTGCCGAAGGCGGGGACTGAATTGTTTTAGAATAGCCTTAATCTTTAAGCTCTTTTATGATTAAGCAAACAGGGCCGCTTCACACGCTGCTTGATGAGTCTGATGAAGAAGGACCTCTCCATTCACAAACCTTATGTGACGTAAACGAAGTTGCGAGGGTCAGCTAGTCTATACATATAATAAAACTGTAGAGGGTCGAGAGTCTGTACATGGAAGATATTTTGAAAATTTTAATTGGAGGGTGTTCTCTAATCGATACTGAAGCCGAAAATGTAATTTAAATTTTTCATGTCTGTCTGTCTGTCTGTCTGTCTGTCTGTCTGTCTGTCTGTCTGTCTGTCTGTATCCCGACTAAGTATCACGCCGAAACTACTGAATCGATTTGCATGATACTTGGCACAATCTGAGCTTATAATCCGAGGAAGGTTTTAGGATACTTTTGATCCCGATATTTTGCGTGGTTCCTTCAGGGGAGGGAATGAATGATGAAATGGTTTTTCAGCTGTAATTTCTCACCGCGTGGTCCGATTTCAAATATTTTTTTGGTGTTAGAAAGGTAATATTTTAAGCATTGCTCCACACAAGTTTCAATATTGAGGGTTTTGTGGTTCAGAAATGAGAGACATCTCAACTTTTGCCAAACCTAGAATTCAAGGGTTCCTTTGAATAGATTACACTGGTAGGTATCTTCTATCGATATCTTTACCTATCTATTCTTATTCTATACCTATAATTCTATACCTATGTATAATAAACTATTTATCATAAATATAAATAGGTGTTGTCATGTTTTGCTATACCTGCTACATTACATTACATCTATATCTATCTATACTTATAATAAAACTGTTGAGGGTCGGGAGTCTGTACATGGAAGATATTTTGAAAATTTTAAGTGTAGGGCGTGCGTTCTCTAATCGATTCTGAAGCCGAAAATGTAATTTAAAATTTTCATGTCTGTCTGTCTGTCTGTCTGTCTGTCTGTCTGTATCCCGAATAAGTATCACGCCGAAACTACTGAACCGATTTGAATGATACTTGGTACGATCTGAGCTTATAGTCCGAGGAAGGTTCTTAGGTACTTTTGATCCCGATATTTTGCGCGGTTCTTTCAGGAGAGGGGATGAAAGGCAAAATAGGTTTTTAGCTATAATTTCTCACTGCGTGGTTCGATTTCAAATATTTTTTTGGTGTCTGAAAGGGAGTACTTTAAGCATTATTCCACACAATTTTCAATATTGAGGGTTATGTAGTTCAGAAATTAGGGGTATCTCAACTTTCGGTAAATCTAGAATTCAACGTTTCTTTTGAAAGTGAGTCTAAACGGGCGTGTTGGCTTAATCATAAAAGAGCTTAATGATTAAGGCTATTGTAAAATAATTCAATCCGCGCCGAAGGCGTGGACTGAATTGTTTTAGAATCGACTTAATCATTAAGCTCTTTTATGATTAAGCAAACAGGGCCGTTTTACACGCTGCTTGATGAGTCTCATAAAGAAGTACCCCTCCATTCGTACACCTTATGTGACGTAAACGAAGTTGCGAGGGTCAGCTAGTCAGTTAATAAATGTTAGAAAATATCAACTAGGTGGCGCTCATCGACGCGGCGGCATTACTGATCAACAAGATGATTTAATAAATATAATGTAACTGATTGATTAATTGATTAATGCTCTGATGTGTAAAATATACCTAAAATTAATTAATTAGAATTGTTAAGCATTATTTAAGTTTACTATGATTATTGTATAAAAGTAATCATTTCAGTGTCTATTATTCTCATAGTGGGGAGAAATGTAAGTGGGTATAAAAAGGGGTTACAAATATTGTAAAGGCTTCATTATTCTTCGCTCCTGCCCGCTTAGGCTGATCGTTGTGCAAAATACACTGGTGCTTTGTGAGTATAACTATAGCTGAGTTTTATTTCTCTATACTGCATAATATAAATAATCCAGACCGATAAGAAATAAACAAGATTACTAGGAATTTGAAATTATTAGTATTGGCTAAGCAACGTGTAAACAAAAACAAAAAACATTCAATTACAATTTTGAATATTTGATAAGCAAAAAGTAAACAGAAAACTGTTCAATTTCATGGAAACACTCCAGTGAGATATTTTTATAAACAAGCCTATAAATATCAAAGATTTCTATATAAAATGAGGTAGATACGCTCTACTATAAGAAACGATAGCATAAAAGCAATCCTCAGACACACACATTGCTAAAACTACACTCACTCATAAACTATATTTACGTACTTGTAACTGCAATAGCAATATACAAATAGAACAAGAGTAAAAGAGAAGGCGTATGGACTCCAATTACAAGCCGAGTACCACCGAATACCCTCGAAGTTTTACGATTCTGTATCACACGTACCTACTGACTGCAGAAAAATGTTAAGTAGGTATAAAGGTATAAAATGCAAAATTTACCAATGATGTTCATATTTAAATATAAACTTAAACAACTGATTATATACATACCTATTTAATTAAGGCATGCATTTTAATCGATATCTGAATATTCCCCTTTTCCGAACAAAATATTTCAAAGTCAAACTAAAAATACTGACTTGAACACTAATTATGTACACCAAATAAATCAAATTAAATGTACTGTTTAATGGTGTTTGCAGAACTATTTTACTGAACGAATAACTATTTTCTAAATAGTTTGTCTAACAATTCCATAGTTCAACAAACATAATATCTATACGTTTTTAAGGAAAACCATCGCCTAATTTACTTTTAGGAACATCGTTTATGCTAAATAAAATCCCATTTTAATAAGTAATCAGTCATCTTCATATAATTAAATTAGGAAGAAGGAAGAAGGAAGAGATGCTCTGCCTGCCACAAATAAGACTGGAACTAATGAAAAGAAATGTACACTAAATGTGTGTAATATTCTATAACCACTTTCAAGGCGGCTCTCACTAGTCATTTGAACAACAGAACTTATTATATTATTCAGGAATAAATTAATGACAAATCCTAGTTTATTTAAAAATCAATGCAATTATTACTACTTTTATATAGGGTGTCCCACGGCAATGCCACATGGAGGGAAAGTACCTTAAATATTGTAGATGGAACATTTTAATGAAAGAAGACATTATTTTAATTTAAAAAATAACTTAAACTGCATTCATAGATTGTTAAATAATAACATGGTTGCGCCGGGAATCGAATCCGCTACACGAGAAAAAATAATTACTCCGTAGCTTTATCATACCGATCGAAAGGCTTCATCATAAGGATTATTTTTTGCTAACTAACATAGTGTCAGAAATAAAAGGAAGACCATGAATTTTAGCATTTTTAATACAAAAGTCCCATACTGTTGAATATAAAGTCACACACTTTTGATTATTTTACTCCTTGTCAATCTTTTGATCTTGCTGTGGTGGATATTTATAATAATATGTCCAAGTTCTGTTCGTAACTCGTGGACATTTTCATTTCTTGTAAACTACATTTAATATAGGCTGCGGTGACCACCGGTCCTTCTGGTGGACCGTATGCTTGTCTGCCACCTTATTGGTATAAAAAAAAAATCATGTCATAACCCCATAAAAAATCTAACATTATTAGATCTGTGGATCTCGGCGGCCATCGTATTTGTCCCGATCCAGGGATGAAAGTCTTTATTGAGAACACCGGCGATGCCAGCTTTTCATTTTTCTGAACAAAATTTCACATCAAATGTTTAAATTCATGGTCTTCCTTTTATTTTTGACACTATGTTACTTAGCAAAAAAAATCCTTATGATGAAGCCTTTCGATCGGTTTGTTAAACCTACGGGGTGATTATTTTTTCTTGTGTAGCGGGTTCGATTCCCGGCTCAACCATGTAAGTATTTAAAAATCTATGAATGCAGTTTAAATTGTTTTTTAAATTAAAATAATGTTTTCGTTCAGTAAAATGTTCCATCTACAATATTTAAGTTACTTTCCCTCAATGTGACATAGCCGTAGGACACCCTGTATAGCATATTCTGGAATAGGTATTGGGTATCCAATCGCTTTCCGACCGCTCCAGTCTGACAAATTCATCCCATTTTTGCTGACGTAGTTGATCTTGAGGAAAGCTATTGGAAACAAAAAAAATGTAATAATATTCGTCAATAAATGATGTAATAATCTCATAAAAAGTTAATATACCTAATAATCTTAAAATAACCTGTGAAAGGTAACTGCATTTTGATGTGTAATTTTTATAAAATCTTAGTAGGTACATAAGATGGCATTAAATGACTGATTTGATCACAATCGTTGTAAGTACCTACCCAAAAAGTAAAACATAAATTAAATTTTGTTGCAAACCGTACTTGCGTAGAACTATAACTATTCGGGGAATCCCCGTGCTTTGACGCTCGCTTGGCATATTCAGCAAGTATTATGCTGTCAAAAAACGAAGTACAACAAAAGCATTGGGGTCGTCAGATTAGTTAGGCCTGTACAATTTGGTGGGTTAATACGATTAAGAATAATCATAAAATTGATGAAAAATAATTAATTACGCATAAATTGTGCGTAATTACCAAATAAATTTGTGCTCCTTCGTAAACTACCAAGTCTTAAGCACTTTTATGACGATAATTATGTACTTTTCCACGTTAAAAATACAATTTTGTTGTTAAATCGTGGGAGATACGACAGTGACATAGTGTCAGCGCGAACTGGGCGCAACCGCGCTAACTAGCTCAGTTTATACGCTTCAAAAATTGGTGCGTAGGGCATGTCTACCTCTTTATATAGAAGTCTTTGATAAATATAGACTTAAAATAAAACACGGTGGGTGCGGTTGTTCATAGTGCGTGTAAAATTAGCCAAAATAAAATGTCTATGAATAATATGGACAAAGTGTGAAACGAGTTCGAGAGGTGCCTCTTAAAGCCGTATCGGGATACACTTTTGTTGATCTTTTTAACACTGAAGTGACAAGCATACGGCGTACCAGATAGAACGGTTGTAAAGCTCACGCTGCCTGCCGACCGTAAAAAAATTGATCGATCTAACTAGATCGGACTGCATGAGACCTATCTATATCCATAGTCGGCTGCTGTTAGGGCTGTACGTGGTTCGCTTCATATAAATTACATACAAACATAAGATCACGCCTTTTTCTCCGAAGGTGATACGTCCACATTTCACCTTTTCAGTTTTCGTCCTAAGAAATAGGTGAGGAGCCTATTGCCATGGAATTTTTCAAGCCGTCTATAAGGCGTTTCAACTAGGCTTCGCGACGGTGATGTTACTGACAGCCAGGACAACGGCTTAACGGGCCTTTTGAAGCACGAAAATGATCGCAAATGAAATCTCACAAAGCGATGACACATCCGAAAACTAGCCAAAGCGGAAGTTGCTGACTTCAGCGATCGTTTATAGAACACTGAGTCGGGAGGACTACGAGCGCTTTCATATAAATTAAGGACATGCAATACTCATACAAAATATTATGAATGTAAATATCATGGCAAAGATATCATCGTTGGACGCTCCAGCGGGACAAATATAAAATTACGATGATGTATGGAGCTACACCTGACACTAATGGCGTGCGTTTGCGCAACTCTCGATGTGATGAGTTAGTTAAATGTAGAATCGTCGTCCTCGACCTAGCGTAGTTGGTCTCAGATTTTCCATTCTGAGTTTCTGGGCTTGGAAATGGTTTAAGTACTAAACACTTCACTTTATTTATCCTAAACATCAATCTTATCCTAAACATCAATCCTAAGTTCAATGAGCATTATTTGAGCAATTATAATAAAGAGTTAGTTGGGACTCGTCATCGAATGGTTTACCTAACGCTGCAGACAGGTGATAAAAAAATCGTTGTGATTCAAAGTGCTCCACCTTATCGGTAGCGGAGTACCGTTTTTTTTTAATGATTACACAAGTAAAAAAAGCTGACGGAGTGTTTTATTAGGAAAATCTCAGCAACACAGACTGGCTGTCTATACAAGAAGTTAACTGAGGAAGTCGGCATGTATGCTATTACTCCATTTCGGAGCTTGCTGAAGACCGTAAAATTGAAGAATGGGAAAAATAGGTAGGTTACTTACGATAGTTACCACAGAAGGTATTGTAAATAAGTTAGCTGAGTATTAGGTACGCAAAACCTTAAATTAAAGACGAGACGGCCAGCAGTAGACTACGATGGACGGATTTGATTTATCCTGGGACACCCTTCCCAGTAGTTAGTCGAGGCGCCGGGCGCTAGACGAATAGACAGGCACCGTATGATTGAAGGCGATTCAAGTCCGGCATGGGACGAAATTCCCACATTTAAAAAATCTCATTGGATTGATTGCGTCTACTTACTTTTTCAAAGACGAATTCACTCTTAAAATATTTCTTTTTGTACACTTATTGACAAAAAAATACTCTGAACTGAACCAAATTTTTGTACCACTTATTTTTCGCTCCAAAATGATGCACGTGTGTTCGCGCACGTAAGCTCACCAATAAATGGTTGGTTCAGTGAGCAGTAGGACGTGTGACGGACGAGTTATATCCAGAAATTCTCCTTGTTTGCACCACTAGGTTTAGAACGCGACTTGGCGTGAGGATTTTCGTTCCAATCTCCAAGCAGACGGGAAAATAAACGTTGCATTGATTATAAATTGTCATTATTTATCTGAACGTTATGTTTAGGTTGCTTTCAACAACTCCACTTTTGTCTGAGATGTCTACTTTGAATGGCTGTGTAGGACCAGTATTGACTCAAACCACAGTCAAAGTCAAAGTCAATAAACATTTATTTTGCATAATCCTAATACATAGGCACTTGCGACACGAACTCAGTCCACTGTTCAATATTCAGTCTTCACACAACTTCAACTTGTGGAGGGTTAATATCTTTATTGTACCATGTTGGCCGAACGGAGTAATATAGGCCTTTGCTGCGAGTTTTTTTTTCTTCGTCATGATCTTATCTATCAGATAGCAGGAAAACTTGCAAGTGCAGTAAAACTATTTATTGTTCTTTTTTAAGCTGATTGAAAAACAGACTGCCCAAAATATTCTTGTATATATCGATCCTCGTTTTCACAATAAAACAGGTGCGTAGGTGATGTTTACGCCGGTTCGCTGATTCTCACATCCAGCCAGTGCACGCAGTTTCACCGAATTATTGCTTTATTTTTAAACCCATTGCAAAAACCCAATCATTTGACAGAGCGCTGACGTTTTCACACCAATCTGTAATGTGTTTTCCTGTTTTTCGGTAGTTTTTTTATTGCTGTATTAAAACGTTTTGCAAAACCAGTTTTTTTTTATTTGTCACTAATTATAATTGCACAAACGCGATAAATTCTGGCCCCGATGGAAGGCGTGTGCGGTCGCCTAGTAAGACATTATTTTGCTATAATTAATCATAATATTATTCCGATTTATGTTAAGTCATACATATAGTCACGTTTTTATTACCAAGGGGTAGGCAGAGCGGCAGAGGCATACTACAGGCCTACCTTTCACCTTAGTTTTTTGTCCCACGTAATAGGTGGTGAGCCTATCTATTGTCGTGTTGAATGGACGGACGTAGACTTAGGTTTTGATGACCCGCTGTTGAAATTTACAAGCCTTCAAGCTCTGCAGACCTAGTGTTATATTCTCGGGCAAAAAGTCAAATGCACATGTTATACATGAACATGAAGCAGTGAGCATTGGATAAATTTTGAAGTTAAAGTTACGTCGTTTTTTTTTGTAAACTCACAGCAAGAACCTCTCGAAACAAAACCTAATGGCACTTCAGAAGTGCCAACAGAAGTCAAAGCATGATTAATTATGTATGTAAGTATTTATTTTGTAATTTAGGTATAGAAATCCATGTCAAGTTCCGGCACTAGCTCAAAAAGTTCGAAACGGTAACAGTTTCGTTCCAGGGTGTCAATAAGCGTAACAGGATGCGATTTTTTTTCCGTACTGAAATGTCAAAATCGCCCTAAGATTCTCTTCAAAACACAGCTATACCAGAGTCATCCTTAAGATACTAGTACTATTAATTATCCTGTGCTTAAGACTTACCTGCCTTGAGGCACTATAAAGACAGCATACTTGTTGATGGCCTGCGACTTCTTGAGGTCGACAACATACAAGGTGTAGCGCGGTGAGTCTTCACCTGGCTGCATCAGGTCTATTGATACCTACAATACATGGGTCCATTTTATTCATACCTCGGTGGAGCAAGCGGTAGTGTCTGCCGCACTGACACCCTGGGTTCGATTCCCGGGTCAAAAATTTACCCTTATGAGTGTAAAATAGGATAAGAAATTTAGTTTGAAAATATTATTAAATTTATCTAATTCAAGGCACTCAAAGCCCGCAATGTTATTCAGTCGCGAGCCCCTATCTTCAAGTTCATAGCAATTTACCTTTAATAAGATTTTTACACAAAATGTAGAAGGTACAAACAGACACATACAAAATTGTATTTTCGCTTTTAAAAATAGGGAAAAAATCTCTTTAACCCATCGCGGGTGCGGAGACTGACGCACATTTTATAATTGTGATTATCTATAACTGTTGTATTGTTAGGATTGACGAGTTGCAGGTGTTAGGTGGGTTCCTCTCCATCCCCTCCTTTATCTATATATATAAAAATCAATGCCACTTTTCGTTGTAATTTTATAACTCAAGAACGGGCTCACCTATCCAGACCAAATGTTGAGGCTTTGTTCGGACTATTTAGTAGATGGTTTATGTGAAGTTTGCACAAAATCGATCGAGCGGTTCTTCATTTATCACGCAAACGAAGTTGCGCGGGTCAGCTAGTTACCTATAGTTCTACATTTTTGTATTCCAAACAAAAATTCTAAAAGACAGGACCAATGTTACACATTTACAAATAGATAAAATACAGCAAATATACCTCATTTTCATCCTCTATACTAGTTTTGGCCAAACCGTTGGTAACAAATGCAGTGTCTTGTGCTGACTTTACATAGCTCTTTAATTCTCCTGGGGTTTGCAATCTCTGCATCTTATCGCCGGCCAAGCAAATTTCTAATATCTAAAACATACATAGACAAGCTTAAAATTGGAATTTCTATTGAAATAGAAAATTTTGAGTGGCACTTGTGACATTCTGTTATTAGTGAATGTGGCAGCTTTTTGTTCATATGTATAGTCACACATGTTTCCTTGAAGGGTAGGCAGGGGTAAACATTATGTCACCCGTTTTATTTTTCCCACATCAGATGGTGAATTTTTTAATTATAGTAAATAAATAAATATTCACGGACATCACACACAACGCTATCTGATCCCAAAGTAAGCTAGGAATAACCTGCTTGTGTTATGGGTATCAGACCACGGATATTAACACTTATATAAACTTTTAAATACATAGATACATATTATACATAGAAACACCCAGACTCTTGAGACAAACATTTATGGGTCATACCACAGAAATCAGAAAAAAGGAGAAATGGCATGCGCGCGTATCGGTGTCCGTCCAATCTGACAAAATGATCAGGTTTGTCGTGAGCGGCGTATCAGAGTGATCAGTGTTGAGTTGACTGCGACAGTGAAATAGTTCAAAATGCCGCCTTGTTCCGTCACTGTATGCAAAAACCGAAGTAACATAAAAAACTTTACTATCCATGGCATCACTTACCATATGTAAATACAAGTAATTCATTGTATTTATTATTAAATTCAATTAAAAACAACAGCCGACACATATTTGTTACTGCTTACTGTGATATAGCAGTATTACCGCAGTAGACGTAGACTCTTATTGTGTTCAAATACATGTCGTGCTGAGTAGTACTAACTAAGTTCGATACCACATCCCACGACGCAATGGATAGAACGCGGGTTACGCGGGAAAGAATCGTACTCGATTCTTGAGTCGATTAATACGCTCGCTGCTTGGAGAAGCGAGTTAGGGATGCACCGGCATGTGGTCATTCAGATCAATTATCGGAAAGTTATCGATAACATTTTCCTAGGAATACTTTATTTTATAGATGTCAGTGAATGTTAAATATTTTTAAAACATATTTCAATTATATTACAGTGTACAAAAAATGTAAACCAGAACAATTCAGTAAGTTTATTTGAAATAGAGTGAAGGTTAGTGAGTTATCTACATAGTGTGTTAAGTGCTTTACTGTGCTTGTGTTACCTTTTAATAAATATCCCTGAAAGGGATCCCATTCTAATGGCTTGATGGGTATTACTTACACTGCACATGCACATGCAATGCACATTTATGTATGGCATGAATTCAATATTGGTTTTAAGGCTTTCTATGGGATTATTTTGGAAATTTCTTTTTAATTAAAATATGGGAAGGCGTTTACAACAAATTATCATCCAAATATGTATATATTTAAAAAAAAATCTAGACCCAATAAAGCGACACTGAAATTAACTATTAACTGGTTTTTGTTACTTTTCTTGTTGCAAATCACCCTCTTTTATGCAAGATCAAAGTAATATGTGACCAATTAAGATTTGCTATTAAAAATTTACTATTCTTGGGTTTTCACAGCCTTCGCATGTGAGGTTTAAAAGTAACATTGCAATTAGATGCTTTTATCAAAAATGTGCCTTGCGTTGTCTTTACAGATTTCCAAAAGATCCAACTTTTAAAAAGAAATGGATCGATGCTTCAGGCCAGATAATTGGTTCCCCACAAAAAAATAGTACCATATGCTCAGTTAATTTTGAACCTGAAATGTTTCAGCCTCTAAAAATAAAGCGGAGTTTTGTTTTGTCATGTCGTCGTTTCTAAGTAGAAATGAGATTTCACCAGCAAATCTCGGCCTACAAGGGGTAGGCCGAGAAATGGTATTATAGGGTTGATAACTACATTTTTTTTAAATCATCAAGTTTGTGTGTTTTAAAATGGTAATATGCGTACACTTAAGTACACATGATTGAAATTCAGAGTATAGTTAATAATCCTAATTCAAAATTTTAAGGGACCTAGATTATAAGAAACTATTACATACATACATACATATGGCCACGCCTTTATCCCCGAAGGGGTAGGCAGAGGCATATTATATGCCCACATTTCACGTTTGTATAATTTGTCCCACGTAATAGGTAGTTAGCCGTATTGCCGTGTTTAAATAGACAGGCGCAGGTTGTGACTGCCTGCTGTTGAAATAAAACCTTCAACTTAGCTTAACGACTGCCATTTTACTGGCAACCGGGACCAACGTCTTAACGTGCCTTCCGAGGCACGGTAACGCTCAAATAAATGTCACAAAGTGATCACATGGATGGTCACCCATAGTGAAAGTTGCTTACTGCAGTGATCGTTCACAGAACACTCAGTCCGCGGGGCCACGAGCGCTTCTTTATTACTATTATTCAAAATAAAAGGTCCTATGCGTTGCTATAGTTATGTAGCGGATCATAAAAATGTGACATTATTTATTTTATTTACTTAGTACTAAGATTGTGATTGACTTCATGTTAATTAAATGAGTAAACACAGTATTATTTGTTTTAATCTAACCACGCATAGATACAATACATAATACAGGTCACTATTATAGTTATAAAACATTTAGGTACTTCCCAATAAGTATATCACAAATGTTTTTTCACATACATTATTCTCTAAAACTGTATACAACTATCGATACTGTACCATTTCTTAAAATATTGCCCCATCACTAGAGCTATTTCATTGGCAGAGAAACCGACTTTTTTGGCCAATGATTTTGTTTGCAGCAGCGGAGCTGAGGTGTGATTGGTTTTTACTATTCCGATGATTGGTCGGGTTGATTGCGTTGAGCACGGAGTGGGGCTCGGCTAGAGACACCCGGTTTCTATACATTTCCTTACTCAACAGCACATCTCCTTTTTTCTGATATCTGTGGGTCATACAAATATTTGTCTCTGCTGGGAATCGAACCCACGACCTCCAGCGCCGCAGGCGGTATCACTACCGACTGCGCCACAGAGGCTCACCACCTATTACGTGGGACAAAAAACCTAAGGTGAAAGGTGGGCGTGTACTACTGAGGGGTTTTGTGAGTGCTGTTGACAAGCCCCTACACAATCTTAACTTATTAGGTTATTGAAATGATACACGCGTTAGGTACACACTGGGAGATATAGTAGCGACTAGCGAGAGCCCTAGGCCTGCGTGGGTTCGCGATCGCGGAAGTATAGAGCGGCGCGGGAGATAGCGAGTGACGTGGTCTCGTACCGAAATACTGCGGCTCACTGGAGCGGCGTGCGCGACTGCGCGGCGAGGCGACGCGTGCGTCTTGCGCATGCGCGAAATGTATGCGAGCTGCGCACGCAGGGGTGCAGCGCCTAGCTCGCTAGTCGTTACGTTCTTATATTTATTATATTATTACATAACAGAAAATGCATATAGTTACAATTTGTAGGTAATTAATTTTGACAATTTTGTAGGTATATATTTAAAAGTAGACGCCACATCACCCCCCCCTTGAGCCCGGGCTACGGGCGATAATAAGGGCCAAAATGGTCAGGAAAACGAACAGTACGGCCTGATCGCGTTCTCCTGATACCGGGATCTTCAGCTTCGGGTGTAGACTTGGCGATTGGTGTACGGTGTGGTGGCGTAGGTGTGCTGTCTTGTGTAGTCTGAGTATGAGTGTTATTGTGGAGTGTAATAGGTAAGTCATGTAATATGTAGGCCGGCTTAAGTCGGTCTATTGATACTGTGACTGTTTTATCCCTAAGGAGGAGTTTGAAGGTTTTCTCCCCGCGTTCCAGGACCTTATGTGGTCCGGTGTATGCTGGCTTAAATGATCCGGATGACGCGTTATCCCTTAAAAATACGTGAGATGCCGTCGCGAGATCTTTATATATAAATATGGCACGGTTATTGCAGTGGCGTGACGCTTGTGACGGTTGCAAGTTCCTTGCGAACATGCGTAGCCTATCCGCAAACTCGGTTATGTCTGTAGCGTCATAAGTTGCAGGTTCAAAGAAATCACCTGGCAGTCGTAACGTCTGACCGTAGACTAATTCTGCCGACGTCGCCTCAATGTCTTCTTTGTAAGCATTGCGTATACCCAGGAGCACCAGTGGGAGGGCGTCCACCCAACTGTCGTTCCTGTGACACTTAATAGCTGTTTTCAACTGCCTATGAAACCGTTCGATGATCCCGTTTGCCGCGGGATGGTACGCGGTTGTCTTTCTGTGCTCAAAACCAGCTATCTCAGACAACTTTTTGAAGAGCGCAGACTCAAATTGCCGTCCGCGATCTGTTACGATTTGTGTGGGACAACCAAAACGCGCAATCCATCCGTGTAGGAGAGCTTTTGCTACCGTTTCAGCCGTAATATCCTTAATCGGTATTGCCTCCGGCCATCGTGAGAAACGATCAATAGCGGTAAGACAGTACTGGTATCCTTGCGATATTGGGAGAGGGCCGATTAGGTCAATGTGAACGTTCATGAAACGAGAACGTGGTAATTTATAATTACCAAGTGGTGCTGAGACGTGCCGTGTTATTTTAGATTGCTGACACGCTATACAATTTTTCGCAAACTCCCTACAGTCTTTCCTTACTTCAGGCCAGACGTACCGTTCAGCGACAAGCTTGGCACTAGCATTTGCCCCAGGATGGCTAAGGGAATGCAGGCTGTCGAAGACTTGCCGTCGAAACGCTTTCGTGACATATGGTCTCGGTATCTTGCCGCTCTCATCGCAATACAATTCAGACCCGGATCCAGGCAGTAATGTCTTTTTCAGGTGCAGTGAGGTACTACTGTCGTCCAGCAACTGTTTGAGTTCTAAGTCAGTACTCTGCGAGTTCGCTAACTCGTTTAAGTTGATAGGCTGGACGATCTCCTCAATTCGGGACAAGGCGTCAGCTACAATGTTGTCCTTGCCTGAAATATGCCTGATATCGGTGGTAAATTGTGAGATGAAATCCAGATGTCTGAATTGTCGTGGTGAGCAATTTTCTTTACGTGTGTGGTACGCGTAGCAGAGGGGTTTGTGATCTGTGTAAATCACAAACTCTCTAGCCTCGACCATATGTCTGAAGTACTTTATTGCTTCATAAACTGCCAGCAGTTCTCGATCGTACGGCGAGTATTTCTGCTGTGCAGTGCTCAGCTTGCGGGAGAAGAAGGCTAAGGGTTCCCACGCATCGCCCCTTAGTTGCTGCAGAACTGCACCTAATGCGGTATCCGAGGCGTCAGTTACTAAGGCGAGCTTTGCGCCTATATCCGGATGTGCTAGCATGGTCGCCTCGCAGAGGCCTCGCTTGCAAGACTCGAACGCGTCAGTCTCTTTAGGTGAAAAATTAACGGGGTGAGAACCTTTTACTGACCCCACTAAGAGTGCATTAAGAGGTGCTTGGTGCTCTGCAGCACCTGGGATGAAACGCCTGTAAAAGTTTATCATCCCTAGGAACCTTCTAAGCTCACGAACGTTTTTCGGTGGTGTGAAGTTCGCGATAGCGTCAACCTTAGCTGGTAGTGGTTTGGTGCCTTTTGAGGAGATGCTGTAGCCTAAAAACGTAACCTCTGAGGCTCCGAACACGCATTTAGATGGGTTAATCACCATACCATACTTTTGCAATCTAGTGAATACTTGACGTAGATGGTCTTCGTGTATTTCTTTATTTTGTGAGAATACTAAAAAATCGTCTAAATATCCAAAACAAAAATCAAGTCCTCGTAACATTTCGTCGACAAAGCGTTGAAAAGTAGCCCCAGAATTTCTCATTCCGTACCCCATAAAGGGGAAGGAAAATAAACCGAAGGGCGTGGTGATTGCTGTCTTAGGGACATCATCAGGATTGACAGCAATCTGATTGTAAGCTCGAACAAGGTCAATGGTTGAGAACACCTGACAACCGGAGAGATTGTGAGCGAAGTCGTGAATGTGACGTATCGGGTAGCTATCCGGAATCGTCCTCGCATTCAGCATTCGATAATCCCCGCAAGGTCGCCAACCATTGTCCTTTTTAGGTACCAGGTGTAAGGGAGAAGCCCAAGGAGAATCTGATGGTACTGCTATACCACTTGCGAGCAAAGTTTCAAACTCCGCCTTAGCGATTTTTAATTTGTCTGGTGCCAACCGTCGCGGTGTACACGATACAGGTGGCCCAGGTGTAGTGCGTATGTGATGTTTAGTGTTGTGTGTAGGTGCCTTAAGAATACCCGACGGCCGGGTAATGTCAGGGTATTCGCGGAGTATGTCGTTGTATAAAGAATCACCAAATCTTACCTTGACCGAAGAGACGATATCAGAAGAAAGGGCAGGCGAAGCGAAGGTCGCAAGTGATGTATCGCTGTCTATAAGTCGTTGACCTCGTACGTCCACGATTAGATTATACCACGACAAAAAATCTACCCCTATTATCGCCTTCGTTACATCTGCGACGATAAATCTCCACGAAAAATCACGGCGTAAACCTATATTTAACTTAAGGAACACGTATCCGTAGGTATTAATGACGCTACCATTAGCCGCACTCAACTCGTAATCGCACTTTGAGTTTTTGAATTTCACCGCTGATTTAGGGAACACACATACGTCGCTGCCGGTGTCGATAAGGAATCTCGTTTTGGTCCCCCTATCGGTAACAAATAAGCGACCTGTAGCCCGACAGTCGTCAGTCGCCATTACTGACTGCCGGTCCCTTTTCCCGCAAAATCACAGGGCTTCCTACATTGGCTTGCTTGGTCGCCGAATCGATGGTGGTACCAACAAACTGGGAACTGGCGATAATTCGACTCTGACCGTCTGGTAGGTACTCGCTCTCGTGACTGACTCTGGTTCCGATTACGGGTGTGGCCACTATGTCTGGGTCGCGACATTCTGTCCATATTAGTAGTTAAAGCTTGTACCTGTTTCGTTAGCTCACATAGTTGCGCCGCCACTGGATCTGAGCTGCCGGTTGAAGATGACGCACGCACAGCGGACGTGGATGCCACTTGCGGGCCTGCCGCATCGTGAATCGCATCCGCTAATTCTGCTACCTCATCCAGCGGCGCCTTCAACTGTGTAGCGATGATTGTTTGCGTGCCACGGGGAAGTCGACTGGTCCATATCGTTCGCATAAACTCTTCCGGTACCGTGGGTCCCGCCAACTGACGAAGGTGCCGTAAAAACTGAGACGGCTTGCGGTCCCCGAGCTCCTCGTGTGTTAAAAGCTGTTGTACTTTTTTCTCGCGGGACGCGGAGAGTCTTTTCACTAGTTCTGATTTTAGTCTCTCGTATTTGTCAGGGCCGGCGGGCGCCGTGATTATGTCTTCGACTTCCGCTGCATACACCGGGTCCAACGATCCAATGGCGTAATTATATTTTGTCACGTCCGTGGTTATGTGCGCCAGCGCGAACTGGCCCTCCAGCTGCGCGAACCATAGCGCCGGCTTTTCCGGGTAAAAAGGTGGGACTCGTACGCCGACGCGGTATACGTCGTGCGGGTGAGACCTTGGATCGGGAACGCTGATTTTCTCGTCCCCTGCCGCATTTTGCTCCGTATTCGTACTCATTGTGTTCTTACGGGGTCACCACTGAGGGGTTTTGTGAGTGCTGTTGACAAGCCCCTACACAATCTTAACTTATTCGGTTATTGAAATGATACACGCGTTAGGTACACACTGGGAGATATAGTAGCGACTAGCGAGAGCCCTAGGCCTGCGTGGGTTCGCGATCGCGGAAGTATAGAGCGGCGCGGGAGATAGCGAGTGACGTGGTCTCGTACCGAAATACTGCGGCTCACTGGAGCGGCGTGCGCGACTGCGCGGCGAGGCGACGCGTGCGTCTTGCGCATGCGCGAAATGTATGCGAGCTGCGCACGCAGGGGTGCAGCGCCTAGCTCGCTAGTCGTTACGTTCTTATATTTATTATATTATTACATAACAGAAAATGCATATAGTTACAATTTGTAGGTAATTAATTTTGACAATTTTGTAGGTATATATTTAAAAGTAGACGCCACACTACGCCTCTGCCGCGGGCCTGTACTTTGCCTCTGCCGCTCTGCCTACCCCTTGGGAATAAAGACGTGACTATATGACTGTATGAACACGATATTAGGGAAGCTTAACATAAATCGTTCGTTTTTTATTTCACTGATATAAAGTTGAAATCACAAATGGGATAGGTACTATTGTTACTTTATCTGGTAGTATTGTAAAAATAACTGTTAACAGTATGGATAAATAGCCTGTTAATACATTTTTGTACGGTTTGATATTATAGAGGAAAATATTTATGTCAATGTTTGTTTATGAATCTTGAGGGTAGGTATAAACTTTCAAGATAGGTACCCGCTGTTATAATTTACAATTATGTACTTTGCTGATCAATACAGTGATGTCACATTCTGTCAGAATGTATGTACCTACTACCCATTCGCTCTAAGTTTGCCGGTCGCCTCCCATACTACGCTTCTACACCAGCCTCTATGCTACGCCAGCAGAAAACTTAGAGCAAATGGGCTATGCAGTCTATATCTTTCTCTGAATTGTAGAGGCATATTTTGCCTCATACTATCCTCTAATAGGTGGAAACCTAATGTTGTGTTGAAATAGATAGGGCCAGGTTGCGGCTCATTGCTGTACTAAGTATTCTCAACTCGACTTAATGACAACCATTAGATGTCTATCTCATTTCCCATATCATATGAGTATTATGTGCAAACTCTTAAATTAACCGACTCAGGCTGGATTTGACCAAAATCGGAGTAAGACCATACTGCAGAATAACTTGTACCTCTTCTAAAAGTAAAGTGACTTTCCATTTTATCAACAACTAATAAGCATAACGTAACTATGGTAACCATACAGGATAGAGTACTTCAGTATGGGACATGGGCTACCATAGCACAATGTTTTATAATCGCTCAGTAGCGGTCACTGTCTTTTTATGGCCAATAACGATAGATATAAACGTAGTACAGCATAATATGAACCACCAAAAATTGAAAAAAAAATTGGTTTTGAAATTAAGAAGCTTTTCTTAAAAGCTCATTCAACTTCGACAAAAACATTTTTACAGATTTTGCTCGTAATAATCAAAATTTATTGTGGTTAAAATTACCAATGAATGGAGGAATATATTCGTAATGATGTGTAGAAACTACAAGTCTGCACCTGCCCTAGCATACGAAATAAAAATTAATTTTCAAATTTTACAAAAATAAATATAAAAACTTTTCTAGTGAACGGTCGCATTTTTTTTCACTATCTAACTAATGTCCAGTTATGTAGCTTCCTCCTCATAAATTTTTAAATTTTTTCAATGCAGGACAGCTGAGATAAGACGTTTCTAAGTTTTTTAAAATTTTCTATGGAAATAGGGTTGTCACAAAAAGTTTTGATGTCTGAAATTTATAATATTTATAATGATGATACAATTGAGATATAATTGAAATGAAATTAAATATTGGCTTGAAAGTTTTGGAATGGGTTAGTGATATTGTAGATACCAATTGATATAAAAAGTGTACTTGATTATTTTATTTATTATATTGTTAAAATATTTCTTTTTTTTTTTCATAGGAATTCCTTGACAGCCGTATTTTTTTAAAATGTTTTTTTGTTAATTGCGCTGATGAGTACTACCACAAAAAAAATTACGCGCTACAAGCACAGGACAGCTGCGATATTCAGTTTTTAAGATTTGAGTTAGTGTTGTATCTCAAGTCAATGGTATTGTTCAGTTATGGTCTTTATATTTTTATGTGTTAGGAATCAAAAAGATATCCAGATTTGTTCATTGATATTACACTTATCTGCTTACGATATGGCAAACTGAACTAAACCATAGACATGAGTGACAACCCTTACACCTCAAAACTTTAAAATTGAATTTCGCAGCTATCCTGGGCTTGTAGCGTCTAATTTATTTTTTGGTAGTAGTACTATCCACAATTAACAATAAAGGATTTTTAAAAAATGCGACCATCAAGAGATGCCCCTGGAAAAAAAATTATGAAATAATAAGAAAATAAAAATTCTCTCTAAAATAGACGACATTAGTTTTACTTTTTTTTAAATTCGTGTCTTAATAACTTAATCATAACAAAAAACACAAATAGAAAAAGAGATTAATGGTTTTTTTATGGTTTCTATGGGCTCTTCTCTCGATTTCTTCAATTCCTCTTAAATTATGAGAGATAAACATTTTGGAGTTTTATTACAAGCTTAGTTTCGCATTTTACACCATTGCGGTTGTCTTTTGATAAATGTTTTATTTAACCTTTAACTATGGACGTGAAATTTTTGTTACACAAATGTGGACGTGCGGTCTCGTAGACCGCTACCTTTAAATGCTGTATTCTATGTAGTTAGGAAGGTATTGTACCAGTTCTTATGTTTAATACCTTCAGGTGTTACTAAGTGCAAATAAAAATTAAAATTTAAAACGGTATGTATCTATTTTGAACTAAAATGTAACCATGTAACAATTAAGGCCACTTTTCTGACTTTTTTTACGCGATTACTTTATGAAAAGATTATCTAAGAAAAATTTCATTTTCACTCAGTTTGACTACTTTTATAAAAAAATATAAAGAATAAAGAATGTAAAAAAGTTAAAAATTACTTCTCATAACAAAACATAAAAATTTTGACAACCCCTCAACTAGTGCATATTTATTGCCAGTTTTTGCACAATGTCTTGGAGTATTGCATTTCGTCATCGAAAAGTTATTCCAAATATCAACCGATAGGATCTTTCTTTTCATCCTGAGTAAGAAGCTGAATAGATGTGCTCAACAATTTATTATGGTGTGAAGTGCGTACTCGTCTGGAAGGTAATTCTGCAGTCAACTTATAGCGATTTTTACCATTGTAATACTGCTAGGACCGTAACTATGAAAATAGTTCATCTAATCGCAATATTTTACTCGTACTAGATGGAATTGATGATTTCAAAGTTCGTTTGAATGTAGATGTACTGAGGTTATTGATATCAAACATTTTATATTAAAAAATGTAGCACAAAAAAAATCATCATCAGCTCAAATTATCACATAATCGTGGACGTGCGGTCTCATGGACCGCTCCTAAAACTTAAAGCGTAATTACTTCCAAAATATGCATCCTGCAATGCAACCTCTTTCCTCTACAGTTGTTTTCCCACTTAAACCGAAGCTACTGAAACGGACAGACGTGTGGGGTACGCGGAAAAAGAGGGGCACGTGATTCACAGACTGCTTGCGGCCTGTGAGACCGCACGTCCACAGTTAAAGGTTAATTGAAATTTAGGATTGTTATTATTAGGTGCTTACATATGAAATTGGCGTTTTGTATAGGAGGAACAAAAAGTCGAATATTTTTAAATATAATATATTTAATTAATCAAAGTATGAACCATTGTTTTCTATGCATTTTTGCCATCTCATAGGTAGTTCATTGATCCCTTTACTAAAAAAACCAGTCGGACGGGAATCAATAAAATCTGTGAAGGCGATTTGGACTGCCCCATCAGAGTTGAATTTTTTCCCTTGCAAGAAGTTGTCCAAATTTCGAAAAAAATGGTAATCTGTTGGAGCAAGATCCGGGGAGTACGGAGGATGTTTTAGACATTCCAATTGAAGCTCTTCTAATTTGGTAGCCGTCTGTTGTGCAGTGTGTGGTCTAGCGTTGTCGTGAAGCAGCAGTGGCGTGGAGCGATTGACCAGCCTAGGTTGTTTAGCCGCTAGCTTTTCCATCATGGTTTGCAATTGCTGACAATAGACATCAGCCGTAATAGTCTGGCCAGATTTGAGAAAACTGTAATGAACAATACCGGCACTAGTCCACCAAACGCTTACAAGTAACTTTTTTGGGGTTAATTTTCGCTTGGGGCAGGATTTGGCTGGCTGGCCAGGATCCAACCATTGCGCTGAGCGCTTTCGATTATCGTAAAGAATCCATTTTTCGTCACAGGTAATGATTCGGTTTAAAATACCTTCATTATTGTGCCGGTTCAGTAATGTAACGCAGCAGTCGACGCGCTTTTGCCGGTTTGCTTCAGTCAATTCGTGAGGTACCCACCTTTCAAGCTTTTTAATCTTCCCAATTTGCTTCAAGTGAATTAAAACAGTTTTATCACTAACACCGCAGCCTGCAGCTAACTCGGACGTGGTTTGCGATGGATCCGCTTCCACAATAGCCTTCAATACTTCATTATCAACTTGAGTCTCAGGCCGTCCACGGGGCTTGTTCTGCAGGTCGACATTTCCTGAACGAAAACGTTGGAACCAAAAACGAACTGTGTTTTCTTTTGCAACATGACCGCCATACACATCATTCACCCTTCTAGTCGTTTCCGCAGCACTAGTGCCACGGCGGAACTCGTACTCGTAAATAATGCGATATTTTAAGTTTTCCATTTTGTAAAATGCGTGACGCAAACAGAAAAAAACAGAAGAAAAAAACAAATGAATGACGGTCATCGAAGGATAAATACATGAGTAAATAGCTGGGAAAATTTGAATTTGGAATTTTATTCCTTACCAAAGAGGAGAAAATCGTAATTAAAGTGGCCAGTACGAAAAACGCCAATTTGATGTGTAAGCACCTAATATTATTTCAGTAAAATGTAGTTTACCCTTCATATCCTCCTGAGACCCCCGGTATCACCTATGATACTTGCAAACAAAAAAATATTTCTGCTCCATCTAGCGACGTATGTTAAAATTTCATATCGAATGATAAACTTGACAACTTCATTCATCGCCGAAAGGTGGATATACCTAGATTGGATGGTTTTCACTATGGTTTGTGGTCATTCGAAGTTAATTATTTTGACAAGTAACGACATGGTGCAAAGTCAACAAGGTAAATATTTGATGTAACATTGTTTTTGGTAATTTTTTTATTGTGTTTTACAGTTAATGAGTCAATTGCGTACTATGAATAAAAATAGTGATAAAATCTTACTCCTTAGTTGAGAAATTAAGTCATTTTTTTGTTGTATCATATATGATACTTTGGGCACTCAACATATAAAAAATGTTTTAAATTTCAGGTATGAGCTGTCATCAAATATCGGAATTAATAGCTAATCTCGATGTTTCTGATCGTGAAGATGTGGGATGTGGATGATTATGAATCGGAAAAAGATCTGCCGCTGGTTATGGTAGATATCGACGAAGATGTGGTACCTCGTGAACCCGAAACTGAGTGGAATGAGTCTGATGAGGAGCTCCTTTCTACTCACTGAACTCTTTACACTTTAGCTCACTCGTCTCAAGACCCTGGTTTCAGGAAAGCTACTAATTGCCCTTTAACATGTAACCGCTCAGATGACTTCGATAATAATAAAAAAATCGATCCGCCGTTAGAAGTACAACCTATACTCAATAGTTCTCATGAATACTTCTACCGATATATTATTCATCATACATTTTTTGATTTAATTTCAAATTGTTCAAATTTAACTACCGTTGCTCGAAGTGGTAAGTCACTAAATATGACATCTGAAGAGATAAGATCCTTCGCGGGTTGCTTAAATTATCCTATGCGAGGGAGAACTGGAAAGTGGACAGGACAGTGACAGCAAAGTTCCATTTCTTCGATTTTGCTGCAGGTTCAGCATGGATAGAATATCGTCATGATGCCATGAAATCTCTTCATGCGCTTTTCCTCGGAAGCAAATCATGCAATACCTACATGGATTTTAAAATTAACTTAGGTCAATATCTGATATACGGCGGAACAACGCCATCAAGCATAATACAGTGCCTAAGTCCCAGTCTGGATCGTCTTACTCGCAGTAGCCCACATCTAAGTCCATTGCCATTAAGTCTACGAGTTTTATATTACTTAAAATTACTAAAATTAATTAAAAATAATTCCCAATAAAGTATCAGAAAAGGTCACGATTTGGTTTTATTCAGACCCAGAGTATCATCAGTGATACCCCCCATTTTAGGACTCAGGTGGGGAGAGGAATTTTTTTATTATTTTTCACGTAATATTTATGTTCAAAATAATCCCTATACTGAAAATTAACTTGATTATGCAAAGTTTTATACCCTGGGTCTCAGGAGGATATACATAAACATATAATTAATACAAAAAAACAGGCTTTTTTGATTCATAATCATAACACAAAAAATATAAGGACCACAACTGAACTATACCATAGATTTGAGTGACAACCCTAACTCAAAACTTTAGAGCTGAATATCCCAGCTGTCCTAGGCTTGCAGCATCTAATTTTTTTTGTGGTACTAGTACTATTCACAATTAACAATTCGGCATCTAAAAAAAATGCGACCGTCAAGGGATGCCCCTAGAAAAAAATAAATAAAATAATTACAAAAAAAAATATTTTCGCTGAAATAGACAACATTCGTTAATTTTTTTTTTATAAATCGATGCCTAGACTATAACTCAATCATGCAAAAATTAAACCACGAAAATAATACGAATAACAAAGGAGATGAAGGGTTTCTAGGCACTTTTCTCGATTTCTTAAATTTTTCTAAAACTATGGGAGATAAACATTTTAGAGTTTAACTATCTGCTTAGTTTGGCTATTATCCATCATAAAACATAAAAAGAAGAGAGTGACCGCTACTGAGCAATTATAATACACTGTGCATACTACCCGTTCGCTCTAACTTTGCCGCTGGCGTAGAGGCGTATACCCGAATTGTTAATTAGACGAAGTAAATTAACAGTAGCTAATGTCACTTCGTCATAGAAAATACGCAACATTATAAGAAGAAGTGATATTAGTTGCTGTCAATTTACTTCGTCTAATCAAAAATTCGACTTTAGTATGGAGCCGAACGGCAAAGTTAGAGCGAACGAGCAGTAGTTACATTGGGCTTGTTAGTTGTTGGTGGAAACTTCACTTTAACTTTACTTTTAGTATAAGTATGAGCTATTTTCTAGTATAGTTTTACTCCGATTTTGGTTGAATCCGGCCTCAACAATATATTACCTGTTGTTGCATTTCTTTGAATTTTGTGGCGATAACCACAAAAACAGGTAGAGTTGGCCCGTCTGAGTTTTCAGCATTTTTCTCTTCAGCTTCATGGCATCTTACCACTCTGAACATCCAAGATTTATCACAAAATGTTTCCAATAATACATCAAGAATATGGCTCTGTAGCAGAGATATACAAACATATCGGCCTCCAAGTTTGAGAACTCTTTTGATTTCAGAAAAGTATTTGTCTATGCCCAGTTTTGTTTCTGCAGAACTATCCGGCATTAGTGCATCAAGTGTTCCTTTATCTAAAACTACATTAAATTCTTCATTTCCAAACGTTGTATTCATTGCGTCCATACAAAGGAACTTCATACTATTTCTCTGAGCATTAATAGACTTCATTTGTTTGATAACAACCTCAGATACATCGATATTAGTAATGTTCGAGAAGCCGACGTCGTATAGGTCGGCACTTAAACTAGAGTTACCGCATCCTGTTATTAAGATATTATCCTTCTGTTTAATATATTTGTGTAGCTGACCACACAGTTCTAAATATTCGCCGTACCTAAGAAGAATGTATTATTGAGTATTTACAAGACTATTTGTAAAAAATCTAGACACCGAAAAAGAACATCAACCTACCACTCAAATGCTTTATTTCCACGTTTCTTGAAGAATTTATTCCAATAATCCTTTTCACTGAACTCTTTGTGACTTTTTGGTAGTAAATTCATTGTATGTATGCAAATTGCAATGTATTAAATTAAATATTGTAGATACACAAATCACATGGCCCACCTAAACTAGAAAAACATTATTTTGTTTTTCTGTCAATCAATGTCACAAAAACCGTCAAACACGTCAAACAAATTGTTGGAGGAAAAGAGCGGGAAACTTTGAACGACGAGGACGCGTCTTTTATTATAATTTGATATATTTTCTATTTGTGTAAAAAGGATTGTGTAAAATAGTAGCTTTTTGTTATTTTTAGTAGTTTGTATATATAGATTTGTATTTCAACTGATTTAGGGTAAGTTTTTTCTGTATTTTATGTAATTGTCGTCCTTCACCCATGGACGAGCCGGCCGACCCCGGTGGGGGGTCTGGCGCCAAAATTAATAGTCCAAGTCCAACAACATTTAATTTAATAGAGTCATCTGACTGCTCTCTATCTACGGAACCTGATCACACAAAACGCAAACGACTCGCCTCACGAGTAGTTTGCATAAGTTGCAACAAAAAAAAGCCTAAATGGAAAGAGGGTTCGATAATGCAAAGAAGTACAGATTGCAAATGTGAATTAGATGCTATTCCACAAACCCCACAATCTCAACCTTTGTTTCAAGACCAGGACAACAAAAACACGACACGTACTAATATTGGTCGTCTTAACTACAACAGTACTGATGTAGCTCCATTTGTTGTAAATATACAAAAAGAAACAGCTGAAAATAGCCGTACATATTTACATCCTGTAGAGTTTGGTAGATTTCTTAAAAAGAATAATATCCACGGGATTGTGAATGGTAGTCTTAAACGAATTGGACGTAACAAAGTCAGTGTTACATTTGTTAACTATATTGATGCCAATAACTTTATATCAAATAGGTGCTTGACCTTAGAAAAATTTAATGCTTTCATACCATACCAACATATAATATTACCCGTATGGGTGTTATTAGAGGGGTTCCAACTGATTGGACAGATGAGGAAGTTCTTACTAACTTATCTGTCCCTATTGGTTGTGGACCAATCGTCAAAATTAGACGAATCCGTAGAAAAGTTTCTTTAAATAATATTAACAATTTTGAAAACACCGGTACTGTAGTATTAACGTTTGATGGACAGGTACTCCCCAAAAGAGTATTTATGTGTTACACAGCACTATCCGTGGACTTGTATATTTACCCAACTGTACAATGCTACAACTGCTGTAGGTATGGACACGTTAAGAGCCAATGTCGATCTGAAAGTAGGTGTTATAAATGTGGTAGAGGACATTCAGGTGATACATGCAATGTAGACGAAGATGAACTATGGTGTGTTCTCTGTAAAGGCTCACATCAAGCTAACTCCAAGAAATGCTTGGAGTTTGATAGGCAAAAAGGGATAAAAGAAACTATGAGTAAAACCTGTATTTCTTATATGGAGGCTATAAAGTTACATCCCCCCATCACTAAAAAATCATATGCTGAAGCATTTTTAACCACGCATAACACATCTGATAATGATAACAATAAACCAATTAATAGTAGCCCATCCTACAAAAAAACTGTCTTTTTAAAACCCAGAACCATTCCACGATTTTCTAAGGGTTATGATCATGCTGCTCATAATGAAATTATAAAAGATCCCATATCTACACCTGGCCCTGTTTTTAGGAATAATAAATATGATAATAATAATACAGCTGATATGATTAAAACTTTATTTCAACTTCTATCACAATCAAATACCACAATTTCACCGTCCAACGTTGCCATAATACTTGAAACTCTTTATAAAATATCTAATGATAATGGATCACAGATCAGTAGCAATTCAATGGAATTGTCGCAGTGCAGTGCCCAAAAAACATGAATTAATTCATATAATTAATAAATATGATCCCTTAGTAATTTGCCTTCAGGAGACCTGGCTAAAGCAGGACTCCATTTTCAAAATTCCTGGCTTCTCTTGCTTGAGAAGTGACAGATCTGATGAATATGGTGGAGTTGCCATACTCATTAGAAACACTGTAAATTATTCTATCCTTTCCCTTCCTTCATATAGTGATGAACTTTCTGTCATTGCTATTACTGTAAATAATATTTGTTATGTATGTACATATTTTTCTCGTCCTAGTCTACATATTTTTAATGAAATCAATAGTTTATTAAATTTTCTACCTAAACCTTTCATTTGTTTTGGTGATTTTAATTCACATCACCAGTCTTGGGGCTCTCCTATGACAAACTTTTATGGAAATAAGCTACTAGAAATAATTGAAGATCAAAATTTGTGTATATTAAATACAGGTTCTCCAACTCGTCTTGATGATCCTCCTACAGCTCCAGACCTAACTATCTGCACCCCTGATCTTGCATCCTCCTTAGAATGGAACACTACAGAATCAACTCATGGTAGTGATCATTTTGTAATCATAATTACTTTACCATTCCGTAAACCTCTGAAACAGAACAAAAATCCACGCATAAAACATAAATTACACAATGCAAACTGGGACTTATATAAATCCACAGTGGAGCAAAAGATATCAGAGTTACCTGATATTTCATCCGCAAATATTTTAACAAGTTGTGACCTATTTGCAAAATTGCTAGTTCAAGCAGCTGATGAGGTGTTCCCATTAAAATCTTTAGGCCCTAATAAAATACCATCTCCACCGTGGTGGGATGAAGAATGCACAGTAGCAATCAAGAAAAGAAAAGAGGCAGAGAGGCAATATTGTGTTTCCATGACTAAAGAAAACTACAATAACTATTTACAAGTAGCCAAGGAAACACAAGCATTTCTCAGAAACAAAAAAACTGATGGCTGGAAAAGCTTCTGCTCATCCTTGAGTCCAGATGTTAGTCCATCCACTGTCTGGCAAAATATTAGAAAGTATAGATCCTGCTACAATAATGATGCAAATCAAACCATTAGCCCAGACCTAGTTGAGCAGATAATGGATAGACTGGCTCCCCCATCTGTTCCTGACTATCATGTAGGCCTTTCTTACACACTAAGCATACCATTTAACAATTCTGAAGATTTAAATTCCCCTTTTACCTTCATCGAGTTAAGAAACGTACTATCAAACCTAAAAGATTCCGCCCCAGGGGAAGATAGCATCCCTTACTCTTTCGTCACACAACTCAATAGCGACAGCCAAAAATATTACCTTTCAATCATAAATACTATAATGATCTCAGGTCATATCCCTTTGGCATGGAGGACTCAAAATGTTTTATTATTTCTAAAACCAAATAAAGATAGAACAGACCCTACATCATATCGTCCAATAGCGCTGACCTCTGTTTTAGCTAAAATAGCTGAACATCTAGTGAAAAACCGACTAGAATGGTTTTTAGAATTTAATAACTTGCTATCGGCTTTAGAAAAGGCAAATCTACATTTGACAGTTTAGGTACTTTTATCACAGACATAAGGTTAGCGTTTACGAATAATGAATCAGTTTTAGCAGCATTTCTTGATATAACCGCAGCGTATGATAATGTTAACGTAAGTATTTTAAAATTAAAATTGGCAAAATTAAATGTACCCGTGCTCTTAGCAAATTTTATTATAAATATGTTATCTGAGAGATTTCTCCAGTATTCACCTGATGTAAATACCAAAACTTGTAGAACAGTATGGAAGGGTTTACCCCAAGGCTCTGTTTTGAGCCCATTATTGTATAATATATATTCCTCGGATTTAGATTCATATGTTAGAAAATATAGTAGTGTTAATGTATCACAATACGCAGATGATTTACTTCTTTATGTCTCAGGGTGTTCCATAACAGACCTTAATCAGTCTCTGTCCACAGCATTAAATGCTCTGAATATATGGCTTGACGGGAACGGTCTAACTTTATCACCTCAAAAAAGCACCGTAGTTCTGTTTAGTAGAAAACGCGTCCTACCACCCATTATTGTTCTTTATAAAAATATACCATTACCAGTTAAGGATCAGGTAAAATTTTTAGGGTTAATCTTAGACTCGAAACTCACTGGTCTACCTCACTGTAATTATATCACTGCAAGGTGTGAACGTAACCTCAATATTTTAAGATGTCTTTCCGCTGTCCGATGGGGTGCCCACCCCTTTACTATGAGACTCATATATAATGCCTTGATAAGGAGTGTTCTGGATTATGGAACCTTCTTATTAGAACCATGTAATGTAGGCGCTTTGCAAAAATTAGATAACATACAATCAAAGGCCTTAAGAATTATTACAGGCAGTATGAAATCCAGCCCGATCAACTGTTTACAGGTTGAATGCTGTGATCCCCCCCTTAAGTTTCGAAGACAGTACATTTGTGATAGGTTCTTTTTTCGTAACACACAACTCAAAAAACATCCCTTACTTCAAAAAGTAGAACAACTTTCGGAAATGATAGATGTTTCTGATTATTGGACACATAAAGAAACTCCTGGTCTAATAAAAAGCCTTAAAAAATTTCAAAGTCTTGAAGCAAAAACGCATCAATGGGATCGTTTACCATTGTATAAACATTCATACACCTCTCTTGTTATCCAACCGCAGATACATTTTAATATTTTAGGCATCAAACAAAGCAATAATCAGAACACAAACTTTAAGGAAATTATGGATAAAGATTGGAAACATTGGCATCAAATATTCACAGACGCATCTAAATATTCCAACAGAAGCTGCGTGGGGGTGGGAGTCTACCATTCACAATACCGTATTACTCAAAAAATTAAACTACCACCTGAATCTTCTGTCTACACCGGTGAATGCATGGGCATATTAAAAGCTATTGAATATATTATTATTTTTAAACTACGAGAGTCGATTGTGTTCAGTGACTCATTGAGTGCTTTACAAGCTCTATCTCGCTCTCCCTTTAAATCTCATATCCAAACTCCAATCATTTTTGAAATACGCCAAATGTTAACTCAATGTACCTCTCTAGGATATAATGTAATTTTCAGCTGGATACCAAGTCATGCCGGTATTTTCGGTAACGAAAAGGCTGACCAACTCGCCAAAGAAGCAATCGTAGATGGAGACATCTTTCCGTATGCAAATTACTGGCATGACTTGATGTCTTTACCTAGATCCTTCTTATTTGACACTTGGCAAAACCATCGAAATTTACCTTTGTCAATTTTATTATTTCTGCTATTTCGATGATTATTAATAACTTTGAGAGGTGTTTTTTCTAATGTAAATAATTATTTTGTAAAAAGCGCACGGTGTTATTGTAGTTTTATCTATTATGAATAATTAAGGTTCCATTTTAGTGTCATTTGATGACGTGATTGAGTTCTTGAATTTACCAAAATCCTAATGCTTCCTCCACATTACTCGCGAAGTTGAACGAAGTTCGTCGGCGAAGTTGCCTGAGTCAAAGAAAATTTTTGACGAAGTAGGCCGAGGTGCCCCACCACTGACCTGACTGATGTGTTTCATTAGTAAAAAGTGGTGGATTGTTAAACATAAAAGTTCGACAACGAGCACAAGTGTTGGAAAGTGATATAACGCAGTGAAACGTGACTTTTCCATTTTTCGACAAACTCCAGAGACACTTCTAGTAAAGTCCCATCGCTTTACTAGAGAAGAGTAAGACTGACTTTGACTTAAGGCTGTACTTGACTTTGATTAGACTCAGAGGACGAGGACTGAGAAAAATTACATAAGGGGTCGTCCATTAATCGCGTGAGGTTTTTTTGGGCATTCTTTGGACCACCCCCCCTTGGTGATATTTGGTGAGGTTTCAGATTACCCCTCCCTCCCTGGGCCGAATCACGTGTATTTTTAGTAAATACAAAGTTTTTTTGTTTAATATTATACATAGAAGTCTCTACGTATTGTTATAATCTATCCATACTTCTATACGTATACTAACTAATCCGCGCAACTTTGTTTGCGTCACATAATAGAGACAGATATGGTATTAATATTTAAATATATTTCCCATTGCATTTACTCCCGTCGTGTTTCTATATAATATTTAGTATTTTGGAGCTAATAAAGAAGGTGTCAGTTCGTCAAGCTTAAAATCTTACGTTGGTTTGATCGCAGATATCTAAATAGAAGCGAAATTATGAACAAAAGTACAATAATCAAGGTTGAATTTCCATGCGATCATTATGCTTTTGGTCACGACTATCGATATCCACGTGGACTGAGCTGCGTTTTTTTTGTTACGGGGGGAATGCGGTTTGGCACCATCATCCTAGCTGCGGGGGCAGCCGGGACGGTGTGTGGGGCTCCCGGTCCCGAATAGGGACCGTCCTACACACTAAACCCCGCGGTGTCCCTCCAGCCGGCATGGATATCCAAATATTACGAGTATTCACGTCGGCCCGGCCCGGCCGGGGGCTCCCAACACTTCCGGGGTTCTCGCCCGCATCGCACCGCTCTCGAGCGCTGCTCTGGAAGCAGAGAGGGTAGAGAGCTGTGAGCGGGTGGGCTCTGAAGGCATCTCCGGAGCAAGGAGAGGAGCCTTCCCTCAAATGATCATCGGTGGGCGGGGTCATAGCTGCGTGCATCGGCTAGTCTAATTATAACTTATAATAAAGCTATAAAGAGTCGAAAATCTGTACGTCGAATATATTTGGTAATTATTTTCAAAGATATTTTTTTACTAGGCATTCTATCTATGTAACTTCCATTACATCCGATACTGAAGCTAAAATAGTTTTTTTAATGTCTTTCTGTATCACGCCAAAACTATGGACAATCAACATTCAACAATCGTCTATTTTAAATAATACTGACATAATTTTAGATTATTATTATTGATCGAATTGATACCGATATTTTGCGCGGTTCCTTTGGGAGACACGATGAAATCAAAATGATTTTGTGTTGTATGATCAACGCATAGGTATTCCGATTTCAATTAATTTCTGATGTAAGAAAGGAATTAAGTGCTTTATGAATTATTCCATACAATTTTTAATATTGTAGGTTTTGTTGTTCAGAAATTCCAGTGATCTCAAATTCAGGGTTGTAAAGTTGCTGTTCGAAATAAATACACGTGATATCTCACTACACCCCCCACCCCTCCTGGTGATGTTTCGTGATTTTTTTCAGACCCCCTCACCGCCTTTCGAGCCTCACGTGATTAATGGACGACCCCTAACAACTGAATAATACAAGAGTTGGCAGTATGGTTGTAAGTATCTTCGCCTGTCCGCTGGACAAACAAAGCAACAACAACTGTGATATTCATAGATGTCAAGATTTTGCGCGCGAAACTTACAGACTAGCGTTTTCCTCAAATAACCATTTTTCAAAACAAGTGTATTTTTGAGTGTTTATGTATAATATATGGTGGATTCTTAAATAAAAAGGTTCGACAACGTGCACAAGTGTTGGAAAGTGATATAGCGCAGTGATACGCGACTTTTTAGGTTTATCGACAAATCTCTAGTAAAGTACCACAGCTTTACTAGAGTAGAACTTAGAACTTAGTCCAACCCAAGAACCTTATTTAGAAGTATAAGTTACTTGGTCCAACCTTGGACATACTTGAATACGCTGTTGATAATATACGTAATCTAGATTTGGCATATGGTCTGAGTAACCAAAGCCAGTATAAATTAATTGAAAAAAAAAAATTAAAAAAATTGATAGGTGTCAGACAGACTGCAGACTGTAGTGTCAGTGTCAACCAGTGGATGCAAAACACACACACATGTCACACATTGTTGTTTTTTTGTTGTATTACTTAATAATTTTGTAAAATACTTGACTAACTTTTGTTAGATTTAATCGAATGAAAATATATAGTACAACACAAGTACAAATTCCCCATGGCCATTCTTTGACTGTTGGATTTACGTACAAGACTATCGAAATTCGAACTACATCCTGACTGCTTGTGATTATAGATTGTTCAAGAAAAGTGAACTTAAAATGGATAATGCAAAGCAGGACAAGTGGAAAGCCTTAGCGACCATAAAATCCTTTGATTTAGGTAAGTGATTTTGATACTTTTTATCAGTTGGTGTTTAGATAGCATTGATCAAAAATAAACTTAGCCTTGAGCGATTATGCAGGTGCTATCTAGTGCCCTACAGCTGTTTTTGTTTTGTGCTATCCTTTGTATCCATTTTGCTGTACCTTAATATAAATATAATTATACTAGAATGTTTATAATATTATTATCTTAACATATAATAATTACATTATGATGATGAAATTTTGCTAATAGTTACGCTCAACATGGATTTTTAAAATAAATTTTCCTTATTTCAGTTAGTACTATGATAGTAATTTTGTTATATTTTTATGAAAATATTTATCGATATACTGCAACTTTCAAAACATCTTTGGGACACACATCCACCTCACCGGCAAGTGGTGTATTTTTTCACTGATAGGCCGAACTTTTACTAACAGAAATATTGTCGAACAAAAGATCTTCAATATAATGTAATATAAAAAAATGACATCTTGCAAGTAAGGATGTTGTAATTTGTACAAGAAAGGCCATTAACCAGTTTTCATAGATTTTGCTTGACAGATTTCCATTCAAACTTGAACTTTCTTATTTTACAACTGTTCTGAAATCCATATTCATTTATTTTAGTTTAAAAGTATTTTGAATGTACCTTGGACGAAATACAGATCCTGGCTCGAAAACCACCCGAATGCCCTAGCTACTGCACTATCGAGCATTAGCTACACAAAGTGATTGAAACATTGTGATGTCCGAGGACTAAGCGACAGATGGTGAATATTGAGTGAAGCCTCCTGCTAAGGAAGCTCACTGACACGACAACTCCTACAACAAATTTGCTTATAGTTTGGAACAGATTGCAGATAAGCACCCAAAAAAAAAAGTTGGACGAAATGGGCAGCGAATTAGGCAGTTGGATCATCCGCTCGGCATTGGTGGACGTCCCCCACAAGAAAAATAATTAAAATGTGTGTATGTCTAGAATTTGGAGCCCATAGCATATAATTAAATATTTTTTATCTCCATTATTTTCCACCACTTTTTCCTTATTTAGGGATGAATTTGCTGTCGAGATTTCAATTATATATCTATAGCAGCTTCAGCTCTGCATTGATAAGTATGTCAACCAGCTTTTTAATATTTTTAGATACAGATAACCATGTATAGTTTAACAGTTACAGTTGGTTTTCCAAGATGAGTTTTTTTAAGATGAGAGTTATTTTAAGTGTTTCAACTCTTGAAATTTTTCTTAACTTTAGTAAGACAAATTGGGACTTCAACCTTTTTTGGTTTTAAAACACCTTTTATGGAGCCAGTAAGTACTGCTTCCAATTTTTACCATGACTTATAGAAGTTTTAAGGATAACAAAAGATCTAGCCATTCTTTTAGATCTTTACTTGCAGCGATATTTTGATTGAACATTTCATCAATATTTATAGGTAGGTTTTCTTTCATCATTAAGGCTGTTCATACAGCTAACGACCTTGGCCATACAAAACGAGCCTCTCCTCCCTCCTTCAAGCTTCAAGAGAATGTAGTATTTTATAGCTTATTTTAGTTGTATTGTAATAAGTAAAACTCATACCTAATCAATATCGAAATAAAATCAAATTATCATTTAACACATTATGTATAATATTAATATACAATTTATAATAACAAAATCCTATTTTGAACCACCTTTTGTAAATTAAAAAACTACTTTTAGCTATGATTTTTCGTTTACCGATGCAGAGAAAAAAATATTTAATCTGCCCCCCTTTTTCTCATTTTCTAAACCAGGCCCCAATAACTGGCCTGATTTGAAACAACATTGTCTATTTGGCATGATATCCAAATGGCATTATAAAATTGGATGACCTGGGGTGCTAATTAATCTAATTTAATCTCGTCACTTACATAAAAGGGAGAACCCTCAGACGTATGTTCCACCCCCATCCAATAACGAATACTGTAAAAAAGAGCCCCTTGCCCACATCGTTTCCTTGTCATTTTTTTATGAGCATTGCATACAATGTACTTACTGCAAGTAACTTGTTGACTTATCATTTTTATAGTGCAATATTTATATTAATTATTTCATGTATGGCATAAAATTCAAATCATATTCATGAAACAGCCTAACCAATATTTTTAAATGCTTTTCTAGTGGAACTTGCCACGCATTCTATGTCCACTAGCCGTTTCCCGAAAGTTCTCGGCGAATCTACGGAATCCGGCTGTGGTAAATTATTGTATGACATAAAGCCGAAGTTTGCCTAGCATAACTGTGTACGATACAAACTGTGTACGATAAATGTCTACCAGTAATAATACAATTGCAACCTTATTGCGCAGGTGATAAAGTTGAAATTAGTATGCAGCATAATATGCAAAGTGCGCGAGGGAAGTACGTTGGTAAATCAATACACCAGGTAATAAAATAAATAGCATTAAAAAACACGAATATTGCAGACAACGAGATTTTTGCTGTACAGCAAAAGAACGAATAATTGTAGTAACGAATTTTTTTTAAATATTTATTTCGCCAAATTGACGTCGCCACGAGCCTGATGGAAAGCCGTAGCGCATCTAGCTTTAAAGTAAAGTAGAATAGTTTTAAGGGCCTACCTGACGCCAAATGGTTGAAAGAAGACAGCATATATACATTTCAGCGCGCAAGAAAGAGATAGATGCGGCTGGTTTTTGTGCGTTTGTAACGAAATAAATTAAAATAATTATAGGAGAACTATGTAAGTACGAAACGACTAACGGAGTAACGAGTAATCGATTCTATCGTCGCCGTTGTTCATCCATCACTATGATAGTGTCGACTGACTTATCGAAACTTTTGCTTTGCATCGACTGTCGATAGTCGTCTATTGGACGGCAACACTATGTACCTACCTCATTATTCTCATTTCGCACCGTCGACGTTTGTACGATAATAGTCTCATTCTGCTGACATCAGCATAACTTACTACACGTCTTACGTTTAAACTGTAACCAAACATTGAATTTATTGCTGGGTGAAAGTACAAAATATTGCTTTGGCGTGAACTATCGATAGTTGAATCGTTTACCCAGAGACAGTATAGTCGATTATCGAACGGCAACATTTATCAATCTCATTTTCATTTCGTACCACGTCATCACCGCCTTAAGTCCTAAGTTTATACTGTGTGTAAACAAAACGTATATGAATTAATTACTCGGTAAGAGTACCATTGCTTGCGTCGACTATCGATAGTCTATGAATAGTTTATCCATAGACTATCGAAAGTCGACTATTGAACGGCAACACTAATCACTCTCATTTTCATTTCGTACTGTCTCGTCGCCCTTGTTTCTTACGTAATAATCTCATTTTGCTGACATTAGTATAACTTACTACAAGTCTTACGGTTAAACTGTGGCCAAAATATGAATTATTGATGAAAGTACTACTGCTTTTGCATCGACTATAGATAGTCTATGAATAGTCTCAACCCATAGACTATCGATAGTCGACTATCAAACGGCAACGCTATCTCTCTCATTTCGTACCGTTTACGTTTCGTTCGATAGTCATCTCATTCTGCTGACATCAGCATATCTGTCTGCAACCATTAAATCCTTTTACCGAGCAATTAAGTTCATTAAGATTAGCGATAATTATTCATCACGCATTTTAATTACAAAACTATTGAACATTATGGGAGACGGCTAGAAGGTAAGTAAAAATCAAATTTTTCATTATTTTGAGAATTCGACCTTTTGCCGAATAGACATTCTGTGATAGTTGGGCATTTTGCTAGTTAGGGAAAAGTGCCTATTGCCCTTTAGGCTTTTTAAGCTGTTGAACATTTTGTAACTTTCCGATAAGGAAGGTTATTTTCTTGTTTATTATAATTTCTGGCATTTTTATTTATTTATTTATACACACAAATAACATCCTTTTAATCCTACTTCCTACTAATATTATAAATGTGAAAGTTTGTGAAGATGTTTGGATGTTTGTTACTCAATCACGCTCTAACGGCTGAACAGATCGGGATGAAATTTGGAACCGGGGTAGAATTTAGTCTGGGCTCACATAGGCTTCATTTCATCCCAGATATAATGGGAACATATTATGTTCCCATGGGAAGCGTGAACGATAACCAAATTTCACGCGGGCGAAGCCGCGAACATTAGCTAGTGAAAAATAAATAACAGGGAGATTAAAGTATGTAGCTAAGTACTATCTAGGTTCTAGGTACTTATTTCTAAAGAAATCTTCCATTAAACCTGACATTGGAGATGAAAACAGAAGAAAATTGTGTGTCGGTTAATAAACTTACTTACCTTAAATGTATTTATTATTATGTACGTAAGTAAAAGTAACATATAAAAACTACATTCTATGGTAAAGTCGAAAGGTCAAACATTTTTGTATTTACAAAACATTAAAAAACTCAAGTGACACATAAAAAAAGAAAAATTTCATAAGACTTAGCTGATAGTCTAGAATCAGGTTCATGCTTGCACAATAACCTTGAGTCATGTCGCGACATGTCTTACATTCGCGTGTGCACCTGCACGATATAAACATAGCATAGTGTAATAAACAAAAGTACAATATAGTCATACAAATAAGTACTAAGAATCACGTGTTTTCATTATGGGAAAATGAATATGTAGGTCATATTATTATATCTATCATGTATTTGCATGATAGGAGTATACCATTATCTATAAGTATATCGCAATAATGCAAAGGCCAGCTAATTTTCAATGGCAATGCAACAGTCGATATAAAACTGCCATGAGGTCAATGAACTGACATGGGGTTGATGAACTGTCAGATGCGTTTCTTAGCATTATCGTAGGTAATAATGCAAAATGACGAAACCATACGCAGTATCACTTTTGCGCTGGTTGCAGAACGACCCATAATATGTGCACGACCCATAACATTGCATGATATTACATACATACGAGGTCATTAGAATTAGGTAATAAAATCACATTAATGATTCAAGTGTGCTTATATATTCTTTTTATTATTGTAATCGAAAAAAGAATGTCTATGACTAATGATTTATATTTACCTACCTACTTAAATTTGTTTAATCTGATTATTTGCACGAATGCCACGTATTATAATTTAAAAGGTTTTAATAGTAGATATTTTAATATTTGTTTTTTTACAGCTGAACATCGGAAGAAGTGGAATTATCTGCAATCATATCGAAAAGAAACAGTAAAACGCCAGAAGTGGGGGATACTTGCATTAATATGGACACCAAAAAGAAACCTGCTAGTGCGAGTGATAGCTCTAAGCAGACCTTGGAAAATAATGGTGGCAATGATACTACAAAAGTAAAGCAACATTTACGTGATAAAAATTTGAAGACCACGAAATCTAGTGATATCGGTCATGTGCTCTATTTGTATGCGAAATGTTTGAAAAAGATGCCAATTCGCTTGCGGCAATCCCTCAGAATTGACATTGCTACAATATTCGCAAAGTATCAGCATAAAATATTGGACAATTATTGGTTGATAATATCGTCAGCGACCTTGGCTACTCTGGTTCCCAATACTGAAAAATTGCCTTCGAAATCACTATCTCCTGAAAAGGTGTTACCATCAGATGGGTCAGGTTTGTTACTGCGATTTATAGAAATATTATTGAAATATGCGATACTTCAATGTTCTTCTTCAAGGACTGAAACCTGACCTGAATATGTTTATGACTCCTGGGTGTACGTACGTGAACGGACATGCAAATATTCGCTTCGATTACAAATTTGAGAACGAAATTCGAGACATACGTAAAATATTCGACTCAACTCAGACAAAGTGCGGATAAAAATGACGCCGTGGCCCACTTCAATATCGTCGTAGAATTGTAGAGGGTATAAAGCTGGTTTAGTGAGCAGCTTCGAAGCGTTTCAGAATTAAAATTTATCGACGCAGAATTGGCATTCGAATCAATTTACGTTTCTTTATGTCCTTGATGACACGAATAACGTAACACTCAACGAATTCATCATGCGGGCATCGGGTACAACGCGTTGTTGAGTAGAAAACTCGGAGCAATACTGGGGGCGATAGGAATTGCCCCAAAATTGTATCATGTTCTGTAATCATTATTATTTGAAACAGCTACTTCAGTTCTTTCACAATAAAGGTCATTGAAATATCCCGCTTTCTTGTCTTTTTTAATCGACTGCTCAACGCACAGGAGGTCAGTCATAATCATTAATTCATATATCAGCGTCACAAAATACGCTTATTTTTATGCATATATTTATAAAAATTAAAGGAAAATCCATGTTGGTTCGTTAGTAATACAGCTGAACATTGCAAGAAGTGGAAATATTTCTTGTGGAAAATTCAACTTTTTTTATACTAGTGGTTTGAGCATTTTCCTAACATGTCTTGTAATGTAACATTAGCTAGATGTGATTTAAAGCAAGATTAATATCATTGAAATGAGATAAGGCCGCTCCTCCGTATAACAACCTCCAATAATATTCACGATCACTGACAATTATTATTGCGACTGTTTTGTCTGTTTTCCATCATTCATTATTTCTAATTTATGTAAGCATCACTTCTCTAATTTGCTCAATATTACTGATATTACTCTTATCATTCGTTCCAGCCCCATACCCATACTAATCAATAATAAGTACTACAGGACACCCGTGTTTTTTGTTATCTTATGAACATGTTTTCTTGTGAGATTAAGATGTTTACCATCCTATATCACTCTACAGACTTACAACTCCATCACCATAACATTATGGTAAAGTAGACGAAAAATGATAGCCAAAAAGTAATTTTTAATCTGCAAGATATGTATCAAAATATGATTTTGTTATAAATTGTAAATTAATCCATACTAATATTATAAAGCTGAAGAGTTTGTTTGTTAGTTTGTTTGTTTGTTTGAACGCTAGGATCTCAGGAACTACTGGTTGGTTTCGAAAATTGTTTTACAGTTTGATAGACCATTTATCGAGGATGGCTATAGGCTATATAACATCACGCTACGACGAATAGGAGCGGAGCAGCAATCGAGAATGTTTTGAAAACGGGGAATATTTTTTACCGTCTGAGAGCTTCCGAGGCGTACGCTGCGTAAATGGTTAAAGTTACGTAAAAATTATGTATTACAAAATTGTTTCTCATAAAAAGTTCTAAAAAAAGTCCGCGACAGCATATGTCTATCTTTTAAGGTTCGCTCACAATAACCTAATTTGTCTATCTCTTAAGGTTCGCTCACAATATTATAAAACTAAATAGTTTGTTTGTGCTAGGATCTCAGAAACTACTGGTTGCATTTCAAAAAATATTTTACAGTTTAATATTACATTTATTGAGGATGGCTAATGACGTTATAACATCACGCGAAGACGAATAGGAGCGGAGCAGCCATGAATAATGTTTTGAGAACGGGGAAAGTTTCTTTCTTTTTAGGGCTACCATTGCGTCCGCTACGCAAATGGTTTAAGTTACGTTTAAAAGGTGTATTCCAAAATTGTTCCTCTTAAAAAGTTATAAAAAAAAGTCCTGAACTGCATATACCTATCTTTTAATTTCACTTACAATAACCCTTTTATTAAGTTTTGAAGTAGGTATGAGCGACACGACGGGAGTTAACGTGGCCTGCACTGGTAGCCAGTCAACTGAACGATAACAATCGGTCAAGTGCGAGTAGGTTTCGCACACGATGAGTTCCATACCAAAAAACGGATGGGCGGAAGTAAATGCGACGGGAAACATTATATCGCTTTACATATTAATACCCCTCCTTCTCACTCTCATGTGACACAAACGAAGTTGTGCGGGTCAGCTCTAATGAATATAAGCGACGACGCGAAGGGAGTAAGTGCGACGGGAAATAAATGCGACGGGAAACATTATAATACTCGAAATATTAATACAATACTTCTCTCTTACTTACTCTCATGTAACGCAAACGAAGTTGCGCGGGTCAGCTAGTCATACATAATGTGTAAAAAGATTATAGATTCAGCCATAAAATTTTTTGAATGCATTTTGTCTTCAATGTTTATCGACGGGAAAAAAAGTCAATGCCTGAAGAAAAAATGTAGGTGTACGTTACCTACATTTTTTTTTCTGTTTCGAATAAGTAGAGTACGTATTTACTAATTACAACTAAAATACTACGTTTCTTTGCTAGAAGTATCTACGCGTGTTTTGTATGGTCAAGGTCGTTATGCAAGCTCTATCTACGGCCTTAATTCCCAATTTCCTTTAAAAGTCAACAATCGACAAACACGTTAAAATAGTAAAAGATTGCTGTTGTACTTATTTAATCCGATAATAAATTGAGTCATTTGTATACTTTATTGAGGCTTAAAGATTTGTGATATAATTTAAGTATCTATCATAATTATACTTATTTATAACTAGCTGATGCTCGCAGCTTCGCCCGCGTAAAGTTTGTTCCCGCGGGAACTTATTCCCGGGATAAAAAGCCTATGTGTTATTCCAGGCTATAATGTATCTCTTTACCAAATTTCAGCCAGATCCGTTCAGCGGTGTGAGCGTGAAAGAGTAACAAACATCCACACTCACAAACTTTCGCATTTATAATATTAGTAAGAAGTAAGATTAGTAAGATAATATCCAACGAAGTAATCAAAATATAAAGTGAAATATTTAGGTACATTTATCATATTTTTGGCCATGCGTTAACTTCAGTTAAATTGATTCACCAATTTCACTGAAGTTAACGCGCGGCCAAAAATATGATAAATGCACCTAAATATTTCACTTTATATTTTGATTACTAAAAAGGTCACTCAAGCGTCCATGGGGAGTCCTGAGACATCCTTCCAATTGGCTTACCCGGGGCTCCCTACCATAGGCTGTTGGGCGTAATGTGAGGTGTTTAGCCGGTAGGAGTCCGGCATAGCATCCATGAGGATTTTCCCTCACGTTAAAAAAAAGCGTCCATGGGGCATACCACCCAAGACATTTTTTGTCTTACCTGTTAATGGCAACTAACGAACAGTCCCTGTTTAAATGTTTCATCGAATTTATCCATATAATTACCCAAGAGCCAAATATGTGCTAATGAAGTTTGCTGCGCTCCTTTTTGGTTTATATTATCCTTGCTTCTCACTTGATATTTTACATCTGATGCCTTGGGTAGCGGAGTGAAAGGGACACGTGTTGCGAATAGTTGCAAAAACAAATGTATTTTACCGAATAATGGCTAGTGTTCAATAAACATTTTCCATTTAATCTCACACTCCTTTTCTGGACAGAATCGTATACCGAACCAAGCCCGTTGCCAAGTGTTTTATGTCGTAGCATCTTTTTCGAATACACCACGACTAATAGTCGTACGGCTCTGTCGCCTTGTGTCAACCAGATTGCATCAATTAGTAAGTCCCTCGTAGTCAAGTCTATGCGCGCAGTGCATAAACAGCATTTATCTAAATAATTTAAATATCAGAAGCGAAAAAAGTATTACTTTTGATAAAAATAATTCTACTGCAAAATGTACCTTGGTTGTATGTATCGTAGCATGAAATCTATGTAAATCAATGGCTGATAATTATGAAAGTACATTGACCTCTGGCTCTGGTTAGGTCAATATAAATTTCCATGATAACAGTCAATGATCTAACCAAAAGATTGCCAAATTTTCGGTCTTGTACCACCTGCCTCCACCAGGCTTTCCCATAGATCATGTCAAGGGATTTGAAACGTAACAATTATCAACATAGTCATTATCCATTCTTGACACATATCGACGATGAAATAAATTATAAGGGACATCTCTTGTGGTGAACTGTCTGCCGAGAACATGATGTTCTTTCATTTTGTTGACATCGTGATCATGTAAGTGACTTGCAGAATACTGACCATTTCACGTTTTCTTTTCAGGTATAACACACACCAGCCACCATGAGTCAGTATTCCAATCGAGTATGCAACAAATCGACATCATCAACACTGCAACGACCACACCGATCAGTCTTTTGGTTCAATCCCTCGTGAAACAACTCTGTACCCTTCTAGAAAAGGATAACATAAGAGCCAACCAGTTATATCAAACAATATGCGAGAAACTACATAGCATGAATCTCATTGACGATTCTTACGCTATGGGGGAATTCGAAGCCATGAGAAGTCAGTACCAAAGAGCCTTGTACCAACTCGTCGCTGTTTCCAATGGGTCCGAAATACCTATAACCTTACCCGTTACATGGCCAATAATCGACCCTACGTGTCTTGTCGAATGGTCCCGATATCATCGAGAATTTGAAGAACTGTATTTCATTGCGGGTGGCGGTTTTGGAAGCGTATTCAAAGCTCGACACAGATTGGATGGCGTAGAATATGCAATCAAAAAAGTTTTCATCAAGTCTTCGGATGTAAACTCAATCATGCTTCATTTGTCTGAAGTAAAAACTATTGCTAGTCTAAATCATCCAAACATAGTCAACTACAAAGCCGCTTGGCTGGAACCTATGGTGGAGAATAAAGTCAAGAAGAAATCCAAATTTAAAATGGATACAGACAATGAAGAACTTACTCCAGATATACTATCTTCTGTCCATTCAAATATCTTGAAGTCGTTCAAAACTCATAATTCGAGCGAATTAAGAAAAGACAAAAGCCTTTCTGATTTAGTTATATCCTTTAGAAATTCAAATAGCTTCGAGCGGGAGTTTGAACCCAGTGAGAGCTCGAATTCTATCGAAGATTTGGAAGACTCCGAGGATGATTCCGCGTCAATTGAAGAAGAAAATGCTGTTGCCAAATTCTACGCTAGTCAATATGAAAACTGTTCTCGTCTTAATCTTAAATGGGCTACCTTATACATTCAGATGACTTTCTGCCACCAAACTTTGAGGCAATGGCTTGACAGCCGGAACCACCACATGACCGTCACTCGAAAAAGTTCTGAGGACTTCACTTTGCATCATAGCGAGTCTTCTGAGTCTGCGTGCCTGGATTCTCCTGATTTGACTTGTCCAATAGAATGGACGCATATCGATGTTCTCATCGATATGTTTACCCAATTAGTTCACGGTCTACACTATATTCATTCTCGTGGGATCATTCACCATGATATAAAGCCTAGTAACGTGTTTGTGGCGAAGAACGAAGAAGGTTACTCCGTCCAGTTGGGTGACTTTGGCCTGGCGTGTCCTTTGCAGCAATCTCACAGTGGACAGGTGTTGGGAACTCATTTGTATGCAGCACCGGAGCAATTAGACGGACATTGTAATCCTAAGGTAAGTTAACTATTCATGAGTTCAACAAAGTTTTCTTAGGTATCTTAGTTTTAGCCCTTGGCAATTGAATGAGTGGTGGTAGAGTCTGGCAATAACTACTGTGCACTCTCTGGGGTATGCGCGGCGAGGTGGGGTCGGGGAAAAAAGAGCATGAGTACACATGCGATTAATACACGTCGGACAAATCTTACGATATCAGTTTACATTTTTAAAACTGATGATTTTTTCTTCTGATAACTCCAAGATCAAAATCATCGACAACATGGAGTGCACAGCAGTTATGGTCAGACTATAGTAGAGGACGGTAAATGTCGTCTTTACAGAAGCAGACGCCAGCTCTAGAGAGCTGGGATAATCCCATGTGGTTTTAGTCGAATCGAGTCCTGAATCACATTTTGTATTTCCACACGTTTTAAAGTCGGAAACGTGTCCGTTCTTGATTATTATTTATTTCATATCAGTTGCTACATATTATGTTCTTAAATTTCCAGAGCGACATGTACAGCCTTGGCATAATACTACTAGAAATGGTGGAACCCTTCAACACCGACATGGAACGCGTGAAGACCATCACAGACCTGCGGAAAGGTCAAATACCAGCGCATTTGACAGCCAACTATCCAAAAATCGCGCATATTATAGGCAAGCTTGTGCAGCGCAGACCAGCCAAGAGACTGAACACTTCCCAACTGTTAGAGGAATTGAAGAATTTAACCGTAAACAAAGATGAAACTATAAAAACATTAAAAGAAGAATTAGCTGCGAAGGATGAAGAAATTTTGAAACTGAAAATGATGTTAGCAAAAATGAATAACCTGTGAAATTCGTACTTACTTAATGTAGGCTATATAAATTTTATTATGGATATTGTTTAAGACTTGTGTGATTTTAATTTATTCTTATATATATTTCTTTTACATTTTGTTTTTTTTGCTGATAATAAACCATGAGTGTGTTTGAACAGATTTGTCAATAGACTGAGCTTCGTCCATAAATACCCCTCCGCTAACCTACCATAGAACTTAATGAGTTGACCGACTAGACGTATAATAACTGGACTTGAGTTTATTAAAATTTGAACGAAGTAGCGCCTAATAATTTTTAAATAGTTTATTTGACTACAGCGTCATGTTCAAATCTTGCAGGCGTTCACAATACTGGGCTAATTTTTATAAACAGCAGCTAGTGACGGATTGCATGGACATAACAGATCACAATAGAATTGACGGTCTATTGAATAGCGGCGTTAGAACAGGGTTCTAACTAGAACAATCACTCGCAGTTTATCCTAGAAATTCTAAGCAGTTGAGATGACATGCCTGGACTGATGACCATTGTTATAATTTTTTTCCAAAATTATCTTCTGATCCTGTTACATAATTTCTATGCGTAATGTAAGCGCAAAAACACGTAGTCCGAGATCTCGAATTTTGCTATTGTCAAACTTGATGCTAATTTTGAATTTCAAACAATCCGAAGCGCTGCGATTGAATTCTAGTACATAGTTTCGTGATATATCAATCGCAATAAAAAATAAACATCTCGATTTCATTAAAAATGTATTTACAAAAATCTAACACGCATAATAATATAAATTATAATCTTAAACTAGCGTTATTTACAGTCTTAACAATTATTTTACGCGATGCCGTGCGCAATCGCGCGGCCGCAAACGAATGCGTTCGGAAGCTTCACTGAAGCCAAGAGGTGGATGCGCGGGCGCTGATTACAGAAGCGCGTCTACTGCATGGATGACGCCGTTCGTCGCAGGAATGTTGTGTGTGATCACTTGGGCATTGTTTACTTTGATGCGGCCTGCAATAAAAGATAAAATATCATCGTCAATCTTGCTGAATTGACATAGAACAAGACAATACCAGGAGTCCAGAATCCAATGACACATTGAGGTATGGCATAATATGCATATTTATTCAACACCGTTCGGTTGCGTGCAAAAGCGCCGTTTATATTCTGTCCCTAAGTCTATTGCTATGTTAAAAAGGACAGGCGCCGGTAGTGCTAGCAGCTGATGACTTTCTTTGATAGTGAACTAACGCAATGTCAAAACCATTGATTTAGAATTTTTCGCTACGTAGGTACATTCTAAATCTATGGTCAAAACGTAATTCCCGAATTAAATTAGGGAATTTATTAATACTGATTTACGATACGAACTTTTGTCTTAAGTTTTGCCGTGTCCAAATTTTAGACAAATGATGTTTCACTAGCAAATTTTACCTACGCTTTCAAGTCACGTGACTAAGAATTGAAGCCCTGTTTTAAAGTAACTTTCAGAAAACAGCTTTTTGCGGGCACATTATAATCTTCAATTCAGTCTTTATTTTTTGCATAGATGAGATGAAAAGGATTTGTAATAGGAGAGATGCGAAGACAAGACTAAACTGAACAAGATTCTTTAAGACACTTACCAGAACTTTTCTGCAACGTCAAAGGTTTACTGTCCTCCATGGAGTTTCTGAGCTGGTAGTACCTCATGCCCGCGCTGTATAGCGTGCCGGGTAGTACGTGTCGTGCCACCAAAGCCTTAGCAGCTGCCTTTTCGGTGTACCGGGCTAGCTCAGCTGGTGATAACCGAGCGAACGCTGCATCCGTTGGCGCGAATACGGTATAGGTTTTGCTTTCTGAAAAATTCGTAATTTAAAATGGTTAAAATAAGTACCTACCTATATGTTATGTCTGTAATAAATCGAACCAAAATAACACTAAAGATCTGTCGGGAAGTAAAATGGGAAAATATGTCCAATATGAGAATCAAAGAAATAATAATTTTGATTCTCTTAATTCGAATAACCTATTTTGGTATTCGATAAATATGAGTCCCATGTTGGGCGCCATGGCAGTGATGTACTATCGCCTGATAAGTACGGTAGGAGTTAAAGGTGCCATGGATTGTTCATTGCTAATTGTATTTTGTTAACTTAGTGTAGGATGCAACTATAACTAAAAATGTAATTTATGATGATGACAATATGTTGTGTGTATGTGTACCAGCAAGAGTCTCCGCGAAGCCGCTGGCTTGCACCGCTTTGAGGAATGTGGTGAACCGCCTGTCCCTGTCAGCCTGTAGCGTTTGTACCAGGTCTCCAACTGGCAGCGGGAACATCACTCTGTCTACTGCGTGTGCTATACCCTGGAAAGAATATACCGATTTCTTTTGAATATATTTCAAGTAACGCTTTTTTAATAAAGCTCGCCAAATTGAGGCTGATGGAAAGCCATGGCACCATCTAGCTATTGGGGGCTTCTCTCACATTCCACACTATTTCTGACAGCAGTTTTCAAGTTGGTGGTCCCGTGGACTCCTCGGCCCTATAGCGCCTATACACGCTCCGTTTGAAGAACCCGGGGTTGCAAGAGGAGGAAAATACTTGCGTGAGTAGGTTATTCAAAGTTTTTATAGTTTGACAGAGAAACGATCTTTTGAATCGTTCGGTTCTGGCGAAGATTCACAGCTACCCGGCATCGATCCGTTGTTCGGCATCAAAAATGAGAGTGTGGGATTAGGTTAAAAAGCTCTTCAGAACACTCGTCGTGATATATTACACGCTATGTTTGGGCCCACATGACGTAGTGAGCCTATTGCCGTGTTGAAATAGTCAGGCGCAGGTTGTTGACTCCTCGCTGTTTTCAAGACGCCGCGCCCATAAGGCTTTTAATTTGGCATGACCACTGCCAGGTTACTGAGAACCGGTATGAAGTGATTGTTTACACAACACTGAGTCCGATGGCTACGAGCGCTACTACAATTGAAGATTAAAAGCAATAATAACCTGTGGTATATGAATATCCTTCTTTTCATCAAGCACCCTGGCGCCGTTGATGGTGGTTACGCGCACTTCATTCCATTCTGCGTCGTGTAAATCGTACTGGTTGACCCTGAGTTGAGTGCCTGCCAGAGAAACACCTGTCATCTCATCCTGCAGGGAGCCGATGTCGAATGCACCTGGTATCACGTGGTGAAGGAGTAACTGAAACGTAGAGGGATATATCATGTTTCAACTACTAGCCTATTAGGTAAGTACCTAATTGTATCCTAAGTTTTCTTACCAAGAGCCTATAAAATATTATATTCTAAGATCTTTATTTGAAAAGCATAATATCAAGATTAATGTTAGCAGAGCATTAGGACATGGATAATTAACGGAGTGACCGAAAGTGACAACAAAGTTGCAGAGTTTTGAGCTGAGCATTACAATACACTAATGACTATTGCCATCTTAATTAAGGAAAAGGAATAAGACAAATAAAAGTAACTTACACCACTGAGCAGTCTTGGATTATCTCGGAATTTTTCTTCAGCCTTATCTGGACCTCCAAGCTGCACCAAGAGAGTTCTGAATGCCTTGTCAGTAGGAACGAAAATAGTGTACGGACCGGTCTCATTTAAAATGGTGTCTAGACCTGACTGTCGTAAATACTTAGCTGTCGCAAACAGCCCGTTCTCTTTTAAAATTTCTACAAGTCCTGGAATGCCAGATTGAGCTTGCTTTGTTGTACTGCTGCCTTCAAGAAGACTAGGAGCAATGGTACTGGAGCCAATCACAACCAAATCTCTATCAGAAGAACGGTAAGGTGTGGTATTCAAAGGCGAATAGGTTGAACTAGGGAAAGTTATTCTTGGACTCTGGCTGATACTGTTACGGGAAGTAAATTCGTATGGTGGTGTGCTGGACTTCGCAATGTAGCGTTCAGTGCTTGAAACACTATTGGAAGATGGGAAATAAGTCTGAGCATGTGCGGTTCGAGAAGACTGGAAAGAGCCTTGATAGACCGGAGCTGCTGTTGTTTGAGTAACAGGATTGGTGTGTCCAGTAGTTCCGTGGCTTAAGGTACTGACGAATGTTGAGTAAGTTGGTGGGTGATGGGAGGACGCAGCAACATAGTCTGTAGCTTCAGTTGCAGGCTGAGCCGTAGTAGACCCAAAGATTGAATTTGAAATCTTAGTCTGTCCGGGCAACTGGATTTCACCATTCTTAATCTTTTTCAATATATTTTCAACTTCAGGACCTTCCTCAGTTTGTTGTCCGTTGGCTTTTACACCTTTTACCTTAAATGAACCATCATCTTGTTCCTCCAAAAATACAAAAGTAACCTTTTTCTTATTTTGAATTTCTTTAGGTACTTTAACTTCTTCTAGTTTTCCATTTTCAGCTTGTTTAATAAGTTCAAAATTTGCTCCAGGTGGTAAAATACCCTTTGTTAAATCTTCGATAGAAACTCGGGACTCTTTTTGTGCTTCCAGTTCAGCAGCGGCCATAATCTGAGCTAAGTTTGAACTGTCAGCTGTAATTGCACCTTCAGGAATCAAGTTAGGGTTCGTGGTTCTAATAACTTCGTATTTATGTCCGTTGAGTGAAATTTCTCTCGATGTGAAATTTTTCTCCGAAAAATCTTCTGGATTTTCAGCAAGGGCAATTTTAAGCTGTTTCAAAATATCTGGTTTCTTTAGCAGTTCAGCGCTTTTGGCTCTCAAACTGTCATCAAAACCTTTAGTTTCACTTTCTTGTAGGAGACTTTTGATTTCGTTGTACAGCTTTTGCTTATTTCTGTCTTGAGGGGGATTCCTAGCTTTAGGCTTTGCTCTTGGTCTATATCTAGGAGTTGGCGAAGGTGGGGGAGGTGTAGTTGTCGTAGTAGTAGTGGTAGTGGTCGTCGTTGTTGTTGGATGGTCTTTCTCGTACAATTCTACAGCTTTTTTAAACAAATTCGTCTCGTGAGGCTGAATTGGCCTTCTTCTCTCAACATTTCCTCTCCAGTAGTCACCGTAGGGTTCAGTAGTGGAATAAGTCGGGATAGATTTAGTTGCCTGTTTTTTAATGAATTCTTCGTGCAACTTTTCTACCTTTTCTTGTTGCTTTTGCTGTTGTTTCTGAACGAACTCCTGGTGTTTCTGAATAATTCGTGCTCTCTCTTGAAGTTCCTTTAGTTTTTCTAAATTCTCCTTGGATTGCTGCTCCAACAATTCTTGTATTTGCGAAGATTGCCCATTAGAGAAAACAGGTGCTTGACCCAAAGATGGCTGGAATGGCAGTTGTGCATTGTTTAGATTGAAATTATTTTCAGGGCCTAGGTTAGGTGCAGGTTGTATACTTATAGGATTTGGCTGGCTGAAAATTGGCTGGTTGCTTGGCTGATTTTGGTTTGACAAAGTGGGCAAGAAAACTTGTTGTGTGGGCCTCTGCGTTAAGCTGATAGGACTCGTAGGAATGTTATTTTGGAAAGTAGGACCGTTTTGTTGGATTGGAATTCCATTTTGAAAGCTTGGCAATGTGGGTGCTGATGGTGGCAGTAAATTTTGTGTTTGCTGAGGAATCTGTCTTATATTTTGCTGTGCTTGAAAATTGTTTGATATTAGATTGGGATTAATACTGGGTTGTGGGTTGAACTGGAAATTGTTTTGTATTGGCAAGTTATTGTTTTGCAGCGGCAGATTATTGATAGGTGGGATTTGGTTGTTAAATTGTGGAACATAAGATTGTTGTGACTGCTGTTGTTGAGGAAAGATGGGTTGTGGTTGGAACGGGACATTTGGTGGGGGGCTGGTAATCGCTGCTGGCAAGGGTGGAAAGTTTTGAAGTGGAGAGTTTATGCCAAATCTGGTCTGATGCTCGTTGAAGCCGGGGTGCCCCAGCGAGGTTTGTCTTCGTCTATCGAAGTCATTCTCTACCTGAAACGAACAAAAATACCTTTGTAAATATTGAATGATGCATTACGTTTTATTGTAGGGCTATATCGTATAAGTAATAAGGTTGAATACATTTGATATTTGTAGTGAAATCTGATTATGTCCATTTCACGATTTTTAGTTGTTGTTGTAACTTAAATTAATTAGATATATTTCGTTCTGCCTCTGGCGGCTTGCACGATACAACAATCCGGCAATGGACACCTCGTATTTTATAGTAATAATTGAATTGTCAGTTGTCATAAGCTCAATAAAAACGTATTGGTAGGTATTACGTCAACGACTTGAACCGGAAGCTTGTTATGAAACCTATTGAAGCAACTTATTAGCATAGGTGTATCTATTTGCATAGTCAATGTTTAGTTGACCCTTCACTTTCATTTGGAGAAACAATGCGATGTACGACAGAAAATATTTAAGTAGGTAGTTTCCTACTAACGTTCCTTCACAAATACTACAGTGTATTATATTGCAGCTTGTGGTAAATTTGCATAACTTAGGTGGGTAATTTCCTTAGCGACCTGTTTATGCTTATGAAAAGCTTGAATCATCAGAGGGGCGTAAAGCTTGCAGACACGCATTTTGACAAACAGTAGCTTATTACATAACCCTCGTATGACTAGAAATGATGCACCTTTTTATTTGCTCATCTGCAAATTTCCAAATTGTTTGCCTAAGACTAAGTAACTAAGGCCTTAGATTGACTTATTTTGCCTCTAGCTGCAGAGTAGATAACCGCTAGATATAGTATATAACCGCATTATGTATACCTATAATATAACCGCAGTCAGTGGTTTTGATCGATATGCATTGACACAAGAAAGTGTATTGTTAGCTTAGTTTTACATCACACTTGAGTATTACGTCTATTTGTTATCAAACAATGAATAACGCTTTTCGTCCAGCCTGAAGCCAGTTGTATCCGAAATCCTCGCGTGTCTACCTTGGCCGTCGGACTACCTACTGTTTGGTTAGCTGTCAGCGGCAGCCTTTATTGATAGCTCTAATATTTGTATCCGATTTCTTAAATGCACTTATTGATTATCTCTGTCTTTTTAGTGTTTTATTAACATGGGGCCCGTGTAGACATTATCTAAGTATGTGTTTTGGTGGTATCTACATAGTACATTTCATTTAGGTAACTAAGGAAGGCTCATCACTCATCACCTATTATGTGGGACAAAATCATATAATATGCCGCTGCCTACCCCTTCGGGTGTAAAAGGCGTGACCATTTATGTATGTATGTATTTAGAAAATAAAAGATAAGTAAGTAGGTAAGTATGTGATTTTATTTCAACACAAAAGAACAAGATGTACTCTTAGCTCCTCAAAACCAAAAACTTTCAATAAAGTAACTGAAAATCAAGACGTTTTGGAAAAAAAACTGATAACAATGTCCGCTAAATGACGCGTTAACTCTTGTTAAAAACGGCGCGGCGTATGCGCACAAGAATGCGCTTTCTTGGCTCCCAAGCGTTACGGACACACGAATCTGCGCGATATCTCATAGTGTGGCAAATGTGGCAATGCATGAATGCTGTTATAAGGAAATTATTCTAGTGGGTTTGGTCGAAAAAAAAAACATGAGCACGGCTTTAATGGGGCTATATTCCGGTAGGCATAGTGCCCGTTCGGTCAGCGTACAGCACGGCGAATCGCTTAAACTGGCTTAAAGGCTAAGGTCTTCGTCCTGATGCCGACTCTGATTGGCCGATTTGGTTGAGGCACCGCGAGTATGATTTAGTTAGATCTTGTGCAGGTCAATTCCCCAGTCAATTCTAGAGCAAATTTGCAAAAATAAGGATCCGAAAACCTTTATGAATACCTTCTTAGGTATGTATTTAATTTTTAAACCTAAAACTAACTTTCGTTTATCATCATTATTATGATATTAACAAAGATTTAAGAAAGTTCAGAGGCATTAATATCGAGAATGGTGTGCAGATGAATGGCAAAAGTCGGAGAAAATGGTTACACAACACCGAGTAACGACTTTTGGGTCAGTTTACTTCGCCTCATATGCGTGGAAGATTACCTCATCGTTTTCGACGATTGTAATGAGCCATAGACGAATTCATACGTCACACATTATGATAGATAAACACATATGATACGCAAATATATATGTCTATGTTACGGAATACCACTACGCGTATTGTAGTGTGGAGAATTTGGTTCATTTTGTAAGAGAAGTGGTATCAGTTTGGTCATAAATAAATATTAAGGAGTAATAATTATGTGCCAATTCTAAGTGTTAGATCATAAGCCTGCGCGAGCGCATGTTGTGAATACGTACAATGTCGTGTGACGTCACTTCGGTGAAATTACTAAGGCACCGACAATTTACATCGCTAATAGGCCTTTGCACTTTTTATTTTTGCTTATCTAAATCTGTAGCCGTTTTGGTTAATTTATAGACGAAAAAAATAATGAAGGTAGTTAAAAAACGTTATATTAAAATGTTTTTTTTTGAATTATTTTGGTGCTGCGCGGTCTAGTGCTCACAGGTGTCGGCGTAACACGCTATGCTGATAACACTTAGTTACGGCCCGGCGCATGGCACAGCCCTAAGAGCAGGTGTAGTGTAATTCAAGTGGGGTCGGCATACGTCACGCCCTGCCCCTCCTATTCCCGCTGCAGCGTAATGTTCTGAAGAGCTCTTCAACCTGATCTCACCCTCTCCTTTCCGATCCCGAACAACGCGTTCCGGGCAGAGATGCCACTCATACACAGTGGAGAGAATTTTCGCCAGAACCGTTTCAAAAGATCGTTCCACTGTCGAACTATAAAAACATGGAACGACCTGCCCGCATACGTTTTTCCCTCATCTTACAATCCCGGGTTCTTAAGGAGGAGCGTGAAGAGGCACATCACACGGCCGCCAACTTGAGGACCACTGTCGAAAGTCTTAAGGACTGTGAGACTGGCCCCCAATCGCTAGATGCGCCACGGCTTACCATCAGGCTGGTGGCATCGTCAATTTGGCGAGTTAAATTTAAAAAAAAAAGCTTTCACAGACTTGGGAAAGGGCTACCCTCGGGATCCAGAATACAAGTCAGGAATTTTAGGCGTTGAGCCCTCGATAAAGTTTCTGGGGCTTGCTAGATAGCCGATGGAACTTAGGATACCATTTCCAAAGTTTGAACGCAAAACACAAAGGGGGCTGGGCAAATAGCTGCACTTTCGCGGTTATTGCCCAACATAAAGGGAGCCAACGCACGTTCCCTGCAGGAGACTCGACATCGAGCCCCCACTGAAGTACCGGGGCGGGTCAATGTCATTTAAGGTCAAACGGTCAAACCAAAATAATGTAATGGGCTCCGGAGACGGTCAATGCCACTTGACGCGCGGCTTCTTTGTCTGAGGCTGTCATGTACGGTTGTGTTCGTTTACAGCCGCCGCCGCGCCGCCGCCGTGGGCAGATTTGTACCGGCACGGACAATTGCACCAATCCACGTCACGACGTCAATGCATTTGTGCTTAAAAACCGGGGGCTCGCTGCGCTCTCACGGTTGTTGCTCAACACGATGCCGTAGACACACATACGATTAGGTACACAGTTATCCTTATTATACCTCTCGTTTTTGTCAGGGGTTAAATAAAAAAGCTAGTGTGTCGTCTGACTGATATAATTTACAACTACACTAATAGGCATGAAGAGGAAAAATCGTATGTTTGTATGTTTGTAATGAATAAACTCGAAAACTACTAAACCCATTTGAAAAATTCTATCACTGTTGGGAAGCTACACTGTCCCCGGGTAACAAAGGCTATATATTTTATTCCCGTACTCCCACGGCAACGGAAACTACGCGGGTAAAACCGTGTGACGTCCTCTAGTTATTGAATAAAAAACGTTGTAGGTACACAGTGGTTGCGAACAATAAAAAACCAGTCTTACATTATAATTAATTTCATAGAGAGTTACATATTTGTTCTCGATTCAGTTGTAATCCTCAGCTATTACTCATACGATGCGTTTAATAGCCAGCAATAATGCCGCCATAGACAGATATCGTACGGGGAGAGATGTGCGGTGTTTTACAGGGTACGATGTTGGGACCTCTACTGTTATACGGCGCGCTGGTTATGAAGGATCATTATCACACAAATTTTTAGTCACTGATTACAAATACACCCTTAGCTTCGTTAAAGTTTGATTACAGTCTGTGAAGATCACCAGTAGGTACTGGAATGGATCCAACGCCCTATTGGTGTATTTTCTATGCAAATAATATTACTTATGTGAAATAGTGCTTGTTTTGTCGCGAGTGTGGAAAAGGAGCATCTGATATACAAAGTACAGCGAGACAGCGGAGCACATCCAGTTAAACAATATATTAACTAACAAACATTATGGCAAACTAGAGTCTAATACAAATACAGGAGTTAGTACTTTAAGCTACAGTATCAGTTGTGGAAGATAATAGTCATATCGATCGATTTTATGACTGATAAGAGAATGAAAGAGAGAGAGAGAGAGAAAGAAGTTACTTGTGATGTAAAAATGGTAGGTATTTACTTCGAACTGCAGTGCAGATTATAACATTATTTTGTTTATCCTATGCAGGCAAAAACAAAATAATCAGTAATTCTGTAAATAATTTAACAATTGCTAATTTTTTTGTCTCAAATGGCATTTTAAAATATATGGCCTTTGTCCTCAATGCCGCTCCCACAATATAATTTATGAATGAATGGATGATATCTACTTACACGATGTGCCTAGCTCTATTGAAATTAGCCATAATGATTAGGCTAGCAGTTATCTTAACGTTTGCATAGATTATATTTCAGTCATCAAAATTATGCTATCTGGCTGATGAAATAACTGCGACAACTAGCGCTTGAGGGCCACTATCAATGCCAAAATGGCCGTTGGCATTGGCCTTAAATTTCTGTTCGCTTTCTTCTTATCTTAAAAGAATGGCCTTTCGTTTATCAACGATTCCGCCAATCTCCAGTAGGAAAATAGATACAAATTAAAGTCGTTAAAAAAAAACTTCGCTCCATCGATTTTGTTGTTGTTTTTGTACCAATATTTTTTATTTCTAGGACACAAATATAGATAATATTATGTATGTTAATAGCTCTTCCTGATGCTTTGCAATTAAAAAGCGGAAGATTCCAAATGTGAAAAGAAAGTGCCAAATATATCTAATATCAAGGCCATGTCTTTAAAAGCAATTCGAACTTTCCACCTTACTTTCTTTATACTTGAAACAAACAAATAAATAATAAGTAAAAGTAATCTTTTTAATCTACTGATAAAATTGGTCTTTAATTTACCCGAATGTGATAATATTATATGTAAATAGATAAAGTGCTACTCCATTGAAATCTCGACCATTAAAACAAGGTTAATGACATTCTCCGAGATGCTCTTGTCACCATGGCACTGCCGCAGTTTGAAAGCATTAACGGTGTAATTCGCGACAAGTAAGAAATTTGACGGTCTGGCCTTAGTGCCTTAGGTGTTGGGCACCTCAATTCGACAGATTAGGCTATAATGGACAAATAGATCACACACAAATATGCACATGATGTCAATTCGCCCAAACGACTTCCATTCGCTATTAAACTTGCCCAAGTGTCTTTCGCTCAGTAAAACGAACTAACCTATCTTCCAACGGGTTTGACGCATTAAAGTTTTTATTTAATGAATAATAATAGCTAGATATATTTAACTAAAAGAAGTACAGTTTAAATTATTATATTATAAAAGATTGTACCTATTTTTAAGAAAATGACCTACGGAAAACCAAAGATTCTTTTATTTTTAGACAATTTTTTCAAATCTCCACTCATCTTAAAAAGTGCTCCTTTTGAGAAGTGCACCAAATGCGTCAAACCCCTTCCAACACCTATGTAATTTATTCATTGACTGTCCCCAAATTTGATTTTACTAAAATTGCCGATATTTCGATACGAAACTTTCTCTTAATTAAAATGTAAGGTTATCACAGACGACAATGGCGATCTAAGAATAGTGTTTGAATAACAATGGTGAAGGATTTCCACAAATTGAAGAAAGTTCACTTTCCGCCGTCTACGTCTGCGTTTGTTATGCGACACCTTACCTGTTACAGACTCTAGAATGATCTATAGTGCTTTCGGAAACTCGTTACAAAATAGGCATGTTGTATGACGTTTTTGGAATAATGGATACGTGTTTCTTTTGTCCAATGATGTATGGAAATAATCATTACATAAGCGTGACGAACGGAATCTTTTTTGACAGGATCGTAGTAGTGCTGCGAAATCTTGGCATTTTGTGAAAATGGAATAATCAAAATCTTACTCAAACCTGTTGAAATTATGGATAGGCCCCCCGATGAGGTGGACTGGCTATCACATAAAAAGTGAATTACAAGAAATTGCTGGATATCGTCCGAGTTTGGCTCAAGACCGAAAATTGTAGCAATCTTCAGAATAGACCAGTGACCTACAGTGAACGTCTATTTATTGAGGTAATGTACCAAGGACAGATGTTATTGAAGTAAAACTTGTTTAGGCGCGACCTAGGGAGTACCTAACTCCGATTCTTTTTCTGACGGAAATAACGCTATTTGAATTTTGAATAGCGGGAACTACGTTTACAATACAAAATTCGAATGAATGTTTATAACATTTGATGCCGTCATTTGGCAAAGAAGTTTTACTTCAATTGCGCGTAAAGGCACACACTTTTTTCACGCACATACTTTTTTTTTTGTAATTCGTCTTGTTTTTCTTCTCCTGGCGGTAGCTCTGGACGAAGAAGTTCCAATTTCCGACCTACAAATGAACTTTACATTACATGTTAACTTTACATGTACCTACATTCGAGAGCGTCTCATATCGCGAACGGTAGCTCTTTTCAAAACTATTGAACAATGTGACATAATAGAATTGAAAATACTGTGTAATCTATACATATATAGATAATAAAATGATAGAAGAGTTAAAACTGCACATTGGAAATATTAAAAAAAAATACACGCTGGGTGTTTAATATAAGATACCGAAGCCGAAAATATAGTTAGAAAATTTTTTGTCTGTTTGTCGGTTTGTCTGTTTGTTTGTTTGCTCTGCTTTGTCCGGAAGGATCTCAAAAAGCACTCAATAGATTTGGTTCAAATTTTGCACAAATATTACTCAGGGGTGGGGTCTTCAAATAGGCTATATATTATCACGCTACATATCCTATGGGCTAAGCAGAGAGCAATGAAAAATGTAAGATGGTGGATTGATTTAACCTAAAACGTAGCAGGAATTTTAGTAAGAGATAGGTTTTACACACAAGTTACATATTATTACGCTACTGAGCCTAGAGGCTTGGCAGAAAAGAATTCAAATCCGAACCAAATTGGCATCATAACATAATTTTCACGCGTACGAAGTCGCGAGCAACAGCTAGTTTGTTATATAACTCGTCTGCATCATAAGTATTTGTTATACTTAAAAGTATTAAGTTTATATTTTTATTTTTTTTTGTCGCACATTAAGAATTCGTTTTTTACCGCGGCAATTCCAGGTAACATGGCCGCCGTGGCAAAACAAACACGGAGCACCCGCTGGCTGTCGTTGTCGCTTTCGACTGCCGCTCAGTAGCGATAGAAAGGGTGATAATGAAAATTTATAGGACCTTTAAAACGGATTTACGGTTAAAGTATTCATGTGATTTTTTTTATTTATTTTTGTAATGTTTCTTGACTGATGCCACGTCACGTGACGAAATTTGGAGAGTCAATTTTGTTACACCCAATATATTGTATTAGCGGACGTCACGCGGTTTCACCCGCATAGCTCCCGGTCTAGTGGGAGGGAATACGGGAATAAAATATAACCTATGTTCACTGGGAAGAGTGTAGCTTTTCAACAGTGAAAGAATTTTGCAAATCGGTCCAGTAGTTCCAAAGCCTATTCGATGCAAACAAACAAACAATCAAATCTTTCTTTCTTATATATTTCTCTTTATAATATCTATCTATTAGTAGAGATTAATTATGTTGTTGGGCTTTTGGGCGTTACGTGAAGTTTTTTTAGTCTGTAGGAGTCCGGCATAACATCCATGACGAATTATCCCTCACGTTAAAAAAAATCTATGCAAGCTTCATAACTCACCAGAGGAAACTATATCTATTTGAAAATTAAATTGTTAATCTCATTTTCAGCGAACTATTGTTCGTATGAGAAATAAAGTTCTTTAAACCTAAACCTTGTAAGTACCTATGTGTTTAAAATTTAAATTAAGTTATGACCTTTCATTTGATACCCAACAAGGGTATATTTGAACACATTCAATTTTTCATCACCACTTTCACCCCTCATATCTTTAAAATGGTTTAAATGATTTTTTTTTATAAAACATAGCTAAGAACACTATCCCCTAACCCACCTTTCAAACAAAAGAAACAGAATCAAAATCGGTTCATCTGTTTGGGAGCTACGATGCCACAGACATACTTACAAACACACACACACGCACACACACCTACACACACGTCAAACTTATAACACCCCGTTCGGGTTTCCGTCGGGGGTTAAAAATATTGATAAATGTTATTCAGTGCTCTAAATCTAAGGAAAAGCTACGAGTAGGTATCCCACGCAAACTAAGCTAGTAGATTAGCTTAGTTTGCATGAGATAGCGTTGTGCAAAAAAAATCCCACAGCTCTAGATTACTTTAAATGATAATGTAGATTTATGAGAGAAATATAAGTAGCCTTGATATTTATTAGGTACACATAGAATTATATTATTCTAGTTTCGACTCATCTTAATTGCGTGGATCAGCCTTTATAGAGTACATTTCTTTTTTTGTGCACTTAATTGCGTGATGACGAAATCACACGCAATTACTGAACACTTTTATTTGATTCTAAAAAAGAAATCATCACAATAAAATAGATTTATTTTATTTAAGGCAATAAAAAAAGGAAAATGGAGTCGTTACTGCCACATTTGATATTATAATTTTATTATCATCTTGATATTTATACGTTTGAACATTTCCTATATTACCTAATTAAAAATGAACACTACGCAAGTCTTGCCTACAAATAAGAATATTAGTAGTAGGTACTAACCTACTTAGTTAAAAATAGTAAGTTGCACATCAATAATTTTGCGGAAATGTTCGCAAATAAAAGAGAAAACTATGATAACAAAATTAGAGCAAAACTTTTACTTAAAGCTATTTCAAATATTATCAACTCGATTCCATTTAACATTATCACAAAGAATTTGAGTAGATAAGATTGTAACACTTAGCCTGGGGCAATGATATTTAAGTAAAGATAATTATGCTACCTTCATACAAAACAGCATTCAGTTATTGTTGAGTTATAATTTCACGTGCTTACCTATCGGTACCTAATAGATTTCATCTATGAATGCGATAGAGAACACAAAACATTTAAAACAGAGAGGGATAGCTATCTGTGTCGTTTTGCACACAACACTTGTTTCGCTCGCAGCTATTAGCTGACTAAATGGAATTACAACAATTGTGTGACTTTGTCCGCAACAGTTTTTGAGCGGTAATGCGATATCTACCTCTTTTTTAGTATAACATCATTGGCCTGGGGTATAAGTTGGAGACGCATCTTGGAGTCTCCAAAGGTAGCGAAAATGTCTAAATCTATGCTCCAAGGCTCCAACCATTTGTCAATATAGAGGGTCACTATCGCACTCAAAGGTTTTGTCGCTTTGGAGCTTGGGCTTCGGCCAGTCAGGCGCGATCTTCCCTGGTCGGAAGAGCCTCCCTTTGTGTCCGAGGACATCTCTCATACTTTAGAGCTCAGTCAAAGTCCCTTTTTCGTGAATTTTGAAAGCCTCTCAAGGTCTTCTTTGGACTCCAACACAGTTTGATCATAGTCATATCATGTCTCGTCATCTTATTCAACGACAAGCCTGCAATTATTGCTCCTGAGAGCTGCCAGAAGCGAAGGTCATTGCCGGAGCAATAATAGGTTTGGCTGAGCTGACCAGTAAAAGATTTTTTGTTACTTTTAGCCGTCCGTCTGACGGAAAGCCATGACGTCATTAGCGATTGTTGGCCACTCCCAGTCCACAGACTAATGAAAGTGGTTCTCAAGTTGGCGACCCTATGATGTGCCTCTTTACGATTTGCTTGAAGAACCCGGGGTTGTTAGAGGAGGGGGACACAAATGTGCTGGCAGCTCGTTCCAGGTTTGAGCGCAAGTGATTTTACCGCGATGTAAAGATGACCTATTAGGTATAGGTCATCTTTATTTCGCGGTAAAATAGGTCGTTTATAAGAAACGTCTCATTTTTGAATGAGCTCTCGTAATTATGATCTGGCGAACGAAGAAACTATCTATAATAGGTACTGCAGAATCACTTTAAAAGCATAAAAGTCGCACACTATAGATAACATAATTTATGTAATGTCGGCGACCTCACACAATGCTGTAGTCCGAAACAGAAAGCTCGCCACAACTTGTTCGCTTCAGTGAAAGTATATTCGTCGTGAGATACTGGATATTAAAATGAATGTTTACATTTTTATGGAATATTTACTTCTCTTTGATCGCTTCTATGTTTGCTTAAGCTTTTATGACAACCGAGAATTAATACTTTGTCACTAGCAGCTTTCAAACCTTAGTATTACGATAATATACAGTGCCTACCAATACCATACCTATAATCCCCCTTTTTTTATTTTGTTTACTTGAGGGTAAATCCTCATGGATGTTATGCCGGACTCCCACCGACTAAAAAACCTCACGTAACGCCCAACAGCCTATGGTTGGGAGCCCCGGGTAAGCCCTCGGAAGGATGTCTCAGATCATAATCCCCCTTTCGGGTAATAAGTCCTTCTGAGAAGTTACCCGGGGCGCCCGGACCGTATATGTGTGGTTTTAGTAGGTTTGAATCATGTCCGTGCCTTGGTAATATAAAGTCGTTAAATACTGAAAAATAAATTATTTTCAGGAATTTTTGAAATCACAAATAAATAATGACATTCTCACACAACACCATCTAGCCCAAATTAAACTAATATAAGCTTGTGCTATGGGATCTAGACGACTGATAGAGATAGGTAGGTACTTATATATATTTGTTAATTCATACATAGGTAGGTACAAAACACCCAAACTCCGAAACAAACATTTGTGGAGCACACAAATATTTGGACGACCCAGGAATTGAACCAAATAGATATAAACACCCTGAGCTAATGTCATTTGACTGCAGGCTATGAGAAGCTAGACGCCATTCATGATGACAATTTCAATAAAGAAATCTACCCAGATGTTTTTCCATCAGACCTTTTTTGGGCAGTTCCGAAAAGGATCATTTTAATATTTGTCGATATCTAACTATGGCACAAATAGCCTGATAACTTAAATAAATAGGGATAACTTAAATGAAATAGGGATAACTTAAAAAAAAACTTAAATAAAATAGGGATTGGAGACGATATAATATGATGTATCGTTATTATTTCAACGAACGTAAGTGCATACGCAATGTGTTTGGTTAAATTTGCGTATATTTCGATACTTATTTACGGTTGCTGCAATTGAAGGTAATCGGTACTAGAAGCAACGCAATTTTAATCATAAAATTGCGTAAATTGCGAGAGATCGTCGCATGAGCTGGTATCGACCTCTCAAATGTAAGTATATGCAATTTCGCAAAACTTAATATAGAAGCAGGTCAGTATATATGTTTATAGTGTTGGTACCTACTAAATACGATTATTTTAATGTGATTGCTTACATTTTTTAAGTTAAAACAATTAGAGGAAAATTCTGTACCTAAACATATCTACATAAAAAACTAGAACCTCTTCCTTTTTGGGGTCAGTTAATGAATTGAAAATTTTGAGTGACAATAACGTGTGAATTTACCAAAACTCCTGCGAAGCATGTCAACCTCACTGTGAGTCATCAAGTGGAATCTCATTGAAAATTGTGGGTAAGTACCTATAAGTACATTTCTAAAACAAACTTACCTCTGACACAAAAAAAATTACTAGTAGATAAATATAGATATTTTCAATAATCAATTTAAAATGTTGATAAAAAAACGTTATTACAACTTAAAGGAAGATCTGCTTGCTCTACTAAGCAACTCAACAAAATCGAGTCAGATTTGCAGATACACAAGGCACAATAAATTACTAGCACGTGATCTCCAATCTGAACTGTCTTTTTTTTCGAACAACAGTAAAAAAGTTAACTACTATTTCATTAGGTTTCACAATCGGACAATGTCCGCTCTGTATTAAATAATATTAGATGACAATGAACACTTTTTGTTGCAAACGTGCTTGTTGCTTATTGCAATTGCATCTATAGTTACATTCTCCGTAATTTTGTATAGAGTTACCATATTATTATATCGATTTAGTTCAATATTTGTGATATAAACTTCAATTATAAAATCAATGATCAATTTTTCAGTCAATTTTGCAACGTCGTTTGTCACAATAACGCTGAAGTCAACGACCTGCTACTCCACCGACCTACTATTGCAATGAAAACATTTAATTACGATATGCATCGCATTATCTGGTCACACCGTCACATATTAGCAGGCTGTCTCACGGCTAGCTGCACAGACGCAAGCTGTGAGGAGAAAGTAGCTTATTTGACACACGCAAGATTCATTCGACTTTAATTAGCACATCCATTATTTATTATTTTACACTAAAGTACACAGAAAGCGTATAAATACGTTTCCGATTGGTTTCGTAATAATGCTTTTGCCATTTGATGTAATAGTTCAATTTAAATTGTTGATAATTGCGTATGGCATATGTAGCTGGTATAATATAATCATATTTGGCATAGTCACTTTACGGTTCCAATGTTCAGAATGTGGAAACATTTTACAGTAAGATATTTTTCGATTTGCATAGTATGAAAATATAATCTAATTTCGATATGCATATTATCTATCTATATATATAAAAATCAATGCCACTTTTCGTTGTAATTTTATAACTCAAAAACGGGCTGACCTATCCAATCCAAATGCTTAGGCTTTGTTCGGACTATTTAGTAGATAGTTTACGTGAAGTTTGCAGAAAATCGGTCGAGTGGTTTTCATTTATCACGCAAACGAAGTTGCGCGGGTCAGCTAGTGAATATATAAAATATATCAAAAGATTTTAAGCCCAAGAGCGGGCTATATATTCTTCTCCTGTCTCTCAACCTGTGTACCTGACTAGTTTTCATTAGCCCTGTGGTCAGTGATATGGTCCATGTAACAGACCTCTGAAAAAGCCTGAAGTCTGACTTTAGCAAAGGATCAACGCTCATACAGGAAACTGCAATGCAGTATTTTGGCCTTACCGGCTATACCCGTCTTATATACAGGTGAATTTTTTAAAAGGGATTGGATGGCCAAATCCGAAACTATAAGGAATATCGAAAAATGCTCAAAGGAGTCACGAGCCCGATTTTGATGAAACTTAAAACCTCATCATTAGATTTTTGAAAAACCAATAATCCTAGCTGGGAATCGAACCCATTGATTATGAAAAAATAAACACACCCTATATTTTTACACCATACGATAGTGTTGCTATTAAGGATCTTATTCTGGGAAGTAATGACATACGGCAAACTAAAGGAAAGTACTCATCTTTAACAAAATACAATTTATTTCGCTTACGTTAACTGATTAATTGTTCAACAAAAATCAAAATGTAGACCATTGATTTCAATATATAGCTGGATTCGAGACCTCAAGGATCTTACTGCATTCAATATTATTGATTCCGTTTAGAATATTATCCAAAGAATCATTCTGAGCATGATTTAAAACACGTAATAGTTACGATCTATTTTGGGATTTCGAATGAAACAAACTATGATACAAAATTTAGGTATATGAAATATGAATTCTATTAAAATTCCAAACTTTCCTCAAATTTGCCGTATATCATTACTTCGCAGAATTTGATCCTTATCAGTGACACTATCGTATGGTGTAATAATAAAGGGTGTATTTTTTTTCAAAATCAATGGGTTCGATTCCCAGCTAGAATTATTGGTTTTTCAAAAATCTAATGATGAGATTTTAACTTTCATCAAAATCGGGCTCGTGACTCCTTTGAGCATTTTTAGCTATTCCTTATAGTTTCGGATTTTGCCACCAAAGCCCTTTTCAAAAATTCAACCTGTAGGTCTTAGTAGGTATATCAGATACTCGAAGTTGGAATAGAGAAATCATAAACCACACTAATCTCCACGTGAACGAAGCCGCAGGGCATAGTTAGCTAGCAGTATATTACGTAAATTACGAAGTTAAGTTCAAGGCGCCATTTGTATTCATAGTGTGTCTTGCATAATTAAGTGAATTATGTCCGGTAAATAGATGTACGCGCAGTGATTTGCATAAATAATTACTTTCTAACAACAAATTTACTTTTTTAATTTACATGTCAAAATGCTTCTAAAATAAATGTATGCAAATGGCGGATACTTTCCTGGCATCAAAGACGTGATGGCAATCTCATGACAACGTAATGAATATTTGATGATTTAATTTAACAAAAGCTCCCATAACGGGCCATAACATTTTAAAATATTCAATTTCCACTACTCTACTCCGAAATATTAGCAGTGGCAAAGATGGAAGCACCAGGTGTGCAAAAGAAGGTCCATTACATTACGATCTACAGCCTGGCAAAAAAACTTTAAGCATTATGTGCAACCGTTATAAAGTTTTTGGTAAAATGTATTTATTGTACGTTCGAGTTGTGGTACTTCTTATCTATGGAATTATCTCTTATGGGACATTTTGAAAGCATTTAGTTAATGGAGCCCGCTTTCCCAAACATTTGTTCCATTTCATAACGTTTTCGATAAGTTGTAGACAACATAATAAAAAAATCCCAACAGTTAAAAAATCTTAAAGATTTAAGAAAGTAAGGATTTTAAATTAAGATTGTAAGAAATCAATTTTACGGAATAATGAAATAATGAAGCAGGAAGTTCTTGTAACAACTCAATTGTGTGTCACAGCGCCGCGTGCGCAACTTCCGCTCCTGTCAAACTTATCACATTGTATTTCATTACTTGCTTGCCAATAATTACGTGATAAGAAAGTTTTTGTTTGGATATTTCTTACTCAGTCACGCTTAATTCACATCCCGATCCGGCCGCATTGATTTAGATATCGGCAGCACTTTGAAGTGTTGTAGAATTTAGCACATCATAGAACATTGATCGGCGCCTCAGTACCGTAATTGTGATTGAGAGTTTTACTAAATAGAGGCGTTTAGTTGTAGTGAATGTTGTTTACCTAAACCGTGTTTTTAAGTTTAAGAGCTGTTATTGGCGAAATTACTATGAGAAAAGAAAATTTTCTTATAATCCCTATGCTACCAATAAGTCTGAACAGCGTGATATATTTTTAGCTGTTGCCAAATTTCATCCATAATTTTTTTTATTGAAACAAAAGCATAATCATAATCAGTGTGTCAGAAAGGAGATGAAACAGATTTTTAACTCAACAAAGCAAATATGTGGTTGTGAACAATCAATTCAAATTTAAAAGTCCAACGAAATATGCATATGGTAATTAAATTGTGAAACAAAACAACAAAATATAAACCGTCATCGCGAAAATAGCTAAAGACGTGACACAAATTACATCACAGATTGCATTCATAACAGGAAACGGAGAAAGGTGCTTGTGCCACTTAGCCTGAGGTATCTCTGTTGTCTTATGGTTACGCTAACATCTGCAGCCGTGTGAGTGACTCATTAATCGTCAGTTATTGATTCCATAAGTGGTTGATACCTTCGTCATCAAGTAGGTAACTACCACTTATGAAATCAATAAGTTGTAAGAGACAAAGAGTACCTACCTAATCTTTGATGTATTTTTTGTTGAAATGGCTATGGCACTTTTGACCCGCGTTAAACATTACTAGTGTTATTCTAAGCAGATAGCTATATAAGACGAAGAAATAACAGAGAAGACACTGACTAGGTAACGCCTGAAGAAAAGGAATTACATAGACCTGGATTAGGGAAATTAGGCCCTCGCTCATTCTGTGACTGGCGTTTTGATAAAGTCAGCTACAGTGAGACCACGTTTCAATTTTGCTATCGTTAATGTTCCTGGGAACCTTTTGTTTTTGGTTGTTCATTCAACTAAACAGTAGGTTGACATCAGTTGGAAAGGAATTTACAGGCATTTTCTTCCAGCAAACTACTCGATTCTTTACCAGCTTCCAAGCATTGGTTACATCCAAAGCTCTACAAAACTAGTACCGATTGATAAGAGAAAATTTGTAAGAGTTTTCAGGGTAGTGTCTAACGGTCGTGTTACATTATCGTTATAAACCTTCATATCAAAAGACTGTCAGGGTTTGTGCTAAAAAAAGGCTAAATGCCTTCGCACCTATAGCACAGAAATTCGCGAGATCACATTATTCCTAACGATGCATAACAGCTCTTACATGAGCTGTAGATGTGCAGTAGGTATACGTATGTACAGATACGCTACAATTAATTTCGTTTTAATCGCAAGTTTAAGAACCTCTAAATCAAAGTGAACATTCTAGAAACTTTCATGTATTCATCACATTCGTTTTACTGTTTTAATGATAAATTATTATTATCATCACACGCAATGAAATGCTATGCGCTAACGCGCTGTGCTGCAATGAACAGTCATTGGACACTGCAATTAAAGACAAAATATTTTAAGCCTATGTTGGTAATACGAATATTATCTATATTGTTTGGTACTAGATGGCATCTGCGTAGAATTTTGGTCCCGTTTTCTCTTCCCTTGGGATCTTATACCCGGGATAAAAGTTACCCTTTATGCTATTCCAGACTATAATCTATATCTATCAAATGTTAAGAATACCAATCAGTTCCTTTTAAACTAGCTTATTAGTAGTAGTAGCTAGTAACTAGGTTGTGGAAGATGAGCAATGTACCAAAAGAATGTCAAGAATTAAAAGTAAGACTGTAAAATGAAACATTTTTTTTATATTTAGCTCGCCCAAATTGACGTCGCCACCAGCCTGATGGTAAGCCGTGGCGCATCTAGCGATTGGGAGCCAGTCTCACAGTCCGTAAGACTTTCGACAGTGGTCCTCAAGTTGACATAAGCAATTATACGGACATGTTAACGTGAGTGAAATCCTACATGAATGCTATGCCGCCGGACTCCTACAGACTAAAAACCACACGTATCCCACCTAACAGCCTACGGTTGGGAGCCCCGGGTAAACCCTTGGAAGGATACCCCAGGACTCCCAACAGAATTATATGGACATTAGGCTTAAGACAAGGCCTTCATATGCAAATGTTAATAATAGGTACTCTTAGGAGAATAATGATGTCTTGCATGTAATCATGTCAACAAATTAACAAGCAAATACAGTTTTTACAAGCCACTTATTGGTTGCGATCATGTAATGATACCATCAATCAACTTAAATAGGAAACAGGTACTTTTCTTCCTATAGATATGAAGTGTATTTTGAATTAAAACTCGATGTCGTGACTTGTCAGATCGAAGAAATATGTCTTCATATTATCCTTGTGCGATAAGGTTTCTACTGATTCAACGACTGAATGACAAAATAAGGACTTTATTTTCACTCATGGATGCTACAATGCGAGAAAGGATGAACATGTCTGACACAGTGACATTTTTTTAACGTTTGGAAAGTCTACATGGATGCTAAGCCGGACTCCTACCGATTATCCTCCTACACGATGACTTAGAACTGTCTATTGCCGGGAGTTCCGGGTAAGCCCTCGGAAGGACGTCCCAGGGTTACATATAGAAGAATTACATAAAGCTGGTTTGAAATTTATTATCTACTATCAAATATTGACTTCGGTTAGTACCTACATTGTACAAGATAAGATCATCTTGGTATTTATGAGATGTTATCGAGAACGAGTTGCAAAAAACGAATAAGTGAAATCGGAGCGATGAGTTGCATTTATAAAGATGATACGTAAGAGTGAAATAATAATATAACCGGAGTTTTTTATTATTAAGGTAGGTAAACCTGAGTAAAACAATAGTAAAATTTATGAATCCTACTAAATGCAATCTCATAATGTCTTATAGAACACTTGGCGGATTTCATACCACCTCAGAGTCCTAATACGGTCCGGTGTCGCACCGTTTTCCATATCATATCTTTTTCATTAAAATAACAAAAATAATACTATTAAATGGAGACTTTTCTATTTTAGGAACGAATGGAAATAGAGATTCATTTTAATAAGCACATGAAGACGATTATAGATTCTCCGGCCTGGATGATGACCTAGAATAGGTCCTTGCTGAATGCGGCAAACATTGACCATAAAAATGTTAAGATGACAATTAGCAGATATCTACGTCCAGCTCTCGGGACCATAATTATGTTAAGATGATAATTAGCAGATATCTACGTCCAGATCTGGACTGCAATTTCAGCGAATGACTGTATTCTAGAGTTGAATGAAGCTGCAAATAATAATCGCAGAATATGTTACGTATTTACAAGCGTGTTACTGTGAGTATCTCGTAATTATAGCGTCCGCTTTCTGCCGCTCCAATGAAGATGAAACGCTTTTTGTGGGCAATAATTATATTTCTGTCTGCGCTCTTTGCCTCATACATTATGTAAGATCTTCAGACGGCTTGTTGGTATATCTATTATGATTTCTATTTTTAGCAAAAAATTCATTAAATAAAAGTAATTACAGCATAAGAAGCGAATACGTTTAGTATTTCAAAAAAATATATTATTTTAAATTTATGAAAGTACCTATGCAATTTTATTACAAGAATATGAAGTTTATAATCTAGAAGATATTTGATATCAGCCAACATTAGGAAGCTGATTTTTTGAATTGCCAATTTTTGGATATGGCCACAAGATGGTTGTAAACACAATAATTGAAATTCAATCGTCTATAACTTTAACTTATAACTGGTTCTAGAAAATCAGTTATTATAATGTACTTACTCTCGGTCCCGTGATGGCGCAGACCGCATGCGCCAACAATAACAATTGACAAAAGCTCCTCATACTGCTCTCAATAACCAGAGCGGCTGAGTATCATCACACAACACACCACAATCCTGTCTAAATAGTTCTTAAGTCACGAATAAATTTAAGAAGAAATAAAAATCACTACACGTCACTGTCAATTCGAGATAATTCGAATTTCAAAAAGAGATTATTGGCGGTAAAAGTGAAATGTCACTTTGACACTCGGAGTCGCGGTTCGCTCGCAATCGTGGCTGCTGTCGGCACGGTAATACCGCGAGCGGCCTGCACCTGTCAGTTTTACCATCCCCTACTCTTCATGCCTCTACTAGTTTCGAAAGGATTTTTATCACTGATGAGAATTAAGACAGACATCTTCGTTCATGTTGGGATGCTAATTGACTGTTGCACAAATATGTTACCATAGCTAAAATGGCAGTAAATACCTACTAGACCTACCTATCGATTTATTAACTGCATTATAAATATACGTTAAGTATTAATTTTGAAATTTCCGTTGCATTTTATGTCGTGGTTCTATAATAAAATATTAATGACATCTATTTATTGTGAAACGAAGTTCGTACCCCTTTTTAAAAAGTTGCGCAAGTGGACGAAATTTGACATAGGTACCTACTTAAAGTTTCAATAGAAAAGACATGCGTAAAGCTACATTAGTAGCTTTGGTGTAGGTTTTTGTAGATAGGTTGTAATAATAAATAACCAATAAATATTATGGGATATAGTCATGCAATAACACTTGCTAAGTTGTGCACAACACCGTCTAGCCCAAGTTAATATTATAACCCGTTCGCTCTAAGTTTGCGGCTGGCGATGGCGTAGTAGAGGCTGGTGTAGAGACGTAGTAGGTATGGGAAGCGACCGGCAAACTAAGAGCGAACGGGTAAACATACGTAAATCCATCGATGGATTTGTTTAGTGGATTAAAGTGGAATAGAGCAGTATTTAAATGAACCAAACATTATTTAGTAGGTATACTATACATAAAAAATATTCAAACTGCGAACACTAGTTGCGGATCCCACAAATATTTGTTCCTATCCGCGAATAGAATCCGGGTCCTCAACACAGATGCAGTCGCATGCATTTACCACTCCGCCACCGAGGTAGTCTCACGTTGTTATGCATTCATTTTGGAACATCGTTACATCATAATCGTGTTTCTAGATTAAATATCAGTGTCACAGAACCAACAGATGACATTTCAACCATTTCAACAACAAAGATTTAGAGATGAAATCTTTTATAAGGTTGGATGTATCTACCTACATTTCGGAACTTTCGTAAAAAGTTAAATTTGTTTGCGGTCACACTTGACCGGCTCTTGATAAACAAGAACAAATAAATACCATTGTGTTGTATAGTATTTAAATACCCAGCTGTCTTTTTCGTTACAATTTTACTTTTTCCAATTATTTAATCTTATGCTCTCCTCTCATCGGCCTTCTGGAAGAAACAGAGTGGCTTTTTTTTAACGTGAGGAAAATCCTACATGGATGCTATGCCAGACTCCTACCGACTAAAAACGCCACGTATCGTACCTAACAGCCTACGGTTGGGAGCCCCGGGTAAGCCCTCAGAAGGATACCCCAGGGGCCCAGGAAAACAGAGTGCCTAGTGAGAGTTTTAGCGAGCGCCTATCGTGATTCACGGTCTACTGTCTCTGCCTACCCCTTCGGCGATAAATTTGTGACTGTATAAATGTATGTAATCAGTGAGTTGCCACAACTATTTAGCATTTATGATATACTAGCTGAGCCCGCAACTTTGTTTACGTCACATAAGGTGTATGAAAGGAAAGGTATTTCTTCATCAGAGTCATCAAGCAGCGTCTGAAACTGCCCTGTTTGCTTAATCATAAAAGAGCTTAATGATTAAGTTTAGGTTCACTCACATGCAAAGAAACCCCTACAATTAAAATTTTCAAAATATCTGATTCTTAAAAGTGTTATAACTCTTTTATTTCTAAACCGATTTACATAAAACAAACGCTAAATGTTAACTGGAGCAAACCTCAACACAATAAAAAAACCGCATTGCAATCGGTTGAGCGGTTACTGAGATTAGCGTGCACAACCGTACAGACAAACAGATATACAGACATACAGACATACAGACATACAGACAAACAGACAAAAATTCTAAAAATCATTGTTTTGGGTTCTATTGCGTTCATAAAGCCCCCCTATAATATTTTTTCTTATTTATCTTCCATGTACAGACTGCGACCTGTTACGATTTTATTATATGTATTGATATTGATATTGATATTGATTGATTGATTGATGATACTAGCTTATCAATGTAGGCTTCTTTTTTTTTTTTTTTTTTTTATTAACTAACTACAACTACAGACGCTTGGTCCGTACCATTTTTTAATTAGTTTATATATGTATCATCAATGTAGGCTTACCTATGGCGGGTTTATAACTTTACAAGTAATTTTAATTTAGTTTGATGTAAGGTTTCCTGTAAGTAGCGTTTTATAAATCGACCGTACCTATTGCAGTAATTTTATTTCATTTGCACATAGGCACGGTAATGTCGGTATTTCAATTTTAGTGAAGAAAGCTAACTTCATTAGGTACAGAACAGAATTCCCCTATTGATAGGTCGTGAGCATTGTTTGTGATTGCTTAAAATAGTATTTTGTAACCTTTTTAATTGAATTCTCTTAAACAATTTGATCTGTATCCAGAATTAGGTACCCTACCATTCGGTTAGTCATATTTCTTACCAACGTCTTAGAAGTTGTGTTTGAGGCCCAGAAAAAGCTTCATGATTCCTTTACTCATCAAAGCGATTGGACGAATGATGAGTGCATTACCAACATGACCTAAATAAACTAGAATAGTGCCAACATAACAACAAAATAGCACTCAGATTTTGAAAAACGTGTAGGATATTTCGCCACCTATCTTTTATGGTAATATCTTTTCATCGAATCAGAATATCAGTGTCGAAACATCATGGCCTGTAATGTTCCATGAAGACAATGGAAAAGGAGTCGTTATGCCATGGGTTGTGAACGGGCGAAGGCGTGGCGTACATACAGCCAAGCACTAATTGAATGTTGTGCACCATTTAAGCTCGTATTGTGTTGAGTGTTGTAAGTATCGCAAATTGACGGCTATTGTTGTACGGACTATGGCTGGTTGGACTTCTTCATCTGAGTGTAAAGTCTTAGATTCTTTCAATATCTCCTGAATCTTAGAGACTCTCTGGTGTGCTGTTGGGAACAGTTGTGATATTTTTACGCTAGTTTCTTGTCTGTCAAGGTGTCTCTTAGACCCAAACCTCTAGTAGAGGTTTGGGTCTAAGAGACACAGGTTAATATTTAACCGTATTACCGGATTGCTGACAGTCACCATCGACCCTCTCATTCGCTATGGTAAATATGGCAGCCCATTAACTGCATAATAGACATTGCAAACCTCGTAATGGCATAATAGGCATAACTTTTATAGTAGTTACCTATAAGAATAGATGTGTACCAACCAGGAAATTAAATTTAAATAGGATATTGCTACACATGGGAGGCATTAATTAGTTTTAAGTAAAAAATAGAATTCAATAACACTTTCAGTACCTAGTCATTGTTCGGCCATCCGCCCATTGATTTTAAAACGGTAACTAATGCGAGCATAATGATTTCATTTATTATCTGTTGCAATCTGTCAAATTTCAAATTAGGAACTGGCCATAGATAGCAGATTTCATTAGGTATTTATCTTAGAAATCACAATGGCTAGATACCTAACAAATATATCCGCTATATTTTAGAAAACGCCTTTCTATTAAACTATTAATAATGAATTAACATTTTTATTATTGAATATTAATTGGCAATAAATTTTAATGGAAACTTGTAGGTATCTACTTCAATAGTGTTATCAGATATCATCACTTATTCAACCAATTTATAAAAACTAAAAGAAGCCTTTTTTACGTGTTTGTGATGCTATACCGGACTCCTACCGACTAAAATTGCACGATGCCTTACAACTTCGGTCGGCAGTCCCAAAAGGATGTCCCATCCCATGATGACTGAAAGAAGCCTAGAACGCAATGAGCTAACGGTAGGCAGGTGGCCATACTTATAGGTACTCAAACTCCTCACCGGGATAATCACCCTCCGTCCACTTGGATCCATTCAATGTATCCATTATTGGATCAAAGTACACTTTTTCCTCCACCTGAGTCCATCGTACCAGTCTATTCCAAATACTGGATTCTAAGACATTTTAAGGTGCACCATCAGTCTGGTTTTCAAAAAGCACTAGATTTCGGAATGAGTAAAGGTATCTACTATGAAACTCTTTAGAGTGTCAATGACTGCCTGAGTGGCGCACTCAGTAGTGTAGTGTGTGCAGTTCGATACCAGGGTCGTTACAAATATTTGTGTGATCCACAAATGTTTGGTTCAAAGTTTGGGTGTTTTCTATGTACAATATGTATGTATTTAGAAAGATTTAAGTATGTCCATCAGTCGTTTAGATCTCATTGCACAAGCTTATTAAGCTAAATTCGGGCTAGATGATGTTGTGTGAGAATGTTCACAAAACTACTCAATCTTTTAACATCCTAGATACGAACCATGTCAATGATACGAATGCAATATCCTGTAGAAGCATTGAAAAGTTACAAATAACATGTATACTGTTTGTTAGACAATGGGCTCTGAGAGTTGGAGTATGGAGATCAGATCTTGAAGTGTTGATGGTTCTGATATCGACACAATGAGTTATGTGTGGCATAAATCGCTATGGTTGCTATTTTTACAAAAAACAGCAACAGCATTAAGGCATCGTATTTTGAATAATATGTTCCAGCTTCGTAAGTAATGTTTCGTAACTGTCCTTTTTCTTTTTTAATGTGAGGAAATATTCCATCGATGCTATGCCGAACTCCTACCAACTAAAAAACACACGTATCCTACCTAACAGCCTACGGTTGGGAGCCCCGTGTAAGCCCTCTGAAGGATACCCCAGGACTCCCAACAGTTCGTAACCGTCCTACTGCTAAACTATGAGACGATACCCACAAAGTACTCTGTTTACTTTGATTCCTGTAAATCAGTGTCTATTGCAATCTGCTATAGGTCCTGGTTTACTTTAGGAAGGTCTTGAGTTATTACGAGGGTTTGGAACTAGAGTAGCGTAAGGGTAAAATTAGAACTTTTCATTTGGGTAGCTATTTCGCTAGCATCAGAATATTAATACCTAGCTCGAATTCGGTAAAGTCTCAGGTTAGATTTGGTGTCTTGGAACCTGCATCGAAAATAAAAAATAATAATCAGAAACTAAAGAAAACAATCGGGATCAACATCTCAAAACGCTTTCGAAGAAAGGAAAACCTACTAAATGCTACTTACCACAGTCATGGGTTATCATTAGCAAACACTGATATTATGCAAATCATTTCTTATAGACATAAATGCGCAAATATGCTAAAGGAAAATACAACATCTATAAAACTTTTGTAGCCTACAAATAAAAGAGTTATTCAATAAACAAGAAGGCGGATCAAGCAACGGACTGCATATTGCGCAAAACTAAATACATACTGCTAGTAATACTGGCAGTATTTATTATTTTTCCAATCTAATTTTACTGGACTATTTTTTATATCACTAAGGTGGCAGACAAACATATAGCTCACCAGATGTATTGGTGGTCACCGAAGCCTAAAGACGTTTGTAATAACAGCCTCACCAGAGGCGCTACACTCGCGCTGCCGATCTTGTAAAAACCTTCTAAGACCCTTTTTTAAAGCGGAAAACCGGGGCAGGGAGATCATTCCGCAATATACATAATTTAGGTACTTGCTTATTCGTGTTGGCAGCATAATAATCCTGTGCTTAGCTTAGCATACCTAGTAGAAAACTAGTTCAATGATAAGCTTCATTTAATTCCATGTTTTTCAATTGTTGTCTAGGTTCGTGTGTGAATTAATTCCAAAATATTCATGACGTGAAACTTTCATTCAAATTTTAGATGCTATCAACTACTGTCACCATTTTCCATCTTTTGTGAACAATAGTGTTAAGAAATGTCTTCATAATAATCATAAATTCAGTGGTGTAGAGTGTGACCCGCAAACTACAAATTTAGTCGCTAGCACTTTTTTTTAAATTTCATGAACGAGCTAATTTAAGCTAATTTATTCACAGCCTGAGTTAAAATTTTGATTACAGTATTTTGTACTTAAATTGTCCGTCACTTTTATATGATCCTCAAATATTATATTTTTATCAGTGTTTATTTTTTTTATTTCATTTACTGTTTACAAATTTAATGAAGTTAATTTAGGTGTTTTTAGGGCTTTGTAGCCAAAAGGTAAAAACGGGAGGAGACTATTACATATACATATCTTACATCGGGGGCTGACGAAGTCAGCAACACTTCGACCCAGTGGGATCTTTTGTGTTTGCCCCTACCTTAATGTTTCTTACTCTTTGAAGAAGTGGTCTATTAGCGCGGTGATCCCACTAAGAGGAAGAAACCTGTATTCTTCCGGTTTGGGATAAGCATTCCCAAGGAGGCTCATACGCTTCGCTGCTAAGACGTCGCATTCGCACAGGATGTGCTCCATAGTTTCCCTGACATCACCGCAGGCTCTGCAGTCGTTATTTGAAGTGATCTTCATTTTAAAAAGCATGTCGTTTGTTCCGTAATGCCCTGTAAGGGCACCAACCACAGCTCGAGCTTTGCTTCTTCCATTATTCAATATAAATTTTGAAGCCTCATTGGTTCTGCTACTTATGAATTTCTTCGAATGTAGTAACCCTTGACTGATATCCCACTCTTGCATGTGTTTATTATCAGCATAATCCTTAGCGGCCTTTATGAATGTGCATGCTGGTAGGCCCATACATGGTTCAGGTCCAAGCATGGCATTTGCCGATCCTGTCCTAGCTAGCTCATCGGCCTTCTCATTTCCTTTTATTCCTACATGGCCTGGGACCCAGAGCAGTCGCAGCTTGTTCCTGCGGCCCAGTTTGTTTAGGGTTTTCACCGCATTCAGGACAAGTTTTGAGTTGACCTTGTAGGAATTTAAGGCCTTTAGTGACGCTTGACTGTCGCTAAGAATGTAGATGGTCTTGTTCTCTACACTCCTTTTCAGATTTTCCTCTGCGCATGCTATGATGGCATACATCTCGGCCTGGAAGACCGTGGTGTACTGACCCAGGCTGCTCCAAAGTTGTGAAGATTCTGAGTAAATACCTGCTCCTGTACCAGATTCCGTTTTTGAACCGTCTGTGTACCAGATGAGGCAGTCTGCATCTGGTGAGCGCAGTTCCTGCTTCCAGTCTTCCCTTGTGGGGACATGTATTTTGAAGTTTCTTTTGAAGATTCTTATGCACGGCATAGCGTCGCTAATCATATGCATCTTCCTTTGAATCTCTTCATTAAGCTCCATTTTTGTATGCCGCGTTGTTGGCCTATTGCAGTTAAAAGCGCCTGCCGTTTTTAGTCTGTATAAGGTTTTGATCGCCTCCTGTTGTATGAAGATGTGAAGAGGGGTTAAGTTTAGTATTATATCTAACGCCTTTGTAGGCGTGGACTTAAACGCTCCTGTGATAGCCATAGTGGCCATCCTCTGTAGTTTGCCCAATTCTATGTTCTATTCGAGGAGACTATTAGGTATAGAGACTCCGCGGTCCGCCTGTTTGTCACTAAACTGTCTCACCTCGTCTTCTTCATTCTATCTCACGGACTGCTAAAAAATGTTTTATTTTTACAGAAATTATGTGTGTTCTTCTTTTCTATTGCCGCTATAAAACATAATTTTATTGATATACATACATATATTCCATTTTAATATTTTTTTACTATTGACAGTTCGTGAATGGAACGAGGGTTGACGCCATATTTAGGACCATTGTCTGTCATTTTTTCATTCATCCACCACACACTGTCATTAGTAGGTAGGAACATAATGACATTCCTTGATTCCCACGTCATTAAAACTGATCATGTCTGGTCTGCTTGTTACCAATTACTACACAATAATTACCAATTAATTCAAAAACTTGCAAATAAATTTCACAATGGCAAGTAAATACACTTAAATATCAGTTAATGAAATCTCAGTTTTAGTCTGTAACTAACTCAATATTGCAGATTAGATCTCTTTAGCGTTCTAAAAATAGGTTTGAGTATTGTTCAAACGCTTTAAAAGCAATTACTAGATATTATCTGTATTTTATGCAAATTACGGCCAAGTTGGCGGGAAATCGATCAACCGGTGCCTGGTTCCGTTTTAGTGACATTGACAAACAAAAATAATTTGCAACGATGTTTAATGATCTAGGGGTCATTAATGATTTTTTAATTCGTTACGGCAGCACCTCAGGTTTCAGATTTCTGTGAGACGCACGACTTTAGGTAGCCAAAGGAATAAGAAGAAATTGCCTTAGAATCGATTGCACAAGCTTGGCTTCGGTAACATTTCCTATAGGCTGACACAATAATATGAGTGAGTACCTTGAGAAAGTGTGTTGAACTAAATCATATAGTCTAATGAGAATGCATTAATATTAATTAATACTGCAGACTGCTTAAATATCTACATCAGCTCAACATAAACCAATGGGCTGCAATCCGGGAAGTAGGGACAAAAATTGTCATGTAGGCTAAGTCGTTTTAAGAAAGATCATTAACAGATTCAGAACCAAGTTCATGCAAAAGTAACATAGAGAAAAGTAAGATATCAAAGATTTATATTATTTGATTTGAATAAGCGGGGAGTTTATTGCCGTAAGGGCCATGTCCACCTGGAAGTTTATGAAATTTTCACTAGGTTCCGGGCCAAAACGGATATAATTATAATATGTTTGTAAAATCTAGCAACCGTGCTCAGTGTTTCGTAAATTTCCATTTCCACGTTAAGTATATGGGCTTCGGAAAGCACGTTAGGTCTTTGATCCCGGCTGCTATAATATAAAGCAATGAGTGAACGGACACAAGAAGTCAAAATGGTAAAAATAGAACTTTGGTAAAAACAAAACTGATTAGGTACTTATGCTGAAAACAAATGAAGAAAAGGACAAATTTAAAATACTTTGTTTGCAATTTAAGAAGATGATTAAAAGAATGAGAGATGCCATTTCAGCAAAGGCTCTTGCTCTTATGTGGCAGAGGTGAGTAAAGGGACCACAGGTACCTATCAGAAAAGAGTCTGTTTTCTGATTTCTGTGAAAGGAACATTTCAATACTGTATGTACCTTGGGTCCCCGACTTTTCTCGTGGTCCCACTAATTAGGGTTTCGTAGCCAAATGGCAAAAACGGAACCCTTATAGATTCGTCATGTCTGTCTGTCTGTCCGTCCGTGTGTCACAGCCACTTTTCTCCGAAACTATAAGGTCTATGCTATTGAAACTTGGTAGCTAGATGTATTCTGTAAACCGCATTAAGATTCTTATATAAAACTAGAAAAAAGCAGTAAATTTTGGGGGTCCCCATACTCAGAACTGAAACTCTAAATTTTTTTTTCATCAAACCCATACGTGTGGTGTATCTATAGATAGGTCTTCAAAAATGCTATGGAGGTTTGTAACATCATTTTTTTCTAAAGTGAATAGTTTGCGCAAGAGACACTTCCAAAGTGGAAAAATGTGTATCCCCCCCCCTCTAACTTCTAAACTAAGATAAATCTAAAAAAAATATATGATGTACATTGCCATAAAAACTACCAACGAAAATTAGTTTGAACGAGATAGGGCTGTTAGTTTTTTTTTAATACGTCATCAACCGCAATTTCCGGTTAGAAAAATCACTACCACTGCGAACGTGTTAAAATATCAATCAAAGTTACAACGAACTATAAGAACTTTTATATTATGTTACTTGCTGCTACGAAACCCTTCATGGGCGAGTCCAACTCGCACTTGGCCGGTTTATTTTTACCTACATTCTATAAAATGCTATTTTCAAAACCAATGAAGATGGACGAAAATAATTATAATAGTTTAAAAAACTAAAAAACACGCTTGGATTTAGGTCACGTGATAATTTTTTTCGTATCCCATTCAGCAGACCCTTTCATTTAATACCCATATCATAGGGGTGCATTTCAATTTAGCCAATCCGCCATCTTGGATGTCCGCCATGTTGGATTTAAGTCACGTGACTATTTTTTTCGTATTCCTGACAGCAAACCCTTTCATTTGATACCCATATCATGGAGGTGCATTTCAAATAGCCTGTCCGCCATCTTGGACGTCCGCCATATTGGATTTAAGTCACGTGACTATTTTTTTCGTATTCCTGACAGCAAACCCTTTCATTCGATCCCCATATCATGGGGGTGGATTTCAAACAGCCAGTCCGCCATTTTGGGGATGCCGCCATATTGGATTTGTAATGACGTTTTTTATCTAGTCATGCAATGTCATCAGAACTCAGAGCGCGTGCAAAATTTCAGCCTGATCGGAGGACGGGAAGTGGGTCAAATTAACATTCCAAGATTTTCTTACACACATAGTTACAAGTGAAGCTAATAAAAGCGTGTTAAAAATGAAGATCGACAAAACATATTGAGATCGATAAAACAAATGAAGATCGATTTGATATAGGTACATACAGGATGAAAGTTTTTACAGCCGTATAAAATAGTGGGACCACGAGAATACAGAGTCCGGTGTTCTCTTAGTGAGAGATCTGTAATTGAAAACTACCCCAATAACAGCATAGAAAGACGTCATCCTCGAATAACCTAAAACAAACTTATTCTTGAGCACTCACTTTCACCAATGACCTTGCCGGAGAAAGTGGCATAACCGGCCAATTCGCGTCGTCTGCACACACGGAGATATCTCCCGAGGACGTATGACCGTTGTTACGTAGCCGTGTTATAATGTTACATAACCACTAATAATGAGATCATTATGTTTGTCTGTGAATGTAATTTAGACTGGTGCTAGTTATTGCTTGCGGCTGTTCGTGTGCATTAGGTGGGTATTGTTTTTTTAAATGTGAGCATTTGTTATTAATGGACAAATAACGAAAGCGGTTATCAATCTAATATTATACAGAACTAATGATGATATACCGAAAAAAAATATAATTCTGTTTCATTATCTTGCCTGCTTGAGATTTTTGGGTCTCACTGGGCGCACTTGCTAACTGCCGAGGTCATGAGCGCCATAAGAGAGGGCTCGGACATTTTTGCATCTAATCTCTCTACGATCTTCTCCAGCCTAGAAAAGATCGTAAGGAGAGCCGTCAGGAACAAAGCTCGAATGACCTATAGACTAGGCGTTTGAGCTATCAGAACAACCGCTGGAGCAGTTTATCTATCTCATGATTGTCGAGTTTACCCTTCAAATACCGAATCAGTTTTTGTTCGTTTACAACAGTTGTGGTTATAAATAAAATGGAGTCAGCTTATTCAACTATAGACATAATTTGGAAGACTTCATTAGAATCTAATCTGTGCCATCTTTATTAACTTCCTACGTCTTCAATAACTTATTCGCTAAATATGAGAAATCTGAGATGAATCCGATATTGGCAAAACGAGTTAGGTTTTCTATTTTAATAGATAATATTTTAATAGATATTGAAATACTTCTGTATTAAATACTCCATAGCTTTTATCTATCTAATCGGCCAGAACGAGCCCAAAAGGTTTTAGTGAGCTAAGCCAACTGTGGGCTTGGGTTTGTAATGGTTTGATGCTGTATACCCCCATATAATGACTACCGCACTCCTTCACCGACACTTTACCTTGTACCTATGTCTAGGAATGTAATCCTCTACATTGCAACCAATTTGCTGTATTAAAAACACCTCCATAATATCGTTGAAAGATATTTTTAATTATGACCACACTAAGAAGACATGGCTTCGCATAGCAGTGCTCTGAGTCTTCATGCGACGACGACCATGAAACGTTTTCAGGTTTTAGGTGTAGGTACAGTATTTTTGATATTGGGGAACATCCAGTTCATTTTGCTCTTTGTGCAGTTTCTAGAAATTCAAATTCCTACCCTACTTTACTCTGGATTCTGGTTAAACCAGCGGCATTTCGTGCTGAGATGATTTTAAAAAGTAAAACACAAAACTATTTACATACTTTTTTTGTAGAACCTCTTCGGAGAACAGTCTACAAAGCAATTATTATCGCTATCGTGTTTCGCTCAATTACCCGCGTCTGTAAAGTTTCCCAATTTTACTTGAAATATTATTGTACAGAAGGTTAAAGTGATCATCAATAAGCAGTACCTAGGTTTAATTTATTAAAAAGTGCTGACCTTGTAGCTTCACATACGAGCATAGATATTAACGATTAGATAGACAGATAGTTGATTGTTTTGACGTTGAAATTAACAAATTTGTCTATGGTAATGCAACCGTCCATTTAAATGTTCAATAAACAAATTGGGAAACTTTAAGATTTTGTAATTTTGAAAAATTATGGAAGGTAAATTAATTGGAAAGGAATATTCACATATGGACATATTCTGGTTTTAACAATGATATTCTGTAATAGTAGAATAGAGTGGGATGCGGGGTCCTACTAACATCTTAAGGACCCCAATGGGTCGGATCCTCCTCGTGGTGCATCCTGGGCAACGGAGTAGCGACCACTCCCCTTCCTCTGTGGGGGAGTTGTGCTACTCTGGCTAATTCCGGCCGAGGCGGGAGTAACCCACCTGTGGGTTGCTCGGTGGTGTGTGTTGCTGCCGGCCGTGCCGTTATTCACGGCCGGCAGCAGCAATGCTGGGTCGCCGTCGCATCGCCACCTTTGCTGGCGAGACGATGGCGGCAAAGTGGGAGAGGCACTGCGTGGGGGGCGGGAGTTCGGGTAAATGCTCCCGCCCTGCCATGCAGTTCGGGCTGCCGGCCGTGAATAACGGCGCGACCGGCGGCAACAGTGCTGGGCCGCTGTCACCTCGCCAGTTGGCGAGGTGATGGCGGCAAAGCGGGAGGTGTACTGTGCGGGGGAGCGGGAGTAATGGATAATGCTCCCGCTCTGCCGTGCAGTTCGGGGGCGCCGCGGTGAGGAGTCACTGCGCGCCCCCGATTGTTTCTTGACCGTGGGCGTAAGGTCGGGGGACCCCGCCCACCAACGGTCACATGGCGGTGGGCACCTTTCCCGTGTTCCGGGGGTGCCCATTAGCGCACGCCTGCGCCAGCCGCTCTCTGTCTCCTCTATTACAGAGGGGCGCTCGAGAGCGGTGCAGGCGTTGTCTTCAGCTCCATAGGGAGCTTTGGGGAGCCGCCCATCTGGCTCCCCCGAGGAGAGCCCCGAATAAACGGGGCGCCCCTAGCCGGGTCGACGTGAATAATCTTTTGATATCCCTCGGCCCGGCTAAAGGGTGAGGAGGAACACCGCGGGGTTTAGTGGGTAGGACGGTCCATTCCGGACCGGGCCGGGAGTCCCACACACCATCCCAGCTGCCCCCGCAGCTGGGATGAAGGCGCGTAAATGCGTTCCCAGCGTCAAAAAAAAAAAAAAAAAAAAAAAGTAGAATAGAGTAGAGAATGTGTTAGGCTTATTTTATTAAGTTGCTCGTGAACATGGAACTTCCCACACCGATTGTTTTCATGAAGACATTTCAAGTAATCTGCAGCGGCTGCAGCGATCCTTTCTTGCGATATGTTACAGTTCACACGAAAATTAACAAGTTTGTTGATCCTTCAGAAACCAAATGGTATAATCCTCTTGAACTTCACATGGCAGGGACACGAGGTGGGTGGGCTCGTATCGTCTCGTGTCTTCCCTCTACCTTTATGTCCAAATACCGTAAATTACCGTAGAGGGTGGATGATTACGAAACGCTTTAGCGACTGCAGCTCACTAGGGGACATTTTAGTCCTCATCCCACCATGCCTCTGCCAAGGCCAAGCTAGATGTGGATGATGCATATTCTGCAATCTGCAGCGTGAAAATGTCGACTCGAACGGCTGCCACAAGGCCATGCTTTCATCACAAATGCAACGGCGAATCGCGTACTTTGAATTTTTGTAAAAGGCACTTATAGAGCAGTAAATATCTACCTTTGACGTATTAAATAATAGCCTCTATCGTAAAATACTTTCATAACAATGATATTACGACCATTCACTTTTACTTTTTGTAATATCTATCTTCAATTGTAACAAAAGTAAATCATAATGTTGCCGATTGCTACCGTTTATTGTGCAATGTTAACAACCATTTTCACATACATACTTAAATGATAATGACGAAAGTTGCTTAATAAAGTACCTATTACTCCGTAATTGAATAATACTTACCTAGTTTAGGATCGTTTAGGTACATGATGTAATTGTGACGAATAATATCGTATCTATTGTGACATTGAAGAGGTGAACTTACGAAGTGGTTTGACTTATATGCCGAGTCCCATCGGCCACCTTGCCTAATCTAAAACCAAGCTAGAAGACGACTTATATTATTTGGAGGGGAAATTTTAAAGTATGGCAGTTCAATCAAACACACCACTCTGTTAGCTTTGCTATAGGATCCTCTCGCATTCATCTAAATATAAGTCTTAGTATATAACGTTACCTGAAAATGTTAAGTAAGCCTAACGTTACCTGAAAATGTTAAGTTAGCATATTAAGATGGTATAACGTTGAAGAGTTGACAGAAAACGACCTAAACGGGTTTTGGTAAGCGTAAGGTAAGGCGAACCTCTGCTAGATGGACAGAAATACAGAAAAGACTCAAAGCCCTCGTGAAGTAACTAAATACGAAAGGCTCAAAACTGCGACGAAAATTGTTAGAGGCCTATTGAATATTGTATAAGTTGACAAGTAGATAGTGTTTTCAAACACTTAAAATTTTTTATGTACATGTAGGTATATGAGTCACAGAGCAAGGCATCAGAGTGTATCAAAAAGTAAGTACCTAATTGAATTAATCCCTGTACAAAAAGATGTAATGTACTTAATGTATTTTTTTATAAGCGTGTGTAATTTATAGTCGACAATAATGTTGTTTTGATGTAAAATCTCTTTATTACTTGTGCATAAGATGCTGAACACAACATCAGAGAAAGCAACAAAAATTAAATGAACGTAATAAGAATTTTGTATTCTCAGCACTTACACGTTTTATAATAACTATTCATAAGATATAATTATAATATGAAGCGCTCGTGGTCCCGCGAACTCGATGTTCTGTAAACGATCACTGCAGCTTAGGCTATGTTCGGTCCTTGGATGGGTACACCACGTGACCACTTTGTTCCATTTATTTGCGAGCGTTTCCGTGATTTGGAAAGCACTTCAAGCCGTAGTCAATAACATAACAGTCATTAAGTTGAAAGCCTTATGAACAGCTTGAAAATTTTCAACAGAGGGTCGTCACAACCTGCGCCAGGGGCGGCTGTGCGTGAGTAGCCTATGGCCTATGGCCCACCAGATGTACTGGTGGTAACCGTAGCCTAGAAGAAACTCGTTCCCGGAATAAAAATAGGTGCCAGCTCACGCTAAGCATACAAATACCCAGGCTCTAATAAAGGACCCTTAAACCCTTCCCAAACCAAGTATGTTGGAGTAACAAACATCATAAAATCGTCACAAGCTTTCATACTGATGATATTAGAAGTAGGACATGTACCTACCTATTATTAACAATACGGTTGGACAGCAAATTATATATTCGTTAATTTCTAGTAATAATGGAAATATCAAGTCAAGACTGCCCCACCCTTCAACATAAGAATGCAGGATACCAGAAATACCTTCAGTTCTTGATTTATAAAGAATTTATTATCTTTACATGATACTTCAACACAGCCAATGTAAAGTGTGAAGCATAAAAAAGGTCTTTATTAAATACACCTACTGTCCGACTTCGATAGGCTGGAATTTTGGACAGAATTGGAATGGCAAAAAGTTCATCAAATCCTGTCTGCCAAAGATGGAGCTTCGCTGGTTTTGTCAACAAGGTATACCCACATTGCAGGTGAGGTAGGTAGTCTTAAATCATCTAGCCTCTTTATATTCCCAGCTATGATCATAGTCTCGAGAATGCATAGTGATAAGAATGGATAGCATCAATAGGCGAGGCCGCAGTCGTACCCGTAGGTCTGTTGGGAGTCCTGGGACATCCTTCCGAGGACTTACTCGGGGCTCCCAACCATAGGCGTTACGTGAGTTTTTTTTGTCGGTAGGAGTCCGGCATAGCATCCATGATGGATTTTCCCTCACGTTAAAAGAAAAGAAAGGATCAATGTGGCGTACCCGGGAATTCCGACCGTAAGCAGATCTTTCGGCAGCGCGAGTGTGGCGCCTCTGGTGTTGCAAACGTTCCTAGGCTGCGGTGACCACCAGTCCTTCTGGTGGGTCGCATGCTTGTCTGCCACCTTAGTGGTATAAAAAAAAAGATGGTAGTCGGTAAAAGTCACGCACAGCACGATTTCCACATGTAAAAAATAAAGGATCTTAATGATATCACTAAACTTTTACAAGAAATGATAATTAGATACAAGATCATAAAAGAACTGAATAACTGGTGGTGCTCCGTATCATAATCGCAGTCTCGCTCTCTGCTGTTCTGCATCTACATACGTCTACATTACCCAACATGTAAAACTAAGGATAATGTCACCAGTTACGAAACACGCCATGCTTGTCATCGGTGACTGATGGTGATGAGTTTAGAAGTTATGTCAAGGGCTTAAAGACAATAACTTGGCTACTGACGATCATATTGAGCATAATAGCTCTATTACCAGTGTGCGCACTCTGACAAAATGTCGAATATGTTTAGTGTCACGGATTTTTGACACGGTGTTATGTAATTTTTGGACTGACATTTTTTGTCGATACTTGAGACCATTGCGTTTGGACGATAACCTAATGGAGGTGATTCTTGTCAATGCGTGCATCAAAACTCGGTGTTTAAAAAAAGAATTGCTTGAATTTTTATGGCGTGTGCGTGAATCCATACGTCCCCCATAAGTATCGCAAGTAGCTACCAAAAAATCTTGTTCTGTGTGGAAAGTTGGAAACTAAAAGGTGGATCAGATGAGTAGAACTGAATTCAAAATAATAAGGCAATTAGTAATTTTCTTTCTTCTCTCAATCTTTCTTTTTTTGGATGCAGTTCCTGAGGCTATCAATTCTTGTGAACAACTTCTCCTTGTCGCTCGGAAGCGTCTCAAAAAACTTTCCGCGCACATTGCAGTTGTCTTGCTGCGTGTGTGCTTCGCTGTCCCGAGACTCATGTACTTATTGCGTACGACTCCTACATGACTCTTGCCGCGGGAGATTTCAAACTTCGACAAATCCATAAAATTAACTCTCGAATCTGTCCTGAACATCTCCCTGGATGGGCCCCAGTGGATTCATTCTCCCGACTCGTTGCGGGGGTCTCGGTGTGAGACGCGCTCATGATGTTGGTTTGCCGGCATTCTTGGCCTCCGCGCATGGGGAAGCCAGCCTCGTCACTACCATACTCCGTTCTAATGGTGGCGTGGATGGTATGTCCTTTGTGTCGGATGCCCTGGCTGCCTGGTCTTCTCTGGACGTGAGTGTGGTGACAACCGGGACCCTCTCCAGTCAAAGGGCATGGGACGATATAGACTCGAAGCGAGTTCGGGGACAGCTGCTGGAAGGTGCCACTGCGACCGATAGGGCCAGACTTCTTGCTGTGTCACAGCCGGAGTCAGGGACATGGCTGCGTGCGCTGCCGTCGCCTCACCTCGGCACCTTGTTAGACGATGACTCTCTGCGTGTGGCGGTTGCTCTCCGCCTGGACTGCAGGGTGTTTGAGCCCCATAAATGCACCTGCGGCTCCAGGGTGGAGGCTGACGGCCACCACGCTTTGAGTTGTCGTCGTTGTACAGGGAGGTTTCCGCGACACCATGCCCTCAATGATGTTGTGAGAAGGGCTTTTGTCTCAGCGGGTGTCCCTTGCGTCCTTGAGCCTCCGGGTCTCTGCAGATCTGATGGCAAGAGGCCGGACGGCCTAACCCTGGTGCCAAGGAGGAACGGAAAGTGCCTGGTGTGGGATGCGACGTGTGTCTGTACGGTGGCCGCCAGTCACTTGGGTCGCACTGTACATCCACCGTCGGCGGCTGCAGAGAATGCGGCCGAAAAGAAAAAGCACAAGTACGCTGCGATGGAGCCACATTATTTATTTACTCCTATCGCCGTGGAGACTATGGGATGCTGGGGCTCTGAAGCCAAAAATATAATAAATGAGTTGGGAAAAAGGATTAAGGAAAAAACGGGTGACTCCCGCTCCAAATCGTTCCTGGTCCAAAGGCTGGCCATAGCCATTCAGCGTGGCAATGCGGCTAGCTTGATGGGCACCTTTGCACCGGGAACGGTTAGGGGTGGGTTATTTGACTGAGTTATGCTTATTACTGACAATTTAGATTTTATTTGATAGTGGTGTTTATTATTGTATATTATTTTGTAATTGAATTGAATAAATAATTTTAATAAAATCATGAATATAAAAAAAAAGAAAAAAAAAAGTTATTTAAATGTTTTCTTTTTGTGATGAAAAGAAAATTATTTGTATAATTTCATCTTCAATCAATTTCAATGGAACCGTTACCTATCAAATACCATTCCAGACTGTTATATTTTCGGTTTAAAACATTAAGTAACTATGACATGGACATTAAAATGTAAGTAAGTACTTATCTATATTTTTTTCTTTAATTACAATGTTCTTAAAAAGAAAGGTAGGTACCAATACGTTCATTAGCATCAAGGTTTCTATAATTATTTCGTTTAAGCAACTGATATTAAGAAATTATCATCATCGCTGTACATTTCGACAAAATGGCGTGGGATGTAGAGAGCACTCTAGCTGTCACACATATTGCACGTAAAGGGTATTCAGGTCGAGCAGATTTATGGAGAAATCGGATCGGATCGGTGCTGAAATACCTAGCAAATGCTCCGTGGGTTTGCCCGATAGGTCCATAATCTTAAATTAAAAACAAAATGGTACTCTGCTACTATTTCAACAAGTATCAAATTATTCGTCGTGCCGTCTCCGTCTTCAGGTTTCAGCATAGCTAGTAGTGTATCCTACAGGGATGCTATGCCGGACTCCTACCGACTAAAACCACACGCTTCCTACCTAATGCCTACCTACGGTTTGGAGCCCCGGGTAAACCCTCGGAAGGATGACCCCTAGGACTCCCAACAAGTACTGTACCTTAGTACATATCTTTGAGTTGACTTCCTCGTAATTCATTGTTTAGTTTTGGTAGTATGCTATCCAATAAAAAATTACCAATTACTAAGGCACGAACAAATGCTCACTAGCCGTCGCCTCCAGCTAGTAAGTACAGACTCTTACTTTCATTCGCACCATAACATCATCTGTCGTAATATTCCCATGATTGTGCACAAGTACTCGCGTATCGTCCCATCGTGAGTAGACCCTTGTAATAACGCTTTGTACTGCTTTGTCTTTCTGCTTAGCAGGTTTTTATGATCTGTTAAAGTGTTCCACTTTTTGATAGTGGACAAAAGTGGGGTTGAATAGTTATATTGCGATATACGACGGGTGGATCCAGAATTTCTACTGAAGCCAATTCTTAAGAAATTTTACATACATTCATGTTGAGATACTGAGCCAATAGAATGATAGACTAGCAGCGAGGACCCCCCGAAGCCGCTGATGCGTTCCTGGGGTTCCTCCCTTCTACCGATTTAGGCCGCCGCGGGGTTAAGTTGGTAAATCGGAAAAGCCGGTACACACGTCCTCCGTCATTCCAACGGAGGGTATGGTGCACAAGACGCATTCGCCGCGTTGAAAAAAAAACGGTTCCAATCTGAACACGTGGTTTAATCCACCGCTATTAATAATAGGTATGAATAGCTACTTGAAGGAGAGTTGATTGAATGTGCTAATCTCTATCCATCCATCAGAATGAAAAAAGTCCTTTTGCAATAGGTACCTACTTAATAATAAAATTTGAGACGTAGCAACACGTCATGCCAGTATTGTGAGAAAGACCGAAAGCAACTTCACCTGCTAGTTAGTAGGTAGTTATATCTACCTACTGACCCTAAAAGATGATCTGAACCTAACTTTGGTCTGATACAAACACTTTTGCACGAAAGTGAACCTTGGATTCCGAATGTATCCTTTACAAACACAGAATTTCAACACGATACCAACGACAAAATCTCCAGTGTCACCTTGTAAGATCATTTAGATGGTAACATTCCTCGTATCAGCAAAACAAAGCTATTTCCCAATAGTGCGGTCAAATGGGTCGTGAATTAATGTAAGTGAGCGGCCGATAGGCCCAGTCCTTCCCACAGTAGCGTCCTATGTTGCGACAGAAGTGGATGGTATTGGTAACAGTGAAAGGTGGTTTAATCCAGAGCTTAATCAGTAGACCGCGACTTGGGAGCTTTTAGGTTTGACGGCACGATGACGATACGATGTTTAGTTTTGTTTGTTTATGTATAATTTTTCTGTCGTCTGCCTTCCTTAATCTTTGCAGAGCTGTACTTAAAAATTACTTAAACGCAAAATGAAAATTGTATTCAGAAAGATTCATGATTTATTATTTTTTGATAGATACTTACTTATTCCTTTTTAAACCATTGTCGCTATCTTTGGAGGCATCCATGCACAACAATAGGTAAAGATTTTTTTACTTTTTTAAATTTGTTATACTGCGTTATGTCAAATGGGAAAGTTTTCATGTATTTATGATACCAATGGCGGTACATACCCCTCAGGCAAATCGAAGAAGTTTTGGGCTAATTAGTGTCCCACTTAATTTTAAAATATAAAAGACCTTTGGTTGGTTAATGCTCTAAAGGTCTAAAGGTTGCGCAGCGGGCTATGGAAAGGGCTATGCTTGGGGTGTCTCTGAGGGATAGACTCCGAAATGAGACTATCCGGCAAAGAACTAAAGTGGTCAAATAAGTACATTGAAGGGGCAGTGGGCCGGCCATATCTGCAGAAGAACCGACGGCCGATGGAGCAAACGAGTTCTAGAGTGGAGACTGCGTCTCGGCAAACGTGGGGTAGGACGTCCACCCGCCAGATGGACCGACGACCTGGTAAAGGTCGCAGGCTGGGACTGGATGCGTAAGGCGCAGGACCGTGGATTGTGGCGTAGATTGGGAGAGGCCTACGTCCAGCAGTGAACTGCGGTAGGCTCATTTGATTGATTGATTGATTGAAAAGACCAAAAAAATCTCACTTGCAAGCAGTTTAATTGACGGAGATCTTATGAAGGGACTTGTGGCTGAGTTGGGAGTTCGAACTAGTCAATCAAATTTGATCTCCGACACTAACAAGAAAATAAGAATAATAAAATTTAATGTCGGAATCGTCTCCCATAGATTAAAAACCAAAAAGAAGTGTTGATTGGTTCATAGGCCGGCAGTGGTGTCTGGCACCGTAACAGAGGGGTGAACACTAATGGCACACGATTACAAAATGGCAAAGCGTAATATGGCTAATGTTATGTAAAGAGAGTAGATGACCTATAAATGATATGTTAAAACGAGTTATTGTCCGTGGGAAAGGATCTGCCATTCGTAGGGCGTAGTTGGAATATTGCTTGTAGAATAAAATGGAAAACTGCCACAATAGCTTGATGTTATCTGTCTTTCGCATGGTTTTCCATTAGATAAAGTTGTGCTCATAGTAGGAATGTAATAAATTGACTTGAGTCTATAACATACTAGGTACCTACATAAGATGAAGACTGAACAGTCACAATAAAGTACAGAGGACTGCCATAAGCCATGGTTGAATTTTAAAATCGGTTCAGTAATTTTGGAGCCTCTTCGATGCCAACAAACAATCAAATCTTTCGCAAAAAGAGTTTTCTTGCGCATAGATTTTTTTAGGAATTTGAAAAAGCGCCTAGTAGAGTTGACTGGTGACCCAAGGGCTGACAGTTTTCTTTCGCAGCGAATAGGTATTGCTATTCAAAGGGGAAATGCTGCTAGTCTTTTGGGCAGAATGCCACGGGGGCCTCTTTTTTAACATGAGGGAAAATCCATCATGGATGCTATGCCGGACTCCTACAGACTAAAAAACCTCACGTAACGCCCAACAGCCTACGGTTGGGAGCCCCGGGTAAGCCCTCGGAAGGATGTCCCAGGACTCCCAACAGACCTACAGTTACCTACCACTGCGGCCTCGCCTAGCCTAGGGGGTGGTATCCCGCGTCTTTGGGGGATTTTCGGGTGTCAACCCGTTTCTTAGGGGGGCGTGCTTGAATCCCCCACGTCACGCTGCCGTCATGGGCCAGCTTCTGTAAGGACGGTGAGTAGCCCACTCACCGTCCGCAGGCCCACGGTCTATCACATGGTTTTCCATTAGAAAGAATTGTGATCAGTAGGTAGATACTATTATAATACCTTTGCTCATAGTTTCAAGTCATACTGACAAACATATCGTGAAAATATATCGATGGAATAAGTACCTGGTGCCTCAAAACGCTTGCTGATCTGAAAATTTTAATCCTGGAAAACCCATCCAATATAAGGTGCAGAGAAACGATCTTTTGACTGAGCGAACCCAAAATTCTGATGCTATGTTTATTTTATCCCAAAAAACTGTAGGGAGCATGTCCTAAGAAAAAAATGTACATTTTGCGTTTTGTACATTTTGCGTGTTGGTCATTCTGCGTATTGTACATTTTGCGTTTTGTACATTTTACTCCGGAGGGGATTCAAAATATCGGTTTTCTGTCAAACCACAAAAACCTGGAACGACCTTAAACATTATAGTTTTGATTTTAGTATTAGTTGTTATAGCGGCAACAGAAATACATCATCTGTAAAAAAATTCAGCTCTCTAGCTATCACGTTTCTTGAGATGCAGCCCGTGACAGACAGACAGACAGACAGACGGACAGCGAAGTCTCACGAACAGCGTTTTTACCCTTTGGGTACAGAACCCTAAAAAGGGTTGCCTGTGGGTGCATTTACCATTTCAGAGTTCAAAGTTATTAAATGTTAACCAATTCGCACATGACGTGTGAATATCGTTACTCTGTATGCCTTGTACAGCGTAGGTACATTCACTTGCAAATAAATGGCCATCATTGCAAGATGTGTACAAAAAAAGTAAAAGAAAATATTTTTTTTAAAAGCACTAATTTGTGCACGCGGCTTCACCCACGTGAAATTCAGTTCCCACACTCGCATCACATTCATTTGATAGCATACCTAACCTAGGTACAACGAATTCCATGACTGTGACATTCCTTGTATAGAAAGAACTCTTCAAGAACTACGTTTTGGGTGTGAAAAAGTCATGAATGAGGCCCATTGTCTGATTTAAGTAGGTAATTGCTTTATTTGTAACATTTTTTTCTCTAGTTTTATGTTTTATTGGTGTGCAATACAGTGCTTATTATTTTACTTCTTACTAACCTTTTGAATGTTTGTGAAGGACTTTTTAGTAAGGAGATATTTTTTCATATCATCAACAAGGAGTTGCACACTACTATAACTCTGAGATAATCGTAGCTTAGCATTTTCTGACAATCTAGTTTTTAGAATAAACATGATAAGAGTCGGCTTCGATTTGTCATCAAGTAGAGAGCTATATAGCTCTATTGCGGAAATTAATTGCTTAGTTACATTTTCTTTACCGTCCATAACCGGAAGTAAAGCTACTGCTGTTTTTAAATTAAATGACTCCATTTTATTAGTTGTTGGCAAAGGTAAAGTACACAAACTTTTAATCTCCTCAAATAACTTGGTAATTTGATCCGTCAAGGTATTTATTTCAGTGAGTAGAGTCTGACTAATTTCTTTTACGTTACTCCGTATCTCTAACAACTTTGTATTAAAGTTTTTAAAAATTATATTCGCTTCATCATATTTTTTCAGAGCTATAGTACCTTCACGGCGCTTTGGCCCAATTTTTACTAAATATTTTCTAATTTCAATTAATTGGTTATAATATTCTAATAAATGTTCTGCCATGAATCATATTACTAGTAAGTTATTATATGCTACAGTATACGAGTATAGGTTATATATAAAGTCCTCTAAATAAGTCCTGTAAATACCGCACGCATTTTTTCACGCACACAAATGCCAATGGCACGCATTTGCCGAACGCACACATTTTCCACGCACTTCTCTTTTTTTTTTGCACTTTTTATTTATTTATTTTTCTTTTTCACGCACTCTTTCACTTTTAGTTCCGTTACACAATTCTTATGCCGGCTTGATCGTATTGATTGCCGGGACTACCTCGCATCTCTTGGCCTCGTCGAAACCAGCTGCTTTGTCTCCGAAATTGATTCTCCTGTATTTCTCGTCGAATCCATACACGATGGCACTTCCCATATATTCTATACGCAAAATATACTACCATTGCGTAACTTTAAAGAAAACTCGAAAACGTCCGACACGATTAGCCACAATCACAACAGTTATTGCACTCATCACTACATCTATTGTCTCCAACGCGTTAGTGTAAAATTACAAAGTCCGTATTTGGCGATCGGAATGCAGCGAACCCGATCGCGACTGGCAGGGTCGCCATGTGAGGTCGGGTGTTTGGAGATAAATTAAAGATGTTGTATGCTCAACGATCTGATTTAATATACCTGATCAATATGGATTACATGATAATATATACTAATGATGATTACATGTGTGACTACACTACAGTAGACGTTGGTTACTCTTTCAAGCTGAACAGATTTGGCTGAAATTTGGTTCAGGGATAAATTTTAGTCTGGAATAACATTTTAGGCTACTTTTTACCCCGGAAATAAGGTCCCAAGGGAAGCGGGAACGGGAACAAATATTTGACATGGGCGGAGCCGAGGGCGCCATCTAGTATCTTGAAAATAAATAATGTACGCAGTTTATAACTTAAAAGGGTAATCATACAAAAAAACTTACACTTGGAAGAACTTTTAATCATGACGATTCCAGAACAAATAGGTTACATATAGGTAATATGATATACATATATATAAGTGATACATATACATTACATGGATATAACAACCATTGGCTAGATCTAATTTTTTTTTCATAGAAATCACAAACACTTTGTTCCTCTAATAGTAAGGGCGGGTTCAGAAGTGGCGATCAACAGCAACTGTTTAGTTGACCCAAGACGTAATGAGAAGAAATAATTTGACAGTCGAGAGCAGTATCTCGGTGGTCCAATGGTTAGGGCGTCTGGTCAGGCAAACCAGAAGACGCAGGTTCGAGTCCTGTTCGAGACCAATTTTTTTCACAATGAATTGGTAACTGTTAAGTTGACTATAAAAATATCTATGAGTGAGACTGACTACATCAAACGTATTTGCGAATTGCGATAGCAAGATACCTAACCCATAAGAAAGAAAATCAGTACCTAAATAGTTTATAAAAGTTATCTTCAGTTTATTCTATCAAATCGATCTTGGAAGTGACACTATCTATGATTAAATCATGAACACTGACAGTTTGATTCTACTTTCCCCTGCTTAAAAATCACCCCTTACGAACCCGCCATTAAACTTCTAACTAAATTTTACTGAGTACTTAAGTCAATTCACAGTTTGGCTTGGCCTATCCTATAACTAACATTTTAAGAGTATATACAAACCTTAGACCATTTTCCTAGGAATAACAAATTCTTACTAGTCTAAGAAGAGCTGTAAGAAGATTGACTTATATTCTAGATTATTATGAAGAACATAAAGGAACTGAAATGAACTAGAAAAATCTTAAAAGTAACATTAATTTGTAATAGAAATACAAGATGAAAATATCTGTCTTCTTTTAAAAATACCTTAAATTATCGATACAAAAATAACTTCACAATGATTTATTACAATTGTGTAATTTTTTAATAAATCCATTAAACCTAATGTAAAACTGAATTCGATGTATTTAATCAGGAAACATGTACAGACCTACGTATATCAAAGCTACCGAACCAAAGAGATTGGTCCGTTTGTTATTCTAGAGCGAAACTTTGATCACGTCTACTTCTATCTAACATACATTTTAAACAATTACGTACACTAGCACTGACAGTAAAAGTACTTAATATTATAGGCACACAAAACTAGTTCATGAGATCAAGTTTTCACATGTAAACACGTCTTTATGTGAGCATAAATTATATTTTAATTTTAGGTAATTTATTATTAAATAAATTATTTTCACTTCAAATAATTTAAAAGTTGTATTTTCAATAATTTTTAAATGCCCTCCAATTTAAATGGTCTCAAGCCCCAGAAGAAAAAAATAAATATCATGAACTCTTGATAATAGTGACTTGGAAAGCAGTTTAGTCCTCAGTATTCTGATTCTAGGTTATGTGCGAATAAAAAAAAAATAGGAATTTCTAAAAAAGAGGGTCAGGAAAAAAATCTACCTATTTACACTCCTAAACAAAACATTAACGTTTTTATTTTGTTCTATTATCAACAATTTAATTTAAATATCACATTGTTTTATTAAAACTTGTTATTTTCTAACATCGCAAACGAAAAAAAGATTATATAACATATTAAGGCCTAATCTATTCTATAGTTTTGTTGAACTGTGCTGTGTTATTTTTTATACCACTAAGGTAGACGACAGGCATACGAGCACATGATATAAAATGATCACAGTAGCCTATAGGCGTTTGTAACACCAGAGGTGATATATACGCGCCATCCATTTTTGTAGCCATTGATAGTACAACACAGAATAATCAGTTATCAGTTGAACAATAAAGACATGAAACACTTCTAAAAAGGTGTGATACTAAGCTAGACTCTCTGTACGAATGGGAGTTCTGGGATATCCTTCTGAGGGCTTCCCCGGGGCTCCCAACCACAGGCTGTTGGGCGTGACGTGAGGTTTTTCTTAGTCGGTAGGAGTCCGGCATAACATCCATGAGGATTTTCCCTCACGTTAAACAAAAAAGAAGACTACGAAAATGAACAAGATTTAAGCCCCTCTCTATAAAATAGAGTGCAGAGGGGCTTATGGCGAGACTTTGTCTGTAGCTGTGACTCTGTCGCATTAAACTACGTCATTAGGTCACGTGGATCATCTGTTCAAAGTTTGAAATAACAAAAATGACAACGTCAATCGGATTGAACTTTCACTTTCCCAATAAACGTGTTAGAGAGGGGCAGTCTGGTGAGAACGATCTCACGGCTTTCTTGACTTAAAACGCGCCAACTTACACGCAAGTTTATAAAACACAGTTGAGGAACTTGCGTGTAAGAGAAATAGGAGGATAAATTCTACTATACCTTATTTATAAACTCGTTTTTCTAAATTATAAAAAATCCTTAAACAACCCATAGGGTATTTTGAGGATTTTTTATCTTAGAAAACGAGTTAGCTGGCCTGAGGTAAGTGGTTAGGCTGCTCGCCGTCCTTTCAGAAGAAGGGCCAAGACGGCGTCGCACCCTGAGAGTTTCACGCACGCCTCACGAGTCACGCCCCTAGAAGCGGAATAACACCCCAACCAACCTCGAATGACGCGGGATAATACCCGAATCTTTAGGCTACACGGTGATAGTCCGTCGGGAGTCCTGGGCTATTCTTCCAAAGAGTTACCCGGAACGTTGTAGACTAGACAGATAGGCAGAAACCATGTGGTTTTAGTTTCTTGGAGTTTGGCACGTTATCCGTAGCTCCACACATAAAAAAAAAACGAGTCCAGCAGTATCTCCTAGAAGTCTTTCAATAAAAGAGAACATCTACCGTATTATCAACACTTTGGTTATTAAAGCTTACGTCTTACTTATCGTAGTAAGTAATGAATTTTACAAAAATCTACAAACATCACAATTACTACAACATTAACGTCTAAATACCCGATGTTTTGTAATTATTCTATACAATTAATCATTCTAAATTATATTGGGTCGAGTATGGAAATACAAATTATACAAGCTAAATCGTTTTCCCACAATCCGTCTGTAAGTATATAAGATATCGGTAAATTACATAGACCACCAGACACGACCACTCAAACACGACTAATCAATAAGGTCCTACTAAAACTTCTAAAAACGTATGTTTTAAATATCACGTTTTAAATTAAATATACCTTTAATATCTTTTACTTATTTATGTCTCCTTTCCTCTCATTATCTTTATATTATCTTTCATACTCCCTCTCCTATCCATTCTCTCTCTTTTTAGTAACCTCCTATTCTAGATTCTTGCGTGTTTCACTTTAATCTAGAAACTCTTGGATTTTACCAGATACTTAATCTAATTTCATTTGGGTACATAATCTTTGTCTCTGATTATAGAACTTAAGGCAGGTCAAGAGGTCAGAAAGCAAATACTAAATACAAAAGTGACTACTATGACACGGCAGTCCTAAACACTGTTCACAAAAGTAACGAGCGATTTCTCGTTTATCGTGAATCATGGCGTCATTTTATGACGACATTATTCATGTAAGTAGTCACTTCTACAGAGCCTTCGCAGTATTTACTTTAGGATTTAGTACTTATTTGCTTTCGTGGCCTAACTTTCTTGTTCGGTAAGCGTCATCTGTTCTATAATCTGATCACTTTGTAAAGAAAGTAATTCCACCTACAGAAGCAAATTATTTTGTCTAGTGTAGTCGATCCTTGATATGATTGACGTATCTTGTACTATGTTTCAGTCTAGACAAGATTTAGTGCCAATCTCTACGTAGATAAATATGTGGTGAATCATTTCCCAAAGAAGGATGATATTATTGATAGATATGACGTCAGCTTTCTAAATATTTACTCCATTTTGTGAACCTCGATCAGGCATTTAATCAACGAAAACATAGTTTCGTATATAATCTTTGGCACACTTTGGTAAAATATTTTCTTATGGCACTATATAGGCCTCTTTAGGCAATTTTTAGGTAAGTAAAATTAGTGGAAACTAATTTTGCACTGGATACTTCTTTGATGGTAATTTGGATTTAACATCCAGTTATAGCAAGGATCACAGAAATCAGAAAAAAAACTCTAATATCTGTGGTAAGGATCTTTTTATGTCCCTCCTTGATCTGCCTATTGCAGTTCACTCCTAAACATAGGCTTCTCTCAACCATCTTGAAAAAGTGATTGTCCTTGCCACACTGGCTACATTCCAGTAGATTTTAATATTAAGCTCAATTTACTCTTTTCATAAAATAAGATTCAAACACCTATTGTCCCAATCGAGGTCAAAGGAGTATCGTATCTACATTAATAACCTGCAACGTCTATAGCAGACCTCCATAAGAGGTCATGGCTCAGGACTGTCGAGGTCACGCTCTACCCAACATGGCCGCCACGTCGCCAGCTGATTGGGAATGGAGGAGAGCTCCTCTCGTAGGCCGTGGTGGGGCCAGACGCGGTAGAGCCAGGACACCTGCTGGGGAGGAGCCTAAGGCACATCCAATTACGAATTCGTGACGAGTTGCTTCCGTTGGCGTGATTCGGCGTTTTGGGTCCCATCTGAAACAATGAAATAAGTTAATCATGACTTCAATTCCATATAACATGCGTCAGTTGGAGTCAACTTTAAGGCAGAGGATAGTATCATAATAATTATTGTCCATTGTTGGGTCAGTCCAACAGCCTTCTTCAAATCTCAATGGTATACCGTCACAATACCAGAAATTATAATGCCTTAACTCAAAATATCGTAGCCCAAAATACCCGAAATCGAAATATCAATATTCAAAAGGCAAATATTTATAATATAAATAATTTAAAATGCCTTACGCTCGAATAACCGAAACCCAAAAAAATAAATTTATCAAATACCTTATCCTAAAATGTTCAAACACAAAATACCTTTTTTTTAACAGGATTTATATCCTACATGGATGCTATATATCTGTGAATGGTTAACACCCCGACTCAGAGTATCCCGATTCGGATAGGTTAGGTTAGAAGACTAAGGCGGGAGCGTAGCGAAGCGGAGCTCCCGCCTTAGCCTTCGTGGTTTTTTTTTTGATTTTTCGTTGGCCTACTGTAGTACTTTTGTAACTCTGAATCAAAGTGTTTTAACATGAGGTAAATCCTACATGGATACTATGCCTGACTCCTACCGACTAAAAACCAGACGTATCCTACATAACAGCCCACAGTTGGGAGCCCCGGGTAAGCCCTCAGAAGGATACCCAAGGACCAATAGACCTACGGCTACAACTGCAGCTTCACTTACGTGGGGGAGGGGGGGGGGGGTGTAAATAAGTTAAAGCCAAATAACAAAACGTGTGAGTGACAGTGACACATTGTATTCTATTTTAGGTATTTTAAATTAAGGATATTTGAAAATTTGTATTTTGAATTCTGATATAATAATTATTTGTATTTTAAATTTAGACATTTTACGGTAAGGTGTACTGAAATAAGGTATTTTGAATGTTAAGGTATTTCGAATTCGGGTATTTTGGTCTAATGTATTTTAAGTAAAGGCATTTTGATTTCTGGTATTTTAATATATAACCATCTCAATACATATTATTTCATCAGACTAAAGACTCTACGTACACTGTCGGAACGAGCGGCACAACCCGCTGGGTTACCGTCAGCTAAGCTCAAGGGGCGGAAAAGGTAGGAAGATGACAGCAGCAATCGATTAAGGATTTGGCTGCTCAAAAATTACCTTTCTTATATTATTTATTAGTTATACAGTAAGAAGTACCTACCTATTTCTAAATGGATAGAATAACATAACCTGATTCAAGACTTCATACGACTTACGATCCTTATATGTATAACGTCGTAATGTTACTTATACACCGTCCCTCTTATAAGGTCTCATCCGTCTCATCAAATTATATTGTTGAAATCGTGCTTCTTTTAATGAACGTAGGTCCCTATTACCTAATTCCAAAGTTCACTTATGTACTTACTAATATTACGTAGCATAAACTAAGTACTTTCTAACGCAGGTCATAAGGTACAGCGAGTACAGCGACTATAGATAATTCACAATAGTATTAAGAACATCTAGATATTACAGTCAAAATTATCTTTTACTAAGTATTTAGTATAAATTTTTAAAACTCTTTTTCATATAAAAACTAACGTAAGGAAGTCTGGGTAACTTGCCGAAGATCGTTTCTCACGTGCCTAACTAAATGAACTGGGTTTCTAGATATTATACAAACGAAAGCGCCAACCGCTGACTCATGAATCACTCGACAAAATTTTGTAAGAGATGACTAGTACACAAAATAGTGACCTAAGATACAATCTGAATGGACATTGCTAGCTATTTCGTTTAGTTCAAGGGTCTTACATTGCATCAAGATCCTCTTGTAACACTTTTTGAAGTGATTCATAACCCGGATTTGGTTATTGTCGGTTTTATAAAGTGGAGTTTACATAATACACGTTTTATAAATGAAATTAAACAGTTCGTAACGTTCCAAAATAAGATAGTTATGTAGACCAAATACAATTGACGAAGTGTGAGCATTATACTAGCTGTGTCTGACGGCTTGGTCTGTGACATACTACGAAATTCTTAGCACTTCTGTAACCTACACATATCCGTATGTTCGGTAATCTATGGAAATTGTCAGATTTTGACGATTTTTCCGGTCCGATTCGAAATTCGACTCGCACATGGCATGTTTCTAGATTTTTCAAGCCGCTCCTAAGGCCTTGCGGATATGGTTGACTTGCACCCGTGAGATCTAGGCCGATCTTTTACCTAAACGTCGCTCGTGACGTATTCACCACAAATGTATGTGCCAGCTATGCCTTTCTACATTTTACCGGCCAACATTAGATGCCTAACAGCTGCCTGATATTCAATCTGGATCAAGGCGATTACTATCACTTAGTTACCTGTTTAATCCAAACTTGTCACAGGCTTTAATAAATCAGACTAAGTATTTAATACATTAGTTTATGAAAGACTAGTGGATGTTCGCGGCTGCACTCGTGAGAAACACTGATTCCGTTATTACAGACAACCTTTTTCTATTTTTAATTTCTTCGTTCGTTCAACCGTTATGACCTAACTGAATAACAAATAATTAGGTATTTATGTGTCTTAAGTTTCCTATCTATATTTTCAATATTAAAAACTGATTTTAAAATATCCCGGGTGCGATTGCTGATATTTTTGCTTTGCACCAATGACACCGCACACAGACCTACCTACCTTTGATGAGCCACTCTGTTAGGAGGGAACGAGGGCTGAGAGGAATTTGCGAAATAATTTTTATATTGCCTACTTAAATTCGAACATGCGTCTTTATTCAAAACGGCTATAAAGTTAGAAGTGAGCTGTGCTTAGAATACTAAGTACCTACAGCATAATAGCTTGACTAATCGCCTGTCAAGCTTCCACCGGGGGTTATGTAAGAGTGTTTTGTTTTATACACCGTTTTATACACTTTGCGCGTGCTGCCTTGTTGTTACTGCACCCACGATCGTTTATTTCATTTACAAATGTTGTGTAGGCTCTCTTTGAATTTAAAATGAATACCTATGAGTCTTTTATTGTGAATGAATCTTATCCTGAATGCATTATTAATATTTTAGGAATTTGATGGAAGTGCCCACTGGGACGTGGGAACAACGAAACTACTGTGAAATTCTTCAGGGCCCAAGTCTGCTAAACCTGTAAATGGTGCACCTGATGGCTAAAAGACAATGTCATGGCAAAAAAAATCCAAGGAAAACTCGAAATAAATCCCAGTAGGTACTTATTTGCAAGGCCAATCCTTCTTCCGAAATGGTTATGATTGGCTTTATTTAGTAATGAACTGCGATAAGCTGATTTGAATATGGTGATGAAATCATGAACTAGATAAATTTTAATTGTAGGTATATTTTTCAGATGTTCCATTAACTTATTCGTGGGTACTGCCACGTGGCGCCACCATTATAGCACTCCAGTATGCCAGGTAAGCCTTATTAACTGAGCGACAAACGAGGGGTAAGACTCCCACCTGCCAGAAGGACTGACGACCTAGAAAATGTCTTAGGCAAGGACTGGATGCGGGAGGCGCAGGACCGTGTATTGTGACGATAACTGAGAGAGGGCTACGTCCACCAGTGGACTGCTACTATAGGTGATACGGTTCCGGCTCTAGACGGTCAAGTTTCTACTATTTATTTACTTCTGCGAATCTGACAGTGAGAGCATTGACATGCATTTCATATTATATGACTTCAAGTCGTGTAATTTTAATATCTTATATTTAAATACGTATGTCAAGGTTTCTAAAATAATCTCATTAGAATAATTTTGTATTAAACATTTTAGAAATGATTCAATTAATTTTTAGCAGAAAAATAAATTATTTACATGTTTTTACGTGAAATTATATTATGACACTAGCTGTAGCCCGCGGCTTCGTACGCTGCATTTCATATGTGATTCTTTAGATTAAAATAACTTTTTTATTAATGAACCGATTGACATGAAACAAACACTAAATGTTAAATGGAGCAAACCGCTACGCAATAAAGGAAACCGCATTGCAATTGGTTGAGCGGTTGCTGAGATTAGCGTGCACAAACGTACAGACAAACAGACAAAAATTCTAAAAATCATTGTTTTGGGTTCTATTGCGTTCATAAAGCAGTCCTATAACTTTTATCTTTTATACATATATTCAATGTACAGACAGCGACCTATTACGATTTTATTATAATTTAGGTATAATATGTATGTATAGGCATGTATTGATTGATGGTATTGATATTAATTGATTTGTGTTAAACGAAAAACGGTATTATTTTTTGGTCTAATAGGTAGGATACGTGTGGTTTTTAGTCTGTAGGAGTCCAACTTAAAAAAATAAAGGTACATTATTCATCTGTAGTATTATGTCGTACCTCTTTGTAATCAGCAATTCCCGCGTGAAAAATTAAAGGCTACACAAAGAAGTACGTGATGGAAACATTGTACGACAGAGCAAATAGGTACAGAGTACTGCAGATGACACAAGTAACACAAACAACAAGCTGTATAATCACTGGGAGAAAACGCTTCGGCAATTGACTCTTATTTCCTAGTTACGTCGGGGTTAGGTAAGGTTCATCATAAATATGTGGTGTTTACAGAACCACAATTTACATACTTCTTGTGATTAACATTTTTGAAGAGATAGTTATTCTTACCTGGGAGGGACATCCCGAGTGGCATGCTCGGTTTTACCAGTGGTCACTGCTGTTTAATCTGTGATACAGGAGTTACAGTTGGTTTGATTAGACTATGGCTTATAAAAATAGGTAGGTATATTTTTAATAATGTCGATCTACTAAATTAAACTGTAAAGTCACCTCCGGTAGTACGATCACTTTTAGAAATAAGCTAAAACTGTTTATGCAATTAAAACTTTGAATATGTCGACGACTGAAGTGCCCGCTGTGACATATTTGAACAAATCCCCGAACGGTTATCCCGGAATTACTTATTTCTCACATCTTTAGTCTCCAGGCCGCGGCCGGAAAACTTGCAGGAAGAGTTAATCGAATGATAACCATAGCCTGCACGCACTGTCACATTAAAAAGAGCAAGCATCACGCGTTGACTGTGTGTGACCATAATTTTCTGTTTTGTTTCTATTCTTTCGTTACTTTTCTTTCATCGTGACTTCGTGAGCCGCCAGCGTTCCAATTAGCTATGCCGTAAGTGTTGAATATTTTAGTTTATTCTATTTCAATTATTCATGTTTTGCATTTAAAAGTATTTCCATCGCAAATTAAAGTTAAATTTTATAAAATGGGACGTGAAGATGACCATTTTCTTTTTGCTCGTGAGTGCTTGTATTTAAAACATAATTTGTTGAGGTTTTCTCAATAGAAAGTTCTCATAATATTTTGCCAATATATCATAGTTAATCTATCTTTTATGATTTAAGTTAAAGTATGCGATCACTACCCTGAAAGGGAACACGCGCTGTAATTTATTTAGTGCTTTTTTCGATGTTTTTGAATTTCATTTTTCTCCTATGCCGATTTTTAGGGTTCCGTAAGCTAAGGGGAAAAATAGTACTCATTCATGAGACTTTGCCCCCCGTCCGTTCCTTCGTAGGCAAATACGAGTCGGACTTGGCTGGTTTTAAAGGGTTCAGTACCCAAGGGTATCTCAAGAACCGTCATAGCTAGAGGGCTGAATTTTCACAGATGATGTACTACACGTTCGCTCTAAGTTTGCCGCTGGCGAGATGACATTGATATTTCTCGATTTCATTTTTTGTGGAGATGTCATGAAGTGCGTTCATGGCTAATTCTTTTTCCACTTATCTTTTTTCCCCACATGATTAAAACTCGAACTAAATCGAGCAGATTGCGATGTGACTGCTTCGCTTCATACATGCATGGAATTATTATCGTCAGTTATCAGACAGTCAGTCAGACAGACAGACGAATAGCGAAGTCTCATGAATAGGGTCCCATTTTTACCCTTGGGGTACGGAACCCTAAAAAATGGGTAGGTACTTTCGAAACTGTTTCCTTAGTTTACTTTTACAACACCCACTTGATAAATCGAAATGATGACATTCTCTACCCCTTTTTTTAACGTAAGGAAAAATCCATCATGGATGCTATGCCGGACTCCTACCGACTAAAAAACCTCACGTACCGCTCACCAGCCTATGGTTGGGAGCCCCGGGTAAGCCTTCGGAAGGATGTCACAGGACTCCTTTACTATCCCTTTCGGTAAAATATACAACACATACCTACCTACTTTCGTTCCTATGTTGTTTCTAAACTTGCTAATGATATCATCACAGATATTCAATCAAACCATAGCTTTAACGTATCGCCTCTGCGTATAACCTATTTACCGGTCGGTGACAGATGATCGATGTGACGCAACTGACAGCCATGGTAACCTTTCACTGCGATAAAGCTCTATTTACACCACAGATGGAATTGTAGCGTCAATTTTGTCTCATGGCGCGAAAACGCTTGAAAAGACGGTGCCGACAATAGGTAAGATAATTCTCGATAATTTGCGGGAGGCATGCAAATCTATATTAGAAGAACAAGCTACATTAAATTCTTTACAATGTGGCTACATAAAGTGGCTTCCGTTCCATTCTGCGAGCCTTATCTACGAGCGAGAAAATCGCGGCGAAATCTTTGTCGTGCCTCAATTTCTATAAGTACACTCTCTCATCGCGATAATATCGCAGTGTGTAGGGTTGGGCCGACCGCTACATAGTGAAGATCAGGTTGCGATATCAAAGAGTTCTTGCGACGAAGAATGAATCCTGTGTCGCGATATTTGAGTTCTCGCAGCGATGATTGATGTATTAACCATTGGGCTAAGGCCCACCCAGGCACGATCACCTTCCCTGTCGGAGGATCCCTTCTCCCTCCATATCCCTATCCTTTCCTCTACAATACATTCATAGACAACGAATAGACATACATGGCTTGCGCTTGACGAATATCGCAGCGATTTTCTCGCTAGTGTAAACGGCCCTTAAGGTGCGTATGCGCAGATGGCTGCTGCGTTTGCGTGGATGCGCTGTTGCGGTTCAATGGAATGTCGGTAAGTAAATAATAATATGCTAACAAGTGCGACTAGTGTTGTAATTCTATCTCAGGTTTGGTAAAAGGAAGAGTTGCTAGATTATATCATTGCTATAAGTTGTTTTAAGGAGTCTTACGGTAATATTAGGTACATATAAGGTTTCTTAAACGGTCGTGATATTCTTTTTCTTATTTTATTTACACAACCTATAAATCAATCGTACAGCTATGGACGTTTGCAATACCAAAAGGGCTACATTGCGATAGCCTTTAAGACACCAGTCCTAAAGCCCTGCAGAAAACACCGAGGCATAGGTATGAACCGGTATTCTCGGAATATACTCGGAAGGAAGTAGACTTATGAATTTGAGTTTCTAGGGTCTCTTCTAAATTTAGTTTCGTCAGACGGTATTTAGACGTGTGGAACGTGAGAACTTTCTCAGCTCCTGACACTTACTCGGTACACAATGCCGTGTGATGGTATCGTGCGTGCAATTCACAAAATATGGTAAATGTGTGCCAATTTCACAATAATATAAGATTAAAATTTGAGCACAATAGCCATCTAAATCTTTAGTTTCGTATTTTATTTTTCTACCGTTAGTAGGTATTTATTTCTTGATTTAATGACACAATTTTAAACTTAATGCCGACGCACCCGCGCCGCCCGCCGCGCCGCACCGCGCTTATATAGCAGGAGGTTAAGGCCGCGTGGGTCAGATTTTGAGTTTTTTGAAACAATCCTAGTCAAAAAGTAAAGGGTTTTTAAATCTGAAAAATATATATATAATAGTTAAGGATATAAGCTAAACATATTCCGAGCCCGTTACACGATCCAATAAATTTCACTAGATAGAAAAAAATCCCAAAGTTGACTCTCTCAGAAAAGTTTTTTCAATACTGTGGCTAAACTATTAACATTTTATATATTTTTTTTGCACTCAATTAAAGGTATTAAGTTTTTATACACATTTTCCGAGCGTTTTTCTATAAACAACTATTTACATAGTTATCATGTACGAATATCTACCAAACGCAATAGAATTGCGCCGCTGACGGCCGATTAGTCTCGCCCTGGCGCTTGTGGAGGCAGGACCTGTGTCAGTTTTTTTCGCAACTATTTCGTAATTATTATGCCAAATTACGTTGAAATCGCGCCACAGTATAAAAATATCAGTAATGGGCAAAATGTAATTAGATTAACCGTTACAAATACATACGCGACTCATGGTAAAAATGTGGTGATCTTTTACTTTTTAAGTGTTTTCACGACATGGTAACCAGCTACCTAATGCATTAAAATGTCTACGAATTACATGATAATTTCGCAATCCAACATGGCGGCCACGCCGTAATCACAAAATTTCATGATGGGTATCGTTTAAGGGGTTTTTTTGTATGCTGAGTACGAAGTACGTGATAATTTTGCAATCCAATATGGCCGCCGCGCCGTAATCACAAAATTTCATGATGGGTATCGTTTAAGGGTTTTTTTGGTATGCTGAGTACGAATCACGTGATAATTTTGCAATCGAATATAGCCGCCGCGCCGTAATCACAAAATTTCATGATGGGTATCGTTTAAGGGGTTTTTTTGTATGCTGATTACTAATCGCGTACTAATTTTGCAATACAAGATGGCAGCCGCGCCGTAATCACAAGATTTCATGATGGGTATCGTTTAAGGGGTTTTTTGGTATGCTGAGTACGAATCACGTGATAATTTTGCAATCCAATATGGCCGCCGTGCCATAATCACAAAATTTCATGATGGGTATCGTTTAAAGGGTTTTTTGGTATGCTGAGTACGAATCACGTGATAATTTTGCAATCGAATATAGCCGCCGCGCCGTAATCACAAAATTTCATGATGGGTATCGTTTAAGGGGTTTTTTGGTATGCTGAGTACGAATCGCGTACTAATTTTGCAATACAAGATGGCCGCCGCGCCGTAATCATTAAATTTCATGATGGGTATCGTTTAAGGGGTTTTTTGGTATGCTGAGTACGAATCACGTGATAATTTTGCAATCCAATATGGCCGTCGTGCCATAATCACAAAATTTCATGATGGGTATCGTTTAAGGGGTTTTTTGGTATGCAGAGTACGAATCACGTGATAATTTTGCAATCCAATATGCCCGCCGCGCGGTAATTACAAAATTTTATGATTGGTATCGTAAATGGTAGTATCGTAAGTATGGTAGTATCGTAAATCATACGTAGCAGACTGTAGTGTAAAAGAGATAGAGACACATGTTCCATTCTTCGTTCTAACATTTGTGTGTGGTTGGATTGCATGGAACGACACAGACTAAAAAAACTTGTTCGGTTTACTGTGAGTTAGTTAACCGCGTGCCAATTTGCAACTGTGCAAGACGTGGTCAGAGTTAAGAAGTTATTTATTTAACTCAGAGCTTACTAACTCTATATTTATATATTTAACTCGACTCTCCGCGCAAGTGGGCCTAAATAGCTTAGGCGGCCAAATTGAATTCCAAAATGATCATGTTATTCGTACTCAGCATTCGAAAAAACCCATTAAACGATATTCATTACGAAATTATGTGATTACGGCGCGGTGGCCATTTTGGATTGCAAAATTATCATGTGATTCGTCCTCAGCATACCAAAAAACCCCTTAAACGATAACCATCATGAATTTTTGTGATTACACCGCGGCCGCCATTTTGGATTGCAAAATTATCACGTGATTCGTACTCAGCATACCAAGAAACCCCTTAAACGATACCCATCATGACATTTTGTGATTACGGCGCGGCGTCCATATTGGATTTTTTTTTTTTTTTTTTTTTAAATCACGGACATCTCACACAACGCTATCTGATCCCAAAGTAAGCTAGGAATAACCTGCTTGTGTTATGGGTATCAGACCACGGATATTAATACTTATATACTTTTTAAATACATACATATAATACATAGAAACACCCAGACTCTTGAGACAAACATTTATGGGTCACACAAATATTTGTCTCCGGTGGGAATCGAACCCACGACCTCCAGCGCCGCAGGCGGTATCACTACCGACTGCGCCACAGAGGCAGTCAAGAGATTGCAAAATTAGTACGTGATTCGTCGACTCAGCATACCAAAAAACCCTTTAAACGACACCCATCATGAAATTTTGTGATTACACCGCGGCGGCCATTTTGGATTGCACAATGATCCCGTGATTCATACTTAGCATACCAACTTTAGAAAACTTTAGAAATTTTTATGACCAGCTATTATGTAATTTACATTTTTTACGCAACTGTAGCAAACGTACGCAACGGAAACTCTCAAAAGAAATGAAATATCCTAGTTGTCGAAAAATGTTTCGTTGCTGCTAAGCTCTTATTCGCCTTAGCGTGATGTTATATATTTTGGTATTTTTCAAAAATGGACATTGTGTTAAGAAACTCTTGAAATTCAACTAGCAGTCTCTTAGACTCTAGAGTTAGAACAACTAAACAAACAAACAAACTCTTTAGCTTAAAAATAATAGTATAATATACATAATTTATTTACGATTAACTCATTTATTTTCATTTACGAAACTAATAAATCACTACACTTAATAAAGTTAGATGCATTTACTACGTCAAACAAAGTTAGCATGCTGTTTCTTTCTACTATACTGTATACTGTGGCATGAGAGTTGACTGCCGCTGCCGGCGCGCGGTGTGTCTTGCGCCCGGGGCGAGGGGAGCGCCAAATGCCTACTTGTGCGGGTTAACCGCCCCTCGATTTTTTTCCCGATACCCTTAATAAGGACCGTTAGGCCTTTATTCCCATCGTATTGTCCCGCTGAAAACAACTTTGATTTTTTTCCGCCACGCCTCATCATCACTCATCATAAACCTAACCAGCTGTAATGACAGGGAATAAGCGCATCTTCTGTGGAAATTATATAAGCCACCCAGCCAATCATAAAACTTCCCTTAACCACTACCATGTTTCTGCAACCGAAACCAACTGCCTTACGAAGTAAGTAATCTCGTAAAAATAGCCACAAACGATCTCCGATCGTGGGATGACTAATGCATAAATAAATAAAAAAATATTTGTGAACATTATCACATAACATCATCTAGCCCAAATTAAGCCAATGTAAGCTTGTGCTATGGGATCTAGACGACTGATGTACATACTTAGGTATATATTTCTAAATACATACATATTATAGATTAATTACACCCAGACACAGAACATATCAATGTGCTCATCACACAAAGAGGGTGGGAATTGAACCCACGACCTCCGCATCCGTAGTCAGGCGCGCCAACCACTGGACCACGAGATCTCATCACGCATTCAACGCCGAAAATGCACTTGGCATCCCTTTCTTTTAAAACACCTAAATTATTTTCTTAAAAGTATACAATCTAAGCAGGCCTGAAAAAAGTAGGCTGTCTAATAGAATCACGTGTACACGGACAATTAAAAAAAAAGTTCAAGATCATCTAGCAAGCGAGGTTGCAACAGAAAATATAATTGATGAAGACAAGCGTGAAAGTTTACTAATCCTCGACACTAATAAACTTTTAACTTGAATGAAGCACCTTGAAGTCTTGTTCGAAGTTAACGCGATTCACATAAACATTAAAATTATACCTATTAACATCGATATACAAAAAACCTAAGCTAACCTAACCTAACCGTAACGTTTTTGTAATTCAATGCCTATAAAACGAAGATTTGTGTGGATCACACAAATATACAAATATTTGTGTGATCCACAAATTTTAATGTTTGTTTCGGAGTTTGGGTGTTTTCTGTGTAAAATTATGTTTGTAATATTTTATTATAAAGTGAAAAAAGACAACTTGGCCCAGACGGGACTTGAACCCGCAACCTTTGCCTAATCCAGGGCAATGCTCTAACCAATTGAGCTACGGGAGCCGTACTGATACAATTTGAAATTCTTCACCATATTGTAACCGCCATTTAAGAGTATGGCACAGAGCCATCTATCGAGCTACTTAGCAACTCTGATATCAATGAACGATATTGCAATCATTTTTAGGGTTTCGTAGCCAAATGGCAAAAACGGAACCCTTATAGATTCGTCATGTCTGTCTGTCTGTCTGTCTGTCCGTTCGTGTGTCACAGCCACTTTTCTCTGAAACTATAAGGCCTACGCTATTGAAACTTGGTAACTAGATGTATTCTGTGAACCGCATTAAGATTCTTATATAAAACTAGAAAAAAAGCAGTAAATTTTGGGGGTCCCCATACTCAGAACTAAAACTAAAATTTTTTTTTTCATCAAACCCATACGTGTAATAGATAGGTCTTCAAAAATGCTATTGAGGTTTCTGACATCATTTTTTTCTAAAGTGAATAGTTTGCGCAAGAGACACTTCCAAAGTGGAAAAATGTGTGTGTCCCCCCCCCCTCTAACTTCTAAACTAAGAGAATGATAAATCTAGAAAGAATATATGATGTACATTGCCATAAAAACTACCAACGAAAATTGGTTTGAACGAGATAGAGCTTGTAGTTTTTTTTTAATACGTCATAAACCGCAATTTTCGGTTAGAAACGTGTTAAAACCAAAGACTTCTATATAAACTGAGGTAGACATGCCCTACGCACCGATTTTTGAAACCTATTAACTGAGCTAATTAGCAGCGTTGCTCGCACTGTTGAGAGTCAAAATTTCGAGAGTAGGTGCTCGACTTGCAATCGGAGTCCATACGCCTTCTCTTTTACTCTTTTTCTATTCGTATATTGCTATTGTGTGTGGTGACAATTACGTAAAAAATATTTATAAGTGAGTGTAGTCTTAGTAATGTGTGTATTTGAGGATTGCTTTTGAAATCTCGTTTGTTAGAGTACGGCGTGTCTTCCTCAGTTTATATAGAAGTCTTTGGTTAAAACATCAATCAAAGTTACAACGCACTTTATGAACTTTTATATTATGTTACTTGCTGCTACGAAACCCTTCATGGGCGAGTCCAACTAGCACTTGGCCGGTTTTTATACATTGATTTGATGTCTCCGACTCAATCTATAGATTTTTAATATAATTCACTTTATAATAAAATATTATGAAAAAGTTAGCATACTAATTGCTTTAAATATTAAAAATCTATAAATTATGTTTGTATTTAGAAATTGTCATTTTACTGACAACCTTCTCTATGCAATGGATTGTTTTGCGAAAGTGTTGAATAGTTTTGCGAAAATTTGGGATAGTACCTATCTCATGGCCAAAAATAAACTAGATCCCACAGCATAAGTTTATAGCTTAGTTTGGGCTAGGCTAGATGATTTTGTGTAAGAATGTGCAACAATATTTATTTATTTTAAACTAGCGGCCCGCTCCGGCTTCGCACGGGTATACAGTATTTCTACACTATTTAATGGATCTTATTATACATATAAACCTTCCTCTTGAATCACTCTATCTATTAAAAAAACCGCATCAAAATCCGTTGCGTAGTTTTAAAGATTTAAGCATACAAAGGGACATAGGGACAGAAAAAGCGACTTTGTTTTATACTATGTAATGATGATGATAAGTCGGTACGGTACAGCTAGAGCCTAACTGTACTGTACATACTAGTTCATGAGATGCTCAGCTCATATTATCGAAAAAAAAAGAGAAAATTGTTGTGATATTTAATGGACCAAATAACGTTTCAGAATAAACGCTAATGTTCCTTTACGATATTTATCCAATTATCAAAGTTTAGTAATGAATTTTCTTAGTTTTTGGGAACGGGACTGATAATTAATTACTTTCTGAAAACTCGGTTATGATGTATGAAAATAGAAAAAAAGTATGGAACAATAGGCCGGCCTGATGTCAAATTTGTGTTTTTATAACACAATCACAATCGTAGATCAATCGATCAATTCAGAAATCACACGCACGTATTCTGTTCCGGCGCATACCTACATAACAGACTGCGTGAAAATTTAATATGATACATTGTAGTACAAGATTGGACTTTATTACATTTCCAGAACGTCACTATTCATGTAAAGCTGTTTATACTACTCAGTAGTTCAAATGAATTTTTGTAGTCGTGTCAACACTATTATAAAATTAAATTACAAAGGAACGTATGTATATTAGATGATACAATATACATGTAATCAATTATTCAGCCTAGGCCTTATACAAGTCATATTATAAGGCCCCAGGCCTCAAGTACCTACCTTGTGTTACAGCGGTTACGAACATTTTGCTTCGTTGACCTTTTGGCCGCGAGAGTGGTGAAAGTATTTGCTAGAACCGGTGAGACTTGCAAACATAAGCACCTACTAGTATGTGTATGACTTCGAGTTAGGTGCACTAGTACTTATAATAATGTTTCCGGTGGTACTTTGGATACTATTGGGTTTGATATTCATATTCATTTATTACACACCACATGTTTAAATTTAAATTAAAGATGCCACATATTTAGTTAGAGTACAGGAACCCTGTCGGACACGGCAACATAGGAGAGAGGAGGCACTAATTATCACTTTCTTTTCATGCAAAGGCTTTTTTTGGAAAGTCCTACGACTTTACATCTTGGAATCAGTCCTATTCTGGCATACAGGAGTCTGCAGTAATAGGATCACTGGCAAAACTGATAGTATTTAGGTTAGGCGTTATTTTCTGGTAGGTAATTGGCAAACCCCCGCCAAGTTCATTAGGGTTCGAGCTAACCATGTTACAACAAATTAGATTAATCAAGATAGAGAATGGAGAACCATTTAATACTTTTATCCGTTGGGTTATGAGGTCAGAAAGCAGTCAAATCATAGTTGCTGAGCAGCCGATAAAAGCGAATGTTTTGGCGAACTACATTGGAAGAGGCTTACGTTCAACAATGGACTGCCGAACTGCCGTAGGCTCATTTGATTGATTGCCTGAATGACATTCCAATCCGTTTCGGATTAATTTAATAAACGCTTTCGAAATTATATTTATAAATTACAGTACTAATCAGTATTTCGAACTACAATACTTTATTTCTTAAAGTGATTTTACAGAATGAAAATCGTGCCCTAAAATTTGAAAAGTTGCCCCATCCTAAAGATTATATTATTTACGTTTATTACTTTCCAAATCACGAATTATAAAAAGCCCTTTCGGCACACAATTAGTTAAATCTACCATAACCGAATGGCGGTACCAAACATGCGCAGTAAGATAAGACTGAGATGATTTTAAAGTGTTAAGGCTCAATTTACATAGATTCTTTCATTATTCCTACTCACGCCTTTACTTTATCCCGTGTTACGTGGGACAAAATATACCCGCACTTTCAAGAATAAAAGCGTGAAACGTACAGGGTGAAGGCGAGAGAGGGGATAAAGATGGCGATCCTATTAACGACTGTGAAGTCAACTGGTGACCTAATGGCTGGCAGTTATTTCCCCCAACGAATAGGCATCGCCGTAGTAGGAATGCTGCCAGTCTTTTGGGCACAATGCCACGGGGGCCCTATTTAGATTTAGTTTAGTTAGATTTATTCATATTGTAAATAGTTATTATGCTTTATTGTAACATTTGTCTCATTGAAAATAAAATAACACAGGTCTGCAATGGTTTTCCTCTTTGAAATCTGAGTAACATTTTCTATAGTTTCTGATGTGCTGATTACGAGAAAAATAATAAAAAAAATCCTACACGTCAGGATTTTTTGATATTGAATATTTAAGATTTTGCTTCATAATGTCTGAGCGCCTACCTTTTGAAATTTATAAAACGTCATTAAATTACTTAATTTTATTTTTATTGCATTTAATTAGTGTAAGGGGACATAGAAATTCATGCAAATCAGTAATTTGGTAATTACTACATAAAAAGTATAAGTAATTCGCCTTAACCATGTTAAAATCGGGTAATTTTGACTTAATTTTGTAATAAAATCAAAAAAATTACCTAGTAGTAATATTAGATACATATTTTTGTAAATATTATCAGAAAAGGGTGTAATAAAGATAAACCAAAGGGTATTTGTATAAGTACCCACACTGATTTAGAAAATTAACAGTTGTATCTTGAATCATGAACTTTAAAATGTCATTGCGAACTTGTTTAAATTCTACGAATTGTTTTTGTAATATCTCCCGGAATTTTATGGTGATAAAACAATGAAACAGCATTACAGAGTTAGTGAAAAATATTTACAAAAGTTATTTTGGACACGAATTAAGTAACCAAGACAAAACTTCGACACCTCATAAACTTTGTTCGACTTGTTTATTACAATTTCGCAAGTATTTAAAAGGCCAGAAAAATAGCTTCAAAATCGTTACACCTATGCTATGAAGAGAGGCTAAAGACCACGATAAAGATGGCTACTTTTGTTGTTGTGACATAACTAGATACAATTCTAAAATAAAAGGGACATAAACAAGCACTAAACTTCATTTCCTAAATTCGCACATTGATTACTTCCCAGAAAATATAGGAGCCGTTAGCAAAGAACAAGGCGAAAGATTTTAGCAAGATTTGAAAGATCTTGAAGTCTGAAATCGTGGAAGATGGAATACTAGCATGATGGCGGACTATTGTTGTTTATTGAAGCGCGACGATCCAAACCGGAAATTTAAGCGAAAATCGCACAACCGAAGGTTCCAGGAAAAAAGAACTAGGTTCCACAAATAAAATTTACGTGTAATTTAGACTAGTAACAAGTTATTATTATATTTTAGTCGTTTTATAAGTTAAAGGTTATGTACTTTTTTAAATATATATTTTTTTTGAGAAAACGTGGGTCTTTTTTTCTATTTTCTATCGGTGCCTTTTTCGAAAAATCTGGAGGTGATGGAGAAAATCTAAGTACATATTCGTAATCAGCGCACCAAAATACCCTAGGATCAGCTATCAAATTCCAGAGAGGAAGTTATGACCCTCATTTTGCAGGCCTGTGTAATTATTAACGACTTGAAATAAACAAGCGCAGATAGTGGCAACCTGTTGAAATTTTCACGCCTTAACGAGGCTAACGACTAAGGCTGAGGCTTAACTACTGTTATTAGCAACTGGGATTTAGGGCTTGATATGTCTTCAAAAACTCGGAAACGCTTCCTAGTAGCTATGTCATAAAGTGCCCATGTCGAACCAGGCATAGCGAAAATTTACGAGTATAATGCAGTGATCGTGTAGAAAACAAAGACTTCTATTTAAACTGAGGTAGACGCGCCGTACTCTAACAAACGAGATTTCAAAAGCAATCCTCAAATACACACAATAATAAGACTACACTCACTTATAAATATTTTTTACGTAATTGTCACCACGCACAATAGCAATATAACGAATAGAAAAAGAGTAAAAGAGAAGGCGTATGGACTCCGATTGCAAGTCGAGCACCTACTTTCGAAGTTTTGACTCACAACAGTGCGAGCAACGCTGCTAATTAGCTCAGTTTATAGGTTTAAAAAATCGGTGCGTAGGGCATGTCTACCTCAGTTTATATAGAAGTCTTTGGTAGAAAAGCGCTGCACAAACTTGACTTCTGTAAATTATTTTATCGATACTATCAAGGAGAGAATGATGTAGATATAATTGACTGCCTCGGTGGCGCATTTCGGCTACATGCCGTTGTGTAAGACGGCCCACAAATATTTGTTTATTTAAAGCACAGCACACAGAGAATGCGACTGGGAAGTCAGGTCTCAACTTACTGTCAACGTACTCGTACATACATAAGTCGAATTTCAGCGTAAGGACTAAAATTGCGTGCACATAAATCATCTATCAATGTTACTATGAGAGTGAGATATATTTTGCTCACTTTTTCTCCACTAATAAATAAGCACATTGAAGTGGCAGTGGGCTGGCTACTTTTGCAGAAGAACCGACGGTCGATGGAGCGAACGGCAAACGTAGGGTAAAGGCCCACCCGCCAGATGGACCGACGACCTGTAAAAGGTCGCAGGCTGGGACTGGATGCAGAAGGTGCCAGACCGTGTACTGTAGTGTAAATTGGGAGAGGCCTACGTCCAGCAGTGGTCTGCCATAGGCTGATTCGATTGTTTCTCCACTATTACAACTACTTAAGTTTGGGTCGGTATCAGAAAGGCTGGATCGAAAATTGACCACTTTTTAGGACATTTCCCCGACCCGTGACTTCAGCACGGCAATCGCATGCAGTTACTACTTCGCCACCGAGGCAAATCTCTGCATGTAGGTAGCTGCCTTTCCGATTCCGTGTACTCTTCTACAAATAGGTGTGAACTTGTAGAGAAAGTTCTGTTTTTACTGCTGTCCCTGAGACTAACTCTATTATACCCTCATTTTAAATTTCCACCTTATCGGCATGAACATTAGGTTTAAAATGAGTATAGCTATCAGACATGTCATATTTGTTACGCAAATTAACACGATGTAGTGGCAAAGTTAGATTGTTTGTGGATGTTTGCGGTGATGTTTGTGTGATTTGCTGCTGACTGTTCCGCTTTGTGACGAGTTATTATCGTTATGACATTTTGATCAACTTGTCATTTTCATGTATTTAAGAGAGTAGGTAACTACCTCTACCTACTGAGAAAGATAGTTCGAGGAGCTTTTTCATGATCAGCATTTTGAATACCTACGCATCTAGTTGCATTTCTGCGGAATTCTATAAATTTGTGTCGTGCGTACTGGCGTCTCTGTAACTCTCAAATGACTAGGAGACTCCTTGCCATGAAGGCATTTTACTTATTTGTAGCACTACCAGTTGACTTAGATCAACCGAAAGTGGGTGTGAATTGCTTAACATCAGCTAATATCAGAAATACAGAATTTTAAAGACTCATGGCGTTCTCTGTCTCGAGTTAATATAGTTTAGGAGTTGTCAAGCCATTATGAGTACATTATTGTTTCTACTCTTTTATTTTAATTTTGAAAAATTCTGCATGGATGCTATGCCGGACTCCTACCGACTAAAACCACACGATGCCTTACAGCCGTCTACGGCCGGAAGTCCCGGGTAAGCCCCAGTCCCAGGACATAATTGTTTCTACCCTGCATTAGAAAAATGGATGAAAAATTTCCACTGCAACTAACTAAACCGGCACCATAGTCCAAAAGAGACAAGTCTTCAATACTTTCTATAAACAGATGTGTTATATAAATTAGAAACCGTGTAAGCTGTACCTACTAGGCTTTAAAATTATGCATTAGCACGTGCTAGCGTTATGTAATATTTGCTAAAATCGTAAAATACTGTAAGATGTTACTTGCTTCTTCTTAGAGCACTGCATGACAGGCTTGTATTTCTCAACACTTGAGATTTTCCGACCCAATGATGTGCATAATTGGAAACACGTAACCCACCAGTCTATGTTTTCATTACAAGTTTGCAACTTTTGAATGAGGAATACCATAATCACTTAGACGAATAAATCCTCTAAAAGTCTAAACCATTACATCGGTAAAACAAAAAATGGGTGCAAGCAGTTTGCAACCTCATGAACTTGCATAAAGTCTTTTGTTTTACCGATATTCTTTTGTTTTACCGATCTTCATTTGTTTTGTCGATCTTCAATTGTTGAGTTAGAAAATACTTGATCAATTTGCTACATGGTAATACCACCTATTTAAATAAACGCTTAATTACTCATAAGAGTTTTATATTGACCGGCAAATAGTAAATGAAGATGTGGATTTTGATTTGATCCCTTCTCTCCACACCATCACCACAGTATAAAGAGTACTAACCAGTATTGTAGTTCCCTACAAACGGACGAAGCGCAAGCTATACCTACGATTCTCGTTTTCGGCAGGCCTTTCAGCACGCTAGCAGGCGATTGTGCCGAGTAGACGAATGGACGGTGTGTCGTTTTTTAGATAGTAACCGCGCGTGTTTTATTTACTAAAAATATTTAATATGACAACTAGAGTCTATTGTGCTTGTTTTGGTTGCATGAATTCGTCAATACCCAGAGATAACGTTTTTTAGATTACCTGGAAACTCCGAAAGGTAAGACTATAAATTGATTTTACTTAAGTACTAATTGGTACTATACTACTAGTTGACTAAAGTTAAACAAAGTGATTGACACGAGTGAACTGGGTAGTTACATAAAGTAGGTATGTTTGTGTTTAAAACTAGACTTGTGCTTGCTCAGTCAGTGAACGCTGCGATCCAATATAGTACAATATCCAAAAAAAACTAGTTCAGAACTCTAGTACGTGTAGGTAGTACATTTAGTTCCGTTGTCAGTTCGTAGTTATTTAATTGAGAGCAATGATTTAGGTATGTTTCAAGAGTATTCATTTCTTTGTGGATGACCGATGTTACAGTACACTTAGCACCGTATGACTTTGATTGACAGCATTTTTGTTACCTTTGATTTTTATTACACGCATAGAGACAAATTTGAACTTCCAAAATTTAACACAACTCGACAATGTACGAAAAGTACTAGTGTACTAGAGACTGACTAGTACTTTCAAAACGAAAGATAGTTTTAATTTTGTAAATCAAAAATTTAACGCAATGATTATAAAGACTAGAATTCCGTGATTCTATCACTGACGAAACATGTGATGAGCCGATTATTATTGTCTAAGCCGCTTACTCGTTTTCAAATTTCTACACCCGTCTCACTCAATCATTAGTAGATATAGGGCGCAGCGCCGCCACGCAGCCACCCCACGCCGCCAGCCGTTGCGGGGATATTATATTATTACTCACAAAGTATTTTTTTGTTTAAATAAAAAAGGTACATATTTACTCGAAATGAAAGCCGGTTGTCAGTAAAACAACAATCCTTAGTACAAATTATAGGCCTTGCTCACTATCTCTTACGCGTACGTAAAACTATAAGGTAAAATGTGGGCGTATACTATGCCTCTGCCTACACCTTCAGGGATAAAGGCGTGACTATATGAATGTATGTATGTACATATTTACATCCGCAATACTAAATAGAAAGTCAAAGTAGGCACATATTATTGAAATGCTGTAGGTGGGCAGCCCTATGGCATGCTTACGTACCGCGCGGCTGTAGGCATTTATTTCTAAAATCCGGTCGAGTCAACTGAAGTATACAGTGCCATCACCCATGAAATAGGTATATCAGGAATTGTTTAATAGAGAAGTCTAACTACAGCATCTCTCTGTGTTTGCTCTGTGACTATAATAGATATAGATCTTACAAGTAACGTAATATAATACTTAGACCGAATAAATGATCGCAATCTTAATTAGTAGTTAAGACTTAAATAGCCTGTTTGAAGTTAACGCACTCTATTTTTACATAGCGCAAATCTTACTAATGCTAATGAAAGTTTGTATGCATTGAATGCTTGTTCCTGTGTTCCCTCTTGACAGAAAGACGCACGTACGTACTTTAAAAACCATTTTTAATGATTTTGTCACAAAGGTACAGTTTTTAGTTTGTTTCCTATATTTGTGATTTACTTAAGGGGATATTATTTGTAAAATTTAGCTCTAGATTAACGGGAAGTACCCTATTAATTTAGATTCCCTTGAAGATATCGAAATACACGTTTTTAACGACAAAACTCCCGTTTCTTTTTCTGCATTAACTTAGAGAGGATTGATTTTTTTACAGCTTCAAGAGACCATAGACTTCAACATAATGGTTTGACTCGATTAGGGAATGCAATACCGGGATACCGGGATCCCGAGATACCGGGATCCTGCAGTATTTTTGCGGGACCAGTCCCGCACGTAAATCGTGCGGGATCCCGCGGGATTAGCGGGAATGTGCAAAGGTAAACGCCATATGTTATTCTGTAAGCGAAAGCGCACAAACTGATTCGGTTTGAGAAAGTTTTTTGTAATTGTGGCGAAATACATAACCTATAATAACGTACTTATTTGATTTTAGTGATTTAATCAGGGAGATTTGACTTTTCTTGAACTATAAAAGTATCCAATTATCTCGTACATTGCTTGCTAGCTATCTGACATGTAAAGTTAAGAGTCGTTTGGCAGACAAAAATTTTGACATGCTATGTTTTCTGCGCTTCTAATAATTTGCAGTAGCTATTTTATTACTTACTAGCTGACCCACGCAACTTCGTTTGCGTCACATGAGAGTGAGGTATGGTATTAATATTTCGAGTAGGTATTATAATGTTTCCCGTTGCATTTACCCCCGTCGCGCTTATTATAGTCGCGTCGCGTCGTTTGTATTCATTATGGCGCATCACATGAGAGTGAGAAGGATGTGACTTTAACACCTCTCGTTAAAGTGATATAATGTTTCCCGTCGCTTTTACTTCCACCCATCCGTTTTCCGGTATGGAACTCATCGCGTGCGAGTCCGACTCGCACTTGGCCGGTTTTGATCGTTCAGTTGACTGGCTGCCACTGCAGACCAAATTTACTCCCGTCACGTCGCTCATGCTTTAAAACTTAATAAGAGGGTTATTGTAAGTGAACCTTAAAAGATAGACATATGCTGTCAAGGACTTTTTTTTATAACTTTTTAAGAGAAACAATTTTGTAGTATACAATTTTTACGTAACTTTAACTATTTATGCAGCGTCAGCAATGGAAGCTCTCAAAAGAAAGAAATAATCCCCGTTCTCGAAACATTATTCATGGCTGCTCCGCTCCTATTCGTCTTAGCGTGATGTTATATTGCCATTAGCCAGCCTAAATAAATGGACTATTAAACTGTAAAATAATTTTTGAAATGCAACCAGTAGTTTCTGAGATCCTAGTACAAACAAACTCTTCAGTTTCATTATATCGTGAGCAAACCTTAAGAGATAGACAAATTAGGTTATTGTGAGCGAACCTTAAAAGATAGACATTTGCTGTCGCCGACTTTTTTTTAGAACTTTTTAAGAGAAACAATTTCGTAATACACAATTTTTACCTAACTGTAACCATTTACGCAGCGTACGCCTCGGAAGCTCTCAGACGGTAAAAAATATTCCCCGTTTTCAAAACATTCTTGATTGCTGCTCCGCTCCTATTCGTTTTAGCGTGATGAAAAGTATACTATAACCTGCCCAGGAGTATGAAGAATAATTGTATCAATTTTCGTTAAAATCCGTCGAGTAGTTTTTGTTTCTATAAGGAACATACAGACAGACAGACAGACAGACAGACAGACAGACAGACAGACAGACAAAAATTTTACTGATTGCATTTTTGGCATCAGTATCGATCACTAATCACCCCCTGAGAGTTATTTTGAAAATATATTTCATGTACAGAATTGACCTCTCTACAGATTTATTATAAGTAAGATAATATGTATATCGGTTTAATAATCTCAATACAAAAATAAGATTAAGTAATTTATTTTTCCTTGTGCCCCGCGGACTCAGTGTTCTGTAAAAGATCACTGCAGTAAGTTACATTTACTATGGCCGGTCCTTAGATGGGTGACCACTTTGTGACATTTATTTGAGCGTTGCCGTGCTTTGGATGGCACGTTAAGCCGTTGGTCCCGTTTGCCGGTAAAATGGCAGCTAAGTCAAGTTGAACGCCCGGCTCCTCTCATCTCATAATGTCCTTTTCTCGAAATGTCCTTTTTCATAATGTCCTTTTCTCGAAATGTCTTTTTCTCAAAATGTCCTTTTCGCGAAATGTCCTTTACTCAAAATGTCCTTTTCGCGAAATGTCCTTTTCTCAAAATGTCCCTTTCTCCAAATATGTGCACTACAGGATTAGCCCCGCTCAATCCGATTTGATAGGTTTGGTTAGGTTATAAAAAAAAACCACGAAGGCTAATGCGGAAGCGCGCTCTGCTCCGGCCTTAGCCTTCTAACCTAGCCTATCCAAGTCGAATTGAGCGGGGTTAATCCTGTAGTGCACAAATTTTGAGAATGGGAAATTTTGAGAAAAAGAACATTAGGTATGAGATGAGACCAAATATGCCTCGTCCTGCCTACCCCTTCGAGGATTAAGGGGATGACTATTTTTCAGTTCTAGATGGATGTATGATACAGAATTCTATTCTTTTCTCAATGACTTTCAGAAATATGCGGGATCCCGCAAATACCGGGATCCCGCGGGACTGAGATTGCTCAGTCCCGCAAATACCGGGATTACAATCTTATTGCGGGATTGCATTCCCTAGACTCGATGCCTTGACAGACGACGCACGGTTGGACGGACGGATGTGTATTTAATTTAATACATCTTCACCCCGCCCGCGTCATTCGTCCTTTCAGTGTGTCCAGTGCCCTACTCATTTATCCGGCTATAGATCGTGTTTGGTACAGCTTGGCATAAAAGAGAAGAAAATAATGGAGGAGTCACTGTGCTGTTCAAATGGCAACCCGTTAAAAAGAACCACCAATCAGTATCCAGTTGTCAACAATCGTCAATAAAACCCACCAATCCCTACTAATATTATAAATGCGAAAGTAACTCTGTCTGTCTGTCTGTCTGTTACGCTTTCACGCCTAAACGGCTAGAGCGATCGAGATGAAATTTGGTATAGCGATAGTTCGAGGCCCTGGGAAGGACATAGGCTACTTTTTTACTGACTGCGCAAAAAGAGGGTTATGATTTTACGATATAACGACTCTTACGCGATAACGACGTCTACGCGGTCGTAGCCGCGGGGAACAGCTAGTCAAATTATATATCGTCATTGACTGACAGACATATGTGACGTTATTGGCAGCTTTTTGACAATGTAGCCAGTCAGCAAAATATTAGTTCCGTTTCTAGACTTTTTTGCCAAGCTGTAGATTTGATTACTTGACAATACAGTTGGCATATGATTGAAAAATAGTTCTATATCTTTGCAAACGTTGACCGTTATATTTTATATTACACCGCTATACTGTTCGTTCTCCTGCACCCCAAGGAAACGGATTCCAGGTCTAAAAGTCAATTCCGTTCACTTATTAACACGTGAACTACGAATAATGTATACTATAGAAATGTAACTTCCATAAAGTTACCGCCAAAATCTTGGAGCAACTTACCCATACTAAAATACAGCAATAAAACACAACACTCACACATTCATAGTTCAACACTTGCCCGCGATTGGTCGCGCCAAGGTCATGGCGGCTCGGCGCCCCACCCGAAGCGGCAAACGTGGACGGTGTTATACAATAATAAGAAAGCTTGTTATTGAATACGTTCAATCAATAGAAAGTTATTATTTTTCTATTCATTGAACAACATACGCCTACAAATGAAAAACGGTTACGGTTTTTTTACAATTATGTGCTTCGGAAAAATTAATTAGTTTTTTAAATTTTTATGGCGGTTGGAATTTGGTAAAGACTCCTTTTTAGCAAATTAATGCATACGAATTATGACAAATTGTTCGATTATGCTTTTAACAACATAACGACGTAATTGCTTTCTATAGGATGGCTTTCTTTAAGGGGTTTCGTGACGTCATTTCGTTATTTTATATTGGCTACACACTTCTTTTTTATTAATTGCAAATACATATATAAAATATCTTACAGTACCTATAAATAGGCACCGCAGGTTTTCTTAATCGCTTTACCTTTCCATTATTTAGTGTGTACATGTCATTAGTTTAAAAGTGTATGTTACTGTACTGCGCATTTTACTGTACTGACTAGGCATCCAATTACGTTCATTTCTTTCCAAACGAATCGCATTTACCCATTTTTCAGGCTGAAATTCATTTGTTGGGAATCCGTGAAATTCAAATTATAATTTAATTTCTATGCATAATATCATCCTACTAATATAATATCGTACTAACAATATTACCTTAGCGCTTAACATACTATAAACACTGCATAAAAATAATTTAATTATCGAATTGAGTTCATGTTGCATAACACTTTTCAACGTCACCAGTACGTGTTTTTAAAATGAATATTTACTCACCTATGGAGGGTGATTCCAGCGTTTTTCATATTCGTATGGTTTCTACACCACTTCAGAACACACGAAGGCATATTTGAAATATAATTAACGCGAAAAGGCCATTAAAATCACTGACAGATTGGTTCCGGTGACACAACCGAACGCTATGCGTGACAGCGCGGACTAAATGTGTCGCGCGGTCCCCATTTTAAGCAACGCCTTCCGCGGTCCCCATTTGGTGGTGCCATTTTTTGAGCCGAATTATGCTTCTATAGTATACATTATTCGTAGCACGTGAATGAATAATTAACATTCAAACGTCTTCACATTAGTAAAATAATTACTAACTTTTAAGCATGTAAAGGTAATAAAATTCAAGCATTATTCTATTTAAATGACACTGCACTGTCGTTCACTGTTGAAGATTTAATCATTGACCTCCTTGAAATATTACAACTATACGGAAGATACATTAAAATGTCTCAATAACTATTGTACAAAAGGCTTGTAAATATGAATGTTTATTGTTTTCTATATTGGCGTATAATAGCTGTCGATATCAATCAGTCAATTTCTCAATATACTACGCTATATACGTAAGAGGTAGTTCGGGTTATTTGGTTTAGGTTGAACCCACGTATGCCTAGTGCATTGTATTCTACAAGTCATGTAAGCGTTAAGACAACCGTTACTAACTGATCTATCACGGCATAGCTCAAAACGCTGAACGAATTTGGTCTTAATTTAGTACTAAAAAGATTTGGGAATATTGTCTTAAATTTGGGTGCCGACGCGGGATCGATGACAAAACAGATCTGCCAGCTTCTTAGGTATTTGTTGTGGCCTCTGTCTATGTAGGGATATATCAATCCCTACATAGACAGAGGAAACGTAATGTAAATAAATAGTTTTTTAAAAAATCATGAAAGGGGAGCTGTGGAAGACAAATTTATGGGAAATAATATTCTTTTCCGGAAAATAGCACTCTCGAGATCGAGACTGAATATCCTATTTTCAGTTTAAATGTCAATATTTGTTATGACACACGTGAAAAAATGTACAAACAAACAAGTTTTGTCATTTATATATAACTAGCTGACCCTCGCAACTTCGTTTACGTCACATAAGGTGTACGAATGGAGGGCTACTTCTTCATAAGACTCATCAAGCAGCGTGTGAAACGGCCCTGTTTGCTTAATCATAAAAGAGCTTAAAGATTAAGTCGATTCTAAAACAATTCAGTCCACGCCTTCGGCGCGGACTGAATTATTTTACAATAGCCTTAATCATTAAGCTCTTTTATGATTAAGCCAACACGCCCGTTTAGACTCACTTTCAAAAGAAACGTTGAATTCTAGATTTACCGAAAGTTGAGATGCCCCTAATTTCTGAACTACATAACCCTCAATATTGAAAATAGTATGGAATAATGCTTAAAGTACTCCTTTTCAGACACCAAACAAATATTTGAAATCGAACCACGCAGTGAGAAATTATAGCAAAAAACCTATTTTGCCTTTCATCCCCTCTCCTGAAGGAACCGCGCAAAATATCGGGATCAAAAGTATCTAAGAACCTTCCTCGGACTATAAGCTTAGATCGTACAAAGTATCATTCAAATCGGTTCAGTAGTTTCGGCGTGATACTTAGTCGGGATACAGACAGACAGACAGACAGACAGACAGACAGATGAAAATTTTAAATTACATTTTCGGCTTCAGTATCGATTAGAGAACGCCCTACACTTAAAATTTTCAAAATATCTTCCATGTACAGACTCCCGACCCTCTACAGTTTTATTATAAGTATAGATAGATAGACTACGTTGCAAAACGTCGTCACAATCATGTGTTACTAATTTAGAAGATTATAAAGTTAAGACTTTTAAGATGTTCAGCTATATAATTAGCATTTAAGATTAGTAGGTCTTATACTCATACTAGTTCTGCTAATCTACTCAAGGAATCTCGTCCATGCCGTGGTACGCGGAACTAAATGACAGATGTCTTATAAACTGGAGTGCTATGAGAATTCGACCAATAAAAAGCTTAGATTTGGCTATAAGACAATTCATTCTGAAATGTCATTGGTTGAAAGATTAAAGAACATCAGTTTAAAATGCCATGATAAATGGCCTGAACTTGTTGCATAGTCGTGTTCGCATTATTGCGTAACACCAAGCCGTTGAACAGATTCTTCTGCTTTCCCATCGTTTGGTGCGTTCTGCACGCGTGTGGGAACAATCTACGATAGTTCACTTCGTACGTAACGCGGTCGAGATTATGTCGGAGTATTTTCTATGCTACATTATGTTGTTGAACTTTTGATTTCTGTGTCGAAGTTGGTTTCCTATTCGATGTTATCGCGATTGCCGTTCCAATAACCTTTCTTCTTTTAATATAGAAGAGATTCAACACATTTTAAATGAGGATGTAGGCATGTACTATCTAAATATATACAGGGTGGAATTTAAAGACGGTAGCTGGAGGCAAAGTACCCTTAATATTGAAAATGACAAGTTTTGCTAAAAGGAAACATTCCTTTATTTTCAAAAGTAAATATAACTGCATTTAAAGATTTTTGAAATATTATCTGCTTGAGCCAGGAATCGAACCTGGGAAATGTGAAAAAATAAACATCCTGTATTTTATAATACCAAAGGAAAGAGACCTTAATAAAGAACAATTTCTTTTAAACAACATATTATCTTAAATTAAAGGAAGACCCAGTAAAATACGTTTTTATTATAAAGCTAACTCACTATCCAAAGAAAAAAAAGCAATCGTAATGAGTACCTCCTCCTTTTTTTGAAGTTGGTTAAAAAAATGTTCTATTTTCTGTGAATGGGAATAGTCACTTAACCAACCTACTTCAAAAAAGTAGGCGGTTCTCAATTAGACTGTTTTTTTTTCTTTAGATAGTGAGTAAGCTTTACAATAAATACATATTTTACTTGATCTTCCCTTCATTTAAGATACTATGTTGCTTAAAAGAAATTGTTCCTTATTAAAGACTCTTTCGTTTGGTATCATAAAATACAGGATGTTTTTTTTTCACATCTCCCAGGTTCGATTCCCGGCTCAAGCAGGTGAGTTTTCAAACATTTTTAAATGCAGTTTCACTTACTTTTGAAAATAAAGGAATGTTTCTTTACAGCAAAACTTGCCATTATCAATATTAAAGGTACTTTCCCTCCAACTACCGTCTTTAAATTCCATCCTGTATATGCTATTTATATAGCATCTTTTCCTCTTTATTCTAGAAGCGAAAGGTAGGTAACATTCACTTCTAAAGTTTTAGAGACACATTACATTTCAGCACATCAACTGAAATACTAATAAGATGAACCTGTTTTTGCTCATAAATTTTAACTATATTTAGAAAACAAAACAAACAGAAAAATATTAATCGTTAATAGATTCCACTGCAACCAGATAAATGCTAAGCCATAATGTAAAGTACTTACTCCAAACATCTGTGAAGAAAGTGCAGGAACGCAGGATCGTCAGTCCGGACTGCTGCAGCTAAGGTTCTGGAAGCAGGTCGACGCTTCCGGCCTTTGGAGTTCGTCACACTCCGAGGTGAGCCTTTTGAGTCTGCGGGAATAATTATTCATATAGAGATCAGGAGATCACAGGAGTAAAAATGCAATACAGTTACTGATTTCAAAGATAAGTAGATAGGTACTAAAAGCAGAGCTTTTAAACTGAAGCTTAAACACACATATCACCAAATTAGGTTTTCCTGCTACTTATTTTATTTGGTAATGAAATAACTTCCTAATGTCATTAACACTGTAATTAACATAGAAACACATAAACAGTGCAAATATTCACACAATAAAAGAATGTAATTATTTTATTGTTCTGAGACCTGCTTTAGATTCTGTAAACATCAGCTTGCAGTATCATATATCTTACCAAAGAACAATCGCTTCCTGGTGGCGTGTAACAAAAGACCTGGTGGTGGCGGTCCTAGCAGCTCCATGATGCAAGCGAGTTGTTCCGCCTCATTCTCTCCCGGGAAAAGTGGATATCCCGTGTGGAGTTCTGCAAGGATACAACCTGAAACCAGGAATAATAATTTTCAGACCGGACATGGACCAGCGGCCGGAGAGGAGCCACGGCAACCACTCCTACACGTTGTTACACATAAATTACTGGTCACGAATGCTTCGGTAAGTATCTGTGGTGAATACATCGGGAGATCAGGGCTAGCATAGCGAAGACATTACGCTCCATATAGCGCCAGGTCCTTGTGGCATGTCTGAACGTGGACATTTACTTTTTTTTATGTTTAGCTCGCCAAATTGACGTCGCCACCGGCCTGATGGTACGCCGTGGCGCATATAGCGATTGGGGGCCAGTCTCACAGTCCGTAAGACTTTCGACAGTGGTCCTCAAACTTGCTGCAGAGATCTCCAGAGGGAGAAAGTGGAACATAAATCGAAACAATTTTACTTTTAGTTAGGTTTTTTATTAAATAAAGTCTACTATGTATATGTCTATACGTGTTATGTTTTACGACAACAAAATTTACTACTTCATAGCCAGTGACAATTACGTCAATCTTTATGTGAATCAATTTGCGAGATACTCTTGGCCTCCGAATATCTTTGTGGCTCATCACTTGACACTAACGTACTCAAACTATACGACAAAAAAATCTAGGAGATCATCTTAATGCTCTAAAGGTGATACGCTTACGTCGTCAGTTTCAACCTGTTCAATATTATCAAGATGTCTGTCATCTGCACGCATCATCGCGTAACGTAATGGAATAAGCGTCATAACACGAGTTGCGTAAAAACAACATTCTTTAGTTTCGATATCTGCGAACATGAAGACACGCCGAGGTCACCTTTCTCCCTTACTTTCTACAGATTCACTGGCGAGTTCTTGCTCAAGTATAGACATAATGTCTACTAATTTCAAGAATTTTGTAAATGTTTTATAATGTTGTAGTCTGATTATTATCTGATAAGTGATGAATCAGTGAAGTGATTTTAAAGGGTTTCCATTATGGATAAAACCTCCTCATAGTTTCCCCATAATTTCCCTGACTATTCCAATAATTCTATGGTCTTCTACACTTCTAACAGAATTGAGGAAATTCCATTATGTAAGCTTTAGGTAAACGTATATATGTATCCATTTAGTGGAGGTTGCAAGCTAACCACAAAAGAAGAGAAATAGCGGATGATTATAATTTTGGATCCAGCATTATTCTAATTCTTTTCTTTAAGTAATGAAGAGTAAAATTCTGACGTAACCTTGTTGCAACTAACTTTCTTTGTGCCATAACCCCCATACAGAACCGGCTGATGAGATGGTAAAGCTTCCAAAATGATCATTATAAAATGACGTAATGTTGAAGACTCAAGACCTCGTTTAGATGAATTTAGGTTCATTATTTGTCTTATTTATATCAACATTTGGACGATCACGTTTCATGACATACAATAGGTAGGAATACCTTTGACTCTACGAACTACATGTAAAACAGCCTGTGACTCCGACAGCAGAAACCTGGTCAGAACGTCCGGCATCAAAGAGTTTGTAATCGCGTTTATCCCCGTAAAAATGTCTATATTATTTATCTCATTTTCAGGTGGTGCAGCCGCTAAAAAAACGACCAAAATACTGGCCCTGGCACTTGGAAATTGAGACGGTAGTGACTCCCAACAATGACGAAAGTAAATAGCTGTTTCTAGGAGCCAATAAAAGCGGATCCAACGCTCCAAATCCAGGATTATTTTTATTTAGTAAGTAAGATACACTGGCACTTTTATAGACAAAAGAATATTAAGTTTTCAGTAACTTAAAATTGGCTGTCCAATGATGAATCCCTTTACGCCCAGCTTAAAGAAAGAACCCGGGGTTGGAGAGAAACATGTGGGCTACCAGAGCATTTCAAGTGTTGATGGTTCTATAGAGAAACATCTTTTGCATCGCTCGGTTTTGGCAACGACATAATAAGCGGTTGACGACAGCCAAGATAATGAAGAAGTAGATGTATATTATTTGTCTACATGTAGTTCACAACTATTACCGAGTTATAAAAGTTTTGAAATAATATGAAGTAAAGTTTTAATTGGCGACCTCGATTTGTTTATTACTGCTATAGCAATTAGTATACCAACCTATCATTTGGCCCACTTTCAACAAATACATCACCACTTTTAGACAGCTTTCACATGAAGACATTTTAGTTACGCGATTGCTGGGCTTATAAATCACACTAAAGTCTGTTGGGAGGTCTGGTACATCCTTTCGAGGGCTTACCCGGGGTTTCCAACCGTAGGCTGTTGAGCGTTGCGTTAGGTTCTCTTGTCGGTAGAAGTCCGGCATAGCATCCATGAAGGATATTCCCACACGTTAAAAAATAAAATAAAGTAGTTTGGGATTATAGTGACTGACGAACGGTGTTCCCAGATGTAGTGGCCGATTTTCTGTGTATAGAATGCGAGATGTAGATTTTACGGAATATCTGTCTACACTAGAAACATGTTGCGTCGGCTATACGGTTTCAATTAGGCTTGGGCATAATCGTTCACTTCGTGGAACTCGTTCCTCAACTCTCGTTCCGGAGTTGGAACGAGTTCCTCTAAATCGTTCCGACTCCCAGTTCCTTTAGCTCCGCGGACTAGAGGAGCGGTCTGTTATAACTCCGCCTCCACAGTTCCTTTAGCTCCATGGATTTGTAAACGATGTGTCTATCGTTCCAGCTCCACAGTTCCTTTATCTCCGTGGATAGTGGAACGAAGTGTTTATCAAACTTGTAGCAAGTATTATTATATTATCTTCGGTTGTACTAAGAACCGATCTAGTAAATAATGCGAATTTATTAATAGTTTAGTACTTATTAAAATAAAGTTTTTAAACGTTCGTACCTATTTAATATTAATAATGTTTTATGATTTTAAGCACCTACGAGTTATACTTATTTATTTAAACTTAAATCACACTCGCGCGCCGGGTTCGGTAGGCACCAATAACGGTAAAAAATCACGTTTGTTGTATGGGAGCCCACTTAATATTTTTTCTTTTTTTAAATATTTGCTGTGATAGCAGTAACTAGGGTTGCTAGATACTGGCATTTCATTTCCGGGACAATTCGAGGATAATTCAACAATAATAAAGTGACAGTTTTATAATTTTGGACATTGATCGTGCAATGCGAAGTTTCTTTGATCAATGAAAAGGAAGGTTGGTTGATATTTTTTTTTATAGAGGCATTTTTTAAAACCTCACCGAAGACAAAAAAAAATCACATCACAAGCTCACATTTTTTTTTGAAAGAACAATGACATTTTTGGAATAGAGATATGATTTTAGAACGGACGGAATTTATAAAAAAAAATTGAGTATTTGTCTCTCAAAGCAGAAGAATTAAAATTGACATGGGAATCTGATTTTTTTCCATATTGAAAATTGAAGCTGCGGTTAACGTTGACTGCCTTTATTCAGAATTCGCATGTCTGAAAACTGTTTTTGAGGTCCTTCCAAAAGACTTGTCAAATGACAAAATCTGGGCTCACTTTCTAACTAACAATTCTAACGATTTTGTAAAATTAAAGAAAATAATTGGTTTTGTTCTTTTAATTTCAACAAGCAACGCCTTTTGTGAACGAATTTAAGCCTGATGAATAATATGGACGAAAGAATGTCCATGCCATGGACTTAAGTCTGGACTGCAGTCTTGCTCGCAAATAATGTCTATTCTGCAAAGCCCTGACGGAGAAAGGTTGCAAAATATGGCAGAATCCAGTGACAAATACTTAAAAAAGTATTCGGTTAATCGTTTGATTTATTTACTGAGCCAAAAGAGAAGTATTTAAGTTTTGTTTTAAAAGTGTTTTTTTTTATATTTAATATTGTAATCTGATGTTGATTTTCTACCAACGTTTATTTTATTAAGCGACTGAATGAGCGAGCAAACGAGCTTGAGCGGGAGAAAGAAGAGAGAGAGACGGGTGGTGGCCGGGCCGCGAGTACCCGGCCTCTCGCCTCCTTCTCTTCTTCCATGACTCGAAAGCTCGAACGCGAAGCGTGCCCTAGCGCGGTAGGTATTCTAAATCCGGGACTATAAAGTGTAATTCCTTAACACTGGACAAGACACATAATTCCGGGACAATCCCGGATTTCCCGGCCATCTGGCAACCCTAGCAGTAACCGAAATACATCATGACATGTGTTAAAATTTAACTGTCTAGCTATCGCGGTTGATGATATACAGCTTGGTGCCAGATAGACAGACGGACAGTGTAGTCTCTGTAATACGATCCCGTTTTTAATCTTTGGGTACGGAACTCTAAAAATAATACTCTTGTTTGAAAACAAAAAACTTACGTAAACAAATAGCACACTCGGAAATAAACTTCATCCCATACAGATAAAGTCGAAAGTATTATAGCAAGGGATGCCTACTCACCAAGAACAGCGCGATAGACACTGTGTACCTAGTGTCTATCAACATTTGACCAATCGGACTCACCGAGGTATACAAATAAACCGCTGTGATTGGCGCGGCACAGCCGGAGCGAACGGTGAGCGAATCGCGGGGCATGGCAGCACGGCTCCGGTAGGAACGATATGAATAGGAACGAACGAGCGTTCGGCGTATCAACTCCGACTCGGAGTTGTTGGAACGATGGAACGATTTAACTCCACAGAGTGGAACTGTTTCCTTTCGTTCACTACATCGGAGCAGTTCATCGGAACGACTCACTCCGGAGTTACACAAGTCTAGTTTCAATTCAGCGCTTCATCACAGATAACCTTTGATTGGTCCCACCAAGGACTATGAAAATTATAATAATATTTGGTTTACATCTGTAGTCTGTGTGGTTGGTAACAACTTAACAAGCAAGTTCGTCCCGATTAAGGAACAACAAAGATTATAGCCGTGTAGCAGACGTTTTAAAAACTGAAAATAATAAGAACAAAAACAATAAAATAATGGCGCGTGTTAGTTTTACTCGAACGAAAGAAAAAAGTACAATCAAACCAGAAGTATCGTATGTGATTTCTCATCAGACACACCTAGATATAACTTCATTGAAACTCCAACAGCCTTGGTTATATCATCGGTCCATCATCTTTGTACTGTCAAGGCTTGTATGTTCGAAAGAGACTTATCTTGGGGTGAACTTTATACTAGGAAATATTCTTCGATTGGATCTGATAAAACTATATTATTGTAATTTATTAGATACTCTTGCTTTTTTAACGTATCAAAACACGATTAGGAATACTTGAAATCGCTCTCGAAAAATGAGAAATATTGCAAAAATCTTAACAAGTAATGCACTTTTTTTATCTATATAAATAAGTTTAATTCTCATAAAAACTTGTCGTAAAATAGATATAGGTCTTTAGAACAATATTTTACAGCTAGATATTTTCTTAAAACCCCTCTGATTTTATAACAGTAATATAATGTATTAGAATCGAATGAAATCCGGCAAAAGCGTACGCTGCAATCGTTCGAATTGCCTTAGGATTTGTCAAGGTCGAACATTGCAGCCTTAAAGAGAGATTCAAAAAGAGAATTGTAGGTTATAGGTAATACGATTGGAGTCAAACGCTTGTTTGCGGTCAGTGTGATATTTACACCGATTTTACGGAAAAGCGTAGATCAATATTATATACTCCCCGATGACGCAATTTTATAGTGCGTCGTCGTATTGAAGTTATAAGAATTATGTAAGGAACAGTCATTAATGAAATTGTACCTTCCTAATTTGTGGCGTTGTATGGGTATTATTTATACTCCATTAATTGTTAGGTAAGATTAAAAATATTGGTCAATAATTTAATTATTTTTGAAATTGCGTGGGAACGTTCGGTAATACCATTAACTTAATTCTTAATCGGTCAAAGTTTAAGTTAACGACGATACTAACTTAATTATGGTTTAAACCTGCACCTTTTTGGCCTTTGCTAGTATGATAAGGTCTTGCATCTCACATTACCAAAGAAGTTATTAACTGTGTGAAAGAGAGAGAATACCTAGTAGAAAGGTTTTCTGAAGCCACAGTTAGTTCTGGTTGATGAGCTGGATAGTAATTTATAGTTACTCTATAATTATGATGAGCTATACTTGCAGTAGGCTTGAAGTTGATTTATAGTTCGAAACGATGTTGTCACAATGGTCGACATATTATCGCGCAGTTTTTTTTAGGGTGGTAATAGGCTGAACATCTTTACCAAAGAATCTACGGGTGTTTGAGCAGAGATTAGCTCTTGTACCCCGCAAGATAGACTGATGACATAGAAAGAAAAGGTCATAGGAAAGATTGCGAGAGGCGCAGAACCGTGTGTTGTGGAGAGAATTTCGAATTAACACAGCCTGTTTTGACTGATTGATAATAATGGGATGACTCAGACTTAATTTCACTGCCTCTGTGGCGCAGTCGGTAGTGATACCGCCTGCAACACTGGAGGTCGGGTTCGATTCCCACCGGAGACAAATATTTGTGTGAACCATAAATGTTTGTCTCAAGAGTGGGGTGTTTCTATGTATAATATGTATATATTTAAAAAGTATATAAGTATTAATATCCGTGGTCTGATACCCATAACACAAGCAGAGGGCCTAATAAGGCAACATTGTATGTTTCATATTATGAAACGTAAAATGTTTGGTATGCTTTGTATGTTCTGTATTTCAAATTATATGAATTGTATGTTTCATATAATGAAACATACAATGTTGCCCTTTTAGATCGCAGGTTATTCCTAGCTTACTTTGGGATCAGATAGCGTAGTGTGAAATGTCTGTGAATATTTATTTATGTATTTATTAATGTGATTGTAACAACAACAAAATCTTTAGTAACTTTCATTAGGAGAGCGTGACGGAGGTATCAAATATACCTATATCTGCTTTTTGCAATAACTAACATCATCTGAGCTGAGAGATCATCTCAACTACTTGCCTCCTTGCTATGGACTCCAAAATCGACGTTTCTACTATTCCTCCCGATATTCAGCACCTCCGGTTATCAAAAAAACTTGCAACCACTTTTAACGCATATTGCACTTTATTTCTTAGTTCATACAGATCAATATGACATTATAAACTTACCCATGCTCCACATGTCGATAGCCGTCCCATACTGCAGCCCCAGAATGACCTCGGGGCTCCGGTAGAACCGTGACTGTATGTATGTGTACACGCGCGAGTGTGTGTAGCACGAACTGCCGAAGTCTATAACTTTGATTGACGAGCTACCCCGCGCTTTCAGCAGGATATTTTCCTGGAAAAGAGAATAGATTTTCAGTACCATACCTCCTTACATCAATGTAACTGCGTTTTATTTCAGCTCATGGTTAAGGTGTTAGCAGGTTTGCCAATTTTCCGAGCTGTCAAATAATACTACTACTAGTTTATCATGGAACTAGGCAATGGAACTTTGGAATACGGCATAAAGATCCATCGGGACCGCTCCACTAAGGATACACTGCATCAAGTAGGGCCTGCTTTTTTTTTTTTGATGTGAGGGAAAATCCTCGTAGGATGCTATGCCGGACTCTTACCGACTAAAAAACCTCACGTAACGCCCAACAGCCTATGGTTGAGAGCCCCGGGTAAGCCCTCAGGAAGGATGTCCCGTGACAGTAGGACCTGCTTCAAGCGAAGATAAGGCCTTAGAATCTAGGCCGGACAAAACTTTACACCATATTTGGGGGCAACTATAGTAATATTTTACAAAATATCTTCAGAGTCTTACCGGCTTCAAATCACAGTGAATGATATTCTCAGCTTCCAGCAGCCTGAGGCACCGCAGTAGCGAGTTCGCGAACCGCCTGATCAAACTCAAACTGAACCCTTGGTAGTTGTTCTTCTTGATCAACTCGTACAGGTTGATGCTGTGGAATAAGTTCACTTTCAGATCACGGGTTCCGAAAAACGAAACTAAAGTAACTTTATGAGAAAATCTTAGGTATGATTTTTGGACCTAGCGACAAAACTGATTGAGGTTTTAAGCAAAAGTAACTCAGTACTAAAATCTAAACTATAACTTTCCTTGTACCTTTCTGTTTACAGGACTGCATCGACTGGGAAAGTCAAATAAAGGCGTGATATGTCTGTATATAATTACTGCTACCTATTTCATCAAAATCCGTTAAGTAGAGAGGTAGAGTTTGGCTTTTTGATCTCTGAGTTGAGAGGACGATAAAAGGGCAGAGTAAAAGAGTTGAGGTTATGATTACAAAGTTTCTGCAGCATTAGGATTTCGCGTGCGCAAAGCTGCCAGTGTCATTTCATTATCGTCGGTGTTATTGGGTAACACACATTCATAGGGCAGAGCACTTCCTCTTTTTAAAATAGGTCATTATGAAGAAATATGCTTTTCATATCACAGAAATAAGAAAATCCACAAATAAGTAATATCACAGGTCGGAAACTCTATACGTTTTGAAGCTTGAATGTATGCGTGTGACCAATAAGGCCAAGCAAATGTTCCCTCACGACACCCGCCAACTATAATGACAGCTGTGGCGAGACTGGCGGGGTGGGGAACCTAAGGTACCTTGCTCAGTGGGGGGCAGGGAGTTGCCTATCTGTATGTAATACTATTATATTATCTTTGGTAATAATATGCAAAGAGAGTAACTTAGTAGGTATGCCATCGTTTAATAACCGACTTCAAAAAATGAGGAGGTTACTCAATTCGACCGTATATATTTTTATTTTTTAATAAATCAATTTCTTGAAGCCTTTTTTCTTATAGCCTTATTTCTTATACGAGTGAAATCGCGAAAAGAAGCTAGTTTCACAAACTAATTGCACAAAATGAGAATGTTTTGTAGAACAATGAAATAAAGACGGCAGTTTATTTGCAAGCAAGCATTTTAATGAAAAGTTAAGTAAAATAAAATGTTCTGGTAGATTGTTGGCTCGACGACGGTATTCCTTAAGGAAATGAATCATTTTAATATTGTTTGCGACGACTTGCTCTTGAGATGATTTATGTTCAGAACATAGAAATAAGATTTAAACCTTTTATTAACGTACTTCCGTATAAACTATTTCTACTTTCATACTCTTTTACAATTTTAAATGACTTTAAGGATGTTTAAAGCGCCTGAATAAAAAGTATAAGCAATTCTTTTAGCTGTGAAAGCACTACATTATTAGGAAAACAACAGTTGAAGTTGCTTTCAGAAAATCCGAATGTACAGCTCCTTAATAAATTAATAAACTAGCAATATCCTCTTTGGCTTAGCTCGTGACATGCTTCGATAAACTTTAAACTCTTATTTTTCCATTTGCTGGGAGGTGGAATAGCGTAAGGTTTTTTTTTTACGTGAGAGAAAATCCTCATGGATGTTATGCCGGACTCCTACCTACTAAAAAACCTCACGTAACGCCCACCAGCCAATTTTTGTGAGCCCCGGGTAAGCCCTCGGAAGGATGTCCCAGGACGGAATACCTACAGAAAAACCTTTCTCTGTGTGCGCCTAGCCGCCTACCAATAGAAGAGTAGCTTAGACTAATAATTTCAGTTAGGCATTGATAGATAAGTGAGTCACCCGATACGGGAACCGCGTAGCTCCCGTTCCCGTGGTAATATGTGAATAAAATACAGCCTGTGTTTACCGGGGCACTATCCCCGCTTAGGCAAAGCTTCCCAACAGTGAGAAGACTTTTTTAAATCAGTTCAGTAGTTTTGGAGAGTATTCGATACAAACAAACAATCAAATCGACACCCCCATGCAATATCATTGTAATTCAAATTTCTTGTTTTTCAGTTAGCGCGAATTGAAGTTTTGAAAAATCATAAAATTCTACTGTTATCCTATGCAGTTACAAAAAGTGTTGTTACTGCGTACATTTTAGCTTAACTATTTATAGGTGCTGTAAGATTAACGAAGAAAACACGTTTTCATGGCTTTTCTTGACTTACGTGAAAAGCAATAGTTTATGACAGTACATCGATTACAATGAATAACATTGTAACTCTGAGTTACAATTGAGATCTTCATCAGACTTTTTTTTTTGCACTGCATAGTGATTGTAACTCAAACTTACAATTATTTTGCATGGGAAATTTAAGCAGTCTTGCAAAGTTTATCCTTATAAAACTTATGTATTATCATAGAAATAGTGAAAAACCTTTAAAGTATACTATAAAGTCAGTATGTATATAATATCTACTATATTAGTTTTAGAGTGGGATTAAGAAAAGACCCTTTTAATTTTTTTAATTTAATAATATTCAAAACAATGAACTATTTTCATCAGCATTTTCATACTTAGACAATTAAATTTTAAACTCACAGAATTGTTTAATTTTATTTATTTATTTAAACTTCATGCGCAATGTACATAGGCGGACTTAATGCCATAGGCATTCTCTAACAGTCAACCATAGGTGATGCAGAGACAAACAAAGTAGGTGCATTATCTTGTAGAAGTAAAGTAGAGAAAATTAAGACTTGGAAGCCGTCGGAGCTCTATAAACATCTAAGAGTTACTAAAATGCACGTCTTGGCAAAATCAAGAGACAAAATCGTTCAAACTCTTCCAAAGGATAAAAATATAGCAGAACTTGAGTCACGCCTCCAATTCCACAAGAAATTCATGGTGGGTTCGCAGACTGGTCGAGCGGGGTTGGGTAGTATCCGGAGACAAACAGATAAAGACATTACAAAATCTTTTCTGGAGCAGGATGAGAGCGATGCCTATAAGGTGCACGCGATGAACCTGGAGATGCAGAATGAATGGCTTACTCTGGGCGAATTTTGTATTCCCATGGCCTTGCAGTCGCGTACCTTATTGTACGACTGGTCGCCGGCTTTGCTTAGATTCTACCTGAACGCGTTTCAATTGACCCTCCCCGACCAAAGTAATCTGGTCAGGTGGGGGAAAGCCACAGATAAAACATGTAATGCATGTGGAGAAGCGATTGGAACTGCTAGGCACCTGCTGGTAGGTTGCAGGACGTTATTAGACCGGGGTTATTACTCACGCCGACACGATTACCCTATCGTGTCTTTGAAATCATACGTGAGGCTGTCAGTTTGGCGGTAGCGAGAGCGAAAAAGGGATAACATTGAAAAGAAATGACATTGCGTTTGTAAAGGAAGGCTGTTCAAAGAAAGTACCTCAAAAGCCATACTCAATTTTGATGGCTGCCGCCGATTGGACTATACTCTCAGACACGTATGAAAAACACTACAAAATCCCGGAGGATGTATGTGCCTCGTCATCCAGACACGACATATTCCTGTTTTTGAGGATACACAGGCGTGCGGTGCTCGTGGAGCTGACGGTGCCGTGGGAGACCAACATACCGCAGGACCACGCCATGAAGACAAATAAATACTTTGACTTGACCAATGAGTTAACCAAAAATGGCTATGTGTCTACTCTATGTCTACTCTATGCCGTAGAAGTAGGAGTGATCGTTTATGCGCATAGTAAGGTGGCCACCCTAAACCTACTCTGCTGGGTCGCAAGTCCCAGACGCCGTCGGGGTGTTCCCCCCTGTGCCACGCTATGGACCCGGCACCCGCACGGAGAATCCATGGAATGCTAAGAATACGGTCTCTACATTGGGTTCGAAATTACCCTGCAGTAAGATTGTAAATAAATTTACAATGTTGTTGCATGTCCTCGGTTCAATGTTTGTGATATTAATAATTTTGTAAATCAAGTTACAATGATTTTGGTCGAAAATTCAATTTTTTTAACGAGTTACAATGCTTGGCCTCTCTCATAGCTCAATAACGAAGGGACTTAGAGTTACGTTGATTACACAAATAAAAAGGCCTTTTTTTTACAAATTGCCATAGTATTGTAACTCAATTTGACTAAAAAATGAGTTACAATGTTGTTGCATGGGTGTGTCGAAATCTTTCTTCTGTATAATATTAGTATAGACTAGGTATAAGCCCTTGGAAATCCTGGTTTTCATGAAATTTGTTATAAGTAAATTTATAAACTCACCTCATTAACTCAAAACTGATGCACAAATGATTCCTGAAGTAGAAATAGTCCAGCATATGTATCACATTGTGCGATTGATCCTTGTCCTTCAGCCGGAGATGGTCCAGGACTCTGACTTCTACCAGCGCTTGGTGATGGAACCGTTTCTTATTGCGAATGATCTTGATGGCCACTTGGCTCCCGCTGCGGTGGTCGTGAGCTCGGATGACTTGGCCGAATGAGCCTTTTCCAATGACTTCTAAGATTTCGTATCTGTATGCTATGTGGTCGTGGATTTGCTGGAATTTAAAGAAATACTTTTGAATACAGAAGATTACCTGACTATAGTAGATAATTGAACTATTGGAGCAGGATATTGGACAATCCCACTCTACTGACCTTTGACTATTTAGCACAGGACCCGCCTTACTGAAAGCATTCCCCTCTGCCAAGGCAATAGACCATTCTGCCAAGGCAATAGAATAGACCATTCGGACTAAGAGGTTTATAAAAAGCACTTGAGAATCGATTGATTCACTATCATAATCGTTATAGCTGTGTGCGAACGCATGGCGTCCTCAGATTAAGGCCGATGTATGTCGATGATAGTGAATCAATCGATTCTCAAGTGCTTTTTATAAACCTCTTAGTCCGAATGGTTAGTGCCTTGGCAGAGGGGAATGCTTCAGTAAGGCGGGTCCTGTGTTAGATAGTCTAAGCTACTGACAGAGTCGTAGGACCAAGTGTACCAGATATTTCACGTTGGTCATGTCACTAGGTCATCATGTATCTACAATACAATCGATTTAGTACCTGTTCCTAGCAACAGGTACACACGTTCAATATTATTTCAATCAACTCTAGTTTCACAAACATCAATCACGTTTATCAACTTCATTAATAGTCCCTCTATTCTTTTCATACATTTGATCCTTCATCTATAATATCTATATACTGGGTGTAACAAAATTACCTCTCCAAATTTCATGAGATGACTTGGCATCGGAAATCAAATACAAATATTTAATAAAAAAAGGGGGTTAATTTTTTCATTGTTTTTTAATTTTTTTTGTAGCACATTAAGAATTCATTTTTTACCGCGGCAATTCAAGGTAACATGGTCGCCGTGGCAAAACAAACACAGAGCACCCGTCTCGTTGTCGCTTTCTACTGCCGCTCAGTAGCGATAGAAAGGGTGAAAATGAAAATTTATAGGACCTTTAAAACGGCTTTACGGTTAAAGTATTCATGTGATTTTTTTTTCTTCATTTTTGTAATGTTTCTTGACTGATGCCACGTCACGTGACGAAATTTGGAGAGTCAATTTTGTTACACCCAAAATCAATGCCACTTTTCGTTGTAATTTTATAACTCAAGAACGGGCTCACCTATAAAAACCAAATGCTTAGGCTTTGTTCGGACTATTTAGTAGATGGTTTCTTTGCACATGGTGAAGTTTGCACAAAATCGGTCGAGCGGTTCTTCATTTATCACGCAAACGAAGTTGCGCGGGTCAGCTAGTGCCGAATATAAATGGGATATAATAAACCGAGCCTCAAAAGTTTTTATCGGCCACGGCATTTAGCTTCTGATTTAATAACTAAGCCACGCGAAAATGAAATTGCCTCTAAAATGCTGATTCGTCCACGTCACCTAAAAATTTCCATAATAAGCATCAAATAAAGCTCAACAATTATTTTAACTTGTCCTGCGTATTAATATATTAACACCTAATTTACTAATTCAGCCACCGATTTAATATGTAATCACCATTTTATATTTTACACCTTCAAATCGAGAGCCTCAAGGATTATAATTTAAGCCTCCACAGACAACATCAGTTTTTATAACTTAGCGTGTAAAATAAATATATCACATTCTTTTTTCGTGAAAATAGCCAATGCAAGGTTTAATATAAGTGCAAAGGACGACAGCGACCAGCCATTTGCATCAATTAGAGACCGGTATTTGATGTCACTTTGTAACTAAAAACAGATTACGCTTACCGAACAAGAAAGTGAGGTCAAGAAAGCAAAAACTAAACTTAAAAGTGTATAATACATTATACACTTTTGACTTTAGCATAGGTATATACAGTAAGTGAACATTTGGATAATGTCGTCATAAATTTCACGATTAATGAGAAATTACTCGTTACGTATAAACAGTATTTAGCACTGCCACGTTTCTTTTTGAACTTTTGAACACTTCCACTCACATTTGAGTTTAGTATTTGCTTTCTTGGTCTTACTTTTTTGTTTGGTGAGCGTTATCTGTCTTTAGTTCTATAATCTGTATTACATGCATACACAACGTCACCGACCGAAATCTGTATAATGTCTGGGCATTCTTTAGAATACCTGAAACTTGCAGGCAAGTCAATGTATGAAATAATTATATTATAAGTATTATTTACGAGAGTATGGAAGGTTTATTGGCTGCTTGCAAAGGTTAGGTTAGGTTGGAACAGTTACCACTAAAGCGCGAAGGCGAGCGAGTGAAGCGAGCATGCCGCGGCAGCGGTCTCCGAGCACCAGATGTCAAAAATTTTATATTTGGCAATTACAATTTATAATTTCTCGATAGTTTATAATTTTGCGGTATTTACAATTTTATGGTGACCCCAGACCTATTCATTTTACACATTGCCGGTGTACCAGCAGGTATTCTATGCAATCCCTAGGAATTTTGTACACAATACCTTGACAAAGTATAAACAATCATATACTTATTCAAAACATTTCATATATTGTCTGGAGTCTGGGTCAGGTATTCCTTAGAATGCAGGTGTTGTATAGAATATCTGAGTTATAAAGACTACAGGTAACATCATAATAAATAAAAGCATTTATTCCCGAAAGTCTGTCCCACGCTCCCGTGTTGAAACTAACTCGCTTGTCAGTGGCACCCCGTACAGTCATCTTAACGTGCCATTCAAAGCAAGGAAACTCTCGCAAATCAAATGTTACAAACTGGTCACCCATCCGAGCACCAGCAATAGCGGTAGTTGTTTACTACAGTGATCATTTACAAAAGACTAAGTCAGTGGCTACAAGTGGTTCTAGCTATTTAGGTAATATTAGTGGCCATAATTTGTTTTTTGATGGCAATTTTACTTAACTCTGATGATCCATTAATGTGGGATGAGTTACATTTTAAACATGCTGAACTAGGTAATTAGAAGCTAAGATATAGGTATTTAAACTTTCATGGTCACTAACACTATTATTAGAGTTAACGGGATATTTACCATGTACTTGCAACAGCGCCGAAATATCGGAAATACTCAATAGTACATGGTAAATATCCCGTTAACTCTAATAATAGAAGCTAAGATATTAATAAATAATGTCTATTTTGATGCCATTTTTTAGTAATTTAGAAGTTCACTGTTTGAATGCATGTTACAATATTAGATGCTAAAAAATAATCACGATGCTGAATTATATTAACAGTGGCTAAAAAAGAAGTTAAATGTTGGCTAGAATCTATAAATACTGACGCTCATTAATTGTGGCTGGCTTATTAATTTGGGGGGCAAAGTATTTTTTCGGAGGCCAATAATGCTATTAAAAAGAAGGTGGTTTAATTAGCACCCAATATAAATCAGTGACCTATTGCTGTTTATCGCCACTTCTTTTGCCAGTCTCAGTTATTAATACAGAACATCATTCTTAGGGCTTACCCGAAGCTCCCAGCTTACCAGTGCTAGAACATGTAGTTTTAGTCGGTGAAATCCATGAGGGAAAAAACCCCATAACATCATTTAAAACCTTTTCGAGCAAATTGTTACCAGATCTTCGATCATCATTATTCAGCAGCTTATATCACAAATAGTGACGTCATAAGTCACTAAACGTACCTTGTTATAGCTACCGTTCTCGTCATCAAACCCGCAGTTGTTGGGAATGTTCGCCCTGGCCTGCACCTTGTTCGCCTCCAGCCCCAGGAACCACACCTCCGGGTACTTCCTGATCTCATTCCTCTCCCATTCAGAGAGCCGCTCTCCATACAGCATCAATGCCTCTGGAATTTAAAAATATAGCCTTCAATATTATGGTTAGGTATAATAGTTTTATCTATACTAATAAATATCTAATAACTATTATAAAGTGGAAAGGTTTTATCGTTTGTTTGCATTGAAAAGAGTTTGAAACTACTAAATCCGATTTGAAAAATTCTTTCACTGTTAAAAAACCACACTATCCATAGGCTACATTTTATTCCCGTATTCCCAAACAAACAGGAACTACGTGGGTAAAACTGCGTGATGTCTGCTAGTAGTTTAAAGTTAAGTTTGCTCTCCAGGCAAGTTGATTATGAATGTAGTCTTCCCGTTGTGGAAGGGTGGCTAGGAAGCAAAGGAGGTAGAGAGTGCCGCTTTTCGCTCTCTACTCCCTTTGCTTTCACATAGGCTCTCAAGAGTCGAGCGGGTAGAAATATTCTTTAAGAAGTGGATGTTCTCTATCTGTTTGTTGTGTGGCAGCCAATTCCCCTCCGGCCTTTCCTGCGGCGCGGTTGAGGGAAGGCGGAATGCTGTGGAGAGTACAGCAATTGTATATAGTCTCGTCCCTTCTTAGGACCAGAATTCAGAGCTGCCCTGCTGTCTTCGCAGTAGCACAACAACACGAATTTAAAAAATACTGTATCCTGCAGCATCGATGTCAACCAATTTAGAATCCTTTCTTATTTGTATAATAATGATGTGATAATTTATTTTGAGGTGTAGAAGTTTTTAGTTAACATTTTAGTATTTAATATTTTCGTAGGTACCTACTTATAAAGAAGTGTATCTGTTTGTTTCGTTTCATGCCGTACAAAATGATAATACCACAAAATTTGGCTACATCTTTGCACAAAAAAGTGACTTAAAGCCAGACTTAAACCAATGACGTTCCAACAAAGGTTTATCACATAAATTCGTAACCCGATAACATGGTATTGTAACATGAACAGCTTTTATGTAGCACTTACAAACCCTGATTCACTTTACAAGATCTACAGTAGACAAACTCATTCAGCCATAACTCTATTCAAAAGACAAACTACGTTACGTTAAGGTTAGAAGGTTTGCAACATAAATTGTATAAGCACTGTTTTATACAATGTGAAAAACCTTTTAGAAAATGTATTTGGGCAAGGTCTAGTTTTACGCTAGTGTGTAGGGTTGGCGCTTAAGAAAAATAAATAGTCTTCATGCAGGGTCGGCACCGCGAGTGTAGCGACTTTGCTGTTGTAAGCGTATTTGTGTGACCCATTAATGTTTGTCTCAAGAGTCTGGGTGTTTCTATGTATAATATGTATGTATTTGAAAAGTATATAAGTATTAATTAATATCTGTGGTCTGATACTCATAACACAAGCAGGTTATTCCTAGCTTACTTTGGGATCAGATAGCGCTGTGTGAAATGTCCGTGAATATTTATTTATATTTAATAGACTACGGTTATCACAATCCTTCAGGTGGGTCAAAAGCTTGTCTGCAACCTTACTAGTATAAAAAATAGAAGTGCAAAATAACATACCTACTTTAGATTTCTGCGTGTTTCAAAATCATAATTTTTCATATCAGTGATGTTGCGGTAGCATACAGACGCTTATATTTAGAGGCTAGACACTGTAAAATTTTGGTCGCGGTTGCCAGTAGTATCTAAATTATCGGTACCTAAATTTAAGGCCTGAAAAATTTAACAGGCTTAAAATTTTTCATCAGCTGGTAGTGGTAGTTACAACGCGCCTATCCATTTTATTAATGCAATACGCTCACCAGCGAAAATATTTGCAAACGGTGAAATTTGGGCGTATCTTATGCCCTTTCGGTGTGAAGACGTGACCGTATTATGTACTACATGAAAAGATAGTTCAACCTATGATACGTTAGCAACCCTACTTAAAATTGCAATCAAATTCGAGCATTGACCCAGAATCACAAAGTATGTAAGCCGGCCACTAGAAACGTTTAGATGAAATTGCCTACAAAATTTTCATTGAAGCCATGGTTATAATCATACGTACACTAGTAGCTTTCGTACCTGTGTTCTGTAAACGATCACTGGGTTGCCGAGGCACTTTAACGCTATTGCTGGTTCTGAGGACCATTGTAGACATTCTCACACAGGAGGTGGGTGACCACGTTGTGGCGTTACCATTGACGTGCGTCGAGCTTCGGGCGCAGACTCCATTACCATTGGTCTCGGTCCTCGTTGTCAGTTGCCATAAGGCGGCATGAAAATTTCAATAGCGCGGGTAGAATGTTCAGCGATTGAACTGCCCGCGCCCGAGTTAAGTAGATATATTCATTTCGAAATCTTTTTTCAAGCATACGGCCCCCCCTGATGTACCGGTGGTCACCGCAGCCTATGGACGTTCGCAACACCAGAGGCGCCACAATCGCGCTGCCGACTCTTTAAAAACCTTCTAAGTCCCCTTTTGAAGAACCCCATACTGTAGGCGTCTGGGAAAACCGAAGCAGGGAGATCATTCCACAACCTAAGCGTACGCGGAAGAAAGCCTCTATTAGATCTCACCGTGCTCGAGCGCTCAGGAGTCAGGACGCAACGTGTGAGGATGACCACCCTGTCTATGGCGAGCGGTGCGATGATAGAATGTAGCCGTAGGCATCATATCAAACAATTCTTCAGAGCACAAACCGTTGTACAGGCGGTACAGGTACAGGGTAAAGTCTTGCACAATATCGCCACATTTCAACGAATTAACTTTGACAAACCATTCAGTAGGTACTTTTAAAATTTATCGCAAATAATCAGACAGATGCGGGATACGTCTTTGTGTGCGTTTATGCCTCTACCTACCCCTTCAGGAAATAAGGCGTGACGATATTGTACTTATGAGTGTTTATGCATGAAATAATAACAAACGCATTCACTAACAAGTCACAACATACCCATATAATCATCCTTACAAACTTTCACATTTGAAATATTCCCTTCTTACCCACCACACTACCAAGCCACACTACCGGTAGTGTCGTGGGGAAATTTCTTTCCCTTCTACACTACCAGCTAGTAGTGTCGCGGGTAATTTCTAAAAGGTCTTACATCTCCGTTCCCATCGACACTACTATAAGATACCGCACTACCAAATACTCTACCGGTAGTGTCGTAGGGAATAATTCTGCACTAGCAGCCCTTTTTACCCGCTACACTACCAAGCCACACTACCGGTAGTGTCGTCCCCTCCGGAGCAAAATGTGCAAACCGCAAAATGACTACCACACGCAAAATGTACAAATTGCAACAAATGAAGATCGACAAAACAAATAAAGATCGGTTAAACAAATGAAGATCGGTAAAACAAATGAAGATCGGTGAAACAAATGAAGATCAACAAAGCAAATGAAGATCGGTGAAACAAATGAAGATCAACAAAACAAATGAAGATCGGTGAAACAAATGAAGATCAACAAAACAAATGAAGATCGGTGAAACAAATGAAGATCGTTTTTTTTTTTTTTTTTTTTTTTTTAAATAAATAAATAATATCTTTATTTGCTTTCAACATGGTTATAAAGATGTTACAGAATATCTTATGATTAAGTACAGCATGTTCTGCCTAAACTGGGCATGCAAACATTTATTTAACAATTATCATCCTTAATTACATAGGTTTCTCATACATTATATTATCAAATTACTAAAAAAATCGTCATTGTGGAAAAGCATTATACTTTTTAGTGTGTTCAAAGAAGTCCCCTATGGAATAAAAACTGTTTTCCAGAAGCCATGCCTTTAATGCTCTAACGAATCGCCTATATACCAAGGACTTAATCTTCTTAGGGATACCATTATACACATATACACACATAGCTAAGCAGTTTTTTTTATATAATTTCGTTCTTGGTATCCTCGACAAAACGATCCTGTCTGGATTTCGTGTATTTCTTGGGTAAATATCCTTTGCTTTTTTAAATAAGTCATAATTTAGCCTAACAAATTTAGCACACTCAAAAATATACATACAAGGCAATGTCAGAAGATTCATGTTTTTGAAAAGAGGTTTGCAGGATATCCAGGGTGCAACTCCGCAAATAGCTCTTATACATTTTTTTTGTACAATAAATGCTTTGTTTACATCGGTCGAATACGTCGTTAAAACAAATGAAGATCGGTGAAACAAATGAAGACCGATAAAACCCCTCCGGAGCAGAATGTACAAAACGCAAAATGTACAAATCGCATATGTAGATCAATGAAACGAAAGACTATGCAAATTAATAAGGTCAAAAAATACTTGCAGCCATATTTTGTAATCTAGATGCGATTACCATTCAAAAAAATAGGTGCAAGCAATTCTCGACCTTAATGACACTTATCTAAAAATGTGCTTTTAGGTGTTTATAGACATCACTGATCATGAATATGTAAAAAATAAATAAATATTTATGCATGTTCATAAGGTCGAGAATTGCTTGTACCAATTTTATTAATGTTTATCGCATCTAGATTACAAAAAATGGGTTTTAACTTTTGACCTTATCAACTTGCTTATAGTCTTCATTTGTTTTGTTGATCTTCATTTGTTTCACCGATCTTCATTTGTTTTGTTGATCTTCATTTGTTTCACCGATCTTCATTTGTTTTACCGATCTTCATTTGTTTAACCGATCTTCATTTGTTTTGTCGATCTTCATTTGTTGCAATTTGTACATTTTGCGTGTGGTAGTCATTTTGCGTTTTGCACATTTTGCTCCGGAGGGGACGACACTACCGGTAGTGTGGCTTGGTAGTGTAGTGGGTAGAAAGGGCTGCTAGTGCAGAATTATTCCCTACGACACTACCGGTAGAGTATTTGGTAGTGCGGTATCTTATAGTAGTGTCGATGGGAACGGAGATGTAAGACCTTTTAGAAATTACCCGCGACACTACTAGCTGGTAGTGTAGAAGGGAAAGAAATTTCCCCACGACACTACCGGTAGTGTGGCTTGGTAGTGTGGTGGGTAAGAAGGGACCCCTTTACTTTGTTAGAATTTTATCCCTCCAAGTTATTTGTAATTTACCGTGTACCTTTAGAAAGTTTATAAAGGAAATAAGTAAAGTAATAAGCCTACCTAACGTTTTGTCTGCTTTAACCCTACGTGTTGTGTACTTGAGAAGGGTTAGACACGAAATAGGGTAAAGTCTCTCTTTTGTTTCCACTTGACATGCAAATTAAAGTGAAATAAAATTAAGCACAAAAGTGAACGTGAGAGAAAGATGACTTACATACGTATGTCATGTCTTTCTCTCCGAAAGGGTAGGTAGAAGCATACTGTATGCCCGTCTTTCATCATTTGTTTTTGACTTACGTGAGCGGTAAGCCTATTGGCGTAATAAAATTGACAAGTGCAGACTACTCGCTGTTGAAGTTTACGAGCTGCCGCCGTAAGGCTTTCAACTTGGCTTAACGACTGGCCATGTAACAGGTAACCGGGACCAACGGCTTTTTTATTTACTTTTTTTAACGTGAGGGAAAATCCTTAATGGATGCTATTCCGGACTCCTACTGACTAAAAAAACCTCATGTAACAGCTTACGGTTGGGAGCCCCGGGTAAGCCCTCGGAATGATGTCCCAGGACTCCCAACAACAGGGACCAACGGCTTTTAAAGTAAAGAAACGCTCGCAAGTCATATATCCAATCAATTCTTGACAAATGTATTTATTTATCGAGGGAGTATAATTGAATTTATGAAACAATTCTCTAAGGAAATATACCTATTTCTTACTGGATTTGTTTTTCTTTAACGCTTAAGTTTCTTGTTTTAGGTCCCGCTATTATTGTAGTGAAATTAAATATTTTGTTAAGATAGTGAATAAAGTTACGGCTTAACGTTCGTAGGGAATGCCTTTCTTACTTACTGGCTTACAGGCTTTTTGGTGATGTTGACGACACCGAAAAGTGCATGAAAGTACATACTTGGGACCCGAGAAAAGAAGCAAGCATGATCGTGACGTGTATAGGTATAACCAAGAGTTATGAAGATTATCAGTGATCATTTTCTTGCAGAAGATAGTTAGCCCCTTCACGATAGAAGAGACTCTACCAGCACCGCCTGTACAACGCCTGTACAATGGTCTGCGCCCTGAAGAACTGTTTCATTATACCTACATAAGTCACGGACAGAGTGTTCATTATTCCTTACACTTTGCATCCGTAGCACTTGTACACGATACAGTACGATGGGGATTTCTTACACGATCGCGTGAATTGTAGAATGAACTACCTGCCTCGGTTACTCGAAACTTATATAGGCTATGGTTTCCTTTATAAAGGGCCTTAGATAAAGTCTCCAGCAATAATTTTTTTTATGAATTAAAGACAACAAATGGGATCACTTTCTACCCTACTCGAGCACAGACGATATTAACGTTAAGTATCTATAGGTAGGTATATTATGTTATCAAGGCCTCTGCGTATTTTTTTTCTTCATAAACCGAGACTATGACATTCAATGCAGTATAATCACGATTTCTTCAACATCGACAGCATCAAATGACAAAACATTTACACGGAAATGAACCTCGATCACGGAAATGACAAACGACAAACAATAGAATAGATGGACACGTGTACCCTCAACCTTAAAGTAAACTGCGAATGTAAGTCAAGCCAAAATGGCAGTTAAATTTTGGCAACGAATTCTATCCGACGCCATTTTGATCATACAAGTACTTGCTTTCATTATATTCGCCGTCCCATTGAGTCACCGATTCACTCAAGCTCGATCCAATTCGGCCAAGTATAAAACCTGCCTGAAAAAGCTTAAGCCCTTTGTGTTCAGCTCTTTAGTGTTATTAAATCGCCTTTTGTAAGTCTAGAAACATGGAAATAAAAATGGAAAAGGTCCATTTTCTCAATAGACCGGTATTGAGAAAATGGACCTTTTCCATTTTTATTTAGACTTTAAGAACAGGTTTTGGAAAAACACGATGCGAAAATAAAAAGGTTAAATAAAATATATTTTCCATCACTCTAAGTAACAGTATTTATAATTTTAGTTAAAAAACTGTGTACAAAGATAGTATATTTCGGACACAAAATTTTACTAAACATCTTTAAAAATAAATAAAAATAAAAATACTAGAGGGCCAGGCCACGCGTTGCTGTGGCTAAGCTTTTTCTAACCCGGTACTCCCGGCCATAGCCATGTAGGCTTTTCACAAAAAAAAACTATCCTATCTCTCAAGTTGGATCAAACTGCACACGGTGTGCAAATTTGGTTAAAATCGGTTAAGTAGTTTAGGGAGTCCTTCGCGGACAAACATCGTGACAGGAGATTTATTTATATTAAGATTAGGTCCTTTTGGAGGATCACAAAACTTTTGCATGCTTCGCGATCTCAGATATTTCTCATTTGGTGACTTCTGTTTTTTCAAGGTTTTGGTCAAAATAGGTAGATATTTATACTCCCTCTACTGGTGATTAAATAAAACGTGGTAGGTAATAGTTTTGAGGCTATAAATAGTTACGTATACAAATAGGACCAAATTGTATTAAGTGTGTATAATCAATATCATCAATCAATCAATATCAATTAATCAATACATATAATAAAATCGTAACTGTCTGTTTGTCTGTACGTTTGTGCACGTTAATTCAGCAACTGCTCAACCGATTGCAATGCTAATTTCTTTATTGCGTTGCGGTTTACCCAGTTAACATTAAGTGTTTGTTTCATGTCAATCGGTTCATAGATAAAAAAGTTTTATCAATCTAAAGAATCACATATGAAATGCAGAGTACGAAGTCGCAGGCAACAGCTAGTCTAAAATATGCCTGCCTCAAAAAATTGTAAAGTCACAGATTCTATATTTAATCTTCGCGTACATACACAAAGTGATACATAAATCAACATCGGCCATCATTTGATCAGCGAATTCTTTTTCGTAAGACAAAGATTGATGAAAGGTTCCTTCTCGTATAATTTTATGACCAAAACTAGGCTAGGTAGTCTCGTTTACACAATTTAATATTTATAAAGGAGTCGCTTCGTGAAATGTATTGCTCTGATTTTTTGATGCGAATGGGAGACTTTGCTTTGCTTGTCAGAAAGTGTAAGCCTGATGTGACATCACACACAAAAAAAAATAAGGTACGTAATCGATAATCTATGAAACTACTAAAACAGTTTTAAGAATATGTACTCGGTGTAATTGTACTCGAACTAAGTGTTCATCATCTCAGACGACTATGACCATGGACCAAGAAATAGGTTTTTGAACGGTATTTTAGGCCTTTTTAACCCCCGACGGAAACCCGACGGGGTCTTATAAGTTTGACGTGTGTGTGTGTATGTGTGTGTGTGTGTGTGTGTTGTGTGTGTGTGTGTGTGTGTGTGGTGTGTGTGTGTGTGTGTGTGTGTGTGTGTGTGTGTGTGTGTAAGTCTGTCTGTGGCATCGTAGCTCCCAAACGGATGAACCGATTTTGATTCTGTTTCTTTTGTTTTGAAGATGTTCTATGAAAATCGGTTCAGCCATTTGAAAGATATGAGGGGTGGAATGTATTTCTAATTCAGTAACCACACTCCGCGCAATTCGCATTAGCTCTGAATAATTATTGATAGAATATACGTATGTTGATATTAAAAAACCCCTATAAAACCCCTATAAAAAAGCATGAAATAAAAAATTTAATTAAAAATTTAAAAAACCCCCGACTCACAAAAAAGACCAATAAAAAAACCTGTAAAAAGTAAAAAAAAAACTATTATAATATGACCTATCTACCCTAAGTATTGAACCCTTATTTTTATTATAGGTAGCTATATTATTTTACGTATTCATATTTTTAACTAACAGTTTGTCTCGTCGGGGACCGCTCACCTAATCATAACCTAATCGTACGTCAGTCTCTGTTTAGGTATAGAGCGGTCCCCCCGACGAGACAAACTGTTTGTTAAAAATATGAATACGTAAATAATATAGCTACCTATAATAATAATAAGGGTTCAATACTTAGGGTAGATAGGTCATATTATAATAGTTATTTTTTTACTTTTTACAGGTTTTTTTATTGGTCTTTTTGTGAGTCGGGGGTTTTTTAAATTTTTATTTTGGCTATTATTGCTGACAGGTTGGCATAGATAGGGTTTGGTTTTAAGTGAATACTTTTTCATGCTTCCCTTACTCGACTTTTACATCCACACATACGCCGCTATATAGATAAATTAGAGTTGGTATTGAATTTAAATTATGAAATATTTTTATCATGTTCCCGCAAAGTTCTACTGGCTTCTGGCTGGTAATGGTATTAGCACAGTATGAAAAGAAACCTCCGTAGGTATTAGCTTGTCCAAGTCCTGTCTTTGACCAATTTCCCTTATAGATCATACCTACAATATTTTTAGGTTATAATATCATCTGGCTTGCTTCAGATGGAGGGGAGGGATACGAGTATTGCGCACACATTCCAGTCGCGGCGACTTTTTCTTACAGCAAATCTTTTGCGTCAGCAAGAGGGAGATTTAATCCGACGTCGAGTCAAATCCGAAAGATATCAGACATTATATCAGTGTGCCATGAATAAAGAAACAAGTAGATATTATACTATGTACTACATACATACTAATAATATGTAGGTATATTTACGTCGACAGCCATGAAAAAACCAACAGACTTTTTAGGTGCAAAGAAACATATTTCTAAAACTTAAGAAGTCGAATTTTACTGTGCTCGAGGAATAATAGACAAAATCACTGTCAATAAAATCAGCTTATCCGAGTCAACCCCCATTCGTTTTGGTCAAAGCTACATACGGGTTTCTAAAGGAGTTTGCTTTGAATTTCCTTCTGTTCACCATGACTTCGTTCGCTAGGCAGCAGGTAAGTACAGTCCTGAGGTATCATTCCGAGGGCTTACCCGAGGCTCCCAACCGTAGGCTATTAGCACAGGGTGGAAACTCCATACAAAAATGTTCGTTTTCACCCATACTAATATACACGTAATGTGAATGCTTGAATCAAGCTTGAATGTGTGTGTGAGTATACTGGGGACACTAGCTATGGAAATTAAATAATAAGGAACAGAACGCAATCTCATGTATGTAGGTAGGTACTTTTTTTTCAAGTCTACCCTCGGCTAAGCACAAATTAAACCAAAGCAATAGCACAAAGTACGTAGGTAGTAATACGTAATGCAACGCAGTGACACTCTCTCAAGTACTGACACGGCAAACGACACTTAAATTTTGGTGGGGGGTTGGGGAAGCTTACTCGGTGGGAGGCAGGGAGTTGCCGATCTGTATGTAATACTATTATATTATCTTTGCTATTAGTTAGGATACATGATGATTTAAGTCGGTAGGAGTCCGGCATAGCATCCATAAAGAACTTTCCTCACGTTAAAAAAAAAGGTAGCAGAGGTGAGAATGACTCGAACCCCGAAGTTTTCGGTAGGGCCCCACCATTGTTTTTGGCCCAACCACATTCTCATACTCACATGCATTGCATTGTACATGTAATATTTAATAACAATAGAGTATATTTTATGCTCAACCGTTATCGACAATATTGAACAAAAGGCTTTATTTACCTGTAGTTAAACAACGGAAACCTTCAATCGACATCGCTTATCAAACAGAAAAGTACCCTAACGGTATCAAAGGAACCTGACAAACCTTTGATTTTACTTTCAACTCTAAAATCGCTTAGAATCTTAAAATACTCATACTTGTAGATCTTAAAGAAACATATGAATCTTAAAATAGTCTGTCATTCAAGCGGCCTCGATATGAGTCAAAAAAAAGCATTTCGTAAATATTGCAAAACTCGTAATGTGATAAAACTTCAAGAAATTTTCTTAAAAGCGTACTTAGATTATGTAGTACCTAATATTATATTATCTTTACATAAATAAAGAGGAAAGATTTGATTGTTTGTTTTTAAATTTGTTTGTTGAAACTAGTCGACTGATTTGAAAAATTCTTTAACTGTTGGGAAACTACACTATCGTAGCTTCCCAACAGTGTGGCGTAGAGGCTGGCGTAGAGGCGTAGTATGAGAGGCGACCGGCAAACTTATAGCGAACGGGTAGTATATATTTTATTCCCGTATTCCCACGGGAACGGTAGAGACGCGGGTGAAACTGCGTAAATATGCTAGTCTTTGATAAAATATAAAGGATACATTAAACGGAGGTACTTTAGGAGACATTAAAATAAATTTCGCATTACCTAAAGTGGAGGCTAAGCATCAAAGCTCTTATTAGCTCTTTATTTAAGAGAATCTATTGTATTCTTGGATTTTGTAGGCTTTTTGGATGTTAAAAGATTTTTGAAAGAACGTACTTTTGAAACGGTTTCTTTTGTAAAGAACCTTTCAAATTAAAAAAGGTTTAAATACCTATTTGATCTTGTTTGTCCTTTATTAGCTCCTCTCTATAAAATAGAGTGCAGAGGGGCTTATGGCGACACTTTTTCTGTAGTCTGTGACTCTGTTGCACTAAACTAGGTCACGTGGATCATCTGTTCAAACTTTGAAATAAAACAAAAATGACAACGTCAATCAGATTGAACTTTCACTTTCACAATAAACTTGTTGGAGAGAGGCAGTCTGGTGAGAACGACCTCACGGCCTTCTTGTTTTATTAACCGACTTCCAAAAAAGGAGGAGGTTCTCAATTCGTCTGTATTTTTTTTTCATCTACACACAAGATGTTACTAACAGTTCTGTAGGAATAGATATTTTTGAGAAATATGCAGAGCCTTATATAACCTTTACTTATAAAATCCTCATTTTTGTAATGAATGTGAAAAATATATATACAGCAGAAATGTATAACATCAACTCCCGTTAAAATGTCCTTAATAGGCCTCTTTATTTTGTTCAGTCATTATTTTAGAAGGTTTTGCAGAGCCAGCAGCGGTAGTGTGACATTCCTCTGGTGTAACCACAGATTATATAAGTGTAACGAACCTCTAATAACCACTTTAGCTCAGATAATAAGCTTGTTTGTCACCTTAGTGGGCGGAGTCACAGTTTTACCAGTTATAAAGATGACAAAGTCGATTCCAATTTAGATAACATACATATACATAGATAGTAACATAGATAACATACATATACATATATACTGAACGCTGTTTTGTATGAAGGTAGGATATCTTTACTTAAATATCATTGTATGTATGCAATAGTACCTACAATAAACATACATACATACATACATATGGTCACGCCTTTATCCCCTAAGGGGTAGGCAGAGGCATATTATATGCCCACATTTCACCTTTTTTTTAGAATTTGTCCCACGTAATAGGTGGTGAGCCGTATTGCCGTGTTGAGATTGAAGGAGCAGGTTGTGACTGCCTGTTGTTGAAATTTTTTAAGCCGCCTAAAAAGGTCCTCAACTTGGCTTAACGACTGCCAATTCCCATTAGTTCTGCCAACAGAACTAGTCAACAGAACAGGTGGGAGTAGACGCATTTTACTGGCCAACCGGGACCGACGGCTTAACGTGCCTTCCGAAGCACGGAAGCGCTCAAATAAATGTCACAAAGTGGTAACATGGATGGTCACCCATCCAAGGAGTAGTCATGGTAAAAGTTGCTTACTGCAGTGATCGTTTACAGAACACTGATTCCGTAGGGCCACGAGCGCTTTAATTTAGACAACAAGCCCAAAATTACCTCTAACTAGAGTAGAAACATACCACTTAGAAGTTTCACTAAACATATTTGCCAACGGATGCGCGCTAATGGCATTCAACAAATAGGTATGCCAAGTTCAAACTAGACTTGATTGAGTTTCTAACTTGTACTAAATATTACTAACATTCGTGGAGCTTCCTACTAAAGATAAAATGAAGTTTATGAAGATGTTTGTTACTCAATCACGCTCTAACGGCTGAATGGATTGGACTGAAATTTGACCAAAGGATCTGAAATAACACATGGGCTCCTTTTACATGGGATGCGGGAGCAGTATTCTTCCCAGGCATAACCGCGGGCATCATAGCTAGTGCTGTATAATAGGTAACTAGATGGAACCGTGGATCCACCGGAATATAATTTAATTAACACACGAAGTGTATTTCCTTCGAAATAAGATGTAATTCCGGGAGTATTCTATATATCACTCTCCTCACCAAAAATTACTCGACCAAAATACAAAAATCTTGTGAAAGAAGAACATAAACACGCACTTTATGGATGTAGGGTAGAATCTAGGCCTCAAACTGGATGTAAGCGATGAGCGGAGCGAGGACGACTGCGGCGAGAGCGGGGCGCCTGAGTACCAGAGAGTAGGCAACATAGAACAAACTATAACAAACGTACCGAGAGCAACAACGTATTATATAATTAGACACGCACAAACATCACGGCTTTCAAAAACGCCAGATCTTTTATAAATTAAAAAGACGTGTGGCACTCGGGGACTGCCGCGGTAAAGCTATTACATAGCATTTTTTACCAACTATGCTAGTATAATTATTTCTATATAAGAATACTAGCTGATGCCCGCAGCTTCGCCTGCGTAAAATTTGTTACCGCGGGAAGTTATTCCCGGGATAAAAGGTAGCCTATGTGTTATTCCAGACTATAATGTATCTCCGTACCAACTTTCAGCCCGATCCGTTCAGCGGTTTGAGCGTGAAAGAGTAACAAACATCCACACTCACAAACTTTCGCATTTATAATATTAGTAAGAAGTAAGAAGTAAGATTTTAAGGCCTATGTTCAACAAAGTAAAGTACCAAGTGCCTACTTGACTGTGGACATTTGGGCTTTTGGAATTTTGTTTTAGAACTTTTTAAGAAGAACAATTACTTTGTAATAAATTATTTTTATGTAACTTCAACCATTTACGCAGAGGCGCAACGGATACTCTTATAACGATTAAATGTTTTCCGTTTTCGAAACATTCCTCATTGCTGCACCACTCCTATTAATCTTCGCATTATGTTATGTAGCCTATAGCCACTATCAATAAATGTACCTACTTACTATCGAACAGTTTTTGAAAGCCTACCAGTAGTTTCAGTAAGGCTTGCCTTGGTATGATGTGATTCATGGTCCCTTTGCAGCGTGTGTCCAATCCAGCGCAGCAGCTACACTTCCGACGTTTGATCTGTTGGGGTCTCACTGCAGCGTTCCAATAGTCTTACGTTCGTGATGTTCTCGGGCCCATATGTACCGAGGATCCATTGGAGGCAGCGTTTGACGAAGACTTATAGCTGGTAGCTGGTGCGAAATGTCTTTACTTTAGTGACCTTCCATGTCTCGCATCCGTATAGCAGTTAGCAGTACAGTTTTAACGTTTACTTTGTTTTGAGTTTCACTCTTCGTGTCTATTTTCGCAACTGCCTACGGGGCGCAGCTGTGTAAAGGTTATTCTGGCCTTGGCGAGACTCGAAATGATGTAGGGTACTCTTCTATTCCATCAGTTTCTGACACGACACTCCCGAGGTACGTGAATTAGTGCCTCCACCACATCTCTTGCGTCTGTCGATTTTAATTTCAGTCCAGCCATTCGCTGCCTCATCCTGCTCGTTGTCCTGCACGTTGTCCTGCAGACATGCATGACGGCGTGTGTGTGCCTCAGCAGGCACAGGACATCGGCATCATTAATATCCTCCAGGATATCAGTATAGGCCCCATTCTATGCCGCGCCGATTGTTCTTTGCGGTATTCAGCATTATACCATCTATTTTCTATGGATGGTTGTTAACTATCCTGTTATCTTCATAACGATCCTCTAAGGTAGGTACAGTATGTATTTTCAAAAGAGTTTGTGAACTCTATTTTTAATTTCTTTTTCAGAATATTGATGACATTTGATTGATGTCATTTTATACACGTTACGTCTACTACATTGATACATGTAATAAAATTCTAACACGCCGGTGTTTGTATGTAAATTGTTTATACTGAGGAAAATTCTATACTGAGGAATAGTTTTAACCATTATTTTTTTTATTTTATTATTATTAGCATTATTAATTTTGATATAGCATACAGGGCAGATTTACACGCTACTTGATGAGTATGATTAATAAATACCTCTAATTTCATAGACCTTGTGTGACGTAAACAAAGTTGCGAGGGTCAGCTAGTTAAAAGATAAAACAATAGGTTTCTTCTTTCTACTTAAAAACTATTTTTACAAATTTTATGGTAATAATAGACATTCTTTGAAATATGCATGTATGGTATTGTTGTGACTTTTATGACACGTTTAAAGTACATAGGTATGGGATAGATGGCGCTCGCGGCTACGTCAGCGTGAAATTTTCTTCCCGCTTCCCATGGGAACGTACTCCCGGGTTTGGTTATCTTTATAGCAGTATTATATATAAATTAACAAAACAAAAAATGATACTGCATTGGTGATAATAATAATAAAATGTATGTATATAGAGTACTCACTCATTTTCTTTCACTATTTTTCGTGACTTTCTACATTAATAAATGCACTTTGTTTATTTATATTTAAAACACTTTTTACACAAATTATACGAGTACAGTTCACTGTTGTACATAGATGATGAATACCTATACACCTATAGTCGAATTTTTATTTAGACGAAGTGGGGTCCAAGTGCACATATGCTTTACAGAGACATCGCAAAGCGTTTGATCGACTCTTCTCGTGACCATAGGGCTGGCCTCTTCTTCGCTCAGCGAATAAGCATAGCTATTCAACGCGGTAATGCGGCCAGTCTTATGGGAACCTTACCATTTGACGGTGATGGGGAGGAATTCTTCGACACCTAGACGGGGCATTGTCAGTTTTGTATAGATAAGTATTTTCCCCCTTTTTTTATTTTGTTGTAGTTATTTTTCTTTTTTCTGTTCTTTATTTTACTCTGTACATAGTTAAGTTAATGTTTAATAACCTTGTAAATTTATGTAAATATAGACGAAGTAAATTGACAGCAACTAATGTAATTGACAGCATCGAAATTGTCATTTTACATTAAGAACTCTAAATTCGACCAACACTCTTAATTCAACTTTGGTCGAGTGGTTATGACGCGGATCGGTACGCAGAAGGCGCAAGATCGATTCTGGGTACAAGCATCAATTTTTGGATTATTTGACATAATAATAATAATATATAACGACTGCAGAGTTCATAATTGACGTAAACAAAAAAATTATGAATTGCTAGACTAGATACACGAACGTGGCCGAAGGTAGCCGAGAGTGTGACTCGTTTTCGTGACACAATTTCTGGATTCGGTCTCCACGCAAGGCCCGCGATAGAAGCTATGCAATAGCTTAAAAATAATAATTTATAAATTATATGTGGTAGCATGCATGACGAAAGTGAGGCAAATTGCCTTACTTTTTTTTTCTTTTTTATACCACTAAGGTGGCAGACAAGCATACGGCCCACCAGAAGGACTGGTGGTCACCGCAGCCTATGAACGTTTGCAACACCAGAGGCGTCACACTCGCGCTGCCGACCCTGTTACTTTCGTCCTGCTATTTCGTAGTGTTGGTAACGTATCTATAGTTTTTATATAATATCATTGACCGAGCTCTCTTGTATTCGTCGGCCGCACTCTCGCCTCATTCACCGGTCGCCCCGCTTGTCGCCGATATCGAGTTTGAGGTCTCAAGTAAATCGATTTCTTACGAACTTGCCCTATTTTGGAAGCTTTAGGAAGTGTACCTTCTACCTGAGGTAATGCAGGCAGCGAGACATTAAATAAGTAGGTTTACGAGAACCGCTTCGGCCTTATTACTTCGTACACACTATTACATAGGTACTATGAAACCTGACCGATTTCTGAATGTGGCAAAGGTATTGTATATGGGTCAATCCCAAGATGTGCTTTTGGTTCCACAGAGTCGTACCATCAATAAACAGTAAGAAATAGTCTGGGAGCCGTATTGCAGAACGTTTTTAGGGTTTTTTAATATTAGACTAGCAGACCCGCGCAACTTCGTTTGCGTCACATAAGAGAGAGCATACCTATCACCCGTTCCCGTCGCATTTACTACCGTGGCGTTGTGTTTACTCCCGTAGAGTCGCGTTGTTAATATTCATTACTACATGAGACAGAGATAGAGAGGTTCCTCGTCGCAATACATAAATAAGAATAATCTCTTTTGCGAGAAAGGTTTCCCGTAGCATTATTGTAAAAGAAATTTCATTTCTATTAAAATGGTTATTGTGAATCAAACCACTTATATTTGTAACGAAATCACTCGAACGGACGGACGGACGTTTGGACAGACGGATGTACGGAATCCTCGGTCGATTTTCACTGACAAGTAACCAATTGCCGCTATACCAAGAAACTCTAGAGGGTAAAACAAAACATTATTTTTACTATTTTTGGTACCCCTCATGCCGATGGTAACCCTCATGCGCGAGTACTTGCACTTCACCGGTTTTTAATACGGCCAATAAAAAGTTAATTTGGGTCTATATCTAGACAGTATAACCAGTATAACACATCGACATTGTCATAAATTCAATGATAACATGTTATCACACACCAATCATAATCATTACTAGCTGACCCTCGAAATTTTGTTTACGCCACATAAGGTGTATGAAAGGACAGGTATTTTTTCAACAGACTCATGGGAGCGTATGAAACTACCCTGTTTGCTTAATAATATAAGAGCTTAAAGATTAAGTCCATTCTAAAAATGTACCAAGTATGATTCAAATTGGTTCAGTAGTTTCGGCGTGATACTTATTCGGGATACAGACAGACAGACAGACAGACATGAAAAATTTAAATAACATTTTCGGGTTCAGTATCGATCAGAGAACGCCCTACAATAAAATGTAGGCGTATACTATCAATGAAATCAATCAATTCAGCCTATAGCAAACCACTGCTGGACGTAGGTCTCTCCCAGCCTGCGACCTTTACCAGGTCGTCTGTGCATCTGGCGGGTGGACGTCCACCCTACGCTTATCGAGTCGTGGTCTCCATGTTATCCTTCAGGGATAAAGGCGTGACATGGTATGTATGTTCAGCAGTTTGTATTTCTTCTTAGTCGTTCACTCTTGGCAGAGTGGTCGTGGTTGATGGTGCTGTATTTTCATTGGCCACAGCTGCCTTTGCGATGCGTCGCCACTTGTTCCGTTCTTCAGCAGTTTGTATACAGTACACCTATACTTTTCTACACATTTAGATGCGCGCGACATATGTAATACGCCCTCAGCCCGTAGTACTTGTGACAGCAACCTTGAGCTATAAAAGTGTATTAAGAAGCCCTACAGTGCCCTACACTTCCTCAACAACATTTTGTTGTCGACTGAAAAGTATTTACGTTAGCAAAATATTTTCTTGGAAAGTAATATTGGAAAATTTTATTCCAGAGGTCACGTTCGTCGCGTACCCTACATTTTATGTGATTCACGTACCTCACGTGAATCACATAAAATGTAGGGTTTTGTTTAAAGGCATTTTCCTGTTGGTACCTTTATAATATTTTACCGGGTTAAAAAGTAGCCTTTCATATGTATCTATGATTACTACCAAAATCTTATCAAGTATTTTTTCGCAGATGTAGTGAAAAAAAACATAGTTTGTTATTCTTCGACAAAATACATTTTCACGTACACTCTATAGAAGTTTAAGCACGTGTTATGTACGAATCAAATATTTCGGGGTCCAGCACTCATTTAAAATACGGTTATTGCACTATGGCATCCCTTGGGGAATGCCTTGCTTTGCGTTGGTACTATTACTGAGTAACATTGATGGTATAGATGAGATGTTCTTCGAGGAGAAAAATAGCCAATAACGATCTAATTTTAATTGTACAAATTAATCCATTGATTTTTTATATTATGTAGGTATCTATGTATAAATTGAAATAAACAAAAATTATACACTTTTATTTCTCTTCTATTACATTAGTGTAGATATGGATTGGTGTGAAATTAACACAAAATTGCAAAACTTTATTTGCCCTAATCAATAGATTTCGGCAATCCTCTTACAACCTGCTCTTGAAAGTCGTTTGATACTATTTTTAGGTATTCTTGTAACTTTCAGAGCCTTTTCTAGTGGATTGATCATAAGATGGATAGCCACTGACAGCTTGAAGACGGCCAGGATTAACGGTAACGGGGATTAATAGGTCAGCAGCTATTTGAAAGGAACCGTGAGTTGTGCTTTTAGCGTTTTTGTCGGTGAATGCGTATATTTTTAAGGTTTTAATCTTCTTCTTCGTATTTAAAAAAAAATTGTAAGGAAATGAATAGAACTTTTCGTGGATAAGTATTTGATCTTCGAGTAAATTGCTTTTGTCTGCATTTATTAGCCTTTTTTTGGATTTTAAGATTGTCTTCTTTTTTAGGGCTATACTTACCAGTGGCGAATTGTCCATAGAAGCCCATTCCTTGTGGCTTCCCTTTTCAGATCGGGCAGTGACATGTAATATTTACTCATAACTAATAAACACAATTATATATTCTCGAACACTCATTCAAATATAAAAATATTTGCAAATTTACATGGTAAGTCGGCATTTTCGTCTCAACCCCTGCTACAAAAGTCATAGCAATAAATTTTCGAGTCAAAGTTCAAAGACCCTATCTCTGACATCACGCGGTAAGCCCGGCTTCCTGATCATTTTGCGTCTGCTTCGTTAGTACTACGCAAATGTATATATGCGTCCTATTCTCTCACATTTTTTCAAGATTTGATTCGTGGATTTTCGCCTAAAGTAAGCCATGAGTTCGTGGCTTACACCTGAGACAGTCATATTAATAGAAAAGGACAACGTATTTGACTTGAAAACTCCACCAATTTAAATGCACCTAACGCACGTCGAAACGTTTTGCATCGAAGTGTGTTTTTAATTTGATGTGTTGTTATTACTTCATTTCACATGCGTTTCCCGTGAATAATAATAAAACATAACATAGTTTCAATTGACTTTATAAAGTATTGTGCTGTTTATTAGTTAATTATAAATAATTATCTACTTCAAGTACTAAATACATCGTGAAAGTGTGTAAAATTGTGTTTTGTGTTGTGTATTTTGTTGTGATTTCTGTACACATGATTATTGTTTTGGAGTCACATAATGCTCACTGATGGACGTAGGCCTTCGGTATTACGGGTTCGATAAAAATAAAGGTCAGTGTTTTTTTTATATTTATCAAGTAGGTATCTCAGAATACGCTAGTGATATTAGTTCAATGGCTTGGGATACCTAATAATCTTTATTTTGGCTGAATGTTTTATTAATAGTTTATAACATAATAAAGCAGTTTTGTTCCATAGAATCACTTTGTCAGATATTTTTGAATAAATAGATAAGAAGTATGTTTTTATTTCAATTTTGTATTGTAAAATATCGCGGTTTTTAATACTCTATAGGTACTTGAAATCTTACTAATATTATAAATGTGAAAGTTTGTGAGTGTGAATGTGGATGTTTGTTACTCTTTCAGGCTCGAACGGCTGAACGGATCGGGCTGAAATTTGATACAGATATCCATTATAGTCTGGAATAACACATAGGCTACTGTTTATCCCGGGAGTAACTTCCCACGGGAACTAATTTTACGCGGGTGAAACTGCGGGCATTAGCTAGTACATGCATATTATTAAAAACATTAGAAGTACCTATACCTGTTTCGCGTCTAAGTCCCAAATTTATGAATTATTTTCAATTAACTTCAATCGAGACAATTTGAAATAGGTAGGTATGAGCTTGCAGAGAGTAGTAGAATAATTTCAAAACATGGTTAGTGTTCAAGTCAGGTTTTAGTTCAAAATATGTAACTAGATGGCATCACTTTTTTGTATATAGTATCTAGATCGCGGTATGGTTTCGTTACCTGAGCAGACATATATAGCTGTGAATATTATTTTAATAAAAGAAATTTTAGTACAAGGATATACAGTCTATTATTTACACCTAAGGTCGGTTAAGACCTTTTCAGTTAGTGTAAATTTGAATATCTTTTTAGTCATCAGTAGATAATTTATGATACTTTTTAGGGTTTCGTAGCCAAATGGCAAAAACGGAACCCTTATAGATTCGTCATGTCTGTCTGTCTGTCTGTCTGTCTGTCCGTCCGTGTGTCACAGCCATTTTTCTTCGAAACTATAAGGCCTATGCCTTTGAAACTTGGTAACTAGATGTATTCTGTGAACCGCATTAAGATTCCTATATAAAACTAGAAAAAAAGTAGTAAATTTCGGGGGTCCCCATACTCAGAACTGAAACTCAAATTTTTTTTTTTCATCAAACCCATACGTGTGTAGTATCTATAGATAGGTCTTCAAAAATGCTATTGAGGTTCCTAACATATTTTTTTTCTAAAAAGAATAGTTTGCGCAAGAGACACTTCCAAAGTGGAAAAATGTGTGTCCCCCCCCCTCTAACTTCTAAACTAAGAGAATGATAAATCTAAAAAAATTATATGATGTACATTGCCATAAAAACTACCAACGAAAATTAGTTCGAACGAAATAGAGCTGGTAGTTTTTTTTAATACGTCATAAACCGCAATTTTCGGTTAGAAAAATCACTACCACTGCGAACGTGTTAAAACATCAATCAATGTTACAACGAACTATAAGAACTTTTATATTATGTTACTTGCTGCTACGAAACCCTTCATGGGTGAGTCCAACTCGCACTTGGCCGGTTTATTTATAAGCCAATTTATCATGCACGTAAGACATTGTTTTGAATTAAATACATGGATCTTACGAGTATAGTACAGGTGGCAAACAAAACACAAAAGGCATTACACCGCCGCGCGCCACCATTTAATAAATACGCATAATACCTACATTACAGGTGTGACCAACTGGATATTATTTTTTTCACCGGCTTTCCTTTTGAAAAAATTCAGTCTTCGCCGCTGATACTTACTATATGCCCACATTCAAGCATTAATTGCATTGTAACATAACAGAATTATTACATACTAGCTGATGCCCGCAGCTTTGCCCGCGTAAAATTTGTTCCTGTTCCCGCTTCCCGTAGGAACTTATTCCCGGGATAAAAAGCCTATGTGTTATTCCAGACTATAATGTATCTCTGTACCAAATTTCAGCCAGATCCGTTCAGTAGTTTAAGCGTGAAAGAGTATAGTAAGGAAAGTAGTAATAAGACCCCCGTGGCATTGTGCCCAAAAGACTAGCAGCATTCCCCCTTTGAATAGCAATACCTATTCGCTGAGCGAGAAAACTGCCAGCCCTTGGGTCACCATCACCAGTCGACTATTAGGTCTAATTACATTATATTCACGTAATTTCTAGCGATCCTATTGTGGTGTTGAAATTACTTGATATACGCAAACAGTTAACCCGTAACTGTTGAAAAACAATTACATTGATATTTGTAAACCAGTTACAAATTGAACGAAATCCGTTTATTGTCATGTAGATCGCTGAAACGGAATGTAATGAATACTCCGTGTAAAGTGAATTACAGATAATCCAATACTCCACATGTACGGTGCGGTCGTCACGAATATTTCCGTGAAATGAAATGTAATACTAGCTTTCATGACGGTTATAGCAAGTAAAGTACCTTCTATTACATTTTCATTACTTTTGGTCATAAAGACAATAATAATTCATTTCACCCTCTCTAGGCAACCTCTGTAGTAGGTATAGTCCAATCCTGCTCGATCTGGCAATAACGTAAGCATGTCATGTTTTGACAATCGTGGTCTAAGACAGATGAATAGAAAAATATAGTATGACAAATCATTGAACATTTTACTATATCCTGAGTAGGTATTTTAAATGAAAATAAAGTATCTCAAAGAAGTTATTTAGTGTCGAAATGATTGTAAGAACACTGCATGACTCCTGGATACTGAAATATAATCAGGGTGAATACTCAATTGCAAGTAACTATGGATATTATATAGGATCAAATGTGTTTGTTTACATTTTTGCGCAAAGCTATTGAAATACACTATACAGTACATACAATGCTGCAAGGTCGGTTTATTACTGTGGCAGGAAATCCCGGGTCGGAATGAATATTAGGTATGTGGTTTTTTTTATACCACTAAAGTGGCAGACAAGCAAACGGCCCACCAGAAGGACCGGTGGTCAACGCAGCCTATGAACGTTTGCAACACCAGAGGCGCTAGCACCACACTCGCGCTGCCGACCCTAAAATGTCCTAAAATGACCCTAATGTGGTCAGCAAAAAGGTATTTGTTTTTGGAAGAATACTCAAATAACATGATTGTATTTATAAATATATTTTTCCCTCCGCCCAAACTTAGTAAGTAACTTAGGTATCATTATCGTATGTCTTTGAAATGTTTGGTGTCCTACAAAATTCTAGGAGTCAAAACCAACTAACACGTAAATCCAGCTAGAGTTGGTCTCGAAATAATTTCTTATCGAAAATGGAAACACACATGCGCTTTTGTTTCTATTGACAACAGCTGGAACAAATTGGAAAATTAAATCGTCTCGTAAGCATATTTTGTGGTTTATTGCGGCGGTGTCTGACCTCAAAATGTCAAATTCTGACCTCAAAATGGTAAAACCAATGAATCCGAGACTATAGTTCGACATTTTAAGGTTAGAAACCGCAGTAGTAACCGCAAATATGCGGCCCCAGGCTTTTTTTTTAATGTGAGGGAAAATCCTTCGTGGATGCTCAGCCGGAATCCTACCCACTAAAGAACCTCACGTAACGCCCAACAGCCTACGGTTGGGTGTCCCGGATAAGCCCTCGGAAGGATGTCCCAGGACTCCCAATGCGACCCCAGGCTTAGTTTAAATAATGACGTCAACCTTCTTGTCAAAAGGCTCTAATTTTGAAAACGAAGTAATTTTGATATTCTATCACCTTTTAACCCTATACTCCGATCGACCTTTAAGTTAAATGTAAACGCCTACGTACAGGCTCCAATGACCTTTAAGTGCGCCAGTGCACACGGGATCCTGAAGGGCACTTATAAGGCGCGGGACACATAGAATGGGCATAGACATAGAGAATTAGCGGAGCGCAGAGTTTTAAAAGGTATTGGAAGGACGGGGTGGGCAGAGTCAGTTTGACTCTAATCGGCTGAAACAAGATAGAAGATATACTTCTTACATTTAAGCGTGCAAGAAAGAGAGAGATGCGATCGGGTTTTGTGCGTTTTTATTAACGAAATAAATTAATTAAATAAGAATTAATTTGAAGCGCTCGTGGCCCCGCGGTCTCAGTGTTCTGTAAACGATCACTGCAGTAATCAACTTTCACTATGGCCAGTCCATAGATGGGTGACCATCCATGTGATCACTTTGTGACAATTTATTTGAGCGTTTCCATGCTTCGGAAGGCACGTTAAGCCGTTGGTCCCGGTTGCCAGTAAAATGGCAGTCGTTAAGTCACGTTGAAGACTTTATTTCAACAGCAGTCAGTTACAACCTGCGCCTGTCCATTTGAACACGGCAATGCGGCTCACCACCTATTAAGTGGGACAAATTATTAAAAAAAATGGTGAAATGTGGTCCTATAATATGCCTCTGCCTACCCCTTCGGGGATAAAGGCGTGACCATATGTATGTATGTATGTATATAAGAATTAACTATAACCAATAGGAAAAAAGTGGCCTAATGCAAATGAAGATTGCAAGTTCTTTTTAGGGTTCCGTACCCAAAGGGTAAAGAACGGGACTCTATTCATGAGACTTCGCTGTCCGTCTGTCTGTCTGTCTGTCCGTCAGGAGGCTGTATCTCATGAACGGTGATAACTAAAGAGTTGAAATTTTCACAGATTATGTGTTTTTGTTGCCGCTATAACAACAAATACTAAAAACAAAAGCATAATTTACAATATTTAAGGGGGGCTTCCATACAACAAACGTGTTTTTTAGCGATTTTGTCTTGTATATTCAGTAATAAGGTATCCTTCTCAATTTAAATACGTTAGTTAATTTGAACATTTCATCAAGATCGTTCATTCCCTTTACACCATGCAAATTAAATGAATACTTTAGGAGGCATAGCACAATCAAATGTTGCTCAATGAAATTAATTTCGTGTCGCCATGATTGAACGGTAGTTAGTATTCTTAGGATTGAACATTATACGGGTCACATACTAACTTATTTTTCGACTTTCATCGTAAATATTTGTTCTTTAAAAAGTGAACAACGCTTTCAGCAGATTACTTTAGGCAGGTGTAATATTTCAAAGATGGCTATTTCATAGGAAATAGTAAACAAATAGTTCATATTTTAGATTTTTCTCCAGTCTATACAATTTACGTACAAACACACAATTTATGTTGTAGACGTATATGATATCATGTTTATAATGTCATCATTCAAATGTCATCAATATTCTGAAAAAGAAATTAAACATAGAGTTCACAAACTCTTTTTGAAATATACAGGGTGGAATTTAAAGACGGTAGTTGGAGAGAAAGTACCCTTAATATTGATAATGGCAAGTTTTACTGAAAGGAAACATTCCTTTATTTTCAAAAGTAAGTAAAACTGCATTCAAAGATTTTTTAAAAATCACCTGCTTGAGCCGGGTATCGAACCTGGGAGATGTGAAAAAAAAAACATCCTGTATTTTATGATACCAACCGCAACAGTCTTTAATAAGGATCAATTTCTTTTATCCAACATAGTATCTTAAAATAAAGGAAGATCAAGTAAAATATGTTTTTAATGTAAAGCTTACTTACTATCTGAAGAAGAAAAAACAGTCTAATTGAGAAACTCCTATTTTTTTTTTGAAGTTGTTTGGTTAAGTGACCAGAACGAATATTCCAATTCACAGAAACTAGAACATTTTTTTACCAACTTCTAAAAAAAGGAGAAGAATCTCAATAACACTGTTATTTTTCTTCAGATAGTGAGTAAGCTTTACACTAAAAACTTATTTTACTAGGTCTTCCTTTACTTTAAAATACTATGTTGTTTAAAAGAAATTGATCCTTATTAAAGATTCTTTCGATTGGTATCATAAAATACAGGATGTTTTTTTTTTCACATCTCCTAGGTTCGATTCCCGGCTTAAGCAGGTGATTTTTCAAAAATCTTTAAATGCAGTTTTACTTACTTTTGAAAATAAAGGAATGTTTCCTTTTAGCAAAACTTGCCATTATCAATATTAAGGGTACTTTCCCTCCAACTACCGTCTTTAAATTCCATCCTGTATACTGTACCTACCGTAGAGGATCTATACAAGGATAGTTAACACTATAGAGCAACGTGACCTGTCTAAGGCGCGCGTTACTCTGTGTTAATAGGTAATAAGGGCAACCAGAAGACGCTTGAAATACTCACAGAATATCGAGCATTGTATTTTCATAAAAAAATTATATTTAAAACAAAATGGACCTTAACTGGTACATCCTTTCGAGAGCTTACCCGGGGCTCCCAACCGTAGGCTGTTGGCCGTTACGTGGGGTTTTTTAGTCGGTAGGAGTCCGGCATATCATCCATGAAGGATTTTCCATCTCGTTAAATAAAAAGAAAAAAAATTTTTCAATAAAAAATAAAACCGACTTCAAACAAATCCTGAAAAATAAAATTTACAAAGCACAAAGTAATATGTATTTTGATTTTATCAGATTTTATTCAATATCATATTGAAGTCGGCGCCAAGTAAACCCATAGTTTCATGTAGGTATTATTCATGGCACCAACTTCAATATTATATTGAATAAAATCTAATAAATCAAAATACATATTACTTTGTGCTTTGTAAATTTTATTTTTCAGGATTTGTTTGAAGTCGGTTTTATTTTTTATTGAAAAATTTTTTTTTCATTATATTAAGTGACGGGTGAACCGAAAAATATATCTATCTAGGTAAAAGTTCTCATCAATACAAATCAATCAAGCCCAAACACAAGGTAGCTGCTGTAAATCATTAAGGAATTCCCTCGACTGTCTTTCGGTTTCATCATCAGATCGACTCCAGACATTCATTAAATTGTAGTACATTAAAGCACTGAATTAAAAAGTTAACAAACGCACTCTAGTTTTCCCTACAATTTTCGGTGGTTGCCCTCGATTTCTCCTGAATCCCATCATCAGATCCTGACCTGGTGAAATTGGAACCCCCTCATAAGTGAACTCTATCCAACAAAAAGCAGATTTAAAATTCGTCTATAATTGACGAAATATCGGTGAACATACATCCAACATTGACAACCTCCTTTTTTTTAACAGTCGGATCTATAAATCTAGGTGTAAAGTTCTCATCAATACAAATCAATCAAGCCCAAACACAAGGTAACTGCTGTAAATTGTTTAGGAATGCCCTCGTCTGTCTTTCGACTCTATCATCAGGTCAACTCTAGACCTTCATTAAAGTGTAGAACGTTAAAGCACTTAATTAAAAAGTTAACAAACGCACTAGTTGTCCCTACAATTTTCGGTGGTTGCCCTCGTTTTCTCCTGGATCCCATCATCATATCCTGACCTGGTGAAAATGGGACCACCTCAGAAGTAAACCCTATTCAACAAAAAAAGAAATTTTGAAATCCGTCTATAATTGACGGAAATATCGCTTGACATACATAAAAAAAAATACAAACAGACGAATTGAGAACCTCCTCCTTTTTCTGAAGTCGGTTAAAAAGGGGGGCTCTCATGCAACAAATAGGTACGACTTTTTGTTGTTTTTTGGTACGGAACCCTCCGTGCGGGAGTCTGACTCGCACTTGGCCGGTTATTTCTTCTTTATGTTCTCCTTTCGCTGGCTTGCTGGGAGATATTTCTTACAGAAATAAGCAGTACCATTGTACCTATCTTTCTTTATGTCGCTGTTCTTTATTTCTGGTGTGTACATAAATATATAACTAAAAATAAATAAAATAAAGATTTAACTATTGTCTTTCTTACAATTAAATTATTCGTGACAATCGTTAATCCAAGTTGAAGGCCTTATGGGCGGTATGAAAAATTTCAACTGTGGGTCGTCACGACCTGCACCCGTCCATTTCAACACGGCAATAGGCTCAACACCTATTACGTGGGACATAAAACTATAAGGTGAAATGTGGGCGACTACCCCTACGGAGATAAAAGGCAGCACATGAAAAGATATCGAAGGTGAGCGCTGACGCGTCTTAAGGTGGCCACCCTAAACCTACTAAATGGGTTGGAAGTCCCAGACACCCTCACAGTGTTTCCCTCAGTACCACGCTGTGGACCCGGCGCCCTCACGGTGAATCCATGGAATGCTGAGAAAACTGCCTGTTTTCAATTGTGTGTTATATAGTTTTAAAAGATAGAATTTTCAACTTACACTATAATGGAGGGGCTACATTAGCGGGCGATGTATTGTGTCGCGTTGTCACGCTAAAAACATCATCTACGGGCATACACGATGTTCATCCTGTCTACATTATCGCGCACAGATTTGTGTCGCGTTGACGCGATACATCGTGCGATGTATCGTGCGATGTATTGTGTTGCAGAGTTGTAGTGGCCACGATACTCAAAATGGAGGAAGAAGTGGCGTTGCATTGTATGTCCGTAAATTATTATTTATTATAATTGTACCAGTATCATTGGCAAAATAATATGAACAACAGAAGAAAAAGGACATGGTGGATGACTACTATTCATAGAAACCGAACGATGTAAGTATACTGTACACAAGTACACAATGATATTTCACCTATTTCATACAATTGTATGATCTCCAACAACTTTTCGTTACTCCACTCCATTCTCAAAAAAAAAAAACACGTCCCGCATCAAGTCTGGACGACACTGAAGTGACGCAGGTGTAGCCACCCATGCAAAAATTGTCGCGACAAATCCCTTTGATGCGGGGCAGTTTACCGACAGTGCCCCGATAATACATCGTCTTCGCCCGAATACTGCGCGTTGCAACGATGTACCCGGCCACACCAGCGCGTGTTAACACGAATATTCGCCGTAGCCCGCTAATGTAGCCCCAGCATAACTGTATGTAACTTCGATCCGTGATCATGGCGCTTGCATGCAACAGTGCCGAGATATCGGAAACTCGATTAAAAGTGGTATACCGCTATAATACCAGAAATCATAATGCCTTTACTTAAAATGCCTGAGCCCAAAATACCCGAAATCGAAATATCAATATTCAAAAGGCAAATATTTATAATATAAATAATTTAAAATGCCTTACGGTCGAATAACCGAAACCCAAAAAATAAATTTATCAAATACTTTATCCTAAAATGTTCAAACACAAAATATCTTTTTTTTAACATGATTTAAATCCTACATATCGTGGTTATTTTTTTTTATTTTTCGTTAGCCCACTGTAGTACTTTTGTAACTCTGAATCAAAGTGTTTTAACATGAGGTAAATCCTACATGGATACTATGCCGGACTCCTACCGACTAAAAACCACACGTATCCTACATAACAGCCTACAGTTGGGGGCCCCGGGTAAGCCCTCAGTAGGATACCCAAGGACCAACAGACCTGCGGCTACAACTGCGGCTTCACATTTAAGGGGGGGGGGGGGGGTGTAAATAAGTTAAAGTCAAATAACAAAACGTGTGAGTGGCAATAAATCTTTATTTCTTAAATCATTCATTTATTAACTATGCGCTATATAATGAACTGGTATAGCATAATATATACCTAATAATACCCAGTAGGTTATAGCGATAAACTGGGTAGGTTATGGTATTTTTTATGGGATATAATAAACCGAGCCTCAAAAGTTTTTCTCGGCCACGGCATTTAGCCTCTCATTTAATAACTCAGCCACGCGAAAATGATATAGCCTCTGAGATACTAATTCGTCCTCTTTAAAACGTCACCTAAACATTCCATTATAAGCATCAAATAAAGATCAACAATTATTTTAACTTGTCCTCCGTAATAATATATTAACACCTAATTTACTAATTCAGCCACATATTTTACATGTAATCACCATTTTATATTTTATAGCTTCAAAACCAGAGCCTCAAAAAAATATAATTTAAGCCTCCACAGACAACATCAGTTTTTATAACTTAGCGTGTAAAATAGATATATCATATTCTTTTTTCGTGAAAATAGCCACTGTAAGGCTAGACGCGAGTGCACAGGACGACAGCGACCGGCCATTAGCATCAATCAGAGACCGTTATTTGATATCACTTTGTAACTAAAGACAGATTACGCTTACCAAACAAGAGAGTGAGGTTAAGAAAGCAAATACTAAACTCAAAATTGAGTACATTATAGACTCTCTAGAATTGCATATCTTGAATGTCGTCATAAATTTACGATTAATGAGAAATTACTCGTTACTCACATTTGGGTTAAGTATTTGCATTCTTGGTCTCACTTCTTTGTTTGGTATCTGTCTTTAGTTCCATAATCTGTATTACATGCACACATAATCTCACCGACCGAAATCTGTATGATGTCTAGGCATTATAGAGAATACCTGATACTTGCAGGCAAGGCAATGTATGAAATAACGAGAGTATGGAAGGGTTGTTCGCTGCTTGTGAAGGTTAGGTTAGGTTGGAACAGTTACCACTAACGCGTGAAGGCGAGCGAGCGAAGCGAGCATGCCGCTGCAGCGGCCGCCGAGCGCCAGATGTATTACAGATAAATTTAATATTTTACAATATGTTACAATTTATGATTCTTCGATAGTTTATAATTTTGCGGTACCTACTATAATTTTATGGTGACCCAAGACCTATTTATTTTACACATTACCGGTGGACCAGCAGGTATTCTATGAAATCCCTAGGAAATTTGTACAGTACTAGACAAAGTATGAACAATCACATACTTATTCAAAACATTTCTTAAATTTCTTCGAAGGGGCATCTGGAGTCTGGGGCAGGTATTCTTAAAGCTGTCTACACACCCAAAGCCTCAAAAGTTTTTCCCGGCGGCAGAACCCGCCGGGTAAGGCCGGCGGTGGCTTTGGTTTGGCTGTGAAGACAGCTTTAGACTGCCGGTATTGTATAGAATATCTGATTATAAAGACTGCAGGTAACACATAATAATAAATAAAAGCATTTATGCCCGAAAATCTGTCCCATGTTCCCGTGTAAAACGGACAAGCGAGTCCGTTTCAAGACTCGCTTGTCCGTTTCCACCAGATTGTGACACCCCACACAGTTGGCTGAACGACGTGCCTTGAAAAGCAAGGAAACTCTCGCAAATCAAATGTTACAAAGTGGTAACCATCCGAGCACCAGCAATAGCGGTAGTTGCTTACTGCAGTGATCGTTTACAAAAGACTGAGTTAGTGGCTACAAGTGGTCCTAGCTATTTAGGTAATATTAGTGGCCATAATTTGCTTAAAAAATTGGTGGCATTTTTTAAAAATGCCACCAATTTTTACTTAACTTTGATGATCCATAAATGTTGGACGAGTTACATTTTAAACATGCTGAATTAGGAAATTAGAAGCTATGATATTAATAAATAATGTCCATTTTGATGCCATTTTTTAGTATTTTAGAAGCTTACTGTTTGAATGCATGTTACAAAATTAGATGCTTAAAAATAATCACGATGCTGAATTATATTAACAGTGGCTAATAGAGAGGTTAACTGGTGGCTATAATCTATAAATTCTGACGCTCATTAATTGTGGTTGACTTATTAATTTAGGGGGCAAAGTATTTTTACGGAGGCTAAAAATGCTATTAAAAAGAAGGTCATTTAATTAGCACCCATTTTTTATATTCACATAGTATTCTATTTTCGGTATTTTAAATTAAGGATATTTGAAAATTTGTATTTTGAATTCTGATATAATAATTATTTGTATTTTAAGTTTAGACATTTTAAGGTAAGGTGAACTGAAATAAGGTATTTTGAATGTTAAGGTATTTTGAATTCGGGTATTTTGGTCTAAGACATTTTAAGTAAAGGCATTTTGATTTCTGGTATTTTAATATATAACCTGAAAAAGTACATGGTAAATATCCCGTTAACAGTTATATAGTGTAAAGATAAAATTTGATCATAGAAACACACAAAACCAATCGGACTGCCTTACCTGCAGGTGTGAGCGGCCTAGGCCGAGCAGTGGCCGGGGGCTGCGGTTGGTTGTGGTTGCCATCCCTCGGAGGACTGGCCACAGCGCCCTCCGAGTTGTTGTTCACTGGAGGCCCAGGACCCTCACCAGCTCCCGCCTCGATTTGTAACTGTTAACAAGTAATAACATTTTTTTCTTAATATTTTTTTTTCATTATTTATTTTTTGAGGTTTTGATTACATAATTAATACCTAAAATAATAGTGTTTATATAATCTAAGGTGACAACGTAACTTAACCCTTAGGTTACGTCCGCACAGGCAGGTGGCTTGCTTGGTGCCTAGCGCCTAGCGAGTCACCTAGCGAGTCGCTTAGTAAAACGGACATACTTGAATGTTCGCGACCGGCCGCACTGCGCGCTTGGCGCCTAGCGAGTAGCTTAGCGTGTATCCAAGTAAACAAACATGTTGGTTTTTTGTCGCCAGGCGCGAGGCATTTTGAAGAAAAAAATATACGAAATATTAATCGCATCCATACATACAAATAAATTCAATTGGAGTGTCTGTTTGTAATATTAAAATAACCGCTTTCTACTGCATGCATATGAATGTATTAAGGTACACATACCAAAATATATACTTTTAAAATTTTTGTCTGTCTGTTTGTTCTGGCCTAGGGCTAATCTCTGGAACGGCTGGACCGATTTGGACGGGACTTTCACTGGCAGATAGCTTATGTAATAAGTAGTAACTTAGGCTACTTTTATTTTAGAAAAATTATTTTATTTTAGAAAAATAAAACGAAATAAACTAAATTTTTTCATTACATTCGACGCGGACGAAGTCGCGGACACAGCTAGTCATAAATAGATGAGTATCCGAATGAGTTAATTTTCCTTTAACTTTACTGAGAAGTAGATCAAATGTGTCTCTGGCCATACGTAAATCTTCGTAATTTTTTTGTGAAAATTATGCAATTGCTTATATAGAACAAAAAAATCCCCATGACTTGACCGTGTCTTATTTATGTCATGAACCCAATATGAAGCGCTCGTGGCCCCGCGGACTCAGTGTTGTGCAAACGATCACTGTAGTAAGCAACATTTACTGTGGCCATTCATCGATGGGTGACCGTCTCGTGACCACTGTGTGACATTTATTTTCCGTGCTTCGAAAAGTCCTTGGTCCCGGTTACCAGTAAAATAGCAGTCGAGGCAGTACCTAAGCCAAGTTGAGGGCCTTTTTAGGCGGCTTGAAAATTTTTAACAGCTGGCACTGCTGGCAGTCCTTGCCTGCGCCTGTCCATATCAACATGGCAATACGGCTCACCACCTATTACGTGGGACAAAATCTCAAAGGTGAAATGTGGGCATCTAAAATGCCTCTGTCTACCCCTTCGTGGATAAAAGGCGTGATCATATGTATGAACCCAATATAGAGCAGTATATAGCTATTTTTGAAAGTGAAATCTCTTCAACGTGCCGATAAGCAAATGACCAAAGCACCTAGCGACCCACCACGCAAACCACCTTCAGTGCGGCCACCGTGTATCCTAGCAAGTAGCCAGGATGCAAGCCACTAGGCGCTAGGCGCCAAGCAAGCCGCCTGCCTGTGCGGACGTAACCTTAGAGCTATCAGTACTTCTTAGCCTCATACCGATAAGTACGAGCCTGTACAGCAGTCTTGCAGGTTCTGAAGTATGAAAAGCAAGAACGCTGTTGCATGCTCCAGTCTCGTACCAGTTATCTTGTGCAAACAAATCCTGTCTTTGCGATTCGTTACGCACACATTCCATAAAATTATAATAATATAGGCATCTTCAATGACGTCACAATCCGCACAGTTCGGGCAGAGTTTAATATTTCTACTATGGTTCGGGGAATCAACTAAATTTATTAAGCTAGAATATAAACGTGTCCGGGATGCGAGGTTCCTAACATTTTCGTGTCCCCAATGGTTCAGATCCTCCTCGTGGTGCATCCTGGCCAACAGAATAACGACCATTTCCACGTTTTATATGTACCTATTATTTATTACTATAGTTGTATCATATCTTTAGAAGGCTTATAAATTCTTAGGGAAATACCTATATCATATCGTTTATATTGTGTCGATTGTGTAAATGCTTGCACTGTCATAATGCGCTCAGCAAGTGCAAGCCAGTGGTGAATTGTAAGTCATTGAGCACTGACCTGGTGACTCATCTAGTTATGAAGATAATGAATGAAATAACATATTTTCTTAATGACATGATTGAATAGATCATACAGTCTAAGAATCGTAGCCAATACAGTTTTGCAACATGAGGTGTTACTGTTAAAACCTGCTGTGTTAAAATGAATAGGCACAGTCTCTGGTTAGGTACAGTTGCAATTTCTTATGTCACCCATACCCCATATGGACTTCAAGGTTTAAATACTATCATATTACTGGCAACCGGGACCAGCAAATTAAAGTATCTTTTGAAGCGCGAAATGGAAAAAATAAAATAAATAAATAGATGGTGACCCATCTCAGGGCCGATCGTAACGTGAGATGCTTACACAGAGCTTTCTTTTCTTTTTAAGGAAGGAAAATCCACATGTATGCTATGCCGGACTTTTACCGACTTAAAAATCTCACGCATCCTGCCCAACAGCATACGGTTGGAAGCCCCGGGTAAGCCCTCGGAAGGATATCCCAGGACTCCCAACAGACCAACGCCACCACTGTGACCTCGCCTAGGGGGGTTCAGGTGCTATTCCGCGTCTTTGTGCGGATCCTCGTGTGTTAGCCCGCTTCATGAGGGGGGGGGGGGCTCCCTCACGTCACGCTGTCGTCTAGGGCCTGCTTCTGTAAGGACTATGAGCAGCCCTCTTACCGTCCTCAGGCCCCCGGTCATGGCGGCCTATAGTCTTGGGTGAAAACCCGACATTTATATACCTAAGTTTGTAACACCCGAGGTGCCACACTATCGCTGCCGACCCTAAATCAAATGGCTGAATAAGAATTCCAAAGTAATAGAAATGATACAAAAGCTCAACCATCTCATGACGGCAGTAGTATACACAACAACAAAGCATTAATCGATTAAAGATATCTAAGCAAACGGGGCTACGGGGGCTACTAGGGCTACGAACCGTAGTAATGTGAAATTAATAGTAACCTAGAGTCGCAATAGAAACGAACTATAATGGCGGATCTAATTATAGTTCAGGGTTATTTGTAAAAATACCGCCATGTCATTATTAGTATTAATAATAGAACGGGGTTGACATAGAAGATTTATTATATTAGTATTACGTCTAAATATAAACCAAAGTCTTCATTGACACTATTGTTACTATCATGACTATTTCCCTGAAAAATATTTTTTTTTCGAAATGCCTGTTTTTAAGTGTGGAAATCCGTCATGAATACTATGCAGGGCTCTTACCAAAACCACACGGTGCGCTACCCCAGCCTACGGTTGGGAGCCCCGGGTAAGCCCTCGGAAGGATGTGCCAGGACTCCCAACAGTCTTTGGCTATCACTGCAGTCTTATCTGGAGCTGATGGGTTCGGGTACATTCCCGCGTCTCTGGGTGATGTTCGGGTGCAATACCGACTATAAACCGGTGCTATAATTGACTGGCCTCGTGGTCCAGTGGTTAGTGTGCCTGACTACGGATTCGGAGATCGTGGGTTTGATTCCCACCCAGACAAATCTCTTTGTGTGATGAGCACATTGATTTGTTCTGTGTCTTGGTGTAATTTATCTATAATATGCTACATGTATTTAGAAATATATAAGTATGTTTATAAGTCATCTAGATCTCATAGCACAAGCTTATATTACTTTAATTTGGGCTTTTTTTTTTTTTTTTTTTTTTAACGTGAGGGAAAATCCTCGTAGGATGCTATGCCGGACTCTTACCGACTAAAAAACCTCACGTAACGCCCAACAGCCTATGGTTGAGAGCCCCGGGTAAGCCCTCAGGAAGGATGTCCCGTGACTCCCAACAGACCTACGGCCGCCAATGCGGCCTCGCCCATTGGTGGTTCGGGTGCAATCCCGCGTCTATGGGGGGTTTCGGGTGTGACCCCGCTTCTAAGGGGGGGCGTGCGTGAGTGCTCACGTCACGCTGCCGTCATGGGCCTGCTTCTGTAAGGACGGTGAGCGGCCCTCCCACCGTCCTCAGACCCCCGGTCATGGAGGCCGATATTCCTCGGCGAAGACACGTCGGCGGCGCCCGGGGCGCCGACTGCGGAACTCGGGTGGGAGAGTTCTCTCCCGCACCCGGCCCGCCGCCTCCTTCGCGAGCATGACCTGCTCGCAGAACGAGGCGGCGCAGTCCCACTTACTCCCGCTGGAGAGCATGGCTCGCACCATGGCCTCAAGCGAGAGGGTGTCCACGCCCAGACCCACTACGAGGACCTGTCGCTCTTGTGCCCACGCCGTGCACTCCACCAGCGTGTGGAGCGCCGTGTCATCGCTGCGGTCCTCGCAGTGCTGACATTCGGCCGTGGTTTCCCGGTGTTTTCGCCACAGATACCTACCGAAGCTACCGTGCCCGGCAAGCATCTGTGTCAACCGGTAGGAGAGAGCACCGTGTCTTCTCTCCAGCCACTCGTCCATGACCGGTCTGACGGCCGCGATTGTGGCGAATCCCCCCTTTGGTTGCTCAAGTCGCATCTTCCATGTCTCCAGGGTTTCCTGGTGGAGCAGGGTCCGCTGGGCCTCGATTTCTCGAGACGCAGGCCTTTGGCCCCGCTCCAGCGCCTCCTTGCGCCATCTGAACAGTGACGCAAGGGCTCTCGCTTCCAGGTCCCATGGAGGGGTCCCGGCTAGGAGACATGCCGCCTCACCGGAGATCGTGCGGTATCCTCTTATCACCCTGACGGCCATCACTCTCTGCGGGCTCATCAGTCTAGCCTCATTGCTGGCCGTCAGGGTCTCCGCCCATACGGGAGCCCCGTACAGGGCCATGCTTCGCACGATCCCAAGGTACAGCCTCCTGTAGGGAGCGTTGGGTCCCCTGATGTTGGGCATCAGCCGCGCGAGTGCGGCCGATGCTCCCCTCAGTTTTGGGACCAAACTTCGGAAATGGTGTCCGAAGTTCCACCGGCCATCGAGTACGAGCCCCAGATACTTCATCGAGGGCTCGATGCCGATGCTGACGCCCCCCACCTGTAGGCTGGATCCCGCAGGTGGCCCCATCCGAGGTCCGTGGAAGCACAGAGCCTCGGATTTGTGAAGGGCGACCTCAAGACCCAGCCGCCGAATCCGACCCACGACCTGAGCAACCCCTGCCGTGGCCTTAAGTGCTGCGGCACGGTGCGTTGCTCCCCGCGCCGTAACGAGGGTGTCGTCGGCGTAACATGTTACGCCGACCCCTCTGAGCAACGGACCACGCAGCACCCAGTCGTAACCGATGTTCCACAGGAGCGGCCCTAAAACCGATCCCTGTGGAACACCGCACGACACATCTCGCCGACCCGGCCCTAGCCAGCTCGGGTAAGTTATGGCTCTCTCAGAGAGATAAGCCCCGACAATTCGACGGAGGTAGGGAGGCACTCCATGATAGATAAGCGCCTCCCTGACGCAGCTCCAGGGCAAGGTGTTGAATGCGTTGGCGATGTCGAGAGACACCGCCACCACCACCTCACCCTGTGAGACTGCTTCCTCCGTCAGGCCTCTAATGCGCATGATCGCGTCCACGGTGGAGCGTCCCTGACGGAAGACTTTAATTTGGGCTAGACGGTGTTGTGTGAGAATGTCAACAAAAATTTACTATTATTTATTATACCAAGAAGAGGTGAAATATAGGTAGGTAAGTAAAATTTTTGTCCGTTGTGTATGCCTATTTATTGTATTTATGTCTGACTCTCGAGGCCAACTCTGACACAAGTTAGCGTCATAAATATTGCGTTATGACGTTATCTTGTGTATCGATTACGGATTCGAAAGCTTTCCTGAATCTTAATACCAAATATTAACAAACTTAGCTTTCAAAGAACTATAAAGTCGTATAAATAATGTCTTTAGTGATTCTCAACTACTAATTAAACTTTTCATTGATTAGGATACTGGTTCTCATGACTTTTTTGAGTTCAAGAATTTTCTCATAAATTCGTAGAAAGATTTTTCAAGTAGATAGGTAACAGCTCGAGCTAGCTAAGCCACGCTTTTAGGACTTTTTACGTTGCAAGCATGAAATATGCACTAAATGACAATGCGGCATTGAATCGTCAAGGACTGCAGTAAACGGTAGTAGTAAACAGTAGTATAATATTTTAGACGCGAATGACAGTAACGAGTTTAGCCTTGTAAGACGAAAACTTTTCCCGAAATACACTTCTTTTAATCTAGACACACGGCAGCGTGTCAAGCCAAGTTCAAGCAAAGGAACTGGCTAGCCAGAGTCGAGTGTAATATTACACGAACCACTTGGTGCCACTTTGAACCCTTCTTTATCTCTCAAAACCTCTTTAACGTAAACACATAAAACTACTTGTGTTTAATTATATCCATAAGCACATCTAGAAGCCCAAATTTCATGATATGTTTTAATATTGATAATAAAATTTTATGATATCCATGAAGCATAGAGCAACACGACCTACGACTTTGACGGAGAGGGATGCGCCATATGCAGAGACTTACCCCTCTGTCAATACTTTCCCCAAATGGTATAACAAATATGTGTGTTAGCACAAGTTAGAAACAGTACAGATAAAAAAGGCATGTATGTACTTTTACTTGAAGCGCTCGTGGCCCCGCGGACTCAGTGTTCTGTAAACGATCACTGCAGTAAGCAACTTTCACTACGGCCGGTCCATGGATGGGTGACCATCCATGTGATCACTTTGTGACATTTATTTGAGCGTTTCCGTGCTTCGGAAGGCACGTTAAGCCGTTGGTCCCGGTTGCCAGTAAAATGGCAGTCGTTAAGCCAAGTTGAAGGCTTTATTTCAACAGCAGGCAGTCACAACCTGCGCCTGTCCATTTAAACACGGCAATACGGCTCACAACGTATTACATGGGACAAATTATAAAAAGGTGAAATGTGAGTATATAATATGCCTCTGCTTACCCCTTCGGGGATTAAGGCGTAATCATGAACCTAGTCTGAAATTGTATTGTTTTAATTGTTTTGTGTAAGCTTTATAGAACACTGACAGATAGATATGTATAGAGCGAACATGCCATGTCTACTCCACTTGTAACTACTGTTCGTGTTGCTCTATGCCATGAAATCTCACAATTTAGCTTGTGACAAAAATTACCAGTCAAAGATATCGCGTGCGATTTCAAAATGGCGGCATTTGTCGCATGCGGAAGAAATCGCGGCGCAATTTCTCATCGCGAGCCGAATGTAAATAAAAATATTAAACGCGATGTAAATTACTTAACTTCAATATTAAAGCTGACAAGTTGTGTACCTAGATTTGACGTTGAAAAATTAATTATTTTGTTTTTATACAAATACCTAAAAACCGGCGCACTGCACCATTAACCGAGAAACCTTAGGTTAGGACTATGTAGCACCTACTATTACTATCTTTGCTATTGAAAAGCGCTCGTGAATCCGCGGACTCAGTGTTCTGTAAAGGATTACTATGCCCGGTCATGGATGGGTGCTTATCACGTGACCTCTTTGTGACATTTATTTTCGAGCGCTTCCGTGCTTCGGAAGGCACGTTAAGCCGTTGGTGCCGGTTGCCTATATGAGCGGCTTGAAAAATTTCAACAGCAGGCAGGCACCAGGTCACCACCTATTACGTGGGACAAATTCTAAGAAGGTGAAATATGGGCATAAAATATGCCTTTGCCTACCCCTTCGGGGATAAAGGCGTGACTACATGTATGTATGTATGTATGTATGTATGTATGTATGTTGCTATTGACACCTAGTGCCAAAAATAAGCTAAACATAAGATCATCAAAACATTTGTTTCCCCGCCCTCATCCACTCAACTCCCGCTACCTTTATCAAGGTAATTTGCTAAAATGCTCGGGATGCATTAGGTACTACCCGTTCGCTCTAACTTTGCCGCTGGCGTAGAGGCGTATACCCGAATTGTTAATTACACGAAGTAAATTGACAGTAGCTAATGTCATGTCGTCATATAAAATATGCAACATTGTATGAAGAAGTAACATTAGTTGCTGTCAATTTACTTCGTCTAATTAAAAATTCGACTTTAGTATGGAGCCGAGCGGCAAAGTTAGAGCGAACGAGCAGTATTCACATACAGTCAGGCAGAACGGCGCGTATTCGGAAATGCCGCCTGAATACAGGGAGTTCCTTTGTAATTGTCCTGTTACAAACCACTTCTAAACATTCTTCTCTCTCTTTCTCTCTTCTGAAATTAAACCTTCGGTCATCGTCAGATCGTAATCTTCGTTATCTTCTTCTTAGGTTCTTAGGAGAGGGACGTCGATCCTTACGTTCACTCAGTAGTACATAATAGGCATTACTGCTTATCTCTCAAATTTTGTAAAAGGAGTCTTTAAGAATTTAATAAAAAGATATTAGAAACGACAAAAGATAAATTATTTTTATCTTAGCAAGACGTAAGGATTATGAGGGAGCATTCCTTTGTAACAAACTTGAGTGCGGTTTTACACAACTGCTATTAATATTCATTTAGAGGAATCGCGAATGCTTCGGCCTAAATTTTAGCGAATGCTTGAGACCTACCCTATTTACATTGGCCAAACATTTTAGAATACAATAAATAATGTATATTTATCCCATAAGCTGGGTTCTCAAAACTACTAACAGTATGAGGCTAGGAATATTTATGGCTGTCTGGCAAAGTGGCAACCCACAATTATGTCTTTTTGTTTATCATAATGTATTTCTAGTTGCTTGAAAATCCTGCCTGGGCTCCACATCTTTATTGAGAATACCATTTGGCTTTTGATTTTCGGCATTGTTGGAGGCGACTGACGGTCTGATACTTGCTTCGTTGTCTCGTGCTATAGCCCTCGAAAACTTAAACCCAAGTAATATCTGTTCTCACTGTGTTTGTATGCAATTTATTTTTAATTCTTATGAAATCAATGCACAAGAATCTTACTTGATTAGGTTTGCTCGTGTAACGTTATCAAGTAGGTTTTTCCTTTATCCCTATAAATTTTCCTAATCCGCGGTTTACCAAATAAAATTGCATAATATTTACGCCAGAAAGGCTATCCTCGCCCACCTCACAATTTCATATTTTCGCAATATTAAGTAGGATTATAACACGCAATATTATTTTCTTTACAGGTTCAATGAAGTATGAGCTTTTGCAGTAGGCGTGGGTTATGATATAATTGAACAAACTTTTACATAAATGCCCAGTATGGACATTTTTTTCAGTAAAAAATTACGCAATGCATATTAAAGAATTCTTTAGCAAGAAATGGAATCTCTTTCTAAATGCAAAATATACAAAGCAGTTGCTAGACATAATGTATAGATTTATTCTTAACATACAACATACCTAATAAAGAAGAAGAATTGCTTTATTTGTCGTTTTTTGATAAAACAGACATACGTATTCTTTACGTTACCGATGAAAAATGAAGTTAGTAGCATAAATAAGGGAATAAAATGACTGCATTTTGTCACGCAGAGTCGCAAATACGGGATATTTTTACTCCGCATGATTTCGAACATCGTGTTCGGCAGAACACGTTACGCAGAATTTTAATCGCAAAACCACCACTAACTAACAAGTTTGAATTTATTGTTTGAGTTAAACTTCTACGGAACTTTTGGGTTATTTACTAAAATTATTTCCCAAGGCAGGCGTTTTGTTCCGAAACTTTGAGCGAGTAAATGCCAATATTAGCCAATTGAGTAGGTACCTAGTTAGTTTGTAAGAATTCGATGTTGTTATTTGTGTTTTTACCTACCTTTGCTAACTGACGACGTTTGTGGGTGGTAGTGTAAAAAGGTAGATAGGTATACATGGACTTACATAATATACGTGGAGCACTATTTTACTTAATAAAATGTGCAGTTAGGAATCGTGTTTACAATGATGAAATAGACGTCTGATGTATTTTTAAACATTCTTCCATTACCAATTAATGTATAGGCATTAGGTACGAGTGTATCATCTAGTGCAGGGTTTCCCAAACTTATTTGTTCTGCGACGCCCTTGGGTCTCGGCCATTTGTCTACGACGCCCTTCAAACTCCCCCTCCCCTCCCCCCGCGTTAACATGCAAAAATTTTTATTACTATACCTAGAAAAAAATATGAGCATTTGGAATTTTTGTTAGAGAATAAAAACATAAGCACTGACCACCACATGGTCAGGTGCTATTCTACAGTCGGTTTAGTTTCGTCCAGCACGTCCGACAACTCGTGCCGCAGTTACTGTCGTACACCGCGCTGCTAACAGGCTGGCTAGGTTGCGCCCTAATCTGAAGGAGCCAAAAAGTGCGCGTCACCGTCACCGGCCTTACGATGGTATAATGTACTCCAAGGAACTCTACGCAGTGCCAGTTCAGATACTGGAGCACCAGTTTGGAAAATTCCAACTATCACTTCTTTTTGTATGTCTAGAAAGGTTTGTGAACGAGACATTTTGCTCAGATCATCAAAAAAAATTTAGCGACCACTCGACTCGGTCGCACCGCCCTGCGACGCCGACGCGACGCCCCAAGGACAATGCCGCGACGCACAGTTTGGGAAGCCCTGCTCTAGTAAAATAGTCCTAGTATCTTTATATTTCGGAAGTGACGGCTTTCATGGACAACAAATATCCTTTATGTTGTGCAATAGTTTTATTAGTGATCCATTTTTTTGCGGTTCCCTAAATACCTTAGGGATCTTGAGTTTTTTTCCATATTAGAACGATATCCCATTTTCTATCTTCTATATAAAACGAAGTTCTTTACCGCAGACTGCAACATTCATAGCGCCATCAAACCTTCCTAATTGACTTCAGAATGCACAAATAAAACACGAATAGACGTACCTTCGTCGTAAAATGTACTTTTACGAGTATCAACACCGTTCCCTCAGTGTTTTACCTGAATCCCACGTGGTGCCTTTTTCATTTTTTATTACAAGGTGTGTTACTTGCCTGTAGGTCTCCCGCCAAACGTTTTTCTACCATCTAAATTTGGAAGACCCAGAAATCTGAGAATTGAGAAGGTTGTGCACGGAGTCCCGGGTCATCCTTCCGAGGGCCTGGAGCCTGGAGCCATCGTTCGGTGATAGATAACCGGATTTAGCTGGTAAGAGTCCGGCGTTGCATCCATGAGGATTTTTTGACTGCCTCTGTGGCGTTGTCGGTAGTGATAACGCCTGCGGCGCTAGAGGTCCTGGGCTTGATTCCTGGGTCGGTCCAAATATTTGTCTGATCCACAAATGTTTGTTTCGGAGTTTGGGTGTTTTCTATGTATAATATGTATGTATTTAGAAATCGTCTAGATCCCGTAACACAGGCTTATATTAGCCTACTTTGGGCTAGATGATGTTGTGTGAGATTGTCCACAAATATTATTGTAAAATATTATTTTACACACGTAAAAAAAATGTTTGTTATAATACAATCACGCTCTAAGGCCGCAACAGATCCGGCTGGGTAGATGATAGTTGGTAATAACACAAATTCTAACGCGATCGGAGCCACGGACAGTCACAAATATTTTCAACGAATTCCAAGTTCACATTTTGCGAGATTAGTTGGGGTATTAATTAGTTTTACCTGACACTAAACATGAATATATTGTTCCCTAGTCTTTATTGGAGGTCGCGGTTTCCAATTTTTAATTAGTTATATCATTTATCAGCTATCACGCGAGTGTCTTCGGACAAACTTACACCTTTAAAGTAACATCCACGATTATGTTCCTAGTCACAATTTGAATTGTCACTAACTATTGACGGCTCTGCAATAAAAAATCTAATAAAAAAAATACAATCTAATTTTTAAAAAACATTTTTTATCTTTTTTATAATTAAAGTAATCAAGCAGCATAAAATTCAGTCAAACACACTTTTTATTACAGAAATAAAAATATTCCTTACAAAATATTAACAAGGAAACCTTTCCAAATGTTCTAAAGTACTTTGTCCATAAAGATTCGGGTCCCTAGAAGTTTCAAACGCATTCCCCGATACCCTCCCGACTGGAATAAGTCAATATGGGCCGTGACGCAAGCGGTGACGTCACTACTCGCTAACTGATATTTTCTTCTATTATTTCTTTTGTCGATGGAAAAAAGGAACGCTCCGTGCGATATTTAATATGTTTAAAAGGTAAAAGTTTAGCTCAACGGCAATATAATAGTGTAAATACTGCAATAGGTTCACCACCTATTACCTACTTTAGAAATAATACTGTAGAATGTGATCAGTGCGATCCATGTGATATCAGTGTCGCCGTGATTGTAAGAATGTTCTAAGTTACTTACTGATTAGATACTTGTGTAATGATTACGTTCAGGGTGTAGTAAATTTGTTAAATAAAGTGATAGAAATCTGATTTTTTAATCTCCGTGTATATTTTTTTATTAACATTCCTGGTGATTGCTAACAATACTTTATTATAGTTTTTGATTTATAGTGAAATGTGGACGTATACTTTCTATTATTTATATGTACCCCGTCTGACGACGGGAGAGAGTACAAAATGTCACCCCCCCCCCCTAATTAATCCCAAGGGTGTCGTAAGTCTAAAAAACTAAAGGAAAACTTTCACAAAACTATCCATTGCGTAGAAAAGGAAAACTCGTAATGAAACCCGATTTTCAGTTCGTTAAGTCCAGTTGAAGGCTTGAAAAATTTCAACTGCGGGTCGACACGCCCTACGCCTGTCCATTTCAACACAGCAATAGGGGAAATGTGCCTCTGCCTACCGCTTCGGGGATAAAGGCGTATGAAAAATTTGCAGTAATATTTTTAAGAAGTTCTATTGGGCTGATAACTAGGTATTTCAAATGTGACTGTATTCAGATTTTTTGATAGTCAAAGAGATTTAATGTATTCATCTCAACTCAGAATTTTCACAAACATATTTTGAAGAATAGCATCGATTTTCTTCTTGTTATTTCTTTGTAATGCGAAACCGTGTGAGCTTAGGTACTATTGTAATTTAAGGATTCAATATTTCCTTTGAACTTGGAAACTGCCCAACGTTTTCGAACAAAGAAAAAAATCACTCGTATTTTTTATATGCGCAACTTCTAAGAAAAGCTCAAATCTTTTCTAGCGCTAGTATCTTCTCTCTCTATTGTGCCGTATTAGAAAACGAAACGAGGACCGGCCATAGATCAACGCGATCAGTACAAGGGTAGTAGACATAGCATAGCTCTATACATGGGTACACTACATTAATACGAAAAACTTAATTCCGAAAGTCACAATCACGAATTTCATAATTCCGAATTTCATAAGTCCGAATGATTCGAAATCCCGAAAGTCAAAAATCCGATGTTTCATAAATCCTTTTTATTAAAAGTCATAATTTTAAAATTCCGAATGTTTACAATTCCGACTGTCAGAATGCCGAATTTCAATAAACCGAACCGTTGAATTCCGAATCATTAAAAATCCGCCATATTATAAATACGAATTCCGATTATCAAAAATCCGAAATATCATAAATACAAAGGGTGAATGTCGTTTCCACCCGTTCCTGTTTTATCCCGAAAACTTATCATTAAAGACGATTATTTATGTTCCCGATTCCACCCGTTTTTTTAATAAAGTGTAGTCAAGTCTAACTGAGTGGAAGACAAACGAAAAAAAAAATAACCACGAAGGCTAAGGCGGGAGCTCCGCTCCGCTTCGCTCCCGCCTTAGCCTTCTAACCTAACCTATCCGAGTCGGGGTACTCTGAGTCGGGGTACTCTGAGCCGGGGTGTTAACCATTCACTTATTATGGTTAACACCTCTACTCGGATAGGTTAGGTTAGAAGGCTAAGGCGAAAGCGAAGCGGAGCGGAGCTCCGGCCTTAGCCATCGTGGTTATTTTTTTTTTGTTTTGTCGTTTGCCTTCCACTCACTTGGAAAGAATATCTTCGGTAGTTGGACTTGACCGTACTTTATTAAAAAAACTTAAACAGTGAATTTTCGGATATTTGAAATTCTGAATAATGTTTTTCGGGAAAATAACAGTCCGGTCTTTTGATTATTCGTACTAATGAAATTAGGAAAAATAAAAATTCGTACTTATGACTTTCGGATAAATGAATATCGTCCTTTTGAATATTCGGAGCTTTGTTTCTTAGGAATTATAATCTTCGGAATTTTGAACATCGGAAAATTGAAATTCGGAAAAACATATTTCGGAATTTTTGGGTGTTCCCTCTATACATATCTGTCTGCCACACAAGCAATCGACTGTCACTATGGAACTTACAAAAAACAATTAAAATAATCTACATATACTAATATTATAAAGAGGAAAGATTTGTTTTTTTGTTTGTTTGTTTGTTTGTAACGAATAGGCTCCGGAACTAATGGACCCATAAGGAGGCAAAATCGCTCCTGTCGCGAAGAGGTTCCACACCACCAGTAAGTGTAGGATCGTTGACAACTCTCACAGATCGCCTTTGCCAGCCCCGGATCTAGGGGGGGGCAAGCCGGGGCCCATGCCCCGGGCGGCAAAATCAGGGGGGCGGCAAATCAGAGTGCTACAAATGCAGAAACTATCAGTTAATAACCTTGACCATAGTAGATTCAACTCTTTTCACAAGAAATAATTATGGTATTTGCTCAAATAATATCAGAAATTCACTAAAGATATAAGCCAGATGCTTGAAAGGAAGCAAACAGTCCCTTGGGACTGTTTGCTTCCTTTCAAGCATTGTTTGTAAAGACTGATCATGCATCTTGATGCATGATCACTCTTTGCAAACTTACAGCATATTGTGGAGGCGGCCAACGCAGGGGCGGCCACTGCCACAGTATTTCATATTCTGATTTTTGAAAAGTTATAGTGTTGTCCTTAAAAATATTTCTTGTAGCCCCATACGTCAACGGATAGCGTTATATATCTAGTTTATTTTATTGTTGTCTCATAAAAATGAAAAAAGCTAGGTCAATTTTGCATATGATTATATTGAGGATTAGGCACTTCTGCGCTGACCGTCTCAATTGTACTGGATGGCCAGTTTCCTGCACAGGTTACGTATATCTACTAGTCCTCTGTGCTAGTCAAGTTCCCTGCTTTCTGCAGTTTAATTCAAAAGTACCACAGGGATCTGTGTAGTCGAACACTATTTCTTCGGCATTATTATCCTTTGGGTGCACTCATTGTTATGCAGACGACAGTACTCTACGGGAGAGTTAATCTTGCCGTCCAACGGAGGGGCGGCCCGACCTGGAGAAAAAGAGGTGGCAGCTCGTAGCGTATCTCGACCGGGTCAGACCGCATTTACCAATTGGATTTAGAAAACCTGGTAGATTTAAATGCCAGGAAATAAAGGCGCATGCGTTTACAGCTGAAAGATCTCCTTTCCGTCCTCTACCCCTTTCTTCACAATGCGATAATACTACTGAAGGACTATCCTAAACATCCTCTGACCGTTCGGAGGGGGGCGCGTCCGACGTAGAAGAAAAGAGGCGGCATCTCGTGGCGGATCTCGACCGGGCCTGACCGCATTTCCCAATTTAATATAGAAAACCTGGTAGATTTAAATGCCAGGATACACAGGAATGTTCGTTTACAGCTGAAAGATACCCTTTTCTTCTCTACCCTATCTTCAGAAGGAGAGTAGCAACGGCATCCTCTTCTATCTCTTGGCGCAGATAATTACTGGGCACGGGAGTTTCTGTGAGACGAATACACCGGGAAACCACAACTGAGTGATAGCACTGCGAGGAATGCAGCCTGGACACAGCGGTGCACACACTTAAGGAGAGCACAGCGTGAGCGCAACAGCGCCAGGTCATATTAGCAGGTCTGGTCGTGGACGTTCTCACGATCATAGTGGCCATCATGGGATGGGATCCAGTGGGAGTAAGTAGGATATCGCCTCGACTTTATGCGGGCAGTTCTTGAGTGGCGTGGTGTGGAGTATCAGGGAGGAAGCGGGAAACTGGAGATAAATAAAGGTATTGTCTTCGCCCAAGACTCTCAATCTCCATGACCGGGGCCCTGAGGACGGCGGGTGCCTGCTTACCTTCTGAACAGAAGTATGCCGAAGAAGACAGTGTGACGTGAACGTTTCACGCACGCCACACGCCTCAAGAACCGGGATGACACCTGAACAACCCTCGAAGATGCCGGAGAGGACACGAACCCCCTGGATAAGGTCGCAATGGTAGCCAAAGTCTGTTGGGAATCCTGGGACATCCTTCCGAGGGCTTACCCGGGGCTCCAGGCAGTGGTAGGATTTGTGTGCTTTCAGTCCGTAAGAGATCGGCATAGTATCCATGACGGATTTCCATAGGTACGTATCAAAAAATCCCTCACTAAAGAATGCGATAATACTACTGAAGGACTATCTAGACATTCTCGGCCTAGGCGTCCACCGCAAACTCTATCTCTTGCGAAAAATAGGAGCCCTAAATAAGTTAAGGTGGTTCACCACGCGGATTATGCCACAATAGAGGTGTCTGCTGTACAAGACGCAGATTTGTACCTTCGCTAATTACTACTCTCAACTTTGAACTAAGGAACCTAAAAAAATAGGGGGGGGGGGGTTAATGGGGGCGGCATTTTCACATTTTGCCCCGCCTAAAAAAATCTCTAGATCCGGGGCTGGCCTTTGCACCGAGACAAATGGACTAAAGCCTCTGGTCTCACCGTCACTGGCACAGAGTCACGCCAATGAGCTCTGGATCCCTCTGGCTCTGGACGTCATATCCGAGCCACCGAGACAGTCGATAATCATCGTCGAGTTTTCGAAACGACTTCGGCATCGCGACTACTTCAAAACATAGAACGATCAGGACAATGTGACCTCTGATCTTGGTAAGTTCTTGATCTTTACCCACACTCACACGGCCAAAGATTGGCACACACGTTCATTGATGTGTGCGTTTAAAACCGCAGCGTGTTTTAAACTTTCGTGAAAGCTTTTATCACAAATCGTTTGAGATATTTTTTGTGGCTGAAATCCATTATATGTCAATGCATTATTCAATGTCCATTAAATACTAGAAACCAATGTTTTTATTATGGATATATTTCAAATAGTTATTTTTACTGTTTAAATAAAAATGTTTAGCTATTATCAAAATAAACCAATTTGATAATACCTTGTGATCAATGTCGTACATTTTATTTATAATTTTCGCACTTTATACTCAGTGTCAACAGAGCTAGACTAGAACTCCTCGATTTGTAAAGGCCATGACTAAAGCTTATGCATAAAATAAATATGTGCACGTTTGATTCCTTTATATTAGTTTAATAATTAAACTTATGTCATACTTAAATTAGTTTACTTATTTCACCTCGCATTAAAAATGGCATTTATATCTCAAGTAACAGAACACAAACCAACGCGGGTAGGTACTTGGACCCATAACACACGTGTCGCGCGTGGTTTCGAGGTCGGTGTAATTTGAGTTATTCCTCCTCGAACATTTTACAACTAGGCGAACGATTTAACTCATTTATCCATGAACAATTGACAAATAGGTAAGTGATTTCAATCACCACCATTATCTGGTTGACTGCATGCTTATATACCACCTTAGTGGTACAAAAAAAAGGGATATTGAATTGTCGTGATATATACAAAAAATAAATTATAATTATGTAGTTGACCGTCTCTATTTTTAAAGTCTTTGAAATCATCATCTATCGCTACGAACGTGGCAAAGCTACTGTGTAGTACGTCTACGAAACTTCGTAGCACTTGCCTACATTATTGCTACGAATGATCTAAAGTTATAAACTGAAACTGATATCCTTTTACGAAGATGAAAATAATACACTTAGGGCTTCCGTGTATATTGACGAAGCCTTCAATGTAATATCTACGCAGTTGCCTCTTGCAATACCTACTAAGTGGTTTGTGAAGGTTAGTGAAATCATACAACTTATACAAATTTTATTGCATGAAGACGATTATTCACAGTCGTGAGGTACAGAGGAGGAGCTTTGGAGTCAACTTCAATTGATAGTAGATGCATCACCAATAGAAGACTTGTGGAGTCCTACGGTAATCCCTTCAGCAATCTTACTACTAATAAATGAAAAGTTTGTGAAGATGTTTGGTCACTGTTTATTTAATTACACTCTGCGATTGAACGGATTGGACTAAGATTTGGTATAGGAATAGATTAAAGTCTGGAATAATACATAAACCTACAACTTATTATCTGATGCGATAACGGAACAGATTTCTGATCTGATGGCGGATTCGTCAATTGCGTTGTGTTGAACAAGTTCCTAATTTCCATTTTTGTTTGTAAAGAATATAAAAGGACTTTCGGCTTATTAATTACTTGAACACACAACCAGATCATCATCAATATCAATCTATATCAATACATATAATAAAATCGTAACAAGTCGCTGTCTGTACATGGAAGATAAATAAGAAAAAATATTATAGGGGGCTTTACGAACGCAATAGAATCCAAAACAATGATTTTTAGAAATTTTGTCTGTTTGTCTGTACGTTTGTGCACTCTAATCTCAGTAACCGCTTAACCGATTGCAATGCGATTTTCTTTATTGTGTTGAAGTTGGCTCCACCTAACATTTAGTGTCTATTTCATGCCAATCGGTTTATAAATAAAAAAGTTATATCACTTTAAAGAATCGTCCATAGACATATGAATCTAAAAATTAATCTAACAATTCTATCTATCTAACAATTAATATTCATAAGAATCTAAAAATGAGTAAATCTAAACTGGCGTGTTGGCTTATATCTTGTGTGATCACCTAAGTTGGTCAAAGCCTGGTCAAAACCTGTCTTTGCGTCAGAGATACATTTCTACCAGTTCTTTTACAAATTCAAAATGCAAAGATCTACACCTATCAAACTATATCAACGTGTTTAACAACACAATACAATTACAATGTAATTACCGTACACAATATCGTGTATGACAGAGTACCCAGTATGTACACACTTTGTAATTGATCGCTAAATATTTAAACTCGATTGTACGCAGACCAAACAATGAGTGTTGACAATCGCACTGCGAAAATAGTTTTTAAAATTTTGTTTGGTATTTTAAATATGTATTGTTGTTAGAATATAGTAATGCCTGTCTGTCTGTACAAGCATAGGCCGAGTATGATGGATGGTATGTTTTAGTTCTTTGAAATCAACGCGCACAGTTTTTTTTCTGTACAATAAAAGGCAACGATGGCTGAGTGATTGATCACAGCTAAAATCACTTTGGCTAAAATTTGACGTAAAGATTGTTAGGTATTATGACATCTACTTAAGCAAGATTTTTAAAAATTCTCACTGCGAATTGTTGTCTTAACTGGAGTTTGAATTAAAGTAAGTGGCAGAGTTATTCTCTGCTACTTACTTTAATACATATACTTTATAGCTAGTTTACTGTGACATATCTATTAGGGTAAGATTTTTGAAACTTTCCGCTGTGAATTGTTGTAACTGGAGTTTAAATTAAAGTAAGTGGTAGAGTTATTCTCTGGTACAATACTTTATAGCTAGTTGACAATACACGTCCCTTTAGATAGAATAATTCGTTCCTGTGCCGTTTCTTATGAGGTTCACAGGTGGTGTAGCTAACCCAAAGGGTCTTTCTTTCCTTTTAACGGTAGTTCTAGTTGTATCAGACCATCTAAAAGCGAACTTATCAAGATACTATGCCCTGGTCGATAAATTGGCAAGCGCCGGCACATCACTTCTGACTCAGGAAGTGCTGACATTCCACTTAATTAACCGAGAAGTCAATCTAGAGAGATGCATCTTTAGTTAGGCATTGAAGAGAGTCCTTCATTGTGGAAAGGTTTATGTCAAGGTAATGATAATATTTCCATCCAATGGTTGTATTTTGTAAATGATAAAGATACATACATGCATTTGGTCACATCTTTATCCCCGAAGGGGTAGGCAGAGGCATATTATATGTCTACATTACACCTTTTTAGAATTTGTCCCACGTAACAGATGGTGATTCATTTTGCCGTGTTGAGATGTACAGACGCAGGTTGTGACTGCCTGCTGTTGAAATTTTTCAAGCCGCCTGAAAAGGCCTTCAACTTGACTTAACGACTGCCATTTTAATGGCGACCGGGACCAACGGCTTAACGTGCCCATAAATGTTACAAAGTGGTCACATAGATGATCACCCATCCAAGAACTGGCCATAGTGAAAGTTGCTTACTACAGTGATCGTTTATAGAACACTGAGTCCGCGGGGCTACGAGCGTTTCTATAAAGATAGTAAAGTTAAATCTCACTAATGTTATTAATACGAAAGCATCTTTCAAACTAACAGCTAAACGAATTTGGTTGAAATTTTATTATCAGAAAAGATTATCTTACCTAGTCTGGGATAACACAAAGGGTGTAATTTTTGTCTCCATAAATAGTGGCGTAGAAAAGGGAGGGGGTAGCATGAGGAACACTTACAACCTCGTCCGTATTGAATGGATATTGAAGCAAAACGGATAAGGCCGAAATTCGGCACTAGGTTGGATTATAGTCTGAAATAACACATTGAGTTGTTAATTTCTCCCCGTAGGCCCTTTGGGAGTAGACAGAGGAGGATGTCCTTGAAGAACTCACAACCGTGCCCGCGTCCCTTTCCGCGATAAACTGACGAACAGCACCCGAGCACGTGGAAAAAAGTTTCTGGCAATTCCAAATCCACTGTATCCTGGCAGATCCAGGAAAAACTCACTGGCTGTGATGAGCAGTCTTGGAAAGGCTAAAGATCTTGCGGATTGAAGGGAGAAAAGTAGGTAACATAAGATCCTGGGCTCCGAAGCAGTAGCACTGAATTGAAAACAACAATACCTTAATGTTGATATTAGGAGGTGTCATGTAGAATCAAAGGTTGGATTTCAAACTGTCTGATTGATTTTGATTAATACTCCCAAGCCGATACTTCACGCGGACGGAGTCGAGAACATCAGCCAGTTTATGAAGTTGACTGACTACTTTATGCTGCTTATATTATAATGTAAATCTTTTTGAAGATTTCGTCAAACATACAAAATATTGCAGAGATTTGCAGATTAACACAACAAACTACATACAATTGCAAGTTCCTGTGGGATTAGAGAATGGGAAAGCCTCCCGAAGTAGATGGAGTCGTGGTCATTACCTAGTTAATGATTAAATAAGCCTAAAAGCTTATTATCCAATCCCTTTCATAAAAAAAAATAAACAAGAAGATTTTTTTAATGAAAGTGATTCGTAATTTAAAATTCCTCCAGGGATTTTAAAATAAGTATAATAAAACCTCATCACGCGGTAGAAAGGCAAAGGAATACTTACATTCAGCCTCTGTGGTGCCGGCATGCTATCCACACCCATTACAAAACACTATGACACTAATTACATAATTATTTTGTTATTATTTATAACAATGTTTTGATTATTTTGTAATATTTTTTAAATCTTTATTTCAGCCGCTGAGCGGCCGTATGTACGCGTCCATGGTTGTACCAGAGAAGACTAGGTACTTTAGTGATGTGCCTACAGGTGTTAAGAAATAAGTCGATTCTCTTTTGAGAGTTGATGCACATCTGACGAAAAGTATTCATCTATTTATGTTATGTTCTGATAATGAATTACCACCATAGATAGTCCCAGTAAGGTTCCAATACTTCACAGGAGCAGTGGCGGCTGGTGGGTCCTCGATCTGGTGGTGCACTTTACCTGCTTTCTTGTTTTAAATTTAGGTAGTAAGCGGTAATTTTATACCAATCAACTTTATTTTGAAAAGTTTTGTATAGTTTTAAGTACTTAGGTACTTAGTTATTGTTTATGCTCATTTTCACATACTCCACACACTTTGCACGCAATATAGAATAGAACTAAGAACAAAATAAAACAACTAACAATTTAAAAATCAAAACAATCAATACATATTTAAACGCGTCACAGATACAGCGAAACAATACCCCGGGAGAATTCGAATTTCGTCATCAACAAAACATCGAGGAATCTCGGTAATCTTCGTGTTGCCCGAGTGCGTGCGGCGCACGAAAAGCGACTCATTGCCCGGTACATTTTCTATGAACGTTGTTTTGTCTCACGCGCCAGGCGTATTAGCTCGTATCTAGTACAAGTTAGTAATGTTCAAAGTTGCTATAAAGAAATAACTTGCTAGATGATATGTGCTTTATTTTTATAGCATGCTGTATTTCATGCGATTTTATAGCATGCTTTATTTATGCGGGCATATAACACGATCGAACGGACTGTTAATAATAAATCGCAACTCTTAAATATTGACATAAAAAGCACTTTTTATGAGAGTTTCGTACCTAAAGCTGAAAAACGTGACTGTTTGTCTGTCTGTCCGTCACGAGGCCTTTTCTTCTTTCTCTTTCTTTTTCCTCTTTCTTTAAAATACTAGAACCACTCATGTGAACACTTTGTGACATTTATTTGATCGTTTTCGTGCTTCGGAAGGCACGTTAAGCCGTTGGTCCCGGTTGCCATTAAAATGGCAGTCGTTAAGCAAGGTTGAAGGCATTTATGAGGCGGCTTAAAAAACTTCAACTGCAGGCAGTTACAACCAAAGATAGTCTTTGGTTACAACCTGTGCCTGTCCATTTCAACACGGCAATACGTCTCACCACCTGTTACGTGGGACAAAATTTTAAAGGTGAAATGTGGGCATATAATATGCCTCTGCCTACCTTTTCGGGGATTAAAGGCGTGACTATATGTATATAAAATACAGTGAAATAAAAAATTCTCTTGTACCTTACAGACTTAGAACTATCTTTAATTGATGCATTTACTAATAAATAATTAACAAAATGTCATAACGTAAAAAAAATTGACGTAGGTACATTTTTGCGAAAGTATATTAGTATAATAGATCAACGACAAACAAAATAACGTATTAACAGTACCTAGTTCCGATAAACTACCAACTTATTATTACTTAATCCGTCCGAGATTGGAAATTCAAAGTGCGCACGGTGCCGCCGGTGCGTGAAACAAAAATACACGCCGAGCGACCGACAGCAATTGTTACCTTGTAACGACTGGAGACCGCGTTGCCTGCTAGATGCTTTATTGCTAAATGCTATAAACCGCGCACGCGATATTCCGGTGCTGCGCACTGCGACGGCACACACCTGCTATGAGCGTTTTGTAAATCGTAGATAGCATTTAGCAATAACTGATAGCCGTCATAGCATTTGCTATATGCTATGTTTAGAAAGCATGCTTTGTAATGTTGCTATATGCTATAGTAACCACCACTAGTACAAGTTGTATGAGCAGCCCTCGTGCACTCGGGAAAGCGCACGCCGATTTTTGGTTACAAGGAATCTAGGCTTTAGTAGTGTAACAAAGAGCTTAAATAGTTTCGTCATAATTAGACATGTTATTAGTTTTGAGTTTTTATATGTTTAAAGAATAAGTGTTAGGTAAATAGGTACCTAATTGTAAGTAATTTATTAATAAATTTTGTTATTTTTAAATCCTTGGAGCTGGTGGTTCACTGCACGAGCGCACTTAAGGTACAGCCGCCACTGCACAGGAGTAGAACATAGTCCAAAGTTGCACATATATGAATACGCTGCTTAGTTAGACTTGGGCATAGGCTTTACTCTCAAGTCAAGAAAGCTCTAGAAGAGTAGAAAAAAAACCACGGCTGTTTTTATATCGATGTGATATACCTCTGACTGACAGCTTGTCGATCATTTCCTGTGTATTGGCATAGCAGTAAAGTCCCCCTATGAGTGCCAGCCTACGACATTTTACCGATTATAGTGGAGATTATAACATCCAACCGTTAGCACGAAGAGTTTTGTTTTTCATGTCATAATATACTTAACTTTACTAAAACAGTTCCTTATAACTATACGATTGGATTTGAGATTTATTATTTTGTTTTTATGAATATCTGAAAAGAAACATTCACTACCATCACCAACGGAGATTAAGTTTCTGCTTCCATAATGTTTCACATCGCATTAATGGTCACACCCGAAAAAAACGATAGCAAAAGAAGAAAGTAAGTTTCGGCTAAAAGTTAGATTACATGGGAGAAACAATAACTTATTGGGGTAACACAGCAATCAAGATAGGCAACCTAAGTGCTAGAGGTAATATATCTCTGAACGGACTATAATTCGAAATTCAAGTAATTTTATTGTGATTCTTAAGCATCACATTTTTTTTGAATAAAACCTCAGCCTCCACCTTTTAGGCACACAATATTTGAAAGATAAACTCAAAAAATTAATAAAAGTAATTCACAATTTCTACAAATACTTATCGATAAACTGCAACATCCCTCTCGCACTAGATGCTGCGCGCGCCACTCTGCCCTGAAGCCTACCTCACACCTCATCTCGCGTAACCACAGCAAGTTATACCCTTAGCCCTTGCAATAGAGTTAAATTCACTTATATCACTGGCTTGTCCTTCGCTCTAGCCTGCAGTACAAGTTATGGCTACCAGCGAGGCGGCCGACTGTTGTCATTTATATTTTAGATGTCACCCCGAGGGTCTTATCTCTTATTAATAACTAGATTTCTCCCACAGCTTCCCTCGTGACATAATTCAAACCTTCGTAACACCACTTAACTCATATTTTCTCTAAATCATAAGTTAATTGAATGTGGAAAAACTATCGACCTTGAGCAGGACTCAAACCTGCGTCTTCTGGTATGAAGCTAGAATTTTATTGTATTCATAAGAATATAATTGGTGTGTTCGAGCAAACCCTAAATCCCAAATCATTATGTAAATTACTAGCTGATGCGCGCGGCTTCGCCCGCGTGAAATTTGCTTCCCGTTCCCGCTTCCGGTGGGAACGTTTTCCCGGGATAAAAAGTGTTGTGTTATTTTAGACTATACTCTATCCCTGTACCAAATTTCAGCCAGATCCATTCAGCCGTTAGAGCGTGATTGAGTAACAAACATCCAAACATCTTCACGAACTTTCATATTTATAATATTAGTAGGATGAAATTATGCTTGGGGTCTGGTGGGTGAAAATCAGATTCTGTTTACAGTCTGCAGAAACAACCGTTGAGCCTCAACATGTATACTCAATTAATTTTTTTCTTACTGTACGTAATTATTTTTTTAAAGTACTGTGGTCAGTTCTGAACTCGTTGATCACTTGTAACTCAGAATAAATAGTCGATGCTTCTTGGCAAAACAACATGGACTAAACGCTTCCTTCCCTTCCCTTAACCCATAAACCTAGGTCATAGTATAAGTCCTGTCGCTACGCGCCGGGACTGTACATATACATGTACTAACAGACAGTCTAAATGTCAGGGATATAGACATGGGGCAAGCAATGGTGTTATTTATTGGGTACTGTGACCCGTGATTTCATTAGACTGTGCGCAGTTGATCCGTTTGTGCAGTTTAAAAGTGCTGGTTTTCGTCAGCGTGAATGCTAATTTCGTCATCTTTTTTTTTATATTTAGCTTGCCAAATTGACGTCGCCACCAGCCTGATGGAAAGCCGTGGCGCATCTAGCGATTGGGGGCCACTTCTGACAGTGGTTCTCAAGTTAGCGGCCCTGTGATGTGCCTCTTCACGCTCCTCTTGAAGAACCCGGGATTGTAAGATGAGGGGCATCTTTATCAATTCATATTAGGAAGCAGAAGAGTTTATTTGTTTAAATGCTAGGATATCAGAAACAACTGGAATTATACATTCTTTTACTGTTCGATAGTCCACATATTTTGAAAATGGCTATATCCGGGACTCCCTGCCGTATCGTGTCCTTTTACTCGATAGTAATCCGACATAGCATCCATGTAGGATAACATCAATAAAAAATGGCTCTAGGCTAATATAACTTCATGATGCAGGAATAACAGCGGAGCAGCAATGACAAATTATACAAAAAACGGGATAATTTCCTTTTGAGAGCTTTCGTTGTGCAGAAATCGTGTTTCACAAAATTTTTCCTCCTAAAAAGAGCGGTGGATTTGGCACTGAATTATTGTTTAAAAAATTTTTTCATATCAAATTGTAGCGAAAGACGCAATTTTGTTTCTCCTTAAATATTCGAAGCAGCTAGTTATCTCAAAAGAAATATTGCCAAAATAATTTCCATTCTCCCATAATTTGTTCTTGGAAGCCAGCTGCGGCCTCTTTTCGTTTCAAATTATAAGTTAATCAATTCTTCGTTCTAAACAACTTTAGGCATGCCTTATTTGGTTTTATCCTATAATGAAGATTAAGGTTTATTTATTAAAAAAAAATCGAATTTCCCGTATCGAATACCTGCTACTGCTATTAGGTACCTACTTTGAATAGGATTAGAATTCTTTTTGTGAACAATCTCACACAACATCATCTCTTTTTTTTTATTAACGTGAAGGAAAATCCATCATGAATGCTATGCCGGACTCCTACCTACTAAAAAACCTCACTAACGCCCAACAGCCTATGGTTGGGAGCCCCGGGTAAGCCCTGGAAAGGATGTCCCAGGATTCCCAACAGACCTACGGCCACCACTGCGGCCCCGCCCAGGGGGCGGTTCAGGTGGCTATCCCACCATCCATTTGAAGCGGTTTCGGGTGCGATCCCGCTTCCAAGGGGGGGCGTGCGTGAATCCCTCACGTCACGCTGCCGTTATGGGCCTGCTTCTGTAAGGATCTGAAGAATGTGAAGGAAGACTGGGTCCCGGCGACCACACTCGGGGGGGTACGGGGGCCCTTCCGTCCGGCGGGTCGGCTTCCGTCTCACCACACAGTCATAGATGAAGCTAGCCCCTACGCCTTGTCACTCACTGCTGCAGCAAATGTCACTCCGTCTTCACGTCTCCCTTTCCCAGCAATCATGGCAGTGCAGAAAAGAAAACCAGGTACCACAGCGGCCGCTACTACTCCCAGTAACGTACTGTTTGAGGTGGAGTTCGCTAACATCCGCGGACTCCATGCCAACCTCAACGTCGTCCATCACCATCTAGAGACGGCACGGCCAGCTGTGATGTTCCTAACGGAGACGCAAATACTCCGCCCTGCCGATCAGTCGTACCTTAGTTACCCCGGCTATATCATCGAGGAACTATTTCGAGAAAAAGCCGGGGTGTGCGCGTTCGTTAGGGCGGATGTTTGCTGTCGCCGGCTGCGCTGCCTTGAGGACCCTTCCCTCTCCGTCCTTTGGCTGCACGTAGATCACGGCTCCATGAGTCAGATCTACGTGTGTGTCTATCGATCCCACACAGGGACAGCTGAGATGATGAGGCTGTATCAGCACCTCAGCGAGGGGGCTGATGACGCGCAGGTACGGTTCCCGAACGCCGAGTTGGTTTTTCTGGGGGACTTCAATGGTCACCACATTGAGTGGTTGGGGTCCCTCAAGACAGATCCTGCGGGACGGGCCACCCACGCGTTCGCACTCTCCCATGGTCTGACCCAGGTGGTACGCGGGATTACGCGCATACCGGACAGGTCAGACCATGAACCCGCCCTGCTGGACTTACTGCTGACGAGTAATCCAGCACAGTACAGTGTGACGGTTAGCGCCCCACTGGGTCTGTGGGGGACTGTGGCACTACTCGTCAGCAGACTGGGACGGACTACGAGAATACTTTGCAGCCGTCCCGTGGAGTCAGCGCTGCTTTGCAGGGAGGGCTTCATCGGAAAGCGCCTCTGCGGTTGCTGGTGAAATCACATTAGGTATGGAATACTACATTCCATACACTGATGTCGCCAGCATCCGCAAAGCCCGCCCCTGGTTCGGGCGTGAGTGTGCCGTAGCTGTTCAACAAAAACAGGCGGCTTACCGCGCCTGGATCAGGGCTCGAGCTGTGCGCGACCCGAATGTGGCCCGCCTCAAGGCAGCGTACAACAGAGCCACTAGGTCCAGTAAGAGAGCCTTCAAGAGAGCGGACGCCCAGCGCGTCACGCGGCTTGGTCAGGAGCTCACGTCACATCCGACGGGCAGCCGTGGATACTGGCAACTGGCCAAAGCCGTGCAGGCCAACTTTTGCAAGCCCTCGCTGCCGCCGCTGCGCTATCCTGACGGATCACTGGCTCACAAGGCCCAAGAGAAAGCGGAAATGCTGGCCAAGCTCTTTGCGGCTAATTCCCGGGTCGATGACTGTGGCAAGCAACCTCCCACTATCGCCAACTGTGGAACCACGATGCCGGAAATTGTAATCCGGCAGTGCGATGTGCGGGCGGTGCTACGGTCACTCGACACGCGGAAAGCCAGTGGTCCTGATGGCATTCCGGCCGTGGTGCTGAGGAATTGTGCAGCTGAATTGTCTCCAACGCTAACACGCCTGTATCGCCTTTCGTATTCGTCGGGAGAAGTGCCGGAGGCTTGGAAGGAGGCGAATGTCCAACCGATCCCCAAGAAAGGGGATCGGTCGGATCCAGCCAACTATCGCCCCATAGCCGTAACCACCGTCATCTGCAAGGTGTTCGAGCTAATCATCAACAAACAGCTCATGCGCTATCTGGAGGATCACTCGTTAATTAACGATCGCCAATATGGCTTTAGGCCGAAACGATCAACGGGTGACCTCCTAGCGTACATAACGCACACCTGGGGTGAGGCTATGGAGAGGCACGGCGAATCTCTGGCTATTGGCATAGACATCGCAAAAGCCTTTGATAGGGTATGGCATGCGTCGCTTCTTTCCAAGCTGCCGTCATATGGTTTATCGCATCAGTTGTGCCCCTGGTTGGCCAGCTTCCTGAACAGGCGACGTGTGCGGGTCCTCTGTGATGGTCAGGCTTCCTGTTTTTTTTCAGGTAAATGCCGGAGTACCACAGGGATCGGTATTGTCCCCAACTCTCTTTCTTCTGCATATCAATGACATGCTGTCCCTTGGGTGCATTCATTGTTATGCGGATGACAGTACTCTTCATGGGAGCTATTCTGGCCGTCCAGCGGCAGGACGAGGCGACGTGGATGAGAAGAGACGACAACTCGTGGCGGATCTCGATCTGGACCTGGGCCGCATTGCCCAATGGGGTTCAGACAACCTGGTCGAGTTCAATGCCAGAAAAACACAGGCGTGTGCGTTTACAGCTAAGAAGTCCCCATTCCTACCCCTGCCCTCTCTTCAGAGCATTACAATTCCACTAAAGGACAACCTGGAGATCCTCGGTATAGACGTCCGGCGTGAGCTCAGTCACAAAAACTACATAGAGAGCTGTATTGGTCTGGCCTCGCGGAAACTGGGAATCCTGAATAAGGTGAGACGGTATTTCACGCCACATCAGAGATGTTTACTGTACAAGACGCAGATTCGTCCCTGCGTCGAGTACTGTTCTCACCTTTGGGATGACTCCGCGAGGTACTTGTTAGACGCGCTTGACGCTATGCAGAGACGTGCTATCCGAATAATTGGTTGTCCTGAGGTGACGGGAGGCCTCGAACCTTTGTCGCAGCGAAGAACCATAGCGTCCTTGGCTGCCTTCTATCGAATGTATCACGGCGAATGTTCTGAAGAGCTCTTCAACCTGATCCCACCATCTCCTTTCCGATCCCGAACAACGCGTGCCGGGCAGAGATGCCACTCATACACAGTGGAGAGAATCTTCGCCAGAACCGAGCGTTTCAAAAGATCGTTCCTCTGTCGAACTATAAAAACATGGAACGACCTGCCCGCACACGTCTTTCCCTCATCTTACAATCCCGGGTTCTTCAAGAGGAGCGTGAAGAGGCACATCACAGGGCCGCCAACTTGAGGACCACTGTAAGAAGTGGCCCCCAATCGCTAGATGCGCCACTGCTTTCTTACCATCAGGCTGGTGGCGACGTCAATTTGGCGAGCTGAATATAAAAAAAAAAAAAAAAAAAAAAGGATATAGATGCCGATAGTCTTCGGCGAAGACATGTCGGTGGCGCCCACGCCGCCGTCTGCGGAACTCGGGTGGGAGAGTTCTCTCCCATTCCCGCCCCGCCAGCCTCTTTCACGAGCATGACCTGCTCGCAAAAAGAGGCGGTGCAGTCCCACGTACTCCTGTTAGAGATCATGGTGAAATGGAGACCATGGTGCGCCCATGGTCTCGAGCGAGAGAGTGTCCACGTCCAGACCCACCACGAGGACCTGGCGCTGTTGAGCCCACGCCGTGCACTTCACCAGCGTGTGGAGCGCTGTGTCATCGCTGCGGTCCTCGCAGTGCTGACACTCGGCCGTGGTTTCCCGGTGTCTTCGCCACAGATACCTACCGAAGCTACCGTGCGCGGTAAGTAGGTACCTGTGACAACCGGTCACACCATCTTGCCCAAATGTGCTATGAGGTCTAGCTATACGATTGATAGACATACGTACTTACTTATATATTTGTAAATACATACATATTACTCGTATACGTAGAAAACACCCAAACTCCGAAACAAATTTATCATAAGTAAACAAATTATTTTCGTTTTCTCAGCCTTGCATGAGATGTTACATGTATTGTGTTTTCACGGGTGGCGTACAGATTTACGTCTTGTGTCCCTTCTCATCCTAGCATCAGCAAGCAAGGCAGAATCAAGAAATACAATAGGTCATTTTTCTGAAATAAACCATCAAAGAAAAGGTTTGCCAGAGCACTTGTTGTAGGTGTTTTGACGTCAACTGGGGGTCGGGGTCACTGTCAATGGTCTTGTAGGTAGACTATGAGAGTGGCCCCTAATCCCTAGATGCTAAATGTCACCAAGGCTATCCATCAAGCAAGCGGCGTCATTTTGGCGAGCTACATAATTTTTTAACGTGAGAAAAATCCTACATGGATTCTATGTCGGACTCTTACCGACTAAAAACCACACGTATCCCACCTAGCAGCCTACGGTTGGGAGCCCTGGGTAAGCCTTCGGAAGGATATCCCCCGCAAAAACTGATAGTTAAAGTAATGTAATGCTAAACGCCACACCGAATAACGGCTTTAGAATCCGGTTTATATGTACCACTGTTGACAAAATATTCTATAGTCAACTGTTTTTCGACCAAACGTTCATTCGATCAGTAGTAAAAATACCAAACGTTTGTTCGATAAAAACTCTTTTGGTAAATTGTTCATTCGATCAGTAGTAGAATGGCCTAATGTTTTATCGGTCACACGTCAAATGATCAAATGAATTTCGGTCACGAGTGGTAAACCCTTTCAAAACAATTGAATAACCACCTTATCATCACCATACAATTTCGGTTAATAAATCAGTTTACCTACTGTACATACTAAATTATGGTTCGACATCTTGTGATACTCATCAATCTCGGCAGACCAATTTTCATGCTAATGACGCGCTTCAGGTGCAATGTTACATGAATTGGGTGCACCTAATTGGATAGCCAGTGACCGGACCTAGACGATTCGTATTCGTGCATGTACGAGTACGATACAGGTGATTTCAGATTATCTTACTTCCTACTAATATTATAAATGTGAAAGTTTGTGAAGATGTTTGGATGTTCGTTTCTCAATCACGCTCTAACGGCTGAACGAATCGGGCTTAAATTTGGTACAGAGATACCTTATAGTCTGGAATAACACATAGATTTTCATCCCGGGAATATGTTCCCATGGGAAGTGGGAACGGGTACCTAATTTCACGCGGGCAAAGCAGCGGGCATCATCTACTAGTTACATATTTTAAATCTGCTATAAAACATCAGAACTATCATATGGTAAACTATAATAATTTAACACCCAAGTATAGCTGAGTGTGAACGTGTAAATAAATTATCTAATGTATGAGATCCTACCGATGATTAAAACCACACGATGCCTCACAACTGTCTGCGGCCGGGAGTCCCGGGTAAGCCCTCGCAAGGATGTCCCAAGGCTCTCGGCAGACTTTGGCAAACACTTCAACTAGGGCTTGAATATCGGACGCTTTTTCAGTTCCGGAATTGGGTTTCGATATTCAGTATTTGAATTCCGGAATTCCGGAACTCAATCAAGTTTCGTTGTGTACAAAATAGTGATTTGTAAAAAAGGCAACGGGAGTGATAAACTACTTTGATTCCCAATAAAATTACCTATTTTAACGTAACCAACTAAAAACACACGTTTCCCAACTATTGCCTACGGTTGGCCCAGGTAAGCCCTCAGAAGGATGACCCCAGGATTCCCCACAGACCTTGATTATCACTGCGACCTCACTTAGGAGGTTCGGGTGCTATCCCGCATATTAGGGGCTTGTTCAGGTGTTATCCCGCATCTCAGGGCGTGTGGCGTGCGTGAAACTTTCACGTCACGCTTTTGTCTTGGACGTGCTTTTGTAAGGACGGCGACTAGCCCTCGTCCGTACCGTCCTCAGGCCTCCGATTATGGAGGCCGATAGTTTTGGGCAAAGACATACGGAATTCGGGTGGGAGCGTTCTCTCTCGATCACTTTTCGCCGCATTAACTGATCACAAAAAGACGCAGTGGCGTCCCACTTACTCCCACTGGAGATCATAGCTCGCGCAATGGTCTCCAGCGAGAGAATGCCCACGTCCAGACCTACCACGAGGACCGGGCGCTGTTAAGCCCACGCTGTGCACTCCACTAATGTGTGAAGTACTGTGTCCTCACTGCGTTCCTCGCAGTGCTGGCACTCAGGTGTGGTTTTCCGGTGTATTCGTCACAGATACTTACTGAAGCTCCCGTGCCCGGTAAGCATCTGTGATAACCGGTAGGACAGAGCACCCGCACCGTGGCTCCTCTCTAGTCACTCGCCCATGAACGGTCTGACCGCCGTGATTGTGGCGATTCGGCGATTCCCCCCTTATGTGATGTGATGTGGCGATTCGGTTTGTTGCTCAAGTCCAGGTCTCCACGGTTTCCTTGTAGAACTGGAACTGCCGAACCTAGATTTCTGGAGACGTAGGCCTATGACCCCACTCCAGCGCCTCCTTGCACCAGAAAAGAATAAATTAGAAATATAATTAATTATTTTAAACAAGGACGTAAGTTGCCTCGCTGCCAGATCCTTGAGACATGCCGCCTCTGAGCAACAGACCACGCAGCTCCCAATCGTAACCGATGTTCCACAGAAGCGGCCTTAAGACTGATCTCTGCGGAACAACGCACGACGTATCCCGTACCTGACCCGGCTGGGCCTTAGCCAGCTTGGGTAAGTTATGGCCCTCTCGGAAAGATAGGCCCCGACAATTCGACGGAAGTAGGTAGGCACTCCATGATAAATAAGCACCTCCCTAACGCAGCTCCAGGGCAAGGTGTTGAAGGCGATGCCGGTGTTTCTTGACATCGTCATCGCTTTCAACACCACCTCACCCTGCAATGTTACTTCCTCCGTCAGTCTTCTAATGCGCATGATCGTATCCACGGTGGAGCGCCCTTGACGGAATCCAAACTGGTTATCCGCCAGATCTGGCCTCACGCGTGTGAGGTGCCCGACTGTGCGCTGTGCAATGATACGAGCGTATCATTGTTGGGGATTGATTGATCGGGGATCGGCCGGAGTTGCTCAACGGTGCAACACGATCGGCCGATCCCCGGATGGGTAGACTGCCGACCACCTTGCCTTTCGGATCAGAACCAGTTTCTTGGGAATCTGGCCTATTTCGAGGCATGCACTAAAGAGCCCCATCACTCGAGGCCCGAGATCCTCACGAGCCAGGACCCACGCTCGGCCTGGAATGCTGTAGGGTCCAGGGAATCTAAACCGCAGTACAGTCGCCCCTAACTCACCTTCAGTGACTTCGGGCACGTCGTTCTCGCTGTAATCAGCGTCGGGCGCCTGCGACGGAGCCATGTGCGACGGAATATTTTCCTCCGCCTCGATGAGAACAGGGAACCCAGGACCCTCCTCACTCTGGGTCAGTGGAGCGCCTTGGGGCAAAGTTTACCCCTAATAATAAGGTACGGGCCCCATGAGTTCCGTCAGAACTACTAGAACTATGCTGAGCGAGACCTCTGTCAAATTCTTACAGCGTTTCTATCAAAGTTAAATTTAACTCGTAGCTTAAGTCAGAGCTAAGTCTAAGTTTGCACTATAAATTAAAGTCTAAATGTAAAAAAAATACGAAAACGTCATCAATCCTATCCTACTAATATTATAAACGTGAAAGTTTGTGAAGATGTTTGGATGTTTGTTACTCAATCACGCTCTAACGGCTGAATGCATCCGTCTGAAATTTGGTACAGGGATAGAGTATAGTCTGGAATAACACATAGGCTACTTTTTATCCCGGGAAAATGTTCCCACGGGAAGCGGGAACGGGAACCAAATTTAATGCGGGCGAAGCCGCGCGCATCAGCTAGTAATATTATTATTATTTAAATAGTATGTTTTCTATCAAATGCCATTAATTTTGGATTTACGTTCTTAGTAGGTTTTAGAAATATCATCAAATAAAATGATTAATACCTAAGTACATCATTGAATTAATTTGTTAATTAGAGAAATCCTAAATAATCAACATTGTAGTAATTAAAGGTAATTAAACTGCATAAGAAGCTTATAATCTACATTTTTGTTTGTGAATGAAATTAAAGAAGAAGCGAAAATACTATTTTTTTTTTAAATATCGAAATACCGGTATTGATCTCGCCAATTCCGGAATTGAGAACGATATTAGATTTTATCAGAATTCCGGAATTATGTCAATTCCGGAATTCCGGAGTTCAAGACCTAACTTCAACCTCGCCTATGGGGTTCGGGTGCTATCCCGCGTCTGGGGAGGTGCGAAGGTAATGTCCATAAAGATACATGATAGTTCCGGCTACGGAACTATTGGGAATAGAAAAGTCTCACTAGTTCCGCCACGGAACTACTGAGAATAAAAATGTCCCAGTTGTTCCGTGGCGCGGAACTACTGGGAAAAAAAGTCTCACTAGTTCCGCCACGGAACTATTGGGATAAAAAGTCTCACTAGTTCCGTCGTGGAACTTCTGCCGCGGTACAACTGGGAATGAAGGAAGGAAGGATGGATAGGTTAGGGATCGTCTGGTTATAGTCGGTAAGAGTACATAGCACCCAATAGGTATTTCCACACATAAAAAAGGTGTGCGACATTGTTGTACTTAATAATAATATAATTATGCTACCATTAGATGATGCTCGCGGCTTCGCCCACGTGTAATTCGGTATCCGTTCCCGCTTCTCGTGAGAACATATTCCCGGGATGAAAAGTAACCTATGTGTTATTCCAGACTATAAGTTATTCCGTTCAGCCGTTAGAGCGTGATTGAGTAACAAACATCCAAACATCTAAACATTCAAACATCTTTACAAAGTTTCACATTTATAATATTAGTAGGATTTTTTTTTGTTTAACGTGAGGGAAAATCCTCATGAATGTTATGCCGGACTCCTACCGACTAAAAAACCTCACGTAACGCCCAACAGCCTATGGTTGGGAGCCCCGAGTAAGCCATCGGAAGGATGTCCCAGGACTCCCAACAGAGCTACGGCCGCCTTATCGGCCTCGCCCAGGGCGTGGTTCGGGTGCTATCCCGTGTCTTTAGGGGGTTTCGGGGGGCGTGCGTGTGTTCCTCACGTCACGCTGCCGTCGTGGGCCTGCTTCTGTAAGGACGGTGAGCCGCCCTCTTACCGTCCTCAGGCCCCCATATTAGTAGGATAATAAAAATAATTAGGATTAGATTGATATAGAGATTACAGCGTAGTCTGAGGTCACCTTAATTCTATGTGAAAGATATAAAATGGTGAGCTACCAATACGATATCATCGAGTTTTCTGCGTACGTGTACATTCTTCATTGTTAAACAATGGATATTGTTTTCAACTCGTCTTTTCCTTACTTTTTGATAAAACATTTTTATTTCCATGATATATTGGACACGAAACCGCCTTAGAAAAGATATTTAAGATTGGGAGAAAACCTCAAAAATTAGGGTCCATAATGCAGTCTATCAGCGTAGCTGAGGGGCTTTGGGTGCTGTCCCGCGATAATACCTAGTCACTACGATCAGTCTTGCCATATTGATGTGGGGATTTGCACCACAAGTCTCAACACACACAGAGATGAAACTTTGGCGAATGCTTGGTTTGTGAAAGAACACCATGCACTGGCTTTCCCGAACGTCTACTGTACAGCATGGGTTTCTTCAAGAGAGGTCTTAGAAGGTTTTTGCAAAGTCAATACCTCTGATGGTATTGCCAACATCTACAGGCTTCAATGACCACTTTGGATCAAGTCAAGTGGGCCATTATGCTTGTCCCTCACCGAATTTTTATAACAAAAATTATTTATTAAACTTTTTAAAGAATATTTCAATGATGAAGAATAATAATCTGGTTGGGCAGGGGAGGGAACATTGCTGAGAGTGGAAGGTGATCGTTTATGCGCATGGTAAGGTGGCCACCCTAAACCCACTCTTCTGGGTCGCAAGTCCCAGACGACGTCGGGGTGTTCCCCCCTGGGCCACGCTATGGACCCGGCGCCACGGAGAATCCATGGAATGCTAAGAATAATGTCTCTAAGTAAGTACGTATTAAATCTTCACGAACACGAACCTGTTGCATCATTCTATTCGTTATTTATCGTGCATCGGGAAACGGTATGAAGCCGTACTGCTGCATTTCCGCCATTAGCGAATGTTTAGTAATTCACGCCCACTTTCGGTTAACCTAGATAGATATTAACTACAAGCCACTCGCGAGTTACAGTGGCGCTATCAAATAGTGCGGACGCACGAACGCGATTACATACACCATAATTTCGCAGTAACCCAGTGGTGGTGTCAAACTTGCTTTCAAAGGGTTTAAGTTAGACCCCCTGCAATAGCCCGTGTCACTACAGTGCAGTTTAAGCTTTGAATGTGTTAATTTGGCATTGCGGTTACTAGTCTTACTCACTAAATATAAACGAGGTAACTATTTATTATCTTCGCATTCGCTGCCCAATCCTGAAAAAAAATCCCTATCCCACTACCTCATAATTGAATAAAATTAAAATCTAGCCAATTTAAGCATTCCTTATTATTTAATAGTAGTTTATGACACTGTTGCATAATAAGGGTTCTTATAACACGAGTGTGTTTTAAAAAAACGAGCCGTAGGCGAGTTTTTTTATAGTATCACACGAGTGTTATAAGACCAAGTTATGTACAGTGTCATACACTACTTTATCTACTCTCATACTATAATACCTGATTTCATTTTGTTGTGATATATAGTTGCTCCTTGATTTCGCCGGTAACAGGTTCATGGTCATGTTTGACGCAGTTTCCAGAATGTCTGGTGGTGTACAATTACCACCATCCTCGCTTTAAGACATGTTTTTACACAAAAACTAATTTATTTTACAAACAAAACCAAACTTTGTTTAATTTAAATGTAAAATGTTGGCGCCAAGGCGCAAACATCGATTGCGCATGCATGTTTCTTTTTTTTTTTAGGCTGCGGAGACCATAGATTTAGGATTTTTCGCTACTCTGGAGACACAATTTTTTTTTAAAGTAGAGGTTCAAACTTCTTTTTCAGCTGGAGATTGTTTATGGTGTATCGTAATGATTAAAAAGTTTTATTATGATATATGTGTCCATACAAGACCTGTATCGTAATAAAACTTTTTTTTTGGCCTGTGCGTAATGTTTGTCATAAGAGTATTGATTTCAATTTTATAATCTTTGTATTATAGTATCAGAGTAGATAAAAAATATTAATACCGTTACTTACGTCGTATAAAATCATATCGAGCGTCGTGGTGTCAGTTACTTGTTGCACTGTTCGTAGATAAATAACTTCTGTTTTTTTAAACACAATATTTTCTAATAGGCCAATTTCTTGTACCACAGCTTACTTAGTAAAAACTATTTTTAAAAAAGTAATCACTGTTCAGTAACAAAAGAATTCTTTCAAAATAACATTCCAATTGTCAAGCAGCTGAATGCGCGGTTATAATAAAAAAAAACAAAGCACACAACACTGAGTTCTATATTCAAATTCTTATGACTTGACGAAGATGGTTTTATTTATGGTTTGATTTTTTAAATCAGAATAGTATGAAATGTTATTGTTATTCTGCGTCTGGCGAGGAGACAAGCGCTCTCGCTGAAAATGCGGTGTACACTGACTGAAAGCCTGAAGGGCTAGTAGCAGTGTGTCGCTGCTCTTGGGCGGGGCAGTGCCACAGGAGCGCAGATTTTAATTCAGTTAGGCTGTATACCGACAACGCAACAGACACACATCGTTACACACATAATAAATTACAATCTTATGAGTTTGTGGACCTTTCAAAGCATTCGCAAGCCTGCGATTGTGGAAGTGTTTGCAAATATTTTTCCAGACTTGTTTGATTGTTTTAGAATAGAATAGAAGAAACTTTATTGCACACCAATATTAAAATTTCTTATATTACATTTCATACATGTACAGAGGGCGGCCTTATAGCTAAAAAGCAATCTTTTACAGGCAACCTTTGGATGGAAAAATACCGTCAAGAATCACGTGGTAAAAGGGGTAGTCATTGGTGTCAAATAAAACATACTAAGTCTACTAAACGTCTCAAGTCAATAAGATATAGGAAGGTACCTACATACTACCAATAAATACATACATAAACATATAATATATATACAATACATAACAATACACAGGTTGATATTATATCGTCACTGGAAAGCCAATAATACTAAAGCGCCATTTTGGCCAAAATGAGTTATATATATATATCGTTGGGAAGGATTTTTTTTTCTGCGTCGATTGGTCTAGGTTTCGTATTGATCTGAGCACTTTTTTGGCGCTTTAGCATTTCAAAATAAGGAGATTTTTCATCATTTTCAATTTGTGACAAATACTTACGTAGTACAAGTTATGATTAATTTTTAGTAGTTGTCACTTCAGTTTTTTTCATGCTCTGACACCAGCTAATTAAACCTTGTTTAGCAACTTAAAATACTGATGTTGAATCATTGAAGTCGCTTTAGTATTTTTTGCCGGCCGTAACCACTAGTTGATAACGTAGCAAAGTAAATTTGCTTTACGTAGAAGCTGATTAGCATGGCGCTTTAGTATATTTTGTCTACGTGCTGTTTTGATGGGGAACGGTTTTAGTGGTTTTGCCTTACATATATAAGTATTTGAGTATCTATTTAGAATTTTTTACATTCAATAAAATTGAGTAATTATTTTATTAAGTATCGACAATTCTAGTAGACAAAATATTAATGGTTCGTTTAGCATTTAGTTAGGTCAAAAACTTTAAAAATATTCCGTTAAGTCTTTTCAAATTATATTTCGTTCTGATTACGATTCGATAAGTACTTATGATTATCCGCCGCAGAGTGCATTGTTCAGATTATTCGAGAGTTTAAGACTAGGTAAGTAAATTAATTTTAAATAGTTGTTTTTTTCTTGAGCATGAAATTAGAGCCACAATTTCTTGTAACTTATTTATAAATATTATCTTATTTTACTTTGCCGGTACGTACTGCAACTTTTAAGAAATCTGACCCACAGAAAATAGCAATAAAATTTACTATTGCAAAGTATGGTCTAGTAGAAAAAATAGAAATAACAAAAAAATCTATAACTTAAACCAATATAATAAAACTTGATTGCCCATTTCAAAGAAGAAATACCATGATTCGTCGAAACTTTGTACCTAAATCTAACATAGTTCCTGAAATTTATCATTATGAATACTTATCTACTTACAAAAAAATTCCTTGTGCCATAAATGTCCAAGACACCCTGTGAGATACGGATGTAAAAAAACAATATATTGTTACCCAGATAATTATTATCATTGGTGTAGTAATTATAAGGTTGCCTGGAGGAAATCGCACTTAGCGATAAGGCCACCCATTGTACATTTTAAACCCAGCATATTCTATTCTATTCTATAAATACAGTTATGGGCAATTACCAAAATACTTATCTACAAATTGTTTTCTTACTACTTTTTTGGCACAAATGCATGATAATATCGTACTGGCATTTTGTTCTAAAATGCATAAATGCATTTTAGAACAAAATGCCTGTATCTAAAATGCATAACGAATAGATACCGATTAGTTATAACTAATAACATTAGTTATAACTAACACTATACCAGTACGCTACACTATAAAACGCGATCACACTAAACTTATGATAATTAATTCTTATATTTCGAATTTTATTCTGACAAGCATTTCTTTATTTAATTCCCTATAATATTTTTATTAACAGCCTCTGTGGCGTAGCGGTAGTGAACGCAGCCGCTACGCAGGAGGCGCGGATTTGATACCCGCTTAGTGCAAATAATTATGTGCATGATACGAGTATTTGAATTGGTCTGGTAGTGCCTCGGAGAGCACGTTAAGCTGTCGGTCCAGGTTCTACCCTATGGTCCGCATACCATCCAGGTAGGTTGCCATACAACACCTATGTGTAGTTGGAGCCCTCAAAGGTCGGACCTTAGTTTAACTACAGAACTTTGATTTCGCCAATTTGGTTGTGGAGGTCAGATATAAATAAATAAATAAATAAATATTCACGGACATTACACACAACGCTATCTGATCCCAAAGTAAGCTAGGAATAACCTGCTTGTGTTATGGGTATCAGACCACGGATATTAATACTTATATACTTTTTTTTTTTTTTTTTTTTTTTTTAAATACATACATATTATACATAGAAACACCCAGACTCTTGAGACAAACATTTATGGGTCACACAAAGATTTGTCTCCGGTGGGAATCGAACCCACGACCTCCAGCGCCGCAGGCGGTATCACTACCGACTGCGCCACAGAGGCAGTCAGATGGCAGTAAATATTTGAAATCGGATCACGCGTTGAGAAATTGAAAAATCATTTTCTCTTTTATACACAGGAACCCCTTTAAAATATCGAGATCAAAAGAAGTATCCTAGAACCGTCCTCGGATCATAAGCTCAGATGGTGTTCGACGAAGCGACCTCACCTGCATGAGGTGCACCTGTTTGCAACTAACGAGCCTCCGCGTATTTATTTAGGAACCACCGTGCAGCTGTAAAAAGCCCCCCAAGTAACCTAACCCCGATTGGGTTGCGTTCGGGGTTCAGCAGTTGCACAGTATGATGTAGCAGGGAGGGGGAATAGTAGGCGCTAAGTGGATTCTAGTGTAGCTGACGGCCGCCGCCGGCCAGGGAGATCCGTAGAAACGCGGGTCGGCTTCCGTCTCACCACACCACACAACCATAGATGAAGCTAATCCATACGCTTTGTCACTAACTGCTTTAGCAAATATCGCACTGTCTTCACGTCTTCCTTCATTTCCCAAATATCATGGCAGCGCAAAAAAGAAAAAGAGGTATCACAGTGGCCGCCGCGACTAATCCCCGAAACGCTCTGTTCGAGGTGGAGCTCGCAAACATCCGCAGACTCCAGACCAACCTCGACATCGTCCTTCACCATCTAAAGACGATACAGATACAGCTAGCTGTGATGTTCCTAACGGAGATGCAAATATGCCACCCTGACGATCAGTCGTACTTGTGTTTCCCTGCTAGGATACAAGCCTACTAGTAGTACTAGTGGCTTTAGGCCAAAACGATCAATGAGTGATCTCCTGGCGTACATAACACACACTTGTGGTGAGGCTATGGAGAGACACAGCGAATCCCTGGCTATTAGCCCAGACATCGCTAAAGTCTATGATAGAGTATGGCTTGCGCCGCTTCTTTCCAAGCTGCCGGCTTATGGTCTATCACCTCAGTTATAACGCTGGTTGGCCAGCTTCCTGCGCGGGCAACGTATACGGGTTCTCTGTGTTGGCCAGGCTTCCTGCTTTTTGCAGGTCAATACGAGAGTACCACAGGGATCGGTATTATCTCCAACTCTCTTTCTCCTGCATATCAACGACATGCTGTCCCTTGGGTGCATTCATCGTTATGCGGACGTGTACTCTGCATGGGAGCTATTCCGGCCTTCCAGCGGATGGGCAACGCGACGTGGAGGAAAAGAGACGGCAACTCGTGGCGGATCTCGACCGGAACCTGGGTCGCATTGCCCAATGGGTTCAGACAACCTGGTCGAGTTCAATGCCAGAAAAACACAAGCGTGTGCGTTTACAGCTAATTCCCAATTCCTACCCCTACCCTCTTTACAGAACATTACGGTTCTACTAAAAAACAACCTGGAGATCCTCGGTATATACGTCCGGCGTGAGCACAATCACAAAAACGACGTAGAGAGTTGTATAATATTGGGCTGGCCTCAATAAGGCGAGGCGGTAATTCACGCCACACCAGAGATGTTTGTATGTAAGACGCAGATTCACCCCTTCATTGAATAATATTGTCACCTTTGGGATAACTCCGCAAGGTATTTACTAGACGCACTTGACGCTGTGCAGAGATGTGGTTGTCCGGAGGAGACGGGAGGCCTCGAGCCGTTAGCGCAGTGAAGAACCATAGCGTCTTTGGCTGCCTTCTACCGAATGTATCACGGCGCATGTTCTGAAGAGCTATTCAACCTGATCCCACCCTCTCCTTTCCGATCCCCCCGAACAACGTGTGCCGGGCAGAGGTGCCACTCATACACAGTGGAGAGAATCTTCGCCAAAACTGAGCGTTTCAAAAGATCGTTCCTCTGTCTAACTATAAAAACCTGAAACGACCTGCCCGCCACACGTGTTTCTCTCATCTTACGATCCCGGGTTCCCGCCAACTTGAGGATCACTGTCAGGAGTCTCACGGACTGTAAAGGCCCTCTTCTCTCATCTCTAGATGCGCTACGGCTTTTCATCAGTGGCGACGTCAATTTGGCGAGCTTAATATAAAAAAAAACAGTAATAATTAAATAAAAAAGATGCTGTGTCAAAATCAAAATATGAATTAGTAAGTATTCTCAATTATTTTGTTTGCAACTAGTGCAATTATTAAGATTTACTTTCTATTGATAATGTCTGTTAAGAAAAATAAATTCAAATTAGAACGATCAATCTTATTATTAAGTATTTTTGGCATAGCAATGATCCCAACAAATAACTCTATACATCGCTTTACCGTGCAGTCCTTTGACATATTGTAGTGTTTAAGAATTATTATCCTGAGACTATATCCACCTGTAATGCATGTTAGTACTTTTTCCATGCATACTTTTGAAAAAATAAGAGTTGTCAGTAATTTCCGATCACAATACCTTAAAATAATGAATAAGATAAGTACTTTTTCATTACCAAGTGTACAGAGCATTTGTACTTAAGCGACAGCTATCTCTTGAATCAAGCAAATTGTGCAAAATATGTTGATTCCAGAACATAGGAAATAGTGTAACAATAATATATTTGCCTTTACTGTACGTCAATTACTAAATTAGAAAAAGTTATGCCTAGTTTTCTGAAAAAAAAAACTTTAATTCGCTTTCCTGTAAAATGGCCTTTTGGCGCTTTAGTATTATTGGCTTTCCAGTGACGATATACATTCATACACTCTAATTACATACATATTTATATTATCACACAGATATAATACATTAATATTAACATTCACATATACTATGAAGCTAAGTAGTGCTCCTTAACCAGTCTTTTGAAAGTATTTAAGGACTGCGCGCGCCTAATGTTTAAAGGTAGTAAATTCCACAACCGAACTGCTTGCACAGCAAAGGATTTGTCGTAAAAATTTGTGGAATGTCTGGGAACTACTAATTGCAGTGACTCTGATGACCTTAGAGATCTCAAATGTGTGTCATTCAGGAACGTAAAACGTTCTTTTAAATAATTGGGAGTAGAGGGATTGAAAAGGGTGCTGTAAAGCAAAGACAGAATATGAGTGTTTCGACGAAGACGAATAGGGAGCCAGTTGAGCTCTTGACGAAATTGTGTTACGTGATCATATTTGCGTAGGCCAAATATAAATCTGATACAAAAATTTTGAAGTCGCTCAAGTTTATCTAGCTGCTCCTCAGTGACATCAAGATAGCTGACATCTGCATAGTCGAGTACCGGAAGGAGAAGGGATTCTGCAAGCGCTCTTTTAGTGGCAGTTGGTAGGATATTACGTAATCTACGCAATGATCCTGCAGATGCAAAAAGCTTACGGCTGGTTTCCTTTATTTGGGTGCGCCAAGATAGTGTGCTGTCTATTATAATTCCCAAATCCTTGACTTCACTGCTAACCTGCAGGGTAATACCATCAAATACAATGTTCGGAAGGGTTGTCCATTGCACTTTTTCTAACATTCGAGAGCTGCCAACCAAAATAACTTGTGTTTTAGAGGGGTTTACCTCCAAGCCATACTGTTTGCTCCATTGACAGATTTGCGTCAGGTCTGTGTTGAGTATTGTAATTGCTGTCGACAATTCAGACAAAGGAGCTTGATTGTAAATTTGTAGGTCATCTGCATAAAGATGGTAGGAAGAAAATAAATACTTTGAGATTGAATTTATAAAAATTGTAAATAACATGGGAGAAAGCACGCCACCCTGTGGAACACCGACAGACGTACTAAGTACACCAAGTAGAAAAGGAATCTTCAACGCGAACACGTTGCCGGCGTCCAAACAGGTAATTATGAAACCAATCAATCACTGGTGGAGATATGTTAATAGAACGTAATATACCAAGCAGGATACGAAAATCCACAGTGTTAAAAGCATTGCTAAAATCTAATAAAGTCAGCAAAGTGAGATTTCCATTTTCCATGCCCAGTCGTATGTCATCAGTTACCTTGATCAATGCACTGGTCGTACTATGGCCTGGCCGAAAACCTGATTGAAGTGGATTTAAAAGGTTGTGTCTATTGAGATATGCATTTAATTGGGAGTGAACAAGCCGTTCTAGGACTTTAGACAGGAACGGTAATATGAATATGGGACGATATTCGGAGAAGGATATGGGATGTGATTTTTTAGGTAAAGGTATTATTTGTGATTCTTTCCAGGCTTTCGGAAATACCGCACAGGTAAGGGAATGACTTAAAATATATGACAAATTATCGGTAGAATTTCATCAATGATAGATAGAACCATCTTACGGCTAACATTGTCATCGCCAATTGCATTTGAACAAATCGATATAATATTTATCACTGTTTTTATCACGATCTACCGATAAAATTCGAGCTTTATTAGAAACTAGCTGAGCCCGCAACTTCGTTTAGGTACTTCACATAAGGTGTATGAAAGGAAAGGTATTTCTTCATCAGAGTCATCAAGCAGCGTCTGAAACTGCCCTGTTTGCTTAATCATAAAAGAGCTTAATGATTAAGTCTATTTTAAAATAGTCTTAATCATTAAGCTCTTTTATGATTAAGCCAACACGCCAGTTTAGGTTCACTCACATTCAAAGAAACCCCTACAATTAAAATTTTCAAAACATCTGATTCTTAAAAGTGTTATAACTCTTTTATTTCTAAACCGATTTACATAAAACAAACGCTAAATGTTAACTGGAGCAAACCTCAACACAATAAAAAAAACTGCATTGCAATCGGTTGAGCGGTTACTGAGATTAGCGTGCACAACCGTACAGACAAACAGATATACAGACATACAGACAAACAGACAAAAATTCTAAAAATCATTGTTTTGGGTTCTATTGCTTTCATAAAGCCCCCCTATAATATTTTTTCTTATTTATCTTCCATGTACAGACAGCGACCTGTTATGATTTTATTATATGTTTTGTAACGTTAACATTAATATTTAAGGGCCACACAACAAAATGTCTTTTTATATGTATTGATATTGATTAAAAGTCTAATCTGATGATAGAATTTTTTTTTTTCATTTTTATTTAACTCATTTGGTGGGTTCAATCACTTTATTAGATTTTGTGTTGTTGAATGCCCCCATTCCCCTGTGCCCATACGAGAGATCTGAGAACCTGATACGTATAATGTTCAGGTCAATGAAGAGAGGTGCGACGTCACTTCCGGTTGGCACTTCCGGTTGGCCATAAGTCAAACGGAAGTCACCTATTTAGAAATTTTTCGTTGAGACTGAGAGTAGGTATGTACCTAACGAAACATTCAAAATCTATGATTCAAACGTGGTTGGTTGTTGCTGTTGTTGTTGCTTTGTTCGTTCAAAGGTAAGGCAAAGGTATTTAAAAACATACTACGAACTCTTGTATTTTATACAGTTTTATGTAATTTTTCTCAGTCCTCGTCCTTTAGGTCCAGTCAAAGTTGTACTTGACTTTGACTGGACCTAAAGGACGAGGACCCTTAGTCAAAGTCAGTAATTTCTAGTAAAGCGATGGGACTCAAACGTGGTTGGACTTGTCTATCGTTTTACCTTTTTAATAAAGAATCCTACTAATATTATAAATGTGAAAGTATGTGAATATGTTCGGATGTTTGTTACTCAATCACGCTCTAAAGGCTGAATGGATCTGGCTGAAATTTGATACAGGGATAGAGTATAGTCTGGAATAACACATAGACTACTTTTATCCCGGACAAAATGTTCCCATGGGAAGCGGAAACGGGAACCAAAACATCACGCGGGCGAAGCCGCGCATCAGCTATTTACAAGTAAAATCAAAGAACACAACCGCCAAATCGTTAAGCAACAGTTAAAACTACCTTGAAAGTTTCAACTACGTGGGCAGACCTATCATTAAAATATTCAAGAAATTCGACTTTAATTGACTTGGTGGAACTTTTTCCTAGAGCTTTAACTTAACTTTACATCCATTTTGATGACCACGCCTGTAAAAATATCAAAATATTTGTCAAGATGACCACCGACCAGACATTATCTTCGAGAGCCATAGACCTATTTTTCAAGTTCAAATTCTTTATTTGTTGAATATTGCAGGTAAGTACAAGTGTCAAAAAATAAAAAAAGGGAGAGTTCAACCGGATTTTCTAGCCGTAAGTCGATATAAGGACTCCGTATGGTTTTGGTCGGCAAAAGTCCGGCAAGGCAGCAAAACTCAAGTTCGAGAGTTAAGTTCAAGTCCGGCAAGGCAGTCAAAAGTTAAGTTCGCCAGCTTAATGTTCTTAAAAGTTTTAAACGATCACTGCGCTAAGCATCCTTCTCTAAAGCCGGTAGTGAGATGGGTTTCCGTTTGCAGCAGTTCCATTTACGAGCTGTTCCATACATTTAGTCGTTGGTTCCGACTTGTAACATTCTGTTTTAATAGCAGTCTATACCTACCGGACTACCTACTTAAAAAGTGAACGAAACAGGGGTAAATAAACACTAGACATTTCCACAAAGATAAGGGTGAAAGATGTCTTCAACAGTGGACACTACATAAACATGCACGTAATTAGTTCTAACCTAAAAAGTTAAAGATAGTACGGAGGTATAATGTCTTTTGGGCTCCGCAGACGGTCAAGCGGCTTGAGTCAAGTCTGTTTAAATGTGAATGAAAGTAGCTTCAGTATGCGTGCTTTCTTTGCACGTGTGTGTACACATTTATTGACGTCAAGTTATTATTGATTGAATTTCCATTACATGTCGATAACGAGTGTCCGTCTCATACATTGAGCATTCTATTCTACTAACGTAAAAGCCACTTGTCTAAAGGTGCAGAGCCCAGACAAATTATCGCGTCAGCAGGAACGGCTTCCACGTAGCACGATAGACATTATATTATTAGGTACATCATTTACATACAACAATGATAAAAATATCATTTGACGGCAAATGCCGCCATATGGAAACAGACAGAGACGCCGTTTTTTGTAGTGACGACAAATAATCGTGGCAGCAGGAGCGGCTTGCACGTTGCACGGTAGACGTTACATTATTATATCGTCTACATACAACAATGATAAAAATATCGTCTGACGACAATAGTCGTTAGAATGGGAACAGCCAAAGACGAAATTTATCATTTGACGATAGTTACCCAACAAGATAGTCGGAGCGCAGCCTGGCAAACATTGTATCGTCATAGAATAACGTTAAACGTATGGCCTTTATCCCCGAATGGGTAGGCAGAGGCATATTATATGCCCACATTTCACTTTTTTGTAATTTGTCCCACGTACCTATAAGGTGATGAGTCGCATTGCTCTGTTGAAATGGAGAGACACATGAAGCGCTCGTGGCCACTTTGTTATATTTTATTTGCAAGCGTTTCCGTGAAAGCTTGGCACCCGTGAAGCCAAGTTGTAGGACTAATGGGCGGCATGAAAATTTTTAACAACAGGCAGTCAAAACGTTAAAAAACAAAAGAAATTACTTTTATAGATAGAGAATTTTTAGTACCTACTTAGGTACCTACTTGTATTTTTTAGGTATCTAGTTTTCGTGGTGGAGACATAAATGTAGTCGTTCCTAAGTTAAAAATATGTGCTAGTATTAACTCCTAAACCGCTGGACCTACTGGCTAACGGACAGAGAACCTGGAGTATCTAAATTCACATTTGAACTAGGTGGTTGAGCACTATTGAGCAGTGAGTTCTAGATGAGAAGAGATGGTATCGCCGGAAATAAAATATAAAAATACATACATACTTATAATCACGCCTTTATCTCCGAAGGGGTAGGCAGAGGCATATTTTATGCGCACATTTCACCTTTTTAGATTTTGTCCCACGTAATAGGTGGTGAGTAAGATATAAAAATACCTACCTTATAAATAAAATTAGGTATATTTTGACTGTAAAAATGAGTAGGTACATACAATTTAAGTAGGAGGTATGTACATCAATTTATTAAAAGAATAAGTAGATTAAGTATAATTTATCTTTTTTTTAAACTATTATAATACAAAACGGAATTTCGCGTGGCACTATTCTATTATTAATAAAAGGTTTTGGTACCTCGAGTCTGTACAATGGAGATATTACTTAAAACAAAGATTGTTTTTTTTTTATAAATTAATCCCAGCATAGAGTCCGTCTGAAATCTCCGACTAACAAACTACGCAAATGAATAATTCTATTGTTATGTCGGTTCACGTTTTGAAATATAATTGGATTAGCGCAGTCGCGTGGCGCCGGCTTCTCTCGCACGAGACACGTGCTAGTAGTATATTATTGGGCATTCTACTCCACCTTAAGTTCCATCAGCTCTCTTCGTTCGCTTCTGTCACTCTCAGTGGAGTAGAATACCCAATAATATTTTTGTCATCCAAATCAGCAGTGTGCATTTGCACTTCCACACTTAAAACACAGTCGTCAGACATAGACATTGCGGTTTTATGCAGTCGTCGACATAGACATGTGCGTTTAGTGCTTCATCGCATTAGCAACTACGTACAACCAAGAGACAATGTATGTAGTATGCATTTGCGCTCCCACACTTATAGCACAGTCGACATAGACATGTGCGTTTAGTGCTTCATCGCATTAGCAACTACGTACAACCAAGAGGCTAAGAGACGGATGTATGCAGTATGCATTTGCGCTTCCACACTTATAGCACAGTTGTTCGACATAGACATGTGCGTATTTATGCAGTCGTCGACATAGACATGTGCGTTTAGTGCTTCATCGCATTAGCAACTACGTACAACCAAGAGACAATGTATGTAGTATGCATTTGCGCTTCCACACTTATAGCACAGTCGACATAGACATGTGCGTTTAGTGCTTCATCGCATTAGCAACTACGTACAACCAAGAGGCTAAGAGACGGATGTATGCAGTATGCATTTGCGCTTCCACACTTATAGCACAGTTGTTCGACATAGACATGTGCGTATTTATGCAGTCGTCGACATAGACATGTGCGTTTAGTGCTTCATCGCATTAGCAACTACGTACAACCAAGAGACAATGTATGTAGTATGCATTTGCGCTTCCACACTTATAGCACAGTCGACATAGACATGTGCGTTTAGTGCTTCATCGCATTAGCAACTACGTACAACCAAGAGGCTAAGAGACGGATGTATGCAGTATGCATTTGCGCTTCCACACTTATAGCACAGTTGTTCGACATAGACATGTGCGTATTTATGCAGTCGTCGACATAGACATGTGCGTTTAGTGCTTCATCGCATTAGCAACTACGTACAACCAAGAGACAATGTATGTAGTATGCATTTGCGCTTCCACACTTATAGCACAGTCGACATAGACATGTGCGTTTAGTGCTTCATCGCATTAGCAACTACGTACAACCAAGAGGCTAAGAGACGGATGTATGCAGTATGCATTTGCGCTTCCACACTTATAGCACAGTTGTTCGACATAGACATGTGCGTATTTATGCAGTCGTCGACATAGACATGTGCGTTTAGTGCTTCATCGCATTAGCAACTACGTACAACCAAGAGACAATGTATGTAGTATGCATTGGCGCTTCCACACTTATAGCACAGTCGACATAGACATGTGCGTTTAGTGCTTCATCGCATTAGCAACTACGTACAACCAAGAGGCTAAGAGACGGATGTATGCAGTATGCATTTGCGCTTCCACACTTATAGCACAGTTGTTCAACATAGACATGTGCGTATTTATGCAGTCGTCGACATAGACATGTGCGTTTAGTGCTTCATCGCATTAGCAACTACGTACAACCAAGAGACAATGTATGTAGTATGCATTTGCGCTTCCACACTTATAGCACAGTCGACATAGACATGTGCGTTTAGTGCTTCATCGCATTAGCAACTACGTACAACCAAGAGACAGGGTGCGTAAATTGTTGAACAACAAAAGAAACACACCCCAAAAGTAGAATGAGATTTTATTTATTAATTAATAATTACTATACAATATTAATTATTACAAGTACAAAAACTCATCGTTATTCGTTTGAGATAAACCTAGGTTGTTCGTCACATAATGCGTCAACAGATTGCACGAACGCTTGAAGCTTACGCCACTCAGGAGTGTCTTCGTTGGACTGGAATTTTATTCGAATCAACGCTTTTTTCCAGAGCGTTAGTGGATCTGCTTGATGAACATCACTTGTTTTATACACCTTGACATCCACAAAGTAGTCGCCCGTGGTGTTGAGATCTCGACGTTCGTTACCATTAGCCACTCTATTTACGAAATATGATGATAGCACGGGTGAGGAAGACTGTCTGTATTCACTTGCGCCACGACTAATGTTAAACACATCACTTGTTTTTACAGGTTTTCTGAAACAAAAAACAAATACATATATATAAAATAAACTGTTGAACTGGTAGCACCTATGGATTTCTGAAAATTTAAGTACTAAGTATATAGATTTTGTTCAAATAATTACCTTATATTAGCAAGAGACTTTTTCACTCTAGAACCTTTAGTCTTGCTTTTAGGTATGACTTGATTGCATTTCGTAGAATTATTGTATTGTTCGCACTCGGAGTCTGACCTGTAAAAAAATAAATAATATGTCAATAAACCTGTTAAACATTAAAAAAGATGTTATATGTTAGGGGTGTAGTGGGGCCCTGCCAACACCTCCGGGCCCAAGTCAACCTCACGTGCAAGCTCGTGCACCTGCTGAACAACGGACGAGGCTCTGATGGCGGCAGTACATTTCAACACGGCAATCTGCTCACCACCTGTTACGTGGGAACCGAATTGTACACGGTGAAATGTGAACCGGTATAGGCCTCTGCCTACCCCTTCGAGGATGGAGGCGTAAGTATATGTATGTATGTATGTATGTTAGATAAATAATATTTAAACACTTACATTTTTAGTTCTGCTGTGGAGGGTTATTGAAGAAGGATAGATACTGTTTACTGTCTATGTCGTCTGACTGAGTTTTCCCAGACCGACCAGGTTTCTACCAAAACCCTTGTACCGTAGCTGAGATGAGTTCTAATGTATCTAGCCGGATGGAATTAACCTTAGACCGTCGCTAGTAATTACACAAGAGACAACTCGAATTGTAATGGAAGTCTTTTGAAAATTATGAGATTATAAGCTAAAACAAGGCTGATAGCTTGTCTAATTAAAAATTTGTGTAATTCATTAACAAATAACAAACAATCAAACATTTTACCTTGGATGTATTATAACTGCTAAAAATTATCAACTAAGATATTTAATAAATAGTCAAGGCAGCAAATAGCAATTATTTAGGGTTGTCACACTTACCAGGTATACGAGTACAATTATACTAGTATCTGGCCTCGGTTTTCATATGGATTCTGCTAACTGTTCATATTTTGATTGCTACATTTTAATAATCGATCACAATCTATGGGGTATTATGTCCTCACTAGTTTGTTTATAAAAACTTACTTAACATAGTCTTTCTAAAAATTACTTAATAATAAATAAATCTTTGTTAATATAAAATTTTATAGCATTGTTTATAATGTTTAAATTCCAGCTTTACATTACCACAACAATAAAGAAGTAATGATGTAATTTTTACAGAACCTAAATTTGTGGAAGTGACATCCATAGTCAAATTAGCTGCTATATAATAATGATGTTTTACATTTTAATTGATTGTGCAATATTTAGAAAATAGTACTGAGAATATGATACTTTTGTTTTGTTTGTTAATGTTGAAATTCTAAACAGCGATTAAGGTTGTCAACAATACAAATTTCAAACAGTACAATATTTATGATAGGTATATTATAAATAAAAATATCTCAATAAAGATAATTTATCTTTAGTATTAATAGAATCTAATTATCTATAAGTATGATAATTACGAATAATACGAATTAAAAGAGCAATCTGTGAGTACCTAAGTAATTCTTTTTAACGTAAACAACTTTATAATTCTTGTTTTTGTATTTCATGCTCCTAGATTAGTTACTAATTATACTAATTACTTTGGTATATGGGTTCTTATAAAATTTTCACCATGTACTGTATTGCAAATTACTATACTAATGTAATTTACGATTTACTGCTAGTCTGCTAACCCTATTTGAAACTACAATCTTGCAAAAAAAATAATATTAGGTAAACTACTACCGGATGTATTGATTGAATAACATTATACTTTTGTTTCGCATTACATTTCGATTGCGACAATAATGCAGTAAAAAGTGTTTTTAATTTGTAAAAGTTTTAATCTTTTTTAATACAAATTATTTAATAACAATTTGCTAAAGTGCTACCAGAAGACCATTATAAGGTAATTGTAACGTTTGAATATTATTTTATTTAGAGAGGATATTTATTTTTTAGTAATTATAACTATATTTCAGTAATATTGTGCTATTATTTGGCTTATTGTAAGCGTAATTTTTAATTTCAGACGATTAAGTGCTTAAACTAATTGCGGATCAGTAGAGGTGTTGGTTTCAAGCAAAATATTTTATTCAAGACGTAAAGATTATATTAGTAATGAACGAAAATTTACTCTAAAGTGGATGCATCCAGAGAGACGAAATTATTTTTCCTATAAGGTTTGTACCTAATTATTATCATGATAGTTTTCTAGCAAAAATATGTGTCCTATCAGCGACAATAAGCTCGCTACCTATTACGTGGAACGAAAAATAATACTCTGGCGTAAGCATGTTAGATATGTGCCTTTGCCTATCCTCAAGAGATTTTGGTGTGAAGATATGTATGTATAGTGTTCATTATTTTTATCAAATATCCAATTAAAATATTTTATTTTTAAATAAATAATATTTTATGTACCTATGGTTTGAGCTCTATTCTATCGTTAAGGAGGTATAAAATTTAAATTTTGTGACTAGATTATCTATATCTGCTGTTTAAATATATTATCCATGACTAAAGAATTGAAAGTTTATTAAATTTCATATGTATTAATAAATTTGTGTTTTCAATTCCAGAATACCATCGCTTTGCAAGGCGTTGACTGTTAATAGAAGAAAAAAGTCCATCTGCAATAGATAATATTAAAAATTGTAAATTACTTAAGTAAATCTAACTTAAGTAGGTATATAACAGGTAACTAATTTTTATATAATTTTAAAATGCCTTTCTGTTCGGGTTGTAACATCAGTTTTCGTTGTTGGAGTAGTCATTTGCGAACTAATAAGCATAAAAATAATATTACTGTACCTATCAACGATAACGTCCAAATAATACATTCCTGTTTCAAAGGACGTATTGTAAGTTATCGTATTACTATATCTAAATCTGAAGTAAATATTTACCCAGAGTGTTTCTTAAAAAATATTTTTGATCAAGTTAAATCTTTAATAGATAGCTCACTTCAAAAACATTATTCTGTTAAAGTTAATTTTGAGTATTTCGCTTTCTTTTTAATGTTAAAAAATGATCTACAAGAGTTAAAATCTTTTGCAACAAAAAATTTTACCATTCATTTAAATTACGATTTTAAGTCCACATATGAGAAAGTTATGTCAATATTATTAAAAAAAATTGAGGAGTTTCAAGAGAGAGATAGTGGATGGACGTTTTTCAACAATTCACATTTAGAAATTAATATTAACAAGTATCAACCTCTTAGTGGATCTAAATTTATAGATTTACCAAAATTTATAAAAAGTAAAAGAGCATGTTTGAATATTCAAAATGATGATAGATATTGTTTTTTATGGTGTATAGTTGCTGCTTTATACCCAACCAATCGACATCCTGAGAGAGTAACGTCATATCCTCATTTTCGTGATGTCTTGAACGTAAATGATATTTCATTCCCAATGAATTTTTCAGACATAAATATTTTTGAAAAAAACAATCCTTCTTTTAACATTTTCATTTATGGTTTAAGAGGTAGTAAGACTATAACAGGTCCTTTGTATAGACCTAATAAAATCAATCGAAAATCTAAAATAATACACTTATTATTTTTAGAAACTAGTGAGTCGTCTCATTATTGCCTTATCAAAGATTTACCACGGCTCGTTAGAAGTCAAATAACTAAGCATCACGGTAAGCTATATTTTTGTCAAACTTGTTTAGTGTTTTTTCCTAGTGAAAACGAATTTGATAACCATTTATGTGGAGGAGTTGTTACTGTTTTGCCTGAAAAAGGCTCATTTTTACAATTTAAAAACTATGATAGAAAACAAAATGTTCCATTCACTATCTATGCTGATTTTGAAACATTACTCGAACCTATTTGCAACCATGAATCTGATACCACAAATACGTTACGCTTACAACGTCACATTCCTTCGGCCTTTGCGTATAATATTGTTTCATCATGCAGTAATAATTTTAATGAATTCAAAACGTATCGTGGAATTGATTGTATTTCTAAATTTGTAGATTTTCTTACTGAAGATATCAAGAGAATTTACAATATATTGATTCAAAATGTATCTATGATATTCACTGAGAAAGATGATAGGGATTATAAAAATGCTTGGAAATGTCATATATGTGAAAATCTGTTATGGAATAATAAAGTCAGAGATCATTGTCATATAACCGGACGATATCGGGGCGCTGCGCATCGTCATTGTAATTTACAATATAAGATACCTATGTTTATACCCATTTTTTTTCATAATTTGTCAGGATACGACTGTCATCTATTTATTAAAAAATTAGGAGAAACGCCTGGCAGGTTAAATATCATACCTAAAACGAAAGAAAAATACATTTCGTTTTCAAAATTTATACCTATCAACTCGAATGATTATGTACAGATTAGATTTTTAGATTCGTTTCATTTCTTAGGTACTAGTTTAGACAAACTCTCAAAAACTATGCAAATAGATGATTTTATTAATTTGCGCAAACATTATCCTAATAATGACCAGTTTCTATTACTTACACGAAAAGGTATTTATCCCTACGATTACATGAGTAGTTGGAAATGTTATGAAGAAAAAACATTACCAGCAAAACATTTGTTTTTCAATTCTTTATGCAATGAACATATATCACAGGAGGACTATGACCATGCTAAATTAGTATGGTATAAATTTAATATAAAGACAATGGGTGAATATACAGACTTATATTTAAAGACAGACGTACTTTTACTTACCGACATATTTCAAAATTTTCGAAAAACTTGTAAGTTACATTATAAACTCGATCCTGCGTTTTACATTACTGCACCTAGTTTATCATTTGACGCAATGCTTTTGAAAACAGGCGTTAGATTAGAACTCATATCAGACTTATCTATCTTGCGAATGATTCAAAGCGGTATTAGAGGAGGTTTATGTATGTGTTCCTATCGTTATGCTAAAGCTAATAATAAATATATGCCTTCGTATGATGCAGCAAAACCACAATGTTTTATAACTTATTTAGACTGTAACAATCTGTACGGATATAGCATGTGTCAATACTTACCGCATTCAGATTTTCGATTTTTAAATCAGCATGAAATAAATCAGTTATACATAGAAAATATCCGAGACAATGCAGAATGGGGATTTATACTAGAAGTCGATCTTTTATATCCTGATTCCTTGCATATTTTACATAACGACTTACCTTTTTGTGCTGAAAAATGCATACCGCCCGGCGGAAAAACGGAAAAACTTATTTCAAATCTTTACAATAAGTATAATTATGTGATTCATTACGTTCATCTAAAGAAATGCCTTGAACATGGGTTAATTTTACGTAAAATACATAGAGTCATTACGTTTCGCCAAAGTGCATATTTGAAAGAATATATAGAATTAAATACACAACTACGACAAAAGGCAATTACTGTATTTGAACAGGATTTCTTCAAGTTATTAAACAATAGCGTTTTTGGAAAAACATTAGAAAACACTGAAAAGAGGGTGACAGTTCATTTAGTTAACTCTTGGAGTTCATCTAACAATATTACCAAAAAATCTTTCTGCGCTGAGAAACTTATAAGCAATCCTTATTTTCATAGTGCATCAGTTTTATCGGAAAACTTAGTGGCAATTCAAATGAAGCCTGATCGTTTAGTTTTAGATAAACCAATATATATAGGTTTTTCAGTTTTAGAGCTATCTAAAGCACATATGTATCATTTTCATTATAATATAGTTAAGCCTTTTTATGGTAACAGAATACAACTATGCTATACCGATACAGATTCTTTTGTTTATTTAATCTACACCGATGACTTCTATAGTGATTTAAAATATAACTTTTTACAGTATTTTGATACTAGTAACTATAGCACGCAAAATGAATTTATGATATCTCAAAGTAATAAAAAAGTACCAGGATTGATGAAAGATGAGATGGGTGGTAAACTTATTACTGAATTTGTTGGATTGAGGTCAAAATTATATTCATTAAAAACAGCGAATAATGTAATTAAAAAAGCAAAAGGAATTAAACATTCGGTGGTGCGTGATTTAACGATAGATGATTATCAGAATGTGTTATTTAAGAATCAGGTAATTCATAGGAAAAATATTCTATTCAAATCTATCAAACATGAAATATTTACTCAAAGCGTAAACAAAGTAGCATTATCAAGCAATGACGATAAACGTATCATATCAAATTGCAATGTTGCAACCTGGGCATGGGGACATTTTTCAATTTTCAAAGGTTAATTTAAATTTGCCTCGGTGGCGCAGTGGTCTCCGGTTCGAATCCCGGACCGACTCAAATATTTGTGTGATCCACAAATGATTGTTTCGGAGTTCGGATGTTTTCTATGTATAATATGTATGTATTTAGAAATATTTAAGTATGTTTATCAGTTGTCTAGATCCCATAACACAAGCTTATAGTAGCTTACTTTGGACTAGGTGACGTTGTGTGAAAGTGTCCCACAATATTTATATTTATTTATTTAAATTGATGAACCTAATTGTCTTGTTATAATAAGAATGTACTTAGGTAAATAAGATGATTGTTAGTAACACAGTAATATGTAGATAAAGTAGATTAAGTGTCTGAAAGTGACCGTCGATTGTATCAACCTTCATATGTTTTATAATTAAGTATCTATCTTTGTAATCCAATGTGGTGTACAATAAAGAATATTCTATCTACCTAACTAAGTAATATAATGAGATTGTATTAAGAATAATATAAGATTGTATAATTGTAAATATGCACATACAAATCATTATATTTTTATAAATAAAATTTGATAAGTTTCAGTTTTGTTTTATTAAAAGACAACTTCCGCACTAAAGAACTTAGATCAATAACTCAGAACATACATTTTACTAATAATATGAACCTTTTCATACATACATACATATAGTCACGCCTTTATCCCTCAAGGTATGGACATAGGCATATATAATATGCTCAAATTTCACCTTACGACGGTATTGCCGTGTTTAAATGAACAGGCGCAGGTTGTGGCTATCCGCTGCGTTGCGGGGCCACGAACGCTTCTATCTATCCCTTAGTCGTTTTCTACGACCCCCACTAGGAAGAGAGGGGTGGGTCTATTCTGTGTCACCAGGAACCACACGACTTAATATATATATATGTATGTAATATAGTATTGTTAACAGCAAAACAGTCACAACCTACCCTAACCATTAATACATAGCAATATACTCACCTACACTAAGTGAAACAAATTTTCATAAGGTAAAATGTGGACATTTATGGATATGTGCACCATACCATACCATACGTATATGTGTATACATACCTAACTCAAGTCTCCAACTCCTTTCTACATAGATTGATAAACGTAATCTAGGATTTGAATCAGTTCCAACCCTTTGTTGATTAATTATTATAGATAATGTATTTTATTTTGCAAACTAGTCTAAATTTCATGTTGAAACATGATCATATACGTATGCGTATCACATCATTGCCCCTTCCAATATATATTGAAAGGACAGTGACCTGATTTATATGTTGCTTTTCTAATTAATTAGAATTTCGATTTATTAGTCACAGTAAGACGTCTAAATAAACTACAGTCATGTCATCGGTAAGTAATTTATTTCGCTCTATTACTGATTTATGTACCTGTTACATATACGAATTGAAGAAGTTAATATGTTATGATAGGTAATATATATTTAATATAAATATTCTAAAACAAAAATAATTCTTATGTATGTTTTTATTTGTTATAGATAACGGATTCAGAGATTATCCTAAGCCAATATGCTCAAGACCCTTGGACCCCCAGAGATTTCTATGAGCTGATTGAAAACAGGCCTACCGATCTATCTAAGGAACCAGAAGTGAGGCCATTGGCAAAAGAAAAGAAATACAAGAAACGTTGCAGAGAAACTATAAAAAAATGTAACGTTAAGAAATCTTTTGTTATCAGCGAATCACCAAGAAGAGGAATTAAATTAATAAAAATTTCAGTAATTGATTTAAGTAATAACAATTCACAAGCAAGTTATAGTGAAAGTGAGAACATTTTGTTGAACGCACAATATATTGTTAAGGATTGTGTCGACAGTGTTATGGACGATACTGAGGCCTTAGTTAAGAAAATATCAAAAACTTTAGTTGATTGTGATTTTTAGTAGGTACATAAAAAGTGTTTGTTGATATTTTAAATTAGATTTATTAAGATGTTAAAGTAGGTAATTGACTGAAAATAAAAACATGATTTACATGAAAAATTTATTTTATTAATACATAATGCCTACACATTACCCAATATAATGTTTCTAAATAGTTTTTTGTACATCATTCCTAAGCGCACAATGCTTCGAATAGCGTAGGTTATCTTAATATTATAAAGAGGAAAGGTTTGATTGTTTGTTTTGTCTCTAATATGCTCCAAAACTACTGCATCGATTTCAAAAATTCTTTCACAGTTGGAATGCTACACTGTCCCTAAATGACATAGGCTATATTTTATTCCCGTATTCCTACGGGTGCGAAAACCGAGGGAAATCGTCTAGTACATTATATAACAGATATTCTTATCAAAATGTTTTTATATCAAAATAAAATAAATTGATTATGATATGCCTCTGTCTACCCTTACTAGGAAAGAGGCGTGAGTCTATGTATGTAGATAGCTAATATCTTGGATTGAGACGTAAGTATATTTTTATCATGGTATAAGTATTTGTAATATAATACGACGTGTTATTGATGTCTGCAAATTACTTTTTACATTACAATACGTAGGTAAATTTCAGCATAATCGACAAGCGTACAAATAGCTTGGTTAAATATCAGGCGGACTCGAAATCAGATGACCATGGTTCGATTCCAATTGAGTTTATTTTTCTCTTTTTGGATATTTTTTTTCGTACCTTCTTTTTTTATGAAATAATATATTTTTCAATATACGATTTACCAATACTATATTAAACTATATTACATATACCTACCATTCGAAATACCTGTCATCAAGGTACTTCATTATGAAGTCAGCTATTTAAAATCATCCAGGCGTCGCATTTGTTTGAATCATATTAATGAATTCATAATAAGAAGAGTGCTATTTAAATCATTCAAACGTTAAAGTTATATAGTCTAGCTGATACTTAAATCATCTCAGTTTTTTCAAACCAACATCAAAAAGGTTTAAGATCAATGTAAATTATATTAGACATTTAATAAATGGTATAATATTGAGAACGATGACGACGAATAAGTATATTATTGGGCACGATGTGGGGCAGAGTTCGAGAAACCTTGGGTAGGAAATAGTATGAAAAACAACAGTATATTAGTAAAACATTCATTAAGTTTATTCAAATTATAAAATACAAAAGTTATTTTTTAAACACCATTGCTTAATACACAATACATTCCTTAAAGCACAATAGTTCTTATGAGCAAAACAGTTATACAAAAATAGATCTTTACAGTAAAGATCACTAAGAGTCTTTAAATTAGGAACACTTTTATTTTCACATATGTCAGAAACATTATTATGACCACATAGCTCTTGAACCCACTTTATTTTCTCACTACCTTTAACAAGAACCTTTTTTTCCTTCAAATAGGGTTTGATTATTCTAGAAAATTCTCTGTAGTCTATATATCCTTCGCTCCAGCAGTAACCTCTATTCCTTTCAATCCACCTAGTACGTCTTTTTTCTTCATCAGTCAGCGAGGAGAACGGATAAGGAGGTTTTATTAAGAATATATGAGTATGTTCCAAAGTAGCTATAGCTAATTCCTTGACTATAAAGTTATTATAAAGATCTTTAAAACCTTGAACATCTACTATCATAGTATTTTTGTTCATGATATCTTTCTCACGGTGCTACTTAACGGTTTATACTCGATTATACAGTCGTTCAAAATAAGACAATATGCAGAAGTTTGATCTGGTATATCAATATCACTTTCAATTTCTACTCTAACATCGACAACAGGACCTGACTTAAGATTTTCTGGTTGTCTAGAACAATCTACGACAAATAACGGAGCAATATTTTTAAATTGTTTCTCACTTAATAACGGTTCACCGCGACGACCTCCGTAATAAGAGTGTTGGAATCTGGTGTATTGTTCATATATTAAAGCAATTCTGCTATTTGAGAAACTTGAATTTAAATTTTCATAAGGGAAGTAGGTTGAATTTAGGTATACTCTTACATCACGAACGTCACAGTGATCAAACCGAGACATATCCAATTTTGAATTATTTTTTCTATTTGTTTGCAGACCAATAATAACAAATCTTGGTTTCTCTATTTGCGATGATGTTTTTATGGACCAAGTATGTTTAGTAGTTTTTGGTAGAGCAGGATATTCATATAAATCCCAATTTCTGAATATCATCTGGAGTGGTCGATCTTTTTCTAACAGTTTTAACATATTTATTTTTTCTCTATCGGATACTTTGACATGTGGTACGCGCCATATTATTTTATTTATAATAATATCTTCTACCGTTTCACCTTCGTTAAGTTTTAAGGCGTTCAGATTAGTATTACTTCTCAACAATATTAGTTCATGTTTGCTGTTTATCACTACTTTCTTGAAATCTTCTGCAAAACCAAGAATGTTACAGAGGGGTATAGAAGCAGAAAAGCTACCCCCATTTGTACTATTTATGCCATCGATATTCCAACCCCAAGCATTAGATACTTTAGCCTCGTTTTCGTTCATTGATATTAATGATTTCATTGTGGTAGTTATACCAGCGTTTTTTATTTTATCTATTTCCACTCCATTTATCTCATACCTTATATCTTGAAACAAGTAAAGTAAACTATTGTTTGTGAAATGAACGCTACTGACTCTCTCTTTCGAATTTCCACCCTTGTTTACAACAACAGTTCCTTCCAAAAACAAAGTGCTTGCTGAGGGTAATATATACAAGTCTTGTTGATTAATAGGTATCCTGATTTCATCGCTTCTATTGAAACTTGTTACGTAAGGCTTGTAAGAGTGAAATTCAATTCCTTCCACAGAGTTGTTGTATGCAGGAGCGGATAAAACATCTAGTATATTCATTTTAATAAACCGATCGCTTTAAGAAATGCTTTATTATTATTATTCAATTTTATGACCTTTTTGGAGCGAGCTCTTATGGGTTTGATAGTTTTAGTAGGACTGTTAGTTTTAGTTGGACGAACCACATATTTATTATAATCTATCATTGTTTTCTTCTGATATGTAGATACAACTGCACTTCTTCACCTCGCAAATTTATTAAGTTATTATTTATATCTAACAGCCTTATCTGTATGCAGCTTATATTGGTTTGATTTAACGGAAAGTAGATTGCGTTTTTCGGAATTTCTATAATCCTGTATCCAGGTGGAACATTAAGTGCAAATTCGTGTAAGATGTGACTGGATTGACCGTTTATATAGGAACCGCTAACTATGTCACATTCAATCCTTATGACAGTCGTAGGCAAAATGTTAACTGGAAACTCTGATACATGATACTTATTTGCCTCTAAGATCTGCTTTTTAAATCCCAATAAACTTCCAAATGTATCTTCTTTAGTAAAATCTATACTTGATGTACAAAATAACATCGTTTTTAAGGTGTTGTTATTACATTGGAGTTTTATGGATGCATCTTTTATCTCAGTTTTTAAATAGTCACTAATATCTTGTAATTCATAAGTTCCTTCAGGTATCTCAATAACATTTTTAGAACCATAGTATAATTTATTGTTTGTATTATCAAAATTTGGAATAGAATTATATGTAGAGAAATGTAATAATGCACATTCATACTCCTCAGCTAATGGCAACGTGTCTGAATAATAGGTAGATAATACCGATGAGTTTCCAGTTATCGATAAGGTGAGTGACATCTTGCAAATGATGGAAATGAAAGAGTGATATAAGATTTATAGTATTTTTATTTAAAGTATTATAATTATAATAAAGATTTATAGTATTTAATCCAAAAAGTTTGCAAATAACTTAAACACATATGTCCACAAACTATTGTGTTAAATTGTTGATATCTATCATAGTTATAATGAACATCACAGTTCTTAAAATATAACATTAATTCTCTTGGCGGTTTTAAATCACCATAGCTATCAAAATATTCACAATAATTGTTTATTTTAACATAAGCTACCCAATGCGTTCCATCATTTCTCGAATTATCTAGGTTAACTATAGCACATTCAATTCGTTTAGGTGTTTTTGGTAACTGATCCTTCATATAAACTCCTCGAAAATGTGGAATACAATGGCCATACTTCTGAATATCGATATTAGTTAAAGCACGATTAGGTAGCTGATCAATTAGTTTTTTGATGGATTTATAAACAATCCCTGACCTTGCTTATGCGGTTTAATGTATAGACCTTTACCTATTGCTATAGCCTCCATAGTTTTATTATGACGTTCAGTTTCTTGTAATTTTTTCTGACCATGTTTATAGTCATTCACAGTTTTTGCAATACCAGCTGCACCACCAGCTAATGCTCCTAAAGCAGATAAACCAGCAAAAATTGGGATTAAAGGTAGAATGCCTCCAGTTTTTGGTATAGGTATCATTCGAGGTACTCGAACTTTTGGAATGCATGGAACTAATTTTCTGGCAGCCATATAAGCTACATTTATTAATGACTTATTATCTTTAGGTGAGAGTTTCTTGATTTTTCTTTTTATTTTTCTAACAAAGTTATTAAAGGTCTTAACACCAGCACCAGACTTCAATTTAGCTTTCATAACTTTGTTTACTATCCACGAACTAATCTTTTCCCCTGTTCGAGCATCTTTTGCTTTAAGTCTTTGTTTAGCCATATCTATAAGACGTAAGTCGGCTTTTTGACGGTTAGGCAAGTCTGTGTAGTTTGCGTATGCGATATCGTGATGCATACAAGCTTCGTCTAACTTATTTACACCTTTATCACCACGTAGTAATCGTTTCGAAAGCTTTGTTCCTGGTCCACAATAGTTATAACCGGGTATGTGTAGTTCGAACGGTAAATGATTAATGATATTGTTTATTAGTCCACCACCTTGCATTATCCAAAGAATAATGAATATACTTTAAAATTACATATCACTTATATATTTAACTTATTCCACTATTGCAGTCTTATCAATCCAACTGTTCTCTTCGTTATTTAAACCCAACCATTTTACAAACAGTTTGTTCCCTTTCTTTTTTAATACCTTTTCTATTAAATAGACACCAGGACAGGACGACTTTTGAAGCTCTTGTTCGTAAAAAGTTCCTAATATGACTTGTTTTTGATTATCTTCGATGCGATATGTTATTGGTTCAGTGTTATTTATCTTTTTTATAGTAAATAATTCGGTTGACCAGTTAGGAGTGTATCCTTTCTCAAATATATGTTTGTACTTACTAATTCGAACTTTGTCACCAATTATAAACTTTGAACGACATTTTTGGGCTACCTTTATCATGGAATTCGTAATATTATTTTTAATGTCCGTTTCATTAAACTTATTGACATTAACAGGTGCAAATTTAATAGTACGATGTTTTGAGTTGTTATATGTCTTCACAATACCGTTCAAGCCACCATCTATCCACTTATAGTGTCCGTTCAAGCTAAAGTATTTGTACAATTTATTTTTAATAGTTTTAATAACTCGTTCTACAATTGAAGCCTTTTTGGTTGAAAATGTAGAGTAGTGATTAATATTATAGTTCTGTAAAAGCTTTTGAAATGTAGAATTATAGAACTCGGTACCCATATCAGTTTGCAGATGAGTTGGTATCCTGTGATTAGTAGAAAGTAATTTTTCAAATGCAAGAGAGACCTCATGTTTGGATTTAGTTTTTAATGGTTCCACCCAAACGTACTTTGAGAAGCAGTCAATAACTATTAAAATATAGTTATATCCTTTATTAAAGGTTTTTAGGTTTTGCATATCAGCTAAATCTGCTTGCCACAAATCATCAATACCTTTTAAAATTACAGATCGTCGAGGAAAATTTTTTCGTGCTGCTTTATGTATTTCATTGACGACTTGTTGTTTTGTCATTTTAACAAACTTTGAGGTCTATGTTTTTCGATCTTTTAATATAGATTGAATTGCGTCTTGAACTAGTTTATCAACTGCTTTTCTTGTGTAAAATTTGCTTTCCAAATGAGTGTCTATCTCAGACATTATTGTTTTTAAAGCTTTCTCTATGTGGTTTTGAACACTATTTGGAATAGAACTTTGCAATTTTCGTAAGTCATTGATTAGTACACCTTTCAATTCATCTACATATGCTTTATTTACTGCATCATCTGCGTATTGAGGAGGTTTGACACCTTTTAGCCTCGATGTCTTCAAGTCATAATCTCCATAATCAGATTTTATTAATGCGTTATCATTAAAATCAAGTATTTCCGATATACGCATTCGCTTATGAATATAATGTCCAAATTTGTCTACATTCATATTAAAGGTGTATTATGTTGAACGGTATATAGTAAAATGACACACATACAATATTAGTAGATTTATTTATTTAATAATTTTGCTTTCACGTAGTTCTTCAATAATAGATATTATTTCATTGTCTAGTCCTGTGTTACCAGCATCTCGAGAAGCAATTAATAACTTTAATCTATCAACCAATTCATTGGGATCATCCCAATATACAAAATCTGTGTTTTTTTTCCACATTTTTGTTAAAGGTAATCCTTTTCCTACTTTTTGTCTACAACTTGGACTTCTACTTTCTTGATCGAAAAGTGGTTTAATAACTTGCAAATATTTTTGTCCTTTATTACTTTTAATTGGTTTTTTTGAATCGAAATCACGACGATGTGCATTCGTTACAAGTAACATTGCCTTATAATTTTGCTTGTCATAGTCATTAACCAAGCTCAGATCAATGTCCTTTTTTAACAGTAACTCTCGCAACCCAGGGGTACTTTCATACTTGTGTCCGGCTACAGTAATAACTTTATCCCCCATAGTTATGTTAGAGGAACCCATCATTAACTTTCCACGTTCATTTCTTATACCAAACGGTACATCTGATAGTACTTGTGAAGATAACGACCAAGATGATGCATCTGGATTAGTACCGACTAATGACTGAAATGAAGAGTCTGATGAGGGTTCCGATTCGTTACTAGCAATACTGATATCATCTGTTTCTTTCATATCTTGGTCTTGTGGTTCTTGGGGTTCTACTTTTTCCTCCTTTTTTGTTGGAGCTAAGTGGTTATTAGTGTTGGTTATTAAATTGAGTGATTCTGTAACAGGCTTAAAAACTGCATTAAGAGCATACCTATTACTATCTTCAAAATCCTTCATTTTACGTATTTTTTTCTTGACAGCTTGTGTCGCATCAACAATTTGTTTTTTCAATGATTTATCCATTATGTAAAATATGTGGTAATCGAATAAGAACCAATTAAAGAATAACAATAAAGTGACTGCAGTCTACTTAAATATTCAAATTTCATCTAATAATACAAAAGTATCAAACGTTTTTCTATAGCAACCATTGTTTTTTGAACAATCTTTATTAATTACCACATAATCAAAAGGCTCTTTCCATATTAGGGAACACATTTCTCGAAATTTCATCCATGTCATATCGGTGTTAACATGTTCTTCGTAAATATGTTTCAAATTAACTTCATCCTGCTTAAAAAGCACAATTAAGTTAGCATTATCTCTAACAAGTTGTTTAGGTATTTTGGTATAAGTTTGATTTAAATAAAAACAGTCAATCAATTTATGTCTTCCCATGGCAAAATAATCACGCATATTACTTTGATTTTCACATGCTACATCGTCAAAAATAATCACAGAATTAGGTTTTGCATCTGAAATCTTCAAAACGTCATCATTTGCTTGGTATTTCTGGAGAGTGATACCAGGTACCCTTCGTAAAACCTTTTCTAAAAAGATGTACTTCGGTTGATGTAGAGTTTTAGAATACACATAAACATTCTGAAATGTCAATCCATTTTCGTGCAATAGAAGACCAATCAATAAGTTAGTTTTTCCACAATTTGATGGTCCGCAAATGATGCAACGTACAGTGTTCGGTAATAATTCTCCATGACGTAACTTGTTTTTTGTTAAATCGTCGCTGATTGGATTGACTTGCAACGATTGTGCTTGTTTAACGAATTTCATGTTTGCTATGCAATACTGATGGATTCGTAGTGAAAAGATGAATTTATAACATAAATATTTATAACTACAAGTAGTCGAGCCAAACTGGCTACAGAAAACGTCGTAGGTTATAAATGGTAAATTCTGTCTCATCTGGAGCGAGGCGTGTCGCAGAGCGACAGGAGGGATGGAATGCCTAAGTCTATATCTGACGACTGTGCTATTAGTGTGGAAGCGCAAATGCACACTGCTGATTTGGATGGCAAAAATATTATTGGGTATTCTACTCCACTGAGAGTGACAGAAGCGAACGAAGAGAGCTGATGGAACTTAAGGTGGAGTAGAATGCCCAATAATATACTACTCGTGCTCGCTCGGATTATGAACGCACTTGAAAAATCAAGCCTTCGTTATATACATACGGTTTTTTGTAAGCTATTTTTAGTTTGTTTACTTATCCGGTACTGTCTGGACTATTATTTTCCCACAGTACCTCCTTTCGTTGCAGTGTAAGGTCCATTAGGGTCTTTGACTGCGGAAATCCTGATATCTCCCCCAGGGCATAGACAAGGGGCGACACGAGTAATTAAAATAAAATTAAAAACCTTGTACTGATATCTCCCCCAGCTAGGGGAGACAACAAGACTAGGAAATTCCTGATGTCTCCCCTAGGGGATCGCCAGGGGAGCCACGAGATAGCACCCTTTCTTTCAAATCGAGGCGGGGAGTTCATTGCGGTTTGCAAGTCCCCTGCCACCGTTTTAGAGTGTTTTTTTCGTGTTAAAAATATTATCACGGATGCTATGTCGGACTTCTACCGACTAAAACCACCAACGTGGCCTTCCATCTGCCCGGGAGTCAGGAGGGCCGAAGGTGTGCCCGGGTGCATCCTCGGTAGGATAACCCCTACTACACACTAGTACACACCCTACCCTACACCACAGTATAACCAGTAGTTTGACTCAGCCGTATTTTGGAATTAAATGCCTACAGCCGCGCGGTACGTAATCATGCGATAGGACTGCCCACCTACAGAATTTTGCCTACTTTGCCTTTCTTTTCAGTTTTGTGATTGTATACATGTACATTTAAATAGTCACGCCTGTATCGCCGAAGGGGTGGGCAGAGGCATATACGCCCACATTTTACCTTATAGTTTTAGGTCCCAAGTAATAGATAATGAGTGTGAGCCTAATGTAGTGTTGAAATGACGACCCCCAGTTGAAAATTTTCAAGCCGCCGTATGGGGTCCTGCAAAAGGGGTCTTATTATGAGTGCCCAACAACGACTTTCTATCTTAAAATGATTAGAGTCAGGAGAACGGGCGTATAGGATCGTTTATTTCCGCGTACTCTACGTAAAGGGATTTACTAAAAGGGCCTTACTAGATTTTACTGGGTCAACACCTAGATTACTAGCTGACCTGCGCAACTTGTGTCATTTTTAGGGTTCCGTACCCAAAGGGTAAAAAAGAAAACCCTAACATGAAACTCCGCCGTCCGTCTGTTTGTCTGTCTGTCTGTCCGTCTCTGTCTGTCTGTCTGTCCGTCACGAGGCTGTATCTCATGAACGGTGACAGCTAGAGAGCTGAAATTTTCACAGATGCCGGACTCTTACCGACTAAAAATCCTCACGTAACGCCCAACAGCCTATGGTCAGGAGCCCCGGGTAAGTCCTCGGAAGGATGTCCCAGGACTACTAACAGTAACTAGTCCCAACAGACCTACGGCCACCACTGCGGCCTCGCCCAGGGGCGGTTCGGGTGCTATCCCGCGTCTTTGGGGGGTATAGGGTGTGATCCCGCTTCTTAGAGGGGGCGTGCGTGAATCTCTCACGTCACGCTGCCGTCATGGGCCTGCTTCTGTAAGGACGGTGAGCAGTCCTCTCACCGTCCTCAGGAGGTCATGGAGGCCGATAGTCTTCGCCGAAGACACGTCGGCGGCGCCCAAGCCGCCGACTTCAGAACTCGGGTGGGAGAGTTCTCTCCCGTTCCCGACTCGCTGCCTTTTTTACGAGCATTACCTGCTGCAGAAAGAGGTGACCCAGTCTCACTTACTCCCGCTGGAGATCATGGCTCGGACCATGGTCTAGAGCGAGAGACTCACAGAATATTGAGCTGTGTATTTTCATTATATATAAAAGTTAAAGTTAGAGTCTGGGTGTTTCTATGTATAATATGTATGTATTTAAAAGTATATACATTTATTGTTAAAAATTACAGAGAAACATAATTATTACATATCTATATTTACATTATTACTATCTAAACTAAACCTAAATAAGGCCCCCGTGGCATTGTGCCCAAAAGACTAGCAGCATTCCCCCTTTGAATAGCAATGCCTATTCGTTGAGCGAGAAAACTGCCAGCCCTTGGGTCACCAGTTGACTCCACAAGGCGCTTTTTCCAATTCTTGAAAAATTTTTGCGCATTGGGACCCCATGGACCTAGGGTCTCGACACCGACTGGACAAAAACGATACGATGAGTCGAGACCCTTATATTTATTAATTTTAATATTTTCAGCCGCTTCCGCTGCTGCACTGGCTTTTAATTTTGTTTTAGGAAGATGGGACGGGGCTAGAGTGTCAACACAAGTTGCATCCCACACCAGGACCCGACCCATCTCCCACGGTATCAAAGTTATACCATCCGGTCTCTTGCCATCGTCCCTAAAAACGCCGTTTGGCTCTAAGAGCGCAGGCACATTGGCGGTGGCAAGAGCACGGCGGATGATGTCATTCAGCGCAGCGTGGCGTGAGAAGCGGCCTGCGCTCTTTAAACAAGAAAGACCATGATGCCCCAAAGTGTCAACGTTAAAACCGCAGGGGCATCGATGTTGGAGCGCAAAGCGTGACGCCAAGTCTCAAACCAACTGAAATTCTTAGGATGTCCGGTTCCAAAAAAGTTCCGGTGTTGGCTGTAGGGAAAGCTTTCAACCAATCACCGGATTCCTTTCTACTGAGCGCTAATAATCTGGCCCGATCTGGGCTTAAGCTAGCATTTAGCAAGGAGTCAAAGGTTAATTTAGATTTAGCGTCGTCCCAGCTTGTAAATTTGGATGGGTGGGTAAATTTTGTCCCGGACAAGCCATTAGCCAAGCGTTCTTGACATCTGTAAGGCCAGTCGTCTCATAGTCGGTAAGACAATTCGTCAGAATTTTACCTACGAGACTCGACGTGGCATGTACAGGTGACAAAAAGGCTGGCAAAGCCACACTAGAAATTTTGCGGATCCCTAGCCCACTATATTTAATGGGAAGAGATGCAAAGTATATAAGTAGATTTAAAGTATATAAGTATTAATATCCGTGGTCTGATACCCATAACACAAGTAGTTTATTCCTAGCTTACTTTGGGATCAGATAGCGTTGTGTGACATGCCCGTGAATATTTATTTAAAAAAAATCATTAAATTAAAACAAAATAGACATGAGGAGGGCTCCCATACAACAAACGTGACTTTTGGTACGAAACCCTGTGTGCGCGGGTTCGACTCGCACTTGGCAGGTATTTTCTTAAAAAATGGAGTTAAATGTATCCTATTCAGTAGGCACCTCTGTCCGAAGTCGTAATATCTAGCAAAATGAAAAAGAATTATTATTAATTAAAATTTTGTTTCAGACAGGATATTTTTATTATATCTAATACGAATAGAAAATATGAAGGTTTCCAGTCGACGGCATTAAACCATAATTTTACTATGATAGAACAGTGCCCTTCAATGGAGATGTTAACGACTGTATAACTAGAGCGCCCTCTACATTAGGTACTACCTACCGGATTACATTTAATTAAGCAAATCCGGTATAGTAAGTACCTACCCAGGCAGTTCAACTGGATTAACCAAAACCGGCCAAGTGTGAGTCAGATTAAACGATCAAAGCTTTAAATCCACATATAAATTTAAACCACGAAATGAGGATCATCGCCGCTTTTCTTCGTATTGCTGCCAAAATTCCGCTTTATATTTATTTTATACGGCAATAAAATTAATCCTTAAAAAAAATGTCATTTGCCTGACAAACAAAGTGTCAAGTCAATTCGTTCTGTCAGTTGAAAAAATATGTCAAAAGTGTAAACAAGTTATTTTGTCAATGATTGTTTTGTAACGGAATCGTATGTGAAATAATTGATAATAACACACAGACTGAGTAAGAAGTTTAGTAATTTGCTTAGATGACTCTGGGACGTAAATACCAGCAATCTTCCGGGTAAATGGTTTCCCCTGCCCTTGTTCCAATGTCCCCGTTAGCGATGCATGAAGGGTCTTCTAAATACAGTAAAATTGATTTTTCCCTATTTATAGGAATGCTGGGGACGCTCGTAAGGTGTATTCTAACCAGTCAAAGGTCGGGTCTCTCTCTGGGTGCTCGTCCTCTGTAAGTTTCCTACTAATTTGGTATTCATTACTTAGATTTATAATGATTCATACATAAAAATGTCTGTTGTCCTTATTAGTGGTGTGTGCCTCGTATTGTTTACTAAATTGACTGCTGGTTTATAGTTATCGCTTTATAATAATGTAATAAATTACTCAACCATACATGCTACTAAAACCATCCTTTCATGAGACAGGCTGTGGGTTCAAATAACATTATTCTATTTTTACTAATCATTACTAAGTATATATATGACGATTTTACTTTTTCCTAGTTTTAGTATTTTTTTATTACACTAGAATTCACACCAGAAATTTCAATAATTATCTCAATTTTAAGTTGCAGTCCACGGGCTACTGCCTCTTCTAGGAACCTAATGAACAATATGTGTATGTTGCATTGACTATGTTTCTTTCTAGAAAAGAGGTGTTGAAGTGTATTTCATATTTGGCTCAAACTTGGTGTGTGATATTTATAGGAGAAACTAGTGTAAAATTTTAGCTCTCTAAACAAAGGTTCAAAGTATTTCACGGGCAAGACTGTTGGATTTTAAATAAATTAAATGTTATGCCATTGACATTCTGGCATTTCTTTTTTCTAAGGCCTCAAACTGGATGTCAGTAGCGAGTGAGGCGACGGTGAGAGTGGTGCACCAGAATACAAGAGACTATGCAACTACAATAAAAGTATAACAAAAGCACCAAGGGAAGATTGCTTGTGTGCAAGCACAGTTCTGCCTTACTCTCTTGTACTCTAGTGCCGCAATCTCTCCCGCAATCGCCATCGACAACAAACGCACCAAGCGAAGATTGCTTGTGTGCAAGCACAGTTCTGCCTTACTCTCTTGTACTCTAGTGCCGCACTCTCTCCCGCAATCGCCATCGACAACAAACGCACCAAGCGAAGATTGCTTGTGTGCAAGCACAGTTCTGCCTTACTCTCTTGTACTCTAGTGCCGCACTCTCTCCCGCAATCGCCATCGACGACAAACGCACCAAGCGAAGATTGCTTGTGTGCAAGCACAGTTCTGCCTTACTCTCTTGTACTCTAGTGCCGCACTCTCTCCCGCAATCGCCATCGACAACAAACGCACCAAGCGAAGATTGCTTGTGTGCGAGCACAGTTCTGCCTTACTCTCTTGTACTCTAGTGCCGCACTCTCTCCCGCAATCGCCATCGACAACAAACGCACCAAGCGAAGATTGCTTGTGTGCGAGCACAGTTCTGCCTTACTCTCTTGTACTCTAGTGCCGCACTCTCTCCCACAATCACCATCGACCTGCTTGCTGCTGACATTCAGTTTATGTCCTTACGTCACATCTATTTTGGGAAATCACCTCCTGTGTGTTTATAGGGCAAAACACGCAGGAGGTGGACCCTACTCACACCACAAACCATCAATGATGTTATTGATTATATTTTGATCAACTTGTGAGCGTATTATTTCAATTTATAAAGAAGGTTGTGATTACTATCTTGGTAAGCTGGTACCATTAAATTACTATGTGCTGGTTGCTTTTATTCCAAAATATGTAGGTCCAAAAAAACATGGGATGTAATATTAAACTGGTATGTTATCCATACCTACTCATATTTTAAAGCTGAAGAGTTTGTTTGTTTGTTTGAACGGATCTCAGGAACTACTGGTTGGATTTCAAAAATTCTTTTACAGTTTGATAGTCCATTTATTGAGGATGGCTATAGGCTATATAACATCATGCTAAGACCAATAGGAGCGGACCAGCAATCAAGAATGTTTCGAAAACGGGGAATATTTTTCCAAAAGTCCACAATAGCATATTATGTCTAACTTTTAAGGTTTGCTCACAATAACCTAATTTATCTATCTTTTAAGGTTCGCTCACAATATTATAAGAAGAAAGCCGTGGGATCGTTCTCACCGGACTGCCCCTCTCTAACACGTTTATTGTGAAAGTGAAAGTCCAATCCGACTGACGTTATTACATATTTGTTTTATTTCATACTTTGAACAGATGATCCACGTGACCTAGTGACGTAGTTTAATGCGACAGAGTCACAGCTACAGACAAAGCCTCGCTATAAGCCCCTCTGCACTCTATTTTATAGAGAGGGGCTAAAACTGAAGAGTTTGTTTGTGCTAGGATCTCAGAAACTACTGGTTGCATTTCAAAAATATTTTTTCTGTTTAATAGTCCAGTTATTGAGGATGTCTAATGGCGATATAACATCACGCTACGACGAATAGGAGCGGAGCAGCCATAAATAATGTTTCGAGAATGGGCAAATTTCTTTCTTTTGTGAGCTTCCATTTACACATGAAATGGAAGATGATATACATTGTTGTGGTTATTGTTTGAGTAAGTTCGATACAGTATCTTGTCATCTAAGAATGTAATTATTTGAGTGATTTCGATACAATGTATATCATCTAAACCTTTGAGAATGCCATAAGACGAAACCGGTCAGGTGTAATGAATAAATATTGTGGAACAGTACAAGTGTCGTTTTTTTTCAATAATATGTTTGTCTGTTTGCTTTGCTTAGTCCGGAAGGTTCTCAAAAAGTACTTAATAGATTTGATTCAAAATTTGCACAAATATTAACTAGGGGTAGGGTCTTCAAATAGGCTATAAATTATCACGCTACATATCCTAGGGGCTAAGCAGAAAGCAATCAAATTGGCATTATAACACAAATCTCAGGCGTACGAAGTCGCGGGCGACAGCTAGTGATTCAATAAAATTAAAATCCAACCCAGTTCAAAATTGCTTATTTAAAAAGGCTAGCTTTTAGGGTATTAGTGCTAAGCACATACAAAAAAATGTTGAATGCAGCAGTAAGCAAACCTATGACTGAGCCAGTGTTTGAATCTATAATTCTATATGAACATTAGAATGACTCACCCCTGAATACTTTGAAAGAAAAATACTCTGAATTGTACTATTATAAAGAGCACAATAATAATATGTGGTGGTCATATCTAAAGAATGTCATTTATAATGTTTGTATTTTTATTAAAACAACTAGGCAGCGAAATACTCGATTTCATCAGTATTTTAGTAGATTTAGTTCTGTTTGCTCCATTGACCAGTACAAAAAATCTTCTATTTTTCATCAAATTTTTTATTCATGCTTTTCACGTGTTTTTATAGTTTTGGAACTGTATAGAATTACATTTTAGTGGTTTCTATTGTCACTGTAGTACCTATTATTTCTTTAAAAAGCTTGAAAAGATTTAAAAAGCTCAAAAGCTTATGTATCAAAACTTTACTGCAAAAATGTATAACATATATTAATCAACATGTTTCCCAATACCAGATATCATTGTGCGACATGATTGAACCACCGGACTACGAAGAAGTATGCGAGCGGCTGATGGGTGAGCGGGACCCGCTCGCTTACCCTTCAGCCGATATGGAGCTGTGCAACGTGCCTCGGCGCATCAGGACGATAACACACGTGTTACCTGATGAGGACCTGTGAGTATAGCCGATTGTTTTTCCTCAGAGACAACAATATGTACCTACTTTAAATGCGAGTATTAGATACCTGCCATCTTTTTAACGTGAGAGAAAATCCTTCATGGATGCTATGGCATACGTGTTTACGTTGGGAGCCCCGGGTAAGCCCTCGGAAGGAAGCCCAACAGACCTACGGCTACCACTGCGGCCTCGCCTAGGGGGGTGGTTCGGGAATGATCCCGCTTCTAAGGGGGGGCGTGCGTGAATCCCTCACGTCACGCTGCCGTCATGGGCCTGCTTCTGTAAGGATGGTGAGCAGCCCTCTCACCGTCCTCAGGCCCCCGGTCATAGATACCTGCCTATAGTGCTGTACAGAATCATTCTTTCAAAATGTTAATAAGAAATATTATTGATACTGTTGATTGATGGAACTTGCTACACATATTGAAAAACTTCACTTGTACTGTTCCACAACATTTATTATTGTAATACCTAAACGGTTTCGCCTTTCGGCATTCTCAAAGGCTATTTCAACGATTATGTTGTGGAACAGTACAAGTGAAGTTTTTCAATATAATAAGTAGTGACCGACCGAAGTTTCGGTTTCGGTTTCGGTTTCGGCCAGTTTCGGCCAAAAAATCGAGTTTCGGCCGCAGTTTCGGTTTCGGCCAAAATCGGCCGAAACTTTCGGCCGGGCCGAAACTCACGTGTTCATGAATTTTGAGTGCCTGGCTTTGCTTGAGACGTGGTGAGGGTCAGCCCAACCAGTTAATATGTTACTAACCGAAGATTTACAAAGGACTTCCTATCAATAGTTATAATAATACAATTTTTACGGAATCCTAAAAAGGTGATCTAGGACATTACATAACCCTAACCCTTAGTTGTCGGTTCCGTTGACTTCGTTGGTCGTCTGTCTGTCTGTCAGCAGACTCATGCACCGTGATAGTTAGACAGTTAAATTTTTTACAGATGATGGATTTCTGTTGCCGCTATAGCTACAAATAATAAAAATAGACAAATTAATAATATTAAAGGGGGCCTCCCAAACAACATACGTGATTTTTGCTGCTTTTCTTGTACGGAACCCAACGCGCGCTAGTCCGTTTCACTGTTGTCCAGTTTTATTTATATACTTCTACTTCTAGAATGTAACCAAAACCAGCCAAGAGCTAGTAGCAGGGCACCGTGTGATTTTAGTCGGTAGGAGTTCGCAATAGCATCTATGAGTAATTCCACACGTAAAAGAAAGAAACTCATCTTTAGGTGGAGATATTTCTAAAATGAACACTTGAGAAGATTTATACCGTTGATTGATGGAACTTGGTGGCACTTGGTGGAACTTGCTGCACCTCTTGAAAAAATAACCAGCCAAGTGCGAATCTAACTCACACACGGAGGGGGTAAAGTCTATTAACGAGACATGAGGCCTAGCCGTCCGTCTGTCTATTAGTCACGAGTTTGTATCGCTGAAACCGAGCCAGATATAGGCCTAACATTTTCATTTTACAGTAGTCCTACCGAATAAAAACCACGCGTATCCTACTTAACAGCCTACGGTTGGGAGCCCCAAGTATGCCCTCGGAATGATGCATACTGCGGCCGCGTCTTTAGGGGGTTGTTCAGTTGTTATCCCGCTTCTTGAGCTGGGCGTGGACGAATCTCTCACGTCATGCTATCGTCTAAGGCCTGCTTCTGTAAAGACGGTAAGCAGCCCCGTCACCGTCCTCAGGCCGCCGGTCACGGAGGCTGATAGTATGGGGCGCCGCCGCAGACTGTGGAACTCGGGTGGCAGAGTTCTCTCCCGCTTCCTTCCCGCCGTCTCTTTTACGAGCATGACCTGCTTACCGGAAGAGGCCTATGACCCCGCTCCTCCTTGCGCCATTTTAAACAATGATGCAAGGGCCCTTGCTTCCAGGTCCCATAGAGGGGTCCCTGCTAGAAGACATGCCGCCTCAACTGAGATCGTGCGGTATCCCCTTATCACCCTGACAGCCGTCGCCTTCTGCGGGCTAAGCAATCTAGCCGCATTGCTGGCCATCAGGATCTCCGTCTATATGGGGGCCCCGTATAGGGCCATGCTCCGCACGATCCCAAGGTACAGTCTCCTGCAGGGAGCATTGGGTCTCCTGATATTGGGCAACAACCGCAAGAGTGCGGCTGATGCCCCCTCCCTCAGCTATGTTCCACCGGCTATCGAGTACGAGCCCCAGATACGTCATGGAGAGCTCGATGCCGATGCTGACGCCCCCTATATGTAAGCTGGATCCCGCAAATGGCCTCAGGGCTGCGTCTCGGTGCGTTGCTCCTCGCGCTGTAATGAGGGTGTTGTCGTAACACGTTACGCCGACACCTCTGAGCAACGGACTACGCAGCGCCCAGTCGTAACCGATGTTCCACAAGCAGTCCTACCTAAGACTGATCCCTATGGAACACCGAACGACACATCTCGCGAACCCAGCCCTAGCCAGCTCGGGTAAGTTATGGCCCTCTCGGAAAGATAGGCCCTGACAATTCGACGGAGGTATGGGCCAGTATGGGGGCATTCCATGGTAAATAAGCGCCTCTCAAACGCAGCTTCAGGGCAAGGTGCTGAAAGCGTTGGCGATGTCAAGGGACACTGCTACCGCCACTTCACCCTGTTCTGATGCCGGTAATAAAAAATCCTACTAATATTATAAATGCGAAAGTTTGTGAAGATGTTTGAATGTTTAGATGTTTGGATGTTTGTTAATCAATCACGCTCTAACGGCTGAATGGATCTGGCTGATATTCGGTACAGGGATAGAGTATACTCCGGAATAACACATAGGATACTTTTGATCCCGGGAAAATATTCCCACGGAAAGCGGGAACCAAATTACAAGCGGGCGAAGCCGCGTGCACCAGCTAGTACCTAATAAAATCAGAAAAAAGCATCCACAGAACCAACGTAATTTTTGTGCCCAATCTTTGTAACGGAACCCTCTGTGCCGAATCCGACTCGCACTTGGCTGGTTTTTTTTTTTATTATCAATGTGAACACGTGAGTTTCGGTTTCGGTTTCGGCCGAAACTGACCCTGGGGCTGAAAGTTCGGTTTCGGTTTCGGTTTCGGCCGGAAGACCAGTTTCGGTCGGACACTAATAATAAGTAGTGACCGACCGAAGTTTCGGTTTCGGCCAGTTTCGGCCAAAAAATCGAGTTTCGGCCGCAGTTTCGGTTTCGGCCAAAATGGGCCGAAACTTTCGGCCGGGCCGAAACTCACGTGTTCATGAATTGCGAGTGCCTGGCTCTACTTGTGACGTGGTTGGGGTCAGCCTAACCAGTAAATATGTTACTAACCAAAGATTTACAGATTTACAATGGACTTGCAATCAATAGTTTTAATAATACAATTTTTACGTAATCCTAAAAAGGTGATCCAGGACATTACATAACCCATTACCCCTTTGTTGTCGGTTTCATTGATTATTTGGTCGTCTGCATGTCTGTCAGCAGGCTGTAACTCATGCACCACGATAGTTAGACAGTTATTTTTTTACAGATGATGTATTTCTGTTGCCGCTATAGCAAAAAATAATAGAAATAGACAAATTAATAATATTAATGGGGGCAAGGGGGCCTCCCATATACGTGACTTTTTGTCGCTTTTCTTGTACTACTACTGTTTCGTGCGCTAGTCAGACTCACTTGTTGTCCAGTTTTAGAATGTAAGAAATACTTCTAGAATGTAACCAAAACCAGCCAAGAGCTAGTAGTAGGGAACCGAGTGGTTTTAGTCGGTAGGAGTTCGCAATAGCATCTATGAGTAATTCCACTCATCTTTAGGTGGAGATATTTCTAAAATGAACACTTGAAAAGATTTATACCGTTGATTGATGGCACTTGAAGGAACTTGCTTTGTTGGTGGAACTTGGTTATTTTTCCAATAGGTTCACTATTGGAAAAATAACCGGCTAAGTGCGAGTCGAACTCTCGCACGGAGGGGTTAAAGCGGGACTCAAAAACGAGACATGAGGCGTAGCCGTCCGTCTGTCTGTTAGTCACGAGGTTGTATCGCTGGAACTGTGCCAGAAAGAGGCCTAAAATTTTCACTGTACAGTAGTCCTACCGACTAAAAAACCACGCGTATCCTACCTACCAGCCTAGGTCTAGGTTGGGAGCTGCGAGTATGCCCTTGAAATGATGCATACTGCTGCCGCATCTTTGGGGGGTTGTTTAGTTGTTATCCCGCTTCTCGAGGGGGACGTGCATGAATCTCTCACGTCACGCTATCGTCTAAGGCCTGCTTCTGTAAGGACTGTGAGCAGCCCCGTCACCGTCCTCAGGCCCCCGGTCATGGAGGCTGATAGTATGGGGCGCCACCGCAGACTGTGAAACTCGGGTGAGAGAGTTCTCTCTCGCTTCCTCCCCACCGCCTCTTTCACAAGCATGACCTGCTCACAGGAAGAGGCCTATGGCCGCGCTCCAGCGCCTCCTTGCGCCATTTAAACAATGACGCAAGGGCTCTCGCTTTCTCGGTTCCATAGAGGGATCCCGGCTAGAAGACATGCCGCCTCAACTGAGATCGTGCGGTATCCCCTTATCACCCTGACAGCCGTCGCCTTCTGCGGGCTAAGCAAGCTAGCCGCATTGCTGGCTATCAGGATCTCCGTCCATACGGGGGCCCCGTTTAGGGCCATGCTCCGCACAATCCCAAGGTACAGTCTCCTGCAGAGAGCGTTGGGGCTCCTGATATTGGGCAACAACCGCGAGAGTGCGGCTGATGCCCCCCTCCCTCAGCTATGGGACCAAACTTCGGAAGTGGTATCGGAAGTTCCACCAGCTATCGAGTACGAGCCCCAGATACGTCATCGAGAGCTTGATGCCGATGCTGACGCCCTCTATATGTAAGCTGGATCCCGCAGGTGGCCTTTAGGGCTGCGTCTCGGGTTGCTCCTGGCACTGTAAAGAGGATGTCGTCGTAACACGTTACGCTGACACCTCTGAGCAACGGATCACGCAGCACCCAATCGTAACCGATGTTCCACAGAAGCGGTCCTAAGACCAATCCCCATGGAACACCGAACGACACATCTCACCGTCCCTGCCCTAGCCAGCTCGGGTAAGTTATGGCCCTCTCGGAAAGATAGACCCCGACAATTCAACGGAGGTTTGGAGGCATTCCCTGGTAAATAAGCGCCTCCCAAGCGCAGCTCCAGGGCAAGGTGTTGAAAGCGTTGGCGATGTCAAGAGACACCGCCACCACCACCTCACCCTGTTCTGTTACGGCTATAACAAAAAATACCTACTAAAATCAGAAAGAAACATCCACACAACAAACGTAATTTTTGTAACAGCACCCTCTGTGCGGGAATCCGACTCGCACTTGACTGTTTTTTTTTTTTTTTTTTTTTTAATATGAACACGTGAGTTTCGGTTTCGGTTTTGGCCGAAACTGACCCTGGGGCCGAAAGTTCGGTTTCGGCTGGAAAACCAGTTTCGGTCGGACACTAATAATAAGATATACGAAATTTTGGATATTTTTGTACAGCGCCATTTAGTCCAAATTAATCAAATAAGCTTGTGCTTTGGTGTCTAGATAACTGATGAACATACTCACATATTTGTAAATACATACATACAAAGCAAACGTCCAAAGTTTCGTACCATAATTTTGTAGATAACACAAACATTTCGTCTCGAAATTCGCACCCGAGACCTCAGCAACGGCAATCGCTTACACTACCACTAAGGCACCGAATCACGACTACGAGTATTACAAAACTTCTATAAGTAAAATGTAACAATATGTCTTTACCGACGCGACGCCAAAATTGATAGGTACTGATTTCTCTCCTCTTTTCCAGTGCCAAAGCACCAATGTTCGTCCGCGACTGCGTCCGGTGCTATACTACTGACTACACAGTTGTCGAGTATAAGTACAGAGCGTACTCAGGTTCGACTTGCGGCAGGGAACGGTTGGGAGAGAGGCTGGAGCGCCTGCAGGCTGGACCGAAGCATACGTACGAAGTGGATGAGTGTTATAACGAAGAAGTGACTTCTCAGCAGGTAGGATGGGACGTTTTAGGGTGAATTCTGTTAAATACAGAGAGAGATCATGACTTACTTGACATACATAATAGAATAACAGGCTTTCTCAAATTGGGTATAGGTCAATCTGACCTTGCTACCGAAATTTTTTAGTCGATTAAACATTTTCTTTGACAGCCTTCACCAAATTAGAACTGTTAAAGGTCAACAAATTTGCTCATCAGCTCGAAGCTGGCCTCCTCCAGTAATTTTCAAATGGCATTGGCTAAATGGGTTGGTACAAGCTTTTGATTTGAGTTATCATATCACTGTTTCACTGCACTGTGTGGCGAAGGGGTCCCGTGTTGCGACGGGAAAGAGTACAAAATGTCGCCACCTCAATACATCCCAAGAGTGTCGTAAGAAGCGACTAAGGGAACACTTTCGCAAAAAGATCCATTGCGTAGAGAAGGAAAACTCGTAATAAACCCTATATATATTTATTTTTATTTACTGACTAGCAGGAACTCTCTTCCAGTTCTCAGAATCTCAACCGTCAAGCGGGCGTCAGTCCGTGGCCTCAATATCCTCATCATCATCATGCAATGAGACACTCACTCCTCGCGGGTCCTGGGCCAGTTTGGACCTAAGGAGCTCGTCATCGGACCCTCTGTTACCGGACCTGTTCGAGAGGAAACCGCCGGAGCAAATCGACGCGCTTAATGAAGCTAGGAGGTAAATATTAATTCATTACGCATGCCAATTTGTGTCGAGCATCTAGTGTTCTGTATACATGTATGTAAATCTTAAAAATATTTTTTTAGGTTCCAAATACAATTGTCCACAAAGATGGACGTGTGCAACATCAGGAACAGGAGTAGGCTGTAGCTACGATCTGATGCTTTTTTTTCTTGCCACCGATTATTAGGCTTACATGCTCAACCAAGCATGAAAATGATTAAATAAATAATAATAAATAAATAAATATTCAAGGACATTTCACACAACGCTATCTGATCCCAAAGTAAGCTAAGAATAACCTGCTTGTGTTATGGGTATCAGACCACGGATATTAATACTTATATACTTTTAAATACATACATATTATACATAGAAACACCCAGACACTTGAAACAAACATTTATGGGTCACACAAAGATTTGTCTCCGGTGGGAATCGAACCCACGACCTCCAGCGCCGCAAGCGGTATCACTACCGACCGCGCCACAGAGGCAGTCATTTGTAAGTATCACCTATCAGATGGCCTAAAAAGTACTTAACGCTGTGATCGTTTACAGAGGACCAAGCTACTTTTTGCCGAAGATCTTTATTTCACACTGTTTCATTCGAATCTTGCTCTATAGAATCTGTCGCAGTACTATTGTCATTGTTTATTTTTGTACTAAATTCTCTATTCAATAAGTAACTTTCTGCGAATGATCCTCCAATGTAGCCTCAAATATTCTGTATCAAAACATGGTATGTACCATTTCCAGGTTAGACAACCGCGAATCTGACCTGCTGGGCCTGTATACTCCATACCTGGACGAGGAAGAGGCGGTGGAACGGCGGCTGGCAGCGGAGATGCCTGGAGAGATCATGGGACACAGGATACTGGTCGTGTGTCATCAACTCAAGTGAGTCACTTCATTGACTGTTTCTTCAGCTTAAAGTTTTCTTAGTAACTTTCAATTCCAACTGGAAATGAAGCCAGGAGTATGCTGTTATAGGAGCAGCTTTAACTATCAAAATAAAAATAAAATATAATTTATACCCTTTGAAATTTAAAAAAAAAAAGCAGGTTTGTTTAACACCACTTGCACTGTTCCACAACATTTATTTACTTTGCACCTGACCGGTTTTGCCACTCGGCTTTCTCAAAGGTAAAAAAAACTATTTGATGACCACTACATCATGCAACAAATTATGGTATTTGCGTGATGTAATGGTCAGCCTTGTCCTCTAGAAACTCTTTAATGCTACTTTCGGGCACAATTTACATTTTATAAACTTTTTAAATTTATTCACTGATAATCCTGTTATGGCTGTACCATAATAACTTTCAACCGCGTAAGAACATCTGCGTTAGAGATTTATCCATGGTCGTCCACACACTTGCAAGTAAGATTTGTTTGGACCTAATCTTGTTGGGGCCGATTACTAAAGTCCCCGAGAGTTGGACCTGCTGGGCTAGTATTACCCATACCTGTACAGCATACTTGAGTATCTTTGTCAAAAGTCTTGTGGGTTGTACGAATAGCTCCCAATTCGCTGTATTTCGCCATGACTTTCCTATCACGCGGGCTACCGCATATGGGTTCGCCATATGCGGTAGCCCGCGTGATAGGAAATATTAAAAAAATATATAAATATAAAAAAAATTCACACAGATCCAATTTTAATTTAGTAAATTCACGCCCTACCTACACATACGTTATCTTATCATGCCATCCAAGTCATTCAACCACAACTAACATCTACATTTCCCCTTTTCCAGACTAGAACTGGACGTGGAACCGCTATTCGCTTCAATGGCTATCTACGACGCCAAAGAAAAGAAAAAAGTATCGGAAAATTTCTACTTCAACTTGAACTCTGAATGTACGAGACAAATGCTTTCTGCTCACATTCCTCATGCGGACCTTTCGACCCTCAGCCGAAGTGCTGTATTTGATATACTGAACCCTTCACCAGATATGTTCATTGTGGTCAGAGTGGAAAAAGTTCTGCAAGGAGACGTCAATGAATGTGTTGAACCTTATATCAAGGATGATAAGGTGGGTTTTTGAATAATGTTTAGTACTTATTTACACTAAAACTTATTAGAATTCAGAGTGTTCAAGACATACGTCAACATGTTTGTTGAACTTTATTGCATATAAGATAAGGTAGGTTTTTGAATATTGTTACATTATTGACATTAGAGAAGATACGTCAACGAGTGTGTTGAACTTTACATGTAAGGCTAAAAGGTAGGTTTTTGAATTTTGTGCAGTACTTGGTTAATACAAAGACTGTTGGTATTTGTACTGATTTGGTGATGAGAGTAACCATGAAACCAGTGTAGACTTAAGACCTATGAACAAAATTACATAAATATAGGCACACATTTTTCCCTGAAAGAGTAGAGGCATAAATGTGACTCACCACCTTACATTGAACAAAATATACCTGATGAAATGTGGACGTGTCCCATCTACACGCATCTTAGTAAACAACATGTATTGTCTGCGTGCCTGGATCGTTTTTTAAGCACAATATGATCGATTCGATAACAAAACTTCGTAGCTTGTTACTGCAATTGGACAAAAATATGTGTTTGCATTTTGCATGTTTATAACTACGCATAGATTAACCACATAAAAATCCCTCCCCCAGAATCGTGAGAAAGTACGCGCGGGTGCCCAGGCGGCGTGCGGACGTCTCGGCAAGTACCGCATGCCGTTAGCCTGGAGTGCTGTGTCGCTGCTGAACATCCTCAACGGCTCCAACAGCCTGGAGCGGGACCAGGACAAGGACAGCCTTGGGGGACAACCTAACACTAATAGTTTGGGTGAGTGGAATACACCGAAGAAATCATAAGCAGGATCAATATCGTGTGTAAAATGAGCAATAATTCGAATGACGTATACAAAATAGACCTTATGTCAACGGCATAAAGCATTAAGAAGCGCTCGTGGCCCCGCGGACTCAGTGTTCTATAAACGATCACTGCAGTAAGCAACTTTCATTATGGCCGGTCCATTGACCATCCATATAATCACTTTGTGACATTTATTTGAGCGTTTCCGTGCTTCGGAAGGCACGTTAAGTCGTTGGTCCCGGTTGCCAGTAAAATGGCAGTCGTTAAGCTAAGTTGAAGGCTTTATTTCAACAGTAGGCAATCACAACCTGCGCCTGTCTATTTAAACACGGCAATATGGCTCACCACCTATTACGTGGGACAAATTATACAAAGGTGAAATGTGGGCATATAATATGCCTCTGCCTACCCTTTCGGGGATAAAGGCGTGACCATATGTATGTATAAAGCATTAATGGTTGAAATACAAAGAGTGAGTACACAGAGCTCGAAACTATACATGCCTGCGTTTTGCCTTTGAAACAAAAATTCATTTTGTTTACGTGAACACTACAGAGATCAAGCTATATTTTACAGGCTGTAAGTTCACTCCAGGGGTGACACGTTGGGAATACTCCAATTTGTGTTATATTTTTTATCATGTAACTGTCAATGATATGATGAATGTCATTATTGGGGCTAATAGTCGACAACTGATGGGTAATAGGCGTCCTCATCTATACATAATAAAATGATGGAAAAGTCAAAACTGTACATTGGAAATATTAAAAAAAAAACTCGCTGGTAGTTCAACATAAGATACCGAAGCCGAAAATATAGTTAGAAATTTTTTTATCTGTTTGCTTTGCTTTGTCCGGCAAGATCTCGAAAAGTAATGAATTGATTTGATTCAAATTTTGCACAAATATTAACTAGGGGTAGGTTTTTCAAATGCGCTATATATTATAACGCCAGATATCCTAGGGGCTAAGCAGGGTGCCAACAAATTGGCATTATAACACTATTTTCACGCGTATGAAGTCGCGGGTAACAGCTAGTAGACTATATCAGAGTTTGTTCTTGTGCCGTCCGTATCTAGGTGTTTCCACGAGTAGTCTTTTTAGTGGGGACGTCTACCCCATCTAGAATTTTCTTTCTTTTTCAAGAATTGGCTATCACTGATTTCAAAATTGTTTTTAATTTTCACGCTGACCTGGGAATGCCACAGAAACGGGTAATTAATTGATTTATTTCAATTCTCATTCAGTTCGTGACTTCATTAATCATTTTTCACAATCATTGCAGTAGTTTTATGTTCCCAGTTCAACGTGGGATCCTGTTTTAGATTCTATACAAATATTATGAATTGGATTTTGTTTTTTTCTCGCGTAAGGAATCAATGGATTGGAATAATCATAATAATAATCACATTTTTCAAAATAATAATAATAAATAATAAATATTCACGGACATTTCACACAACGCTATCTGATCCCAAAGAAAGCTAGGAATAACCTGCTTGTGTTATGGGTATCAGACCACGGATATTAACACTTATATACTTTTTAAATACATACTTATTATACATAGAAACACCCAGACTCTTGAGACAAACATTTATGGGTCACACAAATATTTGTCTCTGGTGGGAATCGAACCCACGACCTCTAGCGCCGCAGGCGGTATCACTACCGACCGCGCCACAGAGGCAGTCAAAATGGACTTATTGTAGTTGTAGACTTCTTATTTTTTTTATTCAGGACATCATCAGGGTGAAAATGTTTTCGAAAAGTAACCTTGTATTAGAAAACGCAGCGTGTGTCCTGCGACCTGCTCGAAGTATTCATTGAGGGAGGTCCATAGTTGGCATCAATCCGCTGAGATGGAGATGATTATATATTAAAAGAAGTTCGAAATACTTACATATTTCGCAGACGAAACCTCCTCTTAAACTTATCACAACTATCAACTCTGTATTAACCCCTACTAATATGAACTGGCTTCCAGACCGCAAAGCGTCCTCCAGCAGCCTAGAGCAGCTGCGTCGTCGCGCGGGCGAGGTCGGGGGTTCCCTGACGCGCAAGGGTTCTGTAGAGCGACGCGGGGGAGCCCCGGGACCGCAGGCGGCTGACCAGCTGGCGCACCAGCTGGATACCTTCAAACCTATTGTTATTACCGTCACTAGCTTCTTTAAACAGGTATGGAAACTATGATTTTTTTATAGCTGTTAATATACTTGGCGTATATACCGAGACGTATCACCCGAGTGCCAGTACTGCGGTAACTGCAGCGAGGATACGGCGCTGCTAACACTAGTGAAGTGACAACACCTCTTCACTGCCCTGGAGGAAGACACGCTCACGTTGGAGACAATGGCAAACGCCATGATTGAAAGCGGGAGAAAGTGTGATACCGTTGCGTCTTCTGCGAGCAAATTTTGTTCGCAAAATAGGCGAAAGGAGCGGAAGAAACATCTCCCTGCTGAGTTCCGCAGTCAGCAGCGGGGTCGTCGCAGACTGCTATACGCCCCGGACTACCGACCTCCAGGACCCCAAAGAAATCTGGAAACCTCATAGCGTATGTTAAGCCCGCACTTAATTCCACTGAGGCTTATAGACATGAGCATCATTCTGAGTGCATCTGAAGCGCTCATTATAGAATTTAAGATGCACTTATTCCTGCAAGATGTTATCATTATTATAGTTTAATTCCGGGTACCTCCAAATCCAAGACGAAATCTAGATACCTATCTAAAAATGTATTATTCAAAACAGGAGACAGACAAGCTCCGCGACGAAGATCTGTACAAATTCCTGGCGGAGATCAAGCGGCCCAGCTCTGCGCCCAAGAAGCTTAAGTGCATCCCTGGCACCTTGAAGATAGAAGTATCCCCTTGCCCGGATGAGCTCAAGAATGGATTGACTCCAGAACTGGCCAAACTGAACCCATATGGAGGTGAGATACGTTCCAATTTACAATGTTCTTTTGCAGATTCCTCGTTTCAAATATCACCTATCAATCCTATCACGGGGTGCTTAATAACATGGGCCCGTGTTGCGGATGACACATAGTCGTGGTCGTTTTTAAACGGGGTGTTATAAGATGTCTAAAGCATATTGACCAAAAGAATTCATTTTCTTATTTACGACTCTACGAATACTATTTGTTGCCAGTAAGTTTTGTCAACTCACTCATTCGATTGCCATTGTTTGGACTGTGACGGTGGCACCTTCTGCCTCATTTATACTAATATTATAAAGAGGAAAGTAAAACCTCAGAAGAAAACACAGATATCATCACACTTGTTCTTTATTTTCAATAATTATAAACGTGTCACAGCACGCTTAGCCATTTAACTAACTAAAAACTAGGAAACCTATTACCGCGTGGCACAAGGAAGAACATTGCAACAGTGTCTGGAACTTGCGACCCAATCTGCAGGTTTGAGGTGGCGCCACCTTACTATGCGCATAAACGCTCACCTTCCACCGCTAAAAATGTTCCTCATTGCCCATATGCTTTCACGTTTCTATCTACCGACGTCTAGTTTGAGACTGAGCTTCACAAAATGGCGTTGCCGCTTTTCTTAAACATTCCCCACCCGCTCATTATTCAATCTACCTTCATTTCATTCAATGTTGTCAGAAATCAGGCAAAAACAACGAAACCTTACAGATTAGATAGATATAATAAATGCTTTATTGTTCTAACTACATAGCTTTCAAAATTGTTTGTGTGTTTGTTTCGAATAGGCTCTGAAACTACTGAACCAATTTGAAAATTTCTTTCACTGTTGAAAACCTACACTATCCGCGTTTAACATAGGCTATACTTTATTCCCGTATTCCCAGGGAAACGGGAACTACGCGTGTAGGACCGCGTGACGTCCGCTAGTATAAGAGAAAGAGAACATTGGACTGTAAAGTTACTATCTCATTTCCAGACGAAAACGTCCGCCCCTGCAAAGAGATTCTACCATTCCCTCTCCAACCGCCGGCGGTGCCTCACTACCAGTACCGCAACCTGCTGTTCCTGGGCGTCAAGGAGATCAATCTGAACGCTTACACCTCACGCGCCGGCTCTGCTAGGAACATTGCCGTGAGTGTATTACTACCATCTCCGTTATATACGACTGACTTTCGGCACATGAATAAATAAACGGAACGGAGACTAAACTCTGAACAAACGCGCGAATCCGTTATACTTATACCACTACAAACAAGCTAGTCGTGTCAATCGGCCGCCTATTGTGCATGCGACGAGACACGCACTCAGACGCCCGTCGTGCTTGTAGAAGTACAACAAATTCGCGCTTTTTTAAGAGCTTAGTCACAAAATAATAAGTACAGAACATAAACTATATGCAAAATGCGCTCGAACTATGCACACATAGACACCGCTCACGGAGTTCACCGACACTAGGTCAAAGAATTTTCATAGTAATGTCGATACTAGTTTGTGCGCGAGTGTGCGTAGCCAAGGGTAGGTTTGATTAAAAAAAAACAAGTACATGAGATTGCGTTCTGTAAGTACCTTATTATTTTGTGGCTTATTCTTTGTTCTGTTTATCATGCGTTTCGAGCAGTGGCAAGTTCCTATGATTTCATGCGGGTATATTTTCAGGTGCGTATACAACTAATGTCGGGTGAAAGCGAGGAGTTGGCGTTACCAGCGATATTCGGACGGAGTTCTTGTCCCGAGTTCACCAACGAGGCGTACACCACCGTTTTGTATCATAACAAGTAAGTGATGCGTGTTTGTTTGCGATATTTTAATTTATATCATACAGTCACGCCTTTATCCTTGAAGGGGTAGGCAGAGGCATGCTATATTTTAAATTTTGTTCCCACGTAATAGATGGTGAACCGTATTTCCGTGTTATATGTGAAAGTTTGTGAAGATGGTTAGATGTTTGGTACACAATCACACTCTTCCTATGAAATGGATCAGGATATAGGGATATATTATCCTGGAATAACACATAGGCTACTTTTCATCCTGGGAATATGTTTCCACGGGAAACTGGAACAGGAAACGGATACTACGCTAGTATTCGTGTAGATTGCTATTTAAAAGCGTATGTAATCGCATTTGCTTAAGGTTAACCATTACTATGTTAAATCGTTACGATATTTCCATATGCTAGTATTCCTTACTTAGTCGTTGTCGTACATTATTCACCAGAAACCCATCGCTGTACGACGAGATAAAGTTCAAACTACCCGCGGACTTGGGCGACCAGCATCACTTGCTGTTCACGTTCCTGCACGTGTCGTGTCAGAGGAAACCTGTCGCGCCGGACCAGGAGAAAAACGTGGAGACGCCTGTCGGATACTCGGTGAGATATGGTTATTTTTTTCTTAACATAGTACTAGTGGACGTCACGCGGTTTCACCCGCGTAGGACCCGGTCCCGTGGGAATAAAATATAGCCTATGTTCACCGCAAAGAGTGTAGCTTCTCAACAGTGAAAGAATTTTTCAAATCGGTCCAGCAGTTTCGGAGCCTATTCGATGCAAACAAACTAACTATAAAATCTTTCCTCTTTATAACATTATATCTTTACATAGTATAAAATGAAGTCGCTTTCGCTGTCTGCTGGTTGTCCTAGGTGAGCGACATGTGGCGACGCGACATAATGTGCCCTATACTTATCGAGTGTTATTTAGTGTGACTACGTAAGCCACAATCACACTATATCTTAATACTAGCGGACGTCACGCGGTTTCACCCGCGTAGTTCCCGTTCCCGTGGGAATACGGGAACAAAATATAGCCTATGTTCACCGCAAAGAGTGTAGCTTTCCAACAGTGAAAGAATTTTTCAAATCGGTCTAGTAGTTTCGGAGCCTATTCGTTACAAACAAACAAACAAAAAAAAACAAATCTTTCCTCTTTATAATATTAGTATAGATTTAGGCATCACATTGCCGTTGTCTTCACCTAGAACAACGTACTACCACAAATTAGAGATAGTACAGAGGGAAATCCACATACTAAATTCGCTGAGGCTACGCACACATAGACAACTCATTCACAGACACTACGCACACATAGACAACTCATTCACAGACACGAGGTCAAGCGGTCCTCAACCGAATTTTCGATACTGATTTGTGCGTGAGTGTGTGTAGCAGAGGGTAGGTGTAAAAAAAAAGTACATACTACCCGTTCGCTCTAACTTTGCCGCTGGCGTAGAGGCGTATACCTGAATTGTTAACTAGACGAAGTAAATTGACAGTAGCTAATGTCACTTCGTCATAGAAAATACGCAACATTGTATGAAGAAGTGACATTAGTTGCTGTCAATTTACTTCGTCTAATTAAAAATTCGACTTTAGTATGGAGCCGAGCGGCAAAGTTAGAGCGAACGAGCAGTACATGAGTTTTCCATCGGTACTTTCTCTAATTTGTGGTACTACTGACAACTCGAAACCGTCTCCTTGAAATTGTAACCGACTCGAACTGTTAAAGGAAATAAAGGGTGTTTTTTTTAGAGGTATAGAACTTTGAAATGGAATAAAACAAAAGGGATTTTTTTTATTGATATGAAATTGACTTTATTCGAAAGACAATTTTCTGGCATTATAATTTAAATATGATTTCTGGCATATGACCGCCACGGCTGGCTCAGACGTAGTCTAATCCAGAGGTCCAATTTTCGATGACATTTTCCAACATTTGTGGCCGTACATCGGCAATAACGCGCCGAATGTTGTCCTGCAAGGGGTCAATCGTTTCGGGTTTATCGGCGTAGACTAGCGACTTCACATATCCCCACAGAAAATAGTCAAGTGGCGTTAAATTGCACGATCCTGTAGGCCAAACCACGGTACCAAAACGTGAAACTATGCGGTTACCAAACGTTTCCTTCAATAAATCAATTGTGACACGAGCTGTGTGCCATGTTGCACCGTCTTGTTAAAACCACAACTCCTGCACATCATGGTTGTTCAATTGATGAACGAAAAAGTCAGTAATCATCGCTCTATAGCGGTCACCATTAACTGTAACGTTCTGGTCAGCATCGTTTTTAAAGAAGTACGGACCAATTATTTCACCAGCCCATAAAGCACACCACACAGTCAGATTTTCTGGATGTAACGGTGTCTCAACATACGCTTGAGGATTATCATCACCCCAAATACGGCAATTTTGTTTTTTGACGTATCCATTCATCCAAAAGTAGGCTTCATCGCTCAACAAAATTTGCTTATGAAAATCGCAATACGTTTCTCGGACAGAACCATGCTTTTCAAAATAAATTTGCACAATTAGGAAGCGTTGTTCCGGCGTCAGTCTATTCATGTTGAAATGCCAAACCAAACTAAACATAAATCACTTGACAGTTGACAAAATTACCGCCAGTTAAAAAAGTGGTGGCAACTTAAAGTTCTATACCTCTAAAAAAAACACCCGTTAGTTTCGATTGCGATTAGGGATTAAACCCTGGACCTTGTTTTCGGAAAAAAAAATACTACTTATCCCAAAAATACACACGCAATTTTGTTCAAATTTTCATTCCCGGAGTGCATCTGGTAATAATTTTATTTCGCAGTGTGGCAGCCATCTCTATCTTAACCAAAGTGTAGAGAACTACCGTAGCTGAAGACATGTTTTCAACAAATCCTTAAAAACTGAACTTCTCTACACGTCTAAATTCTTTGTCTTTTACTTATGTCCAGTGGCTCCCCCTGTTACGCAACGGACAGCTAGTCCACGGCGACATCAACCTGCCGGTGATGCAGGAGGAGCCCCCCGCCAACTACTCGTACATCTCGCCTGAAGTTCTGCTGCCCGGGACGCGCTGGATTGACAACCACAAACCGATCTTCAGTATATGTATCGATACGCATACTACTGTGCATCCGCTGGTAAGTTTTAGAATGTAGAGAAGAGTGTACGGGTGTGAATTTAGTGCAATATGTCTCCAATAAAACCGCATTGGTGCGATCCACAACTATCGTCATTCTAAAAGACTTTGTCTCTCCAATATTTCTTGTGGCGTAAAAAAAGAATTGCAAAGAAAAATACTTTATTATTTTAATTTATTGATTGACTGTTGTTTAAGGACACACACACACACACACACACACACACACACACACACACACACACACCCACACACACACACACACACCCCACCCCCCACACACACCCACCCCACCCCCCCCCCACACACACACACACACACACCCACACACACACACACACACACACCCCACCCCCCCCCCCCCCACCCCCCCCCCCCACACACACACACACACACACCCACACTCACACACCGCGCGCGTACACACCCTAACACATGCACACCCACACAGACGCTATTACATGTCATATGGTATGCGTGTCATGTTTATTGCTAGTATATGTTGTTGCATGTTTAGTATTGGCTAATTAATGATTGTTTACTTTTCTCTTTTTATTTTTAAGTGTTTAGTAAAGATAACACGAACACTGTAGGTACTTAGTTATAAGAGGTCTGTAAGAGGAGCGGGATCTCCTGATACAAGCATAAATTTGCTTAAAAGGAGATCTCCAAAATCTTTGTATTATGTACTTATAAGAAACTGGAAATAAACATTTTTTTTACTGTTGACCTTACCGAAGTTCAAATGACGCGCCCTTGGACGCGCTTCACTATTCTATTTACACTTACAAAATTTACATAAAAGTGGTCCTTATGTTACCGTTTTAACCATTATTGCTACGATATTTATTCATCCACAATTTCAATAATTACTCAAATAATGTAGTAATTCAGCATCGTTTAGCTTGAACGAGCTAGCTCTATAATACTTTTTGCTCATTGTAATAATAAAGTCCAATCGTTAAAATTTCGCACAACAATCCTTAGCTCATCTTTGTCGCTCCCATGCAATTAATCTATCACACTGTGGAAGTGACATTGTCTGTGTTCCGCAAATGAAGTATACTTAATTATATTTATCATAAATAATTATAGCATTAAACATACTATATTCCAGGACGATTACATAGAACGATTCGCGAAGGCGTGCGAAGCTGTACAAGAAGGGAACATTCCGCCGCGCATTGGTCTAGCCAACATGGAATCTGAACTACGTATAAGGTTAGTTGTTATCTAGTCTAGTCTATTCTAAAACCATTATGAATTTAGTGAACTTAATTAAATTATTTTACAATACTTTCAATCTTTAAGCTTTTTTTATGATTAAACAAACACGCCAGTTTAGAATAACCTTACATTCTAAGGAACCATTTAATTCTAGATTTAGTGAAAGTTGAGATGTCCCCATGTTCTGAACTACAGAACCCTCAATATGGTTACTTGTGTGAAACAATTCTTAAAGTACTCCCTTTCTGACACTAAAAAATATTAGAAATCGGACCACTCGTTGAAAAATTACACACACAAAACCATTTTGTCTTTCATAGTCTCTCCCAAAGGAACCGCTCAAAATATCGGGATCAAAAGTATCCTAGATCCTTCCTTGGATCTTGGACGAAGACACGGGTAGAACTGCGGAACTCGTGTGGGAGAGTCAACTCCCGCTCCCGCCCCGCCGCCTCCTTCACTCACATGACCTGCTCTCAGAAGGAGGCGGCGCAGTCCCACTTACTTCCGCTGGAGAGCATGGCTCGCACCATGGTCTCGAGCGAGAGAGTGTCCACGTCCAGACCTACCACGAGGACCTGACCACGCCGTGCACTCCACCAGCGTGTCGAGCGCTGTGTCCTACCCACAGTGCTGACACTCGGCCGTGGTTTTCCGGTATCTTTGCCACAGATACTTACCAAGCTCCCGTGCCCAGTAAGCATCTGTGACAACCGGTAAGAGAGAGCACCGTGGCTCCACTCCGGCCACTCGTCCATGACCGGTCTGACCGCCGGAAAACCGCATAAAATCATTTTTTTTAGTTATTATGACAGATGCATTTTATGAATTATGCATGGTTAATTAATATTTACCCTTCCGCAGCATAACAGAACTACCAACAGCGGAGGTAGAAGTACTGGCCCGCTACTTGCCCGTGCTACTGGACAAGCTACTGCACCTACTAGTGGCGCCGCCCGTGCTGGCGGGACAGACGCTCAACATTGCGCAGGACGTGTTCACTTGTCTGGCGCATCTGTTCACCGACATCTCTGTAAGTACAAGCAAAGATAATATAATAGGCATTACATACAGATAGGCAACTCCCTGCCCCCCACTGAGGCAACCTTCCCCACCCCCGCCAGTCCCGCCACAGCTGTCATTATAGTTGGCGGGTGTTTTGAGGAAACATTTGCTAAGCCTTATTGGTCACTGTCCAAACATAGCGTGTTTTTAGTGTAGGTGACAGAATTAATAACGAATAATTTGTATGGAGTTTCCGCCCTGTAGTATAAGTACAAGTGTTAGCCCGCTACTTGCCCTCACGTTGTCTGAAGAAACCATGACGCTGCGAAACGGCGAAGTTTGGTTTGATCCAACGAAACTAGCCTCACGACAACATCTGAGAAAAAGCTGTAAAAATCACGAATGTCCGTGCTAGTCTCCTACCGGTCTTTCAAAAGGGAAATGATCTCACTTCTAATTCGGGCCCAGAACGGCTTGTCCTGCAGAACTATAGTACAACCTTACTGCAGAATCTGCATTATAGCATAAAGGTACGTATCGACATCTCGCGGCAAGCCGCTACAGTTGCCTTGCGCGGCAGCCTGTCCAGCATGTCTGGTAGTTTTCCATTCGAAGAATAAAAGTGCGTATGGACATATTTTATAGTACTGGTACCAGTTTCATATTATTTTACCAATTCTATGGCTATACCTAGTTATAAACTTTCATTAAACCTACGTATCGTATAAGATATGTTTCTTTTCTGCTAAGTCATATTTGTAATCCAAATTTCACTTCCATTATTAAAATTTATTATAGGTCCTAATGCACTCACTTGAGAAACACTAAACTCTCTAGTATTTTGGGGTAGTTCTTCAGGACCCGTACTATCCTTTCTGTTTCACAGGGTATGAACGAAGGTTCAACTTGCGACAGTCACGGTCGCAGCGGCCTCATCACAGCGTACATCCAGTACCAGTGCACTATCCCGCGGCCCTCGCTCACCGATCGTGATATAGGGTTGCCTTTGCCGCCTGCAGGTACGTCCTACAGTGCTGGAGTGTAAAGTCAAATGCCTCTATCCTAAGTTTTTTACAGGGCCGCCAACTTGAAGAGTACTGTCAGAAGTCTTTCCATCAGCTTAATATAAAAAAATTGTTTGACATTTTATGAATAACATTGTCTAGCCCAGATTAAGCTATAAACTTGTGCAAAGGTATCTAAACAACCAACAAACGTACTTACTTATTTCTAAATAGATTCGACATATTTTACATAAGTACATAACATTCAAACTCCGAAACAAACCTTTGCAGATCACAAAAATGTTTGTTTCGGGATGCCAACCCGTGATCTCAGCATGGCAGTCCATACACATACCACTGTGCCACCGAGGTAGTCTAGTCGCTCATCTGATGGAAAGTGGTCACCTTAGCATATGGACGTTTGCAATACCAGAGGCGCTACACTCTCACTGCCCCCTGCAAGAACTTTTTAAGACCCTTTTTGAAGAACCCCATACTGTGGGCGTTTGGGAAAGCCGAGGTTGGGAGATCATTCCGCAACCTAATCGTGCGTGGGAGAAAGCCCCTATCGGACATTGCCGTGGTCGATTGTTCCAAACGTAAAGTGTTAGAATGAACACTCTGTCTATGGCGAAGAAGTTCAATTTTAAGTATTTGTGTTTAAAAAGTTATTCATAATACAAATCAATGTGTCATACTCTATGTTTGATTTACAATGTATCGTGCAGTGATGACGGACGGCTCGTGCAAGATCCTGCACGAGGAGCTGGCGCTGCAGTGGGTGGTGGCCAGCGGGGCCACGCGGGACCTCGCCATGCAGAACTCCTGGTTCGTGTTGTAGCTAGCTATTTTGGATATTATTGTTGTACGACCATTGTGGTCGAACATTTTTCTACTTGAAAAAGCAAAAGTAATGAAAATGATCAAAAATTTTGTAACATATTGCTTTCTTTAAGTTTTTTTTTAACCCCGAAGGTGACGTACCTTATTTGATTTGCGTGTATGTTCCTTGTCCGTAATAATAATAAGTAAGTATTATGACGTGCAAGTTCTAATTAGAATAGATTACGACAGTGTAATTACTTCTACATCACTTTACGGACAAGACATCTCATCTTAGCACCTCATTTCACAACATACTTCAAAACCCTATTTTCCACTAATATTGTTTCTTGTACGAAAATTACCCAGAACATCGTAAAATTCAATAGGCCCTTCACTATCCAGGTCACTGTTCGAGCTGATGGTAAAGTCCATGGTGGAGTACTTGTACTGGAGCGGGGCGCATGAAGCGAGGCGGAAGGCGCGCTTCCCCGACCAGTTCACCGACGATCTCACCACGCTCGTCAATAATGTCACTACGGAGATCATTTCTAGGTTTGTACACCACTTTCTACCACATCATAAAGGTGCGGTTCCACTTAAGCGGAGCGGAGAGGAGCTTTGCCGCGATTCACCAATCACATGGCTTAAAATCCACAGCTCCTCTCCGCTCCGCCTAAGCGGAACCGCACTTTAAGGGTGCTTTTCCGACAGAGGTGTGCTATGCTACGTTGCCATGGATGCGTTTGAAATCCACCAATCATATCCGTCAATCGCAACATCCTACTTCCTATTCCTACTAATTTATAAATGTGAAAGTTTGTGAAAATGTTCCAATTTTCGTTACTCTAATCACGCTATAACGGCTGAACGGGATGAGCTTAAATTTGGTATCGTAAGTTCAACTCATCTGTGCGCGCGGCTCTATGTGTGGGTAAACCTCGTATAAACACAGTGACTTCGTGTGCGTGACAAGAGGTACAGTGAAGTACAAAATACAAAAAAACTCGTTTAACTAAAATAAAAAACTTAAGGGGTGAAATGTATGTTAAACATATTAATATGTTTTGCTGCTAAAAGTATAAAATTGAGGAAATTTAGGATTCGCTGCTCTCTACAAGGTTAATTTTAAAAAATCAGAGTCCATATCAAAATGTCCATAGTATTCTTCTTCTTTGTATTACGCCACATCTCTTCATCAATTTGACCTTAACGTTCGTTTATTAATTTCATTATTCCCATCACATTTTGTTCGATGCTATGCGAGGCATTATATTTTTTTTTATTCCCCCTACATTTTCGATTGGGTTTAGTTCAGGATGATACGGTGCCGCGGTGGTAGCCGAAGAACTTTTAAGCTATGTGGCTAAAGAATGTCATCAATCTTATTACAAACTAGCTGACCCTTGCAACTTCGTTTGCGTCACATAAGGTGTACGAAAGGAGAGGTATTTCTTCATCAGACTCATCAAGCAGCGTGTAAAACTGCCCTGCCCTCTCCCAAAGGAACCGTGCAAAATATCGGGATCAAAAGTGAAAGGGTCAGGAACGCCTCATTAAGTGAAAAATGGTTATTTTTGCAAATGAGAGCAGTTTATTCCTTTAGTTGAGGTGACACACAAAAACAATACAAAACGTCAGTATAAAAAGTAAAAAGACGCGTGCCGCGCATAATGCAGCTGATAAAAAAGGTTTACATTGCTAACAAAAAGTATCCCAGAACCTTCTTCGGATCATAAGCTCAGATTGTACCAAGTTTCATTTAAATCAATTCAGTAGTTTCAGCGTGATACTTATTCGGGATACAGATATACAGACAGACGGACATGAAAATTTTCAATTACATTTTCGGCTTCAGTATGTATTGATTAGAGAACGCCCTCCAATTAAAATTTTCAAATTATCTTCCAATGGTACAGACTCTCGACCCTCCACAGTTTTTTTAGATGTATAGAGTATGGTCTTTTTACTTTTTAAATCAGGTCATACAGTAAAATTATTGTCATAATTACTGTATAAGCAATGTTTTTTCTGTCGACCATCATCTCTGCATTTCTATTTTTTTCTGCATTAGGATTTGGAGCTCTATCATTTTTCGACTATTCTGTAGGCCTTTATAAGTTACACAATTCTACCATACATTATTTTGTTATGACTCGAAGGGCTTAGGCAACGTTTTCGTTAAAAGCTCCCGTACACCAGATTTTTTCCGACATCTCCAACTAATATCGTTATATTTTAGTCAATGTCAAACAAACTCACCAAATTATATACGCAAACCGTTCTCAAGAATCATCGGTGATCTCAGCATGAAAATCAATGCAGTAGTTTTTAAGTTTGTCGTGAAGAACTTTGTTTTATAATTATATGTAGTGATAAAAAATATTAATTACATGGAATTGACACATCAAAAATATTTATCTGACTTCTTAAACATTTACTCCGTGAAGAACTAGACATTTTCTTTAACGACTGTACCCATGGTATTATCACTTAGAACACTGTGTAATGGATTATAATGTAACCAACTTACACAGGATGTCAACATTGCAGTTACATTGAGAATTGTCATGATATTTAATTTTGTTTCATTATAACGTAAGAGTTGCATTCAAAACGTGGTAGATGACGCTGTATGCTTTTTGTTTATTATAATTTTTATTTCGCGGCCTCGCAGAGAGTTTCCTGCAAAGACTGCTTGGCACCGCTGGTGTCGTCAATAAGTCGAGTAACGTCTCTATCTCATAATAAACAAATGTACTCTGTGAAGACGGCTGCGTCACTGGCACACAAATGAAAGCTGTATAATTACTAGCGCACGCACACATAGCGCCGCGCGCACTGATGAGTTGAACTTACATTACAGAGATAAGCGTTAAGAAACGTATCATAGGTCCACCAACTGGAAGTCCATTGTCGCTTGACTTGATTGTGGCCCCAAATGCGAGAGTTCACAATGGTGGGCGACGAGCTAAATAAATACAAGTGTTTTCGTCAATTTTAGCTATCTCATTTTAACCGGTATCGGTGGAACTTTTAAAACGCTTACTTAATGACTGCTTAGAATATAATAATACTTTTAGGTGTAAGGGTTTCCACCGGTCGTTAAGAGACGAGCGAATCTTTAGAAATTATTATTACTACTTATAGTATATTTGAAGCGCTCGTGGCCCCGCGGACTCAGTGTTCTGTAAACGATCACTGCAGTAAGCAACTTTCACTATGGCCGGTCCATGGATGGGTGACCATCCATGTGATCACTTTGTGACATTTATTTGAGCGTTTCCGTGCTTCGGAAGGCACGTTAAGCCGTTGGTCCCGGTTGCCAGTAAAATGGCAGTCGTTAAGCCAAGTTGAAGGCTTTATTTCAACAGCAGGCAGTCACAACCTGCGCCTGTCCATTTAAACACGGCAATACGGCTCACAACGTATTACGTGGGACAAATTATAAATAAGGTGAAATGTGGGTATATAATATGCCTCTGCCTACCCCTTCGGGGATAAAGGCGTGATGATGAACGAACTACTTATAGTAATCTCGTCCTAGAAAACTGTATAAACACAGGCACTCCATACAAATGATTAGTTTTCAATTCTGTCACGTACACTAATAACACGTTATGTTTGTACAGAGCTTGAATATGTTTGTGATCACTAAGGCTAAGCAAACGTTGCCTCAAAATAACCTCCAACTATATGACAGCTGTGGCGGGGGTGGGGAAGCTTGCTCAGCGGGAGGCCGGGAATTGCCGATCTGTCTTTATTACTATTCTATTAGCTTTGGTATAACTTAGGTTTATGGGTACCTTCCCAAAAATGCAAGATTACCATTTAAAACATCTTTTCCTATCGTACCCAGATACGGCAAAGACAGCCGGCTTACGCAGAGCCTCAACAACAGCCTCGCGTTCTTCCTGTTCGACCTGCTGAGCATCATGGACCGCGGCTACGTGTTCAACCTCATCCGCACCTACTACAAACAGATGTGCGCTAAGATAGCTTCTCTGCCGGATGCTGTGCCTCTCGTGCAGTATAAGGTTAGTGGGAGAGTGTTAGAAAATATCAGGTAAAATGTAGGTACAATAATTTGCTACAGCATAACATCTATGTATAATCATATTATGCTGGAGTTTCACAGGGCACAGTGCTGGGGCCCTTGGTCATTGAACTAAATCCACAGGTTCTTATTTATTACTTGAAGTACCTTTACGGGTAAGGTACTTAAACACAGTTTCGATGGCGGCGTACATACATACATACATATGGTCACGCCTTTATCCCCGAAGGGGTAGGCAGAGGCATATTATATGCCCACATTTCACCTTTTTGTATAATTTGTCCCACGTAATAGGTGGTGAGCCGTATTGCCGTGTTTAAATGGACAGGCGCAGGTTGTGACTACCTGCTGTTGAAATAAAGCCTTCAACTTAGCTTAACGACTGCCACTTTACTGGCAACCGGGACCAACGGCTTAACGTGCCTTCCGAAACACGGAAACGCTCAAATAATAATGTCACAAAGTGATCACATGGATGGTCACCCATCCATTGACCGGCCATAGTGAAAGATGCTTACTGCAGTGATCGTTTACAGAACACTGAGTCCGCCGGGCCACGAGCGCTTCGATGGCGGCGTAAGGTACTAAAAATCCTGTATTGTTGTAGCTCGCGTTCCTCCGCATCGTGTGCTCCCACGAACACTACGTGTCTCTGAACCTGCCCCTGGCGGGGGTGGGGGGCGCGGCCGCGGGGGGCGGGGTGTCCCCGGCCGCCTCGTGGCAGTCCCTGGGCTCGCACTCCAGCCACGCGCTGGGGCACGAGTTCCGCTCCCGACACTACCTGACGGGCCTGCTGCTTACTGAGCTCACCAATGCGCTGGAATTGCAGTGAGTATTATGCTTTTGTTTCTTGTTTTTGTCACATTCATTTTAGTCATTCATCTCTTTATAAGCACGCTAGGACCAGTATGCTCCAAAGAATAGAAACTATTCGGATTCGAGATATAAAAATAACAAAATCTTATTGATTATTATCAAAACACATCTCCTTTCCTCTTTGGTTTATACAGAGCCTTAAGGTGGGTCTACGCTAGACGAGCAAATCAAAGATTCACCCTGTATGTCGCAGGGTAATGGTAAAAATAGGGCTTTACTTTATTTAGTTAGGTCTATGATCAAAAACCTAACCTAATCTTCCGTGATTAGATTGTAGGGACATAAAATATGATATTTACGATTGTTTACTTTACTCATTATGAAAGCGCTCTGTGTTTTAACTCCTAATATAAACAAATCGACACACGTTGTACAGACGCGATATTGAATACACGTAGAAACCTAAGTTAAATAGTTGTGACAAACAGTCTTCAATAAATACAGTGATTAATTAACAGTTTCAGTAGTATATTTAGTGATCTCTTTCACTACGTATTGGTTGTCGATTTCTACATAGGTGACAACTTCCTAAAAGATCAAGTCACTTAGATAACTGATCAAATCCCTATTTTTATTCATATCCTTGTGACATAAATATATACAAGAGATCAGTATAATAATAACTTTAACACTTCTATCATTCCCCAGGAGCCCAGTCCTCCAATGCGCAGCAGTGAACGGCGTACTATCCTTGCTGACGGCGCACGACGCTGACCCTCGACTAGACGTGCCTGAACTGAAGGCTCGAGTGGCCGCACTGTACCTGCCTCTGCTAAACATCGTGATGGATGCCCATCCGCAGTTGTACCGGGGCTTCTCCAACAACAAAGGTAGGGGAGTTCCTCACCGAGTGTTCTAAAGGGCTCGTAAGTACTGTCCTACTGATCCTCGCCTAGACGTGCCTGGGCCGAAGGCGCGAATGACCGCGTTATACCTGCCGCTGCTAAACATCGTGATGGATGCCCATCCACAGCTGTACCGGGGCTTCTCCAACAACAAAGGTAGGGGAGTTCCTCGCCGAGTGTTCTGAAGGGCTCGTAAGTACTGTCCTTACTGATCCTCGCCTAGACGTGCCTGGGCCGAAGGCGCGAATGACCGCGTTATACCTGCCGCTGCTCAACATCGTGATGGATGCCCATCCGCAGCTGTACCGGGGCTTCTCAAACAATAAAGGTACCAAATATTTTATGACGAATGTTCTGATGAGCTCTCCAATCTAATTCCTTTTCGATCCCGATCTACGCCTACAGAATCTTCACTAGAAACTTGGAACCAGTGTACGTGATTCCCTCTTAAAACTTCGGGTCCTTCAAGTGGAGTGTAAGTATAGTCTTTTTCTGGACAGCTCAGCAATCATGTAAACATGTCATGTTTTGACAGAAGTTCTCTATGATCATAGTGTTGTAACTAAACTGATTCTAATTATGTAAGTAATCTTTGAGTTATATCTAGTTCACGGTACATTCATTTACTTCGGTTAATCAATCGCCAAATTCATCAAATCATGTAATTCGGTATATCTATATATATTATGTGCAATAACTTTTTATATTAATTTAATTAAAGGATCTTTAAAAAAAAGAAACTTAGGAAATTTAATAGTATAATCATTTATTTACAATAATATATTAGTTTAGGGATGATAAAATGTGTAGACGCCTCGTTGGCTGCTCGTCGTTCTTACAGAAGCAGACTAAGACATTTTGAGAGATTTCTAATGTGGGGTTTTTAAATCCGAAGAAAGGGAACTAGGCCATTATAATGACATGGTGACAGGTATATTCGAAGCAAAGTAGTAAAAAATTATAGATCAATCATTTTAAATCAAAGAACATGTGTGCCAAGTTTGGAGAAAATTGGTTAACAAATGCTTTTTCTAGACCGAAACTGACATGCACACACACATACGGACGAAAGCAAAATCGTCTATACTGTAGAATCGAAGACCCAAACTCAAAAACCCTTTTCACACGTACTGGTTGCCGGGTAGCCGGTGCCGTGTAACCGGCTGCGAATGCAAGCGGTTGCCGGGCAAATCACGCCGTTACGTGTGAAAGCTATAGTACACGGCCATACACCCGGGTACCCGGCACCCGGCAACCGGTACGTGTGAAAGGGGCAAAGACTCGCACTCGTCGCTCTCTGGGTCAATAAGTTATATTATTAAAGTAAGTACATTTTTTCGAACTGACAGATTGATAAAACAATGACCTCCTTTTAAAATCAATTGGCCAGTACAACAGTTTTACAACACTATGGCAAAGACAAACAAGTCTGAGAAAAAATAATTTAATGACAAGCAAAAATGACAGTCTTAAATTTTTACCATCCGAGTATTTTTCATGAAATTATTCTATAATCTAAAGGTTTATTAGTGTCGAAATGTCCGCATAAATCTAACTAGAGTTCCTTGAAAGGACTATGATCAGGATTGATAATTAAATGTAAGTAATTATGGAGCAGTCAAGATCCAATTGCTTTGTTTACTATAATATTTACATCTGTTGAATTCCACTATAGCAATTTCATAAAATCGCCAATTTGAGGGCCGCCGGTAACAGTGTTGTAGACTATGGAAGTGGTCCTCATTTCGTCAAATGTCGCCATGACTTTCTACTAACACGCATATTACGTTTTTCTCGATCTTACAATCCCGGGTTCTTTAAGAGGAGCGTGATGAGGCACATTACAGGGCCGTCAACTTGAGGACCACTGCCAGAAGTGGCCCCCAATCGCTAGATGCGCCATGGCTTTCCATCAGGCTGGTGGCGACGTCTATTTGGCGTGCTGAATATAAAAAAAATGAGCTAATTATGATGTTCAATTCGATCGTAATATTTGCCTTGTTTTCAGAAATCCTGCAACTGGACAGTGAAATGGGACAATTCAGTAGCCTGTACACTGCCGCGTCTCCGGAGGGAGAGTTCAAACAAGTACGCTAATTTATAATATTGAACTATTATTTATAACTACTTCCTATTTTATGTTCCTGTTTTTGCTAAATTCCAGGCTGTACCAAATTTTTGCTAGATCCGTTCAGTCGTTAGAGCGAGATTGCGTAACAAACATTAAACCGTTTGGACATTTGTTGCAATAATTGTTAGCTGAAATTTTATCTTTACAAACATTCACAGTGTAATAACAGTAGCCAGAGGTAGTCTTGTATCAAAGTATGCTTCAAGCTTTAGACACTTTTCTTTTTTTAATAATATGACTATACTATTTCCATTTCTTTATTTTCTCGATGACAGGTCCATGACAGTTCCTGTGAAAACTTGTACGAGCGTCTTTTTTACATTATGTATGCATTATTTTATAAAAATATGACATTTACGCAGGTACAAGGTTATACCTGACTCTAAGAAACTGATAGGGATTGAGCTATCGATAAACATAACACGATAACAGATTCAATATTTTGTAACTAAATGTAAGAAACTAAACTACTTACCTACTGCCGGATACTTTTGTACAAATTTACTAACTAGTAGATATTATATTTCAGTACAAGACGTTACACGTGTTAATTTTTGATTGATAATGCCAACTTCTCTAAAATTTTCGAAGCTTTTGTAAAATAAGTAGGTATAGGTAGCTAGGTACTCGACCATGCAACAAAATAAGTATAATGACAGGTAATCTTTATTTATTTATTTTAATCAAAATCTGACGAATCCTCACTGTCACTCGATGAGCTCTCTCCAACATTTATTATAATAATTATACCTAATTTATAATATTTATTTTAAATATTATCTACATTATCGAATGCCACATGATTATTTCCCAATCCGTAGCTATAATTTTTTGGCTTCTTCTCACGATTTTTTCCCAGTTTTCGGCAGTAACATCCGCACTGCATTTTTTAATAAATCTAACATCTTGTTTGCCGTAAAAGGGGAATAGTTATTGTTTCGAGCGGTGTCCTATGATTTGTGCCCATATTAGTTATATATAAATTGTACTGGCAATGAAACGATAGTCGATCCATATCATTACTTATTTGGTCGCAACACTAAAACTATCAAATTAGAACTGTCATCGAGAAAATAAAGAAATGGAAAGACTATAGTAAGGATTATAAATAGAAATATACAAGTGTTCCCTGGTCCACAGAACGGCCGTCCGCCATTCAACAGCGAGACATCCCGCAACCTTCTAATGTGCCTGGTGTGGGTGCTCAAGTGGGCGGAGCGTGGCGCCCTGGCGGCGTGCGTGGCGGAACTAGCGCCCGCGCGGGTACACTCGCTACTGGCGCTCATAGACCTGTGCTTCAAGTGTCAGGAGTACAAGGTGAGTTGTTATGCCCGCTTTCCACTGCGAGCGAGTCGGACCCATTACGGACTCCGCTATACTCGTAACGACGATTTTCATACATGTCCTTCCACCAAAGCGGACATGACATGTATCAAAAATCATCGTTACGAGTATAGCGGAGTCCGTAATGGGTCCGACTCGCTCGCAGTGGAAGGCGGGCATTAGTCCTCAAACTGGATGCCAGCGACGAGCGGCGTGCGAGAAAGAAGAGAGTAGATTTACATTTCTATGTTGCCTACTCTCTTCTTTGTAGGAAATGCTAACGATAGCAAGCGCACAGAGGTCGATTCGCTTTTGTGCAAGCTCAGGACCGCCGCCCTCTCTTGTACTGGTAAGCCGCGCAGTCGCCGCCACCCCGCTGTTCGCTGATAAACTGTTTGAACCCTTAAACAGCCTACCATCCGTTGGAGAGGTAGAGGGGAAGCAGACGTGTGTCTCCCGACTTTCCATATTAACCTTTTTAACAGCTTGCTGACCTACATCAGTAAGATTCCTGTCTTACTGATGAAGGTCATCAAAGGTGACCCCAGGAATGTATCAATGGCTCCTGGGATCTTCCCTAATAAACTCCATGACGAACGGAACACCTCTCAGGGTGATTAACATCATCCATACCATACCATTCATGACTACGCCCGATCTAGACTAACAGCTCGATATTACAGGGATACTTCGGCCCTAAGCACGCTTATCTGGCGTCTGGTGTAAACATGATTCTGTTTCAATCAAATACCGTACCAAACACACGGCGACAAGGTCGTTACTTGATCAAATTCACCGACCCTCATTAAACTCGCTACAGCAGCTCGTTTGAGTCCGATTCAAATTACCTTATTGTCATGTACATAGTACGGTATTTGATTGACACAGAACGCCATGTCACAGTCTGCTTAGCGCTTTAGTTCTCCGTGAATATTCAGGTTTCTAAAAAAGGGCTAGAGACACATAACGATACATTGCCGAACCGTATCAAATAGGACGTATGAATTATTTAGCGAGGCTATGCCAACAGTTGATCTAATCTGTCGTACTAAACGTTTTACATCTAAAACTCCTTTAGTTCCAAAGCTAGTTAATTTAAATTCATCAACCCTTGTCTCATGTCTTCCACTTAGGGTCGCAAGGAGATAATGAAATGCGCACAACAGAACGTGCGCAAGACCACAGACATCAAGGCCAAGCTGGAGGACGTTATACTGGGACAGGGTTCCGCACGCTCCGACTTTATCATGAGGCGGAAAGGTATGTTTCAGTACTTTAATAGATATTAAAATGTTAAGTTAAAAAGAAAGAAAACAATTTTTATATTCCACATTCACGTTATAAAAAAGAACCTTTGAAAATAAACAAAAAAATATGTCATAGTAAAGAAATATAACATTTCAATGCCGCACACTTTGTGAAATAACGACCGCCTCTCTGCATAACGCTGTCCGCGTGTGGCGCAGGCAGACAGTGCTGATTTTCAGAAATGGCTGGAAGTTCATATGTATGCTTATTTATTTACACATTTTGTGAACATCGGTAACAAATAGGTGTTTATATAAAGTACTGTAGCGATTGAGCTCAAAATTTTAAACCATATACAACCGATTTCAGAGATGGTTTATATGTACTTTTTGCTTCAGTAACATCTCACGACAAAAAAAAGCCTTTAAAAATATTATTTTACTAATACAAAATGACACAATGCTTCATTTTAGCTTCGACTTGGTTTTCAAAATTAGACTGCTTCAAATGTATGCTTTGCTTTGTTCCTCATTGCTCATAAGTACACTGATAAAAAGTCACAGCGAAGCGTGGCAGGGAACAGCTATATATATTGTTGTGTACATATATTGTTTGTGAGTTTCTACTACCCGTTCGCTCTAACTTTGCCGCTGGCGTAGAGGCGTATACCCGAATTGTTAATTAGACGAAGTAAATTGACAGTAACTAATGTCACTTCGTCATAGAAAATACGCAACATTGTATGAAGAAGTGACATTAGTTGTTGTCAATTTACTTCGTCTAATAAAATTCGACTTTAGTATGGAGCCGAGCGGCAAAGTTAGAGCAAACGAGCAGTACATAATCTAGTCTAGACTATAATGAAACGTAAAAGTTGCTGGAAGTACTAAAATAATTGCCTATACAACCACTCTTTCAAACCACACTGACACAGACACACATAAACCTACACCAACACACACACACACACGCACACACTCACACACACACATACACACAAACACACACACAGACACACACACAAACATACGCACTCACGCCTAAATATTAATGAACTTGCCTTTTATATTAACTGTTTTTATTCTTATTTACCAGTTGTTTGCCTGCTCCTTTGTTAATGCGCAATATTGTACTGTCTAGAGTAAGACACTATGGTGGAATGGAAGCCTGGTTATCTATATCACAGGTTCTTTACCTAGTTTGGAAACCAGTCTCCCAGTTACCTAATATGTGACAACAATAATGTTCATAACATACATATCATCACGCCTGTTTCCCATCGGACTAGGCAGAGACTATGGCTTTCCACTTGCTACGATCCTGGCATACCACTTTCGCTTCTTCTACTTTCATAAGTGGTTCCATACACGCTCGCCGGTTAAGGGTACTCTTGACCTGGCCTTTTTCCAGCAGGTCATCAATTTGGTTACCATGCGTACGCCGAGGGTGACCCCTACCAGCTTGCCCATTCATTCTCGCCTTATAGATCTGTTTAGTCAGTCTATTTTCATCCATCCTCTCAACATGTCCAAACCATCTAAGCATCCCTTTTTCTATCTTTGTCACTACATCTTCAGTTATACCACATTGTTTTCTAATCACGCTATTCCTTTCTTTGTCCATCAATTTCACTCCAGCTATACTTCGCAGACTTCTCATTTCCACTGCATTAATTTTACTTTCATGCTTCTTCAGCCACACCCAACTTTCACTACCATACATAAGTGTGGGGATAAGCACACCCCTATGCACAGCCACTCTCGCCTTCTTAGACACGTTTTGACTGCTCATAAAGGTATGCATCGCCCCATTCACTTGATTTCCTGCCAAAACTCTTCTCTCAATATCCTGGTCACACTTTCCATCCCTCGTAAATTTTGAACCCAGGTATACAAATTCTTTCACCTGTTCCACTCTTTGCCCTTCGATAATAATAGGGCAATTCGTCATACATTTCTCTCTTTCAAAAACCACTACTTTAGTCTTACTTACATTCACTTTCATTCCTCTACCTTTCAGCGCCTCATGCATAATATTAACCATCAACTGCAACTCCTCCGCCGATGCAGCTAAGGTCACCTGATCGTCAGCATATAGGAGGCATTTGATGGTCAGCTCGTTCAGTTTTATACCACACGCACTCTCTTGCAATTCTTTCAAACAACTGTCCATGTACAGGTTAAACAGCCACGGTGACGCTACACAACCCTGTCTCACACCCCTTTCTATATTAAAGAAGTCCGTGCAAGCTCCGTTGATCCTGACACAAGCACTCGAGCCCTCATAAAGAGATTTCAGTGCTCGTATCAAGCTGCTGCTCACCCGTACAAAGACAATGTTGACCATAGTTCATTCCTCACCACTTTGTCATAGGCCTTCTCCAGATCTACGAATACGCAATATACCTTTTGGCTTTTCGCCAAAACTTTTTCTGCTATGCATCGTAAGGAGAAGACCTGATCCGTGCATCCCCTTCCTTTCATAAATCCTGCTTGAACATCCCACATTTTTCCTTCACTTTCATTCATCACTCTTTTTATCAACACTTTCGCATACAGTTTACCGACGATGCTGAGCAGGCTTATGCCGCGGTAATTTTTGCACTCTTGCTGCGACCCTTTTCCTTTGTACAGCGGCACAATGACGGCTTTGGACCATTCTTTTGGTACGCTGCCATTCCTCCAGCACAGATTAAAAAGGCGGTACAGCTGGTCAATCACCACGCCACGTCCTGCTTTCAGCATCTCAACGGAAACCCTATCAATCCCAGCAGCCTTGCCTAGTTTCATACTATTCAATGCTTCCACTATTTCTTCCATGCTAATGTCGTTTTCATTGCCTATTTCATTCATTTCACAAAAATGAGTTTGCACTTGCGTATCCTCTTTATCAAATAGACTTTCAAAATACTCCTTCCATATTTTTAGCACACACTCTTCTCCTCCCACAAAACTTCCATCCTGGTTTCTGATCTTATTAAGTGGTGATGTAGTCTGTTGACTCCTCACCGCTTTTATGGACTTCCAAAAGAATTTTATATTCTGTTGGAAGTCACCAGATAACCTTTTATCAAATTCATCTCTATCATTCTCCTTCTTTCTTACTAACACCTCTTTTGCCACACGCTTATACCTTTTATACTCATCGTTGGCCATTCGTACATCCTCATACGTTGCCTTCTGCATTCTTTGATTGGCCTTTGTAGCCAGCAAGTCCAACCATGCTTTCTTCTTATCAGACAACGCTTTCAGAACTTCCGCGGTCATTCTTTTTAACTTACATCCTTGGCTTCTCTTGCTCACACCACACAGTTCAATCGCAACTTCCACGAGTCCTTCCTTAATCGGCTTCCATAATTCTTCAATCTCACATACTTCATCTAAATTATCAAACTTTTTGCTTAGTTTGCTCACAAATTCCTCTTTTATACCTATCTCTTGCAAATTCTCAACTTTTATGCGTTCTAGTACACTAACAGGTTCACGCACACGGTGCCTCCACCGCTGAAACAGACCTCTTACTCGGCTGACAACCAAGAAATGGTCTGTGTCAATCCCAGCACCGCGGTAGGCTCGAGTGTCTAGTACTTTCTTTCTCATCCTTGCGTCAACAATCACAAAGTCAATCATGCTCCTCTTACTTCCTTCTTTACTTCTTTCACTTGTCTCGTAACCAAGTGAATATCTTTGTGGTGAAACATGGTGTTAGTCACCACAAGATTCCTCTCCAAACATACTTCAAGCAAACTTTCTCCATTTTCATTCACTCGCTCATCACCAAACTTTCCCAATACTCTTTCATACCCATCACGCTTGACTCCAACCCACCCATTAAAATCGCCTAACATTACTATCCTCTCATTTAGTTTACACTTACTCAAAACGTCACTCATGCTCTCCCAAAATGCCTGCCTCTCACTTTGGTCTCGTAAAGATCGGCGCCACCGCGCATCTTGCGGAGCATATACTCCTAAAACAAAGATGCGGGTAAGTCCAACCTTCAGCCTCAACCAAAGGAGTCTTGGGCTTACACATTCATATTCTGTGACACATTCATTCATTCTCGCAGACAGTACTACACCAACGCCCTGACACGCTTTACTGGTTTTAGGCACACCCGACCAGTAGGCAGTGTAGGGTCCATGTGTGGTGGTGTCACATCCTTTCCTCTTTGTCTCATTCACGCACAGAATATCGAGTCGTCTCTCTTTCATCATCTTGCATACTTCCTCAATTTTGTCTATCATACCTCCTCTTACATTCAACGTAGCAAAGTGGCTATCCCCAGTCCACTTTTCGCCTCGATGGGAAACGAGACGTGATGGGTTGCGAACCACATCGCCGCCATTTTGGATTTTGTTTTTGGTTTTGTCCATTGCGTTCCCACATGTTCATAACATGCACATTATAATGTACATGGGAGAAAATAAATAAAATATTATTATATAGTCGCAATTGTCGAATGCTTATAACCACTTATCTAACAGACGATGAACTCTCACTACAATCACATGATAAACGGGACTGTCATACTGAATTTCGAAGTTCAAAATCGCGATGAACTGTAGCCCTAAAGTACCGTAACGCGACTAACGTTAGTGCGAAAGTACGCCACATCGATACCCATAATTTCGAATGTTTTCCACCGCGAAGCACGATAATGCGAAAGTATTCCACATCGATTTACACATTGTCGAATGTATTCCAGCGCGATGCACGTCAGTGCGAAAGTCTAGTAAATGCGAAGGCATGCTACTTCTTGCTTTACACAGAAATGTTTACTGTAAATCTATGATTGACAAATCGATGTTTTGTGTGAGTGTGTAAAGTTATAGATTTACTGGAACTTGAATAAATATCAGAACAAAGTCAGTTTTTATACTTATAAGTGTCAAAAGTGGAACAATAAAAAAATAAGGGTAAATAAAATTTAATGATTAACCAATAAAAAGATATTAACAACATCAAAAAAAGATATGTTTGTTAAAAACAACTAAAAGTTAATAATTGGATTAGGTTATTTATAATTCATCGGAACAAAATGTAATTGGGGTACAATATAGATTGGGGTACTTTTTTTATTATATAAGTGTACTAGCTGACCCGCGCAACTTCGTTTGCGCCACATAAGAGAGAGTATTACCTGTTCCCGTCGCATTTACTCCCGTCGCGTTGCGTTTACTCCCGTAGCGTCTCGTCGTTAATATTCAATACTACGTGAGAAAGAGAGAGAGAGAGAGAGAGAGAGAGAGAGAAAGAAAGGTTTGTCGTCGCGTGTATTCCCGTCGCCTTATTTTTAAGAACAATTTCGTTTATGAAAGAGGTATCCCGTGGCATTATTGTAGAAAAGAATTGATTGCCATTAAAATGGTTATTGTGCACCAACCCAAAGATCTTTATAATATTAGTATAGATAGTATAGACTAGTATAGATGTAGGTACCTAATTTCTTTAGAAATCATTCTAAGATACGCACTCAATGAACTAAAAATAATCTGAAATTCATAATTGTAGCCTTCGAGTTAGCAGAAAATAGGAAGTGTGTCTATTTGGCATGCCTTCGCATTGACTAGACTTTCGCACTGACGTGCATCGCGCTGGAATACATTCGACAATGTATGAATCGATGTGGAATACTTTCGCACTAACGTGCTTCGCGGTGGAAAACATTCGAAATTATGGGTATCGATGTGGCGTACTTTCGCACTAACGTTAGTCGCGTTTCGGTACTTTAGGGCTACAGTTCATCGCGATTTTGAACTTCGAAATTCAGTATGACAGTCGATAAACGGTACCGTATCATTACACTTCATCGAAAAAACGGTACAGAGACTAAGCTGTAAACAAAGGAATTAATCGATTATTATCCACTACAGCACGCCGGACGTGTGTGTGCGTGTCAACTGGTCGCGTATGCACATGCGTTGCGTTTGGCACACACCGGTGTCGCTACGTACACGATAAGCGGCCAGTAGACGCGCACAGACATGCTCGGCGTGCTGTAGTGGTGCAACCGATTCGCTTAGCTTAGTCTCTGTTCCGTTTTATTTACTCATGTGCTACAACTCCACGCAAAAATTACCAACCATTACCTCAGGAGGCGCAGCCCCCGGCACTACCCCCGCAGGCGCCTGGCGACGCGGCCGGTGGCGTAAGGAGTGGGTCCGGGGCGGCGCCAGACACGACAGCCACGCGCCCACTGCGCCGCACCCGCAACTGGCTGCTGCACTGGCGGCAGAACTGTCGCTCACGTTACTGCACGCCACCGAGACTATTGTGCAGGTATGTGTACTGACTGACTCGTGTGTCGCTCAAAAGGGCACAATAATGAAATTTCAATTTGATACCTTCACGTTTTCATAAGATTCAATGTCTTGACAGACAGACGAAGGGACGGACGGAAGGATGTATGGAACCCTCGATGGGCGAGTCTGACTCGCACTTGTCCGATATCTGCGACTAAGAGTTTGACTAAAATTTAGCAATTATTAAAATGTTAATGAAAAATATTGATGTATTTCCGTACACAGACATGCAGCAACCTGGAGTACGGGCAGAGCGTGTGCAGCGCGGCGCTGCAGGTGGTGCTGCGTGCGCTGCAGCGCAACCAGAGCGTCACAGTGCTGCAGCACATGTTCGCCACCGTGCGCGCGCTCATCGTCAAGGTAACACCACGTCCTTTTAATATGTAATTAGAAATGCTGTATTTTAAATTTTCTAGGTATTCCATAAATGAAAAGGAATATCGGTTTCAGTCCAACTAAACAACAACTTATTTTATAAATATCCGTAAGGGCGAATAACAGTAGCTTTGAAATCGATGAATTTAAGGTTTTTACGCTCTTTAATCAAGGAAAGAACTCTAGTTCCCGTGGGAATACGAGAAAAAACTATAGCTTATGTTACTTAAGGTGAATGTAGCTTACTAATGGTGTAAGAATTTTTAAATCGACGCAATAGTTTTTGAGGTTATTCATTACAAACAAACACACACACTTTATAATATCAGTGTAGATGTAGATTTAAACAACGTAGCCAGCATCCAATATATTGGTTCCGTTTGTAGATATTTTAGCCGTGCGTGCGTATGTGTTCCGCAGCTGGGCTGGTCGTGCTGCGGCGAGGAGTCGGGCACGTGCCGCGTGCTGCTGCGGCACTGCGCCGCGTTAGCTGGAGCCACGCGCGCGCACGCCTCGGCCACGCTCTACGCGCTCATGAGGCAGCACTACCAGCTGGGCAATGTGAGTATGGGCACCACACTACACTGCGATGTTAACACTTCCTATACAAGACCACGACCGACCTGGATGTCCCTACACACACCGCTCTAAACGAAACCGCGTGCTCGATCAATCACAGCTTTGACTGTAACATACTGTGAACCCCGTTACATCCATTTAACGCCTACGTGCCCGTAATCCTACATCTACAATCTGGAATTACACATAGGCTACTTATCATCCCGGGAATATGTTCCCACGGGAAGCAGGAACGGGTACCGAATTTCACGCGGGCGAAGCCGCGAGTGTCATCTAGTGTACCATATTTTTTTACGTAATACGCCCGAAATATACCAGATTTTCTTGAAATTATTATTGTTCGCTTCCTTGGCCAATAGCAGGTAATTCAGAATAATACAACTATCTAATAATGGAGAAAAAAAAATTGAAATTGTTTCCGTAGTTTACGAATTTATCGATTCAAACCAATCTTTCCTCTTTACAATCCTAATATATTTTTCTGTACGCACATTGGTCACAACTCCTCCGAAACGGCTGGTCCGATTTGAATTATATTTTTTGTGTATATTTCAATAGCTTCCTGGATAGTTTGAAAATACAACTGGACACCAACGTTCACACAGAACAACATCTGCCGGGCCCGCTAGTATAAGTATAAACGTAAACAACTTTCCACAGAACTTCAGTCGAGTAAAGATGCAAGTGACGATGTCCCTGTCGTCTCTAGTCGGCACGTCCACCACATTCAGCGAAGATTCCTTACGCAGAGCGCTCAAGACTATCCTCGTGTACGCGGAACACGACCATGACTTACAGGACTCGAATTTTCCGGAACAGGTATGAATGGTTCTCTATATTTCTAGATCTCTATATATTTACCGGTCGGTTGTCTTAGAACACAACGGTAGGTAAAGCGGTAAAAGAATGTATAGAGAGAAAAGCACCTTCATATTGATGCAAGTGTTTGTACATTAGACAAATATTTACTACGATCCTATGAGTCGATCAAACCTTTTGCAACACGGGGATGCTCAAAATATCCACTTCAGAGATGACTATAACTGTCTCTTAAAATTATTGAGACTTCACGCTGAGTCCATAAAATAGATTTGTCTATAGACCCGTAGTCTGAAGGACGCGTTGCCAAGATCTTGTTGCCACGGGACTTCAAGGACGTTTCAAATCTCGTTCCGAATAAAGCTGTCTGTCTTTACATAATACATTAGAAGAAAAATTTGTACCTATATTTAAAAAATATTTTTTACCAGGCATCCCCAGAAGCGATACCAACGAAGAATTCGGTATGTCACAACAAAACGATACCCTGATGCCCATTGTTATATCTCTGTCATCTCAGTTTTCTTTATGCTACATCTTACGTATTTAGTTTTTCTTTTACACTTGACGAAACTACTGCATCTTCCCCATTAACCGGAAAATTTGTGAGTGACTCCGTCGGTTCGTAACGAAGCCATAAGTCCTGCTTGTTTATTGACCTAAAACTGGCACGGTCAAACCCAAAGACCGTTTTTGTTCAAATTATGGAATGTGATTGAACCAAATATCTTCCCTTGTCATTTAAATACTGCCCCTCGTGACGTTCGTCCATCCTTTAAACACTTCTTTAATGTTACCTGTTTGGGTTTGTCTCTATTGCGTGTGTTCTCGGAGTTTTAAATATTTCAAAGTCGGAATATAAATTCGATTTCAGGTAAAAGATCTAGTGTTCAACCTACACATGATTCTCTCGGACACGGTCAAGATGAAAGAATTCCAGGAAGACCCAGAGATGTTACTAGACTTGATGCACAGGATCGCGCGTGGATATCAACACAGCCCCGATCTAAGGCTTACGTGGCTCAACAATATGGCACAGAAACACATGGAGGTAGGTTACTACTGATAAATATTTGGCGATAGATTAATGGACTTTTTGAATTTGGGGAAGTACCCTTTGGTTCATAAAATGCTCCACCAGGTTTCAGGGCCTAAGTTAATTTCATCTGCATTTGACATAATATATCTGCTGAATAACTGGGTGTAGCTCGAATTAAATCATAAAGTTTTAAACATTTTTGTTCTTACTCGCCAAAAGAAAATCTGAATGTGAGTTCACACGCGGTTAAAGTGAAACTATTTATTGTTGTAAGTTTTTTTTATATACACGGTGTTTCTTTTAGGGTGTCAAGCCGCCACTAGCTGGTAGCAGGGTTCCATACCTATCGATTTAACCCCCCATGTATGTTCTACGATTTTTTGTAGTTTTCGAGATATAATGTTCTGCATAATTCCCTATTTTTTTATTATCGTTTAAAATTTTTACATCTTGTATCAAAGTTAGGAAGGAGATTATTTTGTCCATAATACTGCAATCAATAGGCAATAATATAGAAAAGTCGAACCAAAAAGAAGTTGTAATTATTTAAAGCCACGTGGAAAAATAACGAAAAAAAATTATATCTCGAAAACTACAAAAAATCGTAGAACATACATGGGGGTTAAATCGATAGGTATGGAACCCTGCTACCAGCTAGTGGCGGCTTGACACCCTAAAAGAAACACCCAGTATTTATGACAGGAAAAACGAAAAAAAGATACAGAAAGACGTAGAATGTAGTCTCTTTTTCCTTTCATAAAATCCTATTTACACCAAGCCAATAGAAGTTTATTTTAATTTGTAAAACCTTGCTATATGCAACATAATTATTTCTACCATCCGTATAGCGTTCGAACCACACGGAGGCCGGCATGTGCCTGATCCACGGCGCCGCGCTCGTAGCGGAACAGATCTGCGCGGGGGGGAGGGGCGCGGCCTTGTTAGAGCGAGTGACGCACAACGCGTTAGACGAGAGCTGTGCTGATTCCCTGCATCATCACCTCACGCATTTGGAGTTGCAGGTACGTCCACACATACACACACACACACAACGCATAATACCCCTCCACGCTCTGCTTGCAATATCCATTGTTGTACTCATACTTTAATTCGGGACTTCACGCGAAATACTTTTTTTGCTGTTTTGGCATTTTACTTTATTGAAATAAACAAAACTACTTATTTAATGGTATGAGTCAGTTCGGACTCATACCTTTACGTCTTCAATTTGTAACGTAATAAAATAAGATTACCGAGTACATCTTGTTTTGCACAAACAGGCACTGTTAGAACACGCGGCCAGCGAGCTAATGACGGCCGGCATGTACGAGACTGTCAACGAGGTGTACAAGGTGTTGATACCCATCGCTGAGGAACACAGGGACTACAAGAAACTCGCTAATATACACAGGTAACACAATTGACAGCGAATTTAACCTAACTCATTATGTAAGGCATAAAGTAACACTTTTTTTAATGTGAATGAATTTTGTCAATATTTTTGTCATTCGTGACATTTGTGCAGAATTCGTCTGTTCCATCGGTTATCAGTTCTTCAACAGATATTGCGCGTCCAATGCTACTTTGACCTATTTCTTCTTTAAGTTTATCTCTATATCTTTAACTAAATGTATGTATGTGGTTCCCAGCAAACTGAACGAAGCATTCACCCGCATAGAACAACTACACGGCAAGCGTGTATTCGGCACTTACTTCCGCGTGTCGTTCTACGGCGCTCGCTTCGGTGACTTAGACAACGAGGAGTTCGTGTATAAAGAACATGCTCTCACCAAACTGCCCGAGATCTTCAGCCGTCTTGAGGTAAGTTTCCTCTTATCGACTATGTACTGTAGCTTCGTACTCAACTGTGAATAATGCGTTGATATCTGACTATTTCTCACTATCCGCTGTATACTTTTACTAACATTCTTACTCATTTTTGAAGTGAAACTTCTTTATCGGCGTTGGAAAAAAATTTGCGTCACGTCACGTCACGATTTTTGGTTACGCGCCATCTTTGTTCTGTTCCCCACCACGGTGGATTCGAATTAAGAGTACTTTATCCAGGGATAGCATGTCATTTAAGGGTTTTTGGACTTTTGAACTTATGGACTTTTGGACTTTTGGACTTTTGGATGGGACATTGGTACTTTGGGTCTTTGGGACTTTGGAACTTTGAGACTTTGGGACTTTTGAACTTTTGAACTTTTGGACTTTTGGACTTTTGGATGGGACCTTGGTACTTTGGGTCTTTGGGACTTTGGAACTTTGGGACTTTGGGACTTTTGGACTTTTGGACTTTTGGACTTTTGGATGGGACCTTGGTACTTTGGGTCTTTGGGACTTTGGGACTTTTGGACTTTTGGACTTTTGGACTTTTGGACTTTTGGACTTTTGGACTTTGGGACTTTGGGACTTTGGGACTTTGGGACTTTGGGACTTTGGGACTTTTGGACTTTTGGACTTTTGGCCTTTGGGACTTTGGGACTTTTGGACTTTTGGATGGGATCTTGGTACTTTGGGTCTTTGGGACTTTGGAACTTTGGGACTTTGGGACTTTTGGACTTTTGGGCTTTTGGACTTTTGGATGGGACCTTGGTACTTTGGGACTTTGGGACTTTGGGACTTTTGAACTTTTGGACTTTTCGACTTTTGGACTTTTGTACTTTTTGACTTAATTTAAGGTGAGGTGAAAATTAAGTTTATGAAGAAGTTTCACTTCTTACGTGTGTACACTAAGTACACGCAATTTTTTTTACTAGTGTAACATTAAATCTTACGTAGTTACGTTATAGTTTACGCTTTCGCTCAATAGATGGCGTTAACCGTTAAAACTGAATCGCGCTATAGTTGTGTTGCCGACTGCCACATATAACATCGGTGAATTTATGTATTCGGTACCTAATCTAACCTAACCTATCCACTTCGGTAGGGTAAATATATAGTGCGCACGATACCGGGCCTCTATATACTTACAAATAGTTTATGTACGAAACGTATACGCCTGCGCGGATAGTTTCCTTTCTGTTTCTTACTTGTATGTAGTTTTATAGTATTAAAAATAAAGTCGTTTAGTACTACTGAACTAGTTCCCTTACACTAGGACATTTTTCGGCGATTAAAAATAAACCGTTGATAATATAATAGGCTCGTTGACTATGAAAGTAGCTGTAGAGATACTGGATAAGATGTCCTTCCGATTCAAAGGGACGATCCTCGGATCAGGCAACGTGATCACTCCCAACGGTTAACGTATTGTGCATGCCTTTCGTCTGCTCAAGAATATGATTCTTGATCACCTAACTCTATAGCTGTTTATCCGATTTGTGAGATAATTTCAATGAGCTAAACCAATTCCACCTTTCCAGAACTTCTACGGCGCCCGTTTCGGCGCAGAGAACGTAGTAATAATTAAGGACTCTAACATCGTGGACCTTACCTCTCTGGACGCGGACAAGGCGTACATCCAGATCACGTACGTGGAGCCGTACTTCGAACCCCACGAGTTGAGGAAGCGCGTCACGCATTACGAGCGGAATTATAACATTAGTGAGTAAACGCTTGGTGTAAAAAATAGCAATGGGCCCAGCACTGGTCCTTGGGGCACTCCGCTAGTTACTGAACGTGTACAAAATAACTAGTCGCCGCTGCGCTTGGAACTCGTAGCGAACAGTAGCGGGCCCAGCACTGGTCCTTGGGGCACTCCAATATGTAACTTGTAAGAAAAATAACTTGTTACCGGTACAGTGAGCGAGCGTTTTGTCATTCGTAGGAACAGCAATGGCTCCAGCGTTGGTCCCTAGGGCACTCCATTAAGTAGAGAATGTGCACAAAATAACTTGTTACCGGCGTCGTAAGTGAGCGCTTTGGCGTTCGTTGCAAAAAGTAGTGGACCCAGCGCTAGTCAATTCGCTAAGTAGTCAACTTACACAAAATGACTTGACACGTGCGCGCTCTAAGTTCCCATGGGAAGCGGGAAAGAGAATTTAACGTAGATAGAGTCACAGACTGGATGAGATTGGTTTGTTATTAACATTTTCCTTGATCGCCATCTCAGAGCGGTTCATGTACGCGACGCCGTTCACGGCGGGCGGGCGCGCGCACGGCGACATCGCGGAGCAGTGCAAGCGCAAGACGGTGCTCACCACGGCGCACCACTTTCCCTACGTCAAGACACGCATACAGGTATCACCTTGCTTCCTCTCTCTCTCTCTCTCTCTCTCTGTCTTTATCTCTCTGCCCTCCCCTCGCTGTTTTTTTTCCTCCGTTCTCCCTATATTTATCTCCCCCTTTCTCCTTCTATCTTTATCTTCTCTCCCGTTCTTTCTATCTTTGTGTGTCTCTATCGTTACCTCTCTTTCCCATCCCTCTTTCTTGTTCTTCGCTATGCTGCCAAAATGGGGGGAGGGACTATACAAAAAGCGCATCTTAAACTATCACCTGAAGTTTAGTGTTTAGTTTTTTCTTCTGAGGGTTTTAAGTACTTGGCTTTTCAGAAAATGATTTCTCGCTCTCGAAGATATTGATAGAATATTGTCTCATTTTCAGGTTGTTCAGCGAACGCAAATTATACTGTCGCCGATAGAAGTAGCTATTGAAGACATACAGAAAAAGGTAACCTTAGCATTTAGTGTGCGCTACACTTAAAAGATACTAGGCTTTTTTTATTTACCCCACCAACATCAACGTCCCATGTCTCGATCTGAATTAAAGCAACGTAGTTTTTTAAACCAAAAGGCATGTGTTGAAACTTATAATGCCCAGAAACCTTTAACAATGTTAATATTTTGTTTTAGTGTGGGACGCGTGATATAATATTCTAGAAGACCATTGACATCCAATAAATATGTTCTTTTTGTATAGATAAACGAACTTGCAGCAGCCACTAGTCAAGAGCCGGCCGACCCGAAAATGCTACAAATGGTAGTTCAAGGATGCATCGGAACTACCGTGAACCAAGGACCGCTTGAGTTGGCTCAGGTAATCTACATTTTACTCGTAAACATTAAGAGAAGTTTTGCTGAAATTAATACATTAGACACCAATTACCTTTTATCTAACCTATGGCCATAGACTGATTGTTTTTGTATTCCTAGCAGTACTAAAATACAGCTTAAAATTGGTTTACAAATGAGATGTTTTGATTTTTCCAGGTGTTCCTAGCCCCCGTGGCGGAAGGCACACAGCCGTCCACACGACTGACTAATAAATTAAGATTAGCTTTCAAAGATTTCTCCAAAAAGTAAGTTTGGTGATGCCGTATATCTTATAATGCAAATTTTGTTCTCATTTCTGTCGACTATCGGTTTTAATCATGTAACTCGCCAAAGACGGCACTGGCTTGATGGAAAGCCATTGCGACATCTCGCTATTGAGGGCCACTCTCATCAAAGACTATTGATATTGGTGGCTCAATGACGTATGAAAGATGCTGTAGGGATTGATAGGTTCTCTGATTATGCCTATACATAATTCAATTATTCGTATCAAAAATTGTGCCTACATACCTACATGATTTTTTCACATGACATGACATCCTTCCGAGGGCTTACCCGGGACTTCCGGCCGTAGACAGTTGTAGGGCATCGTGTTGTTTTAGGCGGTAGGAGTTCGGCATAGCATCCTTGTAGGATTTCCACACGTAAAAAAAAATGTCTTCCTCTGTCCAGATGCCACGACGCGCTCCGCAAGAACAAGAACCTGATCGGCAGCGACCAGCGCGAGTACCAGCGCGAGTTAGAACGTAACTTCGCGCGCTTCACCGAGCGACTCGCGCCGCTCGTCGTCGCCGCGACCGACCACGCGCACGTCGCACAACTCAGGTAACTAGACATCGCTCTATCACTCCACATCTCTATCACTTCATCACCCTCTCCTTTCCGATCCCGAACAACGCGCTCCGGGCAGAGATGCCACTCATACACAGTGGAGAGAATCGTCGCCAGAACTGAGCGTTTCAAAAGATCGTTCCTCTGTCGAACTATAAAAACCGGGCACGAACGACGAACTTACAAATTTACAATTCTGGGTTCTTTAAGAGGAGCGTGAAGAGGCACATCACAGGGCCGCCAACTTGAGGACCACTGTCAGAAGTGGCCCCCAATCGCTAGATGAGTCACGGCTTTCCATCAGGCTGGTGGCGACAGCAATTTGGCAAGCTAAAGAAAAAAAGTATGTGCGTGTAACCTTTACGCACGATTGAAGTAAAACTTCTTTGCTATTGACGGCATCAAATGTTATATTAATATCATTCATTCTTCCGTCAAAAAAATGAGTTACTGCCTAATCGCGCCTAAAAAAGTTTTACTTAAAAAAATCGCTCTATCACGCCATCATCATATCACTCCACCGCTCTATTACTTCATCACCGTATCACTCAGCCGTTTTATCACTCCATCGCCCTATCACTTCACTGCTCTATCACTGCGTCACCTTATCACTCCACCGCTCTATCACTCCGTCATCCTATCAATCCACCGCTCTGTCACTCCACAACTCCATTGCTCCTCCGTCTTATCACTACACCACTCCATCACTATCGGTACATAATCTACAAGCAAAACGATCTCCATTAGAGAAAAACACCTAAAGCCAAGGAGTAAGCTTATTCTTAGTGTGGCGATATCGACAAACTATAATGTATGAGAACTCGAAATTTGAAATCGACAATTACTCCAGCCATGGCAACTTCAAGGGAATCGAGGGTCACTGATAATGCGATATAATGTTGGCATTCTTGTAATATAATTGCCTCCTTTGATGCGATACACAGAAAAACTAATATTGCCCTTTGTTACAGCAATGGAGTGAACAAGCACGACTACAAATTTCAAGCGTAGACGCAGCTCTACGCACGAACCACCGACGATATGTACCTAGTATTTATATATTTACGCTTTTACTCAATATGTAATAAGTACTATAATATATTATTTAATCGAATATTTTTAATATAATTAAATGTGAAATATTCTATAATTGTCGTTTTGTTTACCCCGTAAAAGCATTTCCTAAATTAAACCTACATATATTCACGCCTTAGTCCTCGAAGGAGTAGGCAGAGGCATAGTTTACTTCCACATTTCGCCTTATAGTTTTTGCCCCACGCAATAGGTGGGGAGTATGGTCAGACGCGGGTTGTATGCGTCTCGTCACAACCTGCGCCTGTCCATCTTTCAATATTTTCCCAATTTATGGTTTAGGAAAATATTGGACGAGCCTGTAGTATTAGGACAGTACATGTACCAAACAAGAGCTAAGTTAATAAAGCTAAAATAGTACATTATAAGATACGCTGCAGCTGCACCAACCCAAATTCGCTCGCCTTAGCGACCAATCAAAACGCGTTCACTACAAGCGTGTTCTTGCTCTCGCTGAGCCAATCATGTTATAGTTTGTGGTACGATCTCCCCACTTCACTGACGGGTCGTATCCACGAGCGAGAGTGCGGTGATCTTATCGTCAGAGTCACGTATTTCTATACACGGCGATATTAACACGAGTGTGTTACTGACTAGTACTTCTGCGAACAGTAGACCTCGCAAGCAACCAGAAATAAAACCAAAAAAGTAAGTGTCGCATATGACCCGGTACCACTGACATACTGTAGTTGGACTCGGCCGGATTTTAGAAATAAATGCCTACAGCCGCGCGGTACGTAGGCATGCGATAGGGCTGCCCACCAATAATATGTGCCTACTTTGACTTTCTATTTAATATTGTGATTGTAAATATGTACATACATATATTCATATAGTCACGCCTTTATCCCCGAAGGTGTAGGCAGAGGCATAGTATACGCCCACATTTTACCTTATAGTTTTACGTACCGCGTAATAGATAGTGAGCCTAATGCAGTTGAAAATTTTCAATCCGCCACTAAGTTTGTATTAAGGATTGTCGTTTTACTGACAACCGGCTTTCATTTCGAGTAAATATGTACTTTTTTTATTTAAACAAAAAAATCCTTTGTGAGTAATAATTTCTCAATAAAAATACATGTACCTTTTGATTGCTAGATTATATTTAAAAACCATGTTTATGTGTGATTTATTAACAAATTGGTCTTATAAATGGGATATTTTTAAATGCACATCTATATAATTTTTCTGCACACTAGGTAACTCCACTAATTAACGGAATGCATACCAGAAATCTGAATGTTGTGCAAAAAAACCAATTGATTATCTAAACATGTACTACTTAAAAAACTAAAATGTTACACAAAACGAGATCACCTTTTTTTTATCGAATTTAAACCAAAAATGTGGTTCGTACATCGGATATAAGATTTGCTAAACAAAGCGGTAGGTGTATAGCGCGCGCGGCCTTGAGCGAGTGACGGGGGCCTGGCCACGAGTGGTTCAAAATCCTTTTTTTGGGAAAAGAAATGTTTATTATGTTTCGGATCGCCGCGGGACGGTGTGGGTGGGACGGCTGGCGGCGCGGGGCGGCGCGGCGTTATCTACTTCGAATAAGAAACTACGAATTCTAGTCTTTATAATCATTGCGTTAAATTTTTGATTTACAAAATTAAAACTATTTTTCGATTTGAAAGTACTAGTCAGTCTCTAGTACACTAGTACTTTTCGTACATTGTCAAGTTGTGTTAAATTTTGGAAGTTCATATTTGTCTCTATGCGTGTAATAAAAATCAAAGGTAACAAAAATGCTGTCAATCAAAGTCATACGGTTTGTTTCTTTGTGGATGACCGATGTTACAGTACACTTAGCGTGTACTGTAACATCGGTCATCCACAAAGAAATGAATACTCTTGAAACATACCTAAATCATTGCTCTCAATTAAATAACTACGAACTGACAACGGAACTAAATGTACTACCTACACGTACTAGAGTTCTGAACTAGTTTTTTTTGGATATTGTACTATATTGGATCGCACCGTTCACTGACTGAGCAAGCACAAGTCTAGTTTTAACCTTTCAAAAACCAGGCGGACGTCATTTTTTTTAAAATGACATGTATAGTGTTGCTATACGTGTAGAAACGAGATAGCAGCATTCACTAACCCCTTAGAGCGAGCGGAATGGAACGACCAACGCACACAAACATAGTTAATGTTTCGTCTGCTACTTAAACACAAACATACCTACTTCATGTAACTACCCAGTTCACTCGTGTCAATCACTTTGTTTAACTTTAGTCAACTAGTAGTAGTATAGTACCAATTAGTACTTAAGTAAAATCAATTAATAGTCTTACCTTTCGAAGTTTCCAGGTAATCTAAAAAACGTTATCTCTGGGTATTGACGAATTCATGCAACCAAAACAAGCACAATAGACTCTAGTTGTCATATTAAATATTTTTAGTTAATAAAACACGCGCGGTTACTATCTAAAAAACGACACACCGTCCATTCGTCTACTCGGCACAATCGCCTGCTAGCGTGCTGAAAGGTGTACGTTACCCCAGCAAAAAAGTAGCTCCTAAACTGATTTGAGTGGAACCTATATTTAGAGCGTATTATGCCATATATGTGCGCCGAAAAAAAAATTTGTGCGTATTGACGTTGTGGAAAAAAAAGGAAAAAACGATTTCTGCTGGAGTAACGCCGTTCCAGCAGGAAAATTCTAAACGAATAATCTTAGAGAGAAATATTTTGCATGCACCGAGGGCTCATACTTTTACAAATATGTGCCCTTAAAATAAAATTTGTGCGTCTTAAGGTTTTCGTTATATTGAGTTTTTTGCTGGGGTAACGTTTTGTGAAATGCTGTATCTCGGAAACCACTACATGTGCGCCTCTAGAATAAACTTACACGAGTAGCTCTTAATTTGTGCGAATTTGTGTCATAATCAGATTCAGGAAAATGTGTATAGTTTTCAAGTAATCACGCTTTGTTGAAAATCTGAAAAAAAGTTGCACCACCTAAACGAGAACACCTACGAACTCGCTAAAAACTGTATTCGATCCTGCTCGACACTTACAGTGATCGTAAAAAGTTTCATAAGTGCACATGCATGCGATAACGAATAATATTACTAAAACTCGAAAAAACGGCGTCAAATCTTTGACATCAAAATACAAAGACTGGCTCAACGCAAGATAAGGAAGTATAAATAAAAATTTTGTGCGTATAATTAAATAATATATGGTGAAAATTCAGCGTGAAATATTTCGTATTTAAGAAGAAATAAACAAAAAACAAAACATACTAACAACGGATGGTTATCCGACTAAATTCGAATGACTACAAAAAAGCGACTGTTTAATACATATCGATGACCTTCTTAACTGAACGGATTATACCTAAAGTGTTGACCGAACAGTCGCGTTCAAAAGTTTGTAACCTAATTTTAGAGTTTAATTATGACCATATCAAATGATAGACCTTGTTGATATGTAATTATTTTTTTATTATTGACTCTTAAACTAATTATTGCATCAAATCACAGATCAAATTTCCTACCTATAAATATCAAAACAAAAATAAAATTATATTATTTATATACTATGTGTAGTCCTTATTAATTTAAATCACAGATCAGGTTTTCATTTAAGTATGAATTTACAAATAGCGAAGTCGCATAATCACAGAAAATCACAGTTTGGTATTAAATCTATCTACAGGGTAATTTTACCTGACTGCGCCAGAAGTAGGGTAAGTCTTTGTCGAGTGTGTGTACATATGGTTGGCGTTTTCTACAGCTTACATGGCTTGACGGATTTTAATAATCGAGGTGTCGTTAGATTCGTCTCAATTGAGAAAGGTACCTACTGCATTAAGATACATAATGTTAAAAAATTACCCCCGCAGTTGAGTTTTTGTTTCATTATAATTTACTTGTTAAATCGTCAACCACCTCTCGCTGGCAGGTTCTATACATAATTTCCATCAATATTGGCATCTAAAATTAAAATGATATAAATATGTACCATGTGTAGTCCTTATTAATTTAAATCACAGATCAGGTTTTCATTTCAGTTTTAAAATACAAATAGCGGAGTCGCATAATCACAGAAAATCACAATTTGGTAATTAAATCTATCTACAGGGCTATTTTACCCGACTGCGACAGAAGCAGGGTAAAGGTTCTGTTGACTTTAGGTACATTTACACCAAGCACAGCTTTCAAAACTGTACCTAACCTATATATGTTTACCATGGCTAGAACACTGTTATTATGAATGAATAAATAAATTAAGCAATACTTAAGTGTACAAAGTTTCTATATCATTTTTATATCTCTAATTTCATCTTTACCGTCAATGTATGTAAAAAATCCTTTCACATCGAAGCCTCAGGTCTACAGGAATGACAGCAGATTAGCAGATGTACTAGTTGACAGGTGAGTTTGGGTTGGACAGTTTGGCTTGGACAGGTTGGCTTGTGCTTTTAACACTGTTGGAAATGCATTCTGGATCCATAGGATAACCCGGGGGTGCCATGTTAACTTATGAGAAGGATTGTGCCACATCCAGGAATAATACATTCCGGACTCATGGTACCCTCCAAAAGATATCCCTGGGGGTGTCATATAATCTTTGGAGGAGGGTCCATGGTACCCCTAGGATTCCGAACCCATGCCACAACCCCATGAGGTACCATTGTGGGTGCCATGTAAATATTGGAGAAAGATTTGTGGCTCCCTTAGGATTGGTCAATCCGGAATAATGGCAAATAAGTTATCTCTGTCTCGATATGTAGGTCTTCTTTGCTAGCCCAAAAGGGGCTTATAAATCCAACAATTAATGCATTCCGGACCCATAGCACATCCCATAAGCTACCACTGCGGATGCCATGTGAACTTAGAAGGACCCGTGGCACTCCCCGAAACATTGTGACACGTAGGTAGCCCAAAAAGGTTATTTATACTGTTGATTGATAACACTTGGTGGAACCTGCTGCTCATATTGAATAACACCACTCATACTGTTCTACAACATTTATTTACTTTACAACTGACTGGTTTCGCCTTTCAGCATTCTCAAAGGTAAGGTTGTTATAACTTGATGACCACTATATCATGTTAAAAGGCTAAGGTGACATTATAAGTATCTTAGAGTATTTATTAGGTTTAGGTATATAATTATATACCTAATGTCACCTTAGCCTTTTGATTTCACAACTTTTATCATAATTTTAATAATACCTAACCGGTTTCGCTATTATAGCATGCTCAAAGGTCTCAAAGGACCTTTGAGAATGCTATAATAGCGAAACCGGTTAGGTATCATTAAAATTATAATAAAAGTTGTGGAATAGTACAAGTGAGTGAGTTTTCATAATGTATAACAAGTTCCATCAAGTGCCAACAATCAAAATTATAAAGGTTACACTGTTCATTAATGAAAATACGAGTTTATCTGGACGTGTACGCTTTAAAAAGTTTCTATAGAGTTCCAAGTCTGCAATTTTGTCCAAAAGAACTTAAAAACACACTAATGACAATAAAAATGCTAAATTTAAACGTGAAATCTTAGTCCTCCCCTTACCAATCTAATAATTCACCAATTTGAACATAGAATTTCACATTATTAATAAATAATTATTCATGGATGTGGCCATTTTACGAATTTCCATACAAAACTGTCAATTCAGATGATTTACAATGAGATTCATTATGAGATTCTTCAAGACAATTTAGTGAATGACAATTTAGTGAAGAGAAACACTATAAGATCCATAAAAGAAACGTACAATGTGGCCTTTTTAGGCCCACTGTTGTTATCGATAAACGCATCTACACATACAACGCGCATCTCTGTGTATGTGTGACGTCATCCATAAACAGTGCAAGTGTGACAGAGAGCATGATGTGCGCTTTTTCTTTTGCATGTTTTATTACCTCCGCCTGCCACGAGCTGTTCTTTTGACTTTTTTTATAATGATGAATATGAATATGATATATTGATAGTATCGAACCTAGTGTTAATTACCTTTTTATTTATTAACTTACTTTTATTTAGTGTCTGCCTCTGTGGCGCAGTCGGTAGTAATATCGCCTGCGGCGCTGGAGGTCGTGGGTTCAATTCCCATCGGAGACAAATATTTGTGTGGCCCATAAATGTTTGTCTCAAGAGTCTGGGTGTTTCTATGTATATAATATGTATGTATTTAAAAGTATAATTATACCTAAGTATTAATATCCGTGGTCTGATACCCATAACACAAGCAGGTTATTCCTATTACTTTAGGATCAGATAGCGTTGTGTAAAATGTCCGTGAATATTTAAAAAAAAACTGTGTCTGTGACACAAGTATGTCACGTTTTTGCTTTTTTCTACCTACTCTTTTATAAGTAGTAGGTAGTATAAACTAATTTTAATGCAAATATAATATGGATGTACTTAATCATGTGCAATTTCGCGGAAACCGCTGGTAAGAATATAATCCAAGAGCAAGTTTATTTAATTTAATAGTACTTTTCTACTTCACTGTACTCAGACACAATACGTTTCAAATTGTTCGAGAGTAAAATTAAGAAGGTCATCGATATGTATTAAACAGTCGCTTTTTTGTAGTCATTCGAATTTAGTCGGATAACCATCCGTTGTTAGTATGTTTTGTTTTTTGTTTATTTCTTCTTAAATACGAAATATTTTACGCTGAATTTTCACCATATATTATTTAATTATACGCACAAAATTTTTATTTATACTCCCTTATCTTGCGTTGAGCCAGTCTTTGTATTTTGATGTCAAAGTTTTGACGCCGTTTTTTTGAGTTTTAGTAATATTATTCGTTAACGCATGCATGTGCACTTATGAAACTTTTTACGATCACTGTAAGTGTCGAGCAGGATCGAATACAGTTTTTAGCGAGTTCGTAGGTGTTCTCGTTTAGGTGGTGCAACTTTTTTTCAGATTTTCAACAAAGCGTGATTACTTGAAAACTGTACACATTTTCCTGAATCTGATTATGACACAAATTCGCACAAATTAAGAGCTACTCGTGTAAGTTTATTCTAGAGGCGCACATGTAGTGGTTTCCGAGATACAGCATTTCACAAAACGTTACCCCAGCAAAAAACTCAATATAACGAAAACCTTAAGACGCACAAATTTTATTTTAAGGGCACATATTTGTAAAAGTATGAGCCCTCGGTGCATGCAAAATATTTCTCTCTAAGATTATTCGTTTAGAATTTTCCTGCTGGAACGGCGTTACTCCAGCAGAAGTCGTTTTTTCCTTTTTTTTCCGCAACGTCAATACGCACAAATTTTTTTTTCGGCGCACATATATGGCATAATACGCTCTAAATATAGGTTCCACTCAAATCAGTCTAGGAGCAACTTTTTTGCTGGGGTAACGTACACTGCTGAAAGGCCTGCCGAAAACGAGAATCGTAGGTATAGCTTGCGCTTCGTCCGTTTGTAGGGAGCTACAATACTGGTTAGTACTCTTTATACTGTGCCGGTACGTACAGAACTTAGCTATCTCAGGTAGGTCACATGACCTACCTAATAGGCGCTAGACAGACGACGGGGCGGGCCGGGCTTTTTGCCCGCGACGTAATAAAGACCGCGTCTGTCCGCCGATGTCCGCGACTGCCCGCCCCGCGAACGCAACGCACACGACGGCGACGGGCGGGCAGTTAGTTCACTACGTTCGTTCTAGTGAAGAGCGCGTCAGTGAAAATGGATACCCAGAGAATTCGAGTAGTTGCTTATTTAATGTACAAAAAAAGAAAGAGACGCAATCGTAATTTAGTCCATTGAAATGTTACATGAGCTTTGCATTTATTAGAGGACGCAATTTTATTTTCGGGACATATGTGGGGGGTCAATAGAAGCTTAACCTCAAGTTTGTGGGGTCGCCACCCTTGTCTCCCGGCCGCCATCTTGAAAAGAGTGGGGAAAAAAACACTTTTTTCGCAACATGTCGGAAACTATGAGTCTTACAAAAAAAATGTAGAAGCATAATTTGTAGCATATTGTGTTGCCTACAAATGTGTATATAACTTAACAAAAAATTTTGAATTTTTTTATAAAAATTTTCTTTTTTGCTCTTTAACTTTTTTTATACATTTTACAAAAATAATACCTCAGACTAATCTTGTAGATGATCTTAAAGAGAAATTTAAAAAAAAATGCCACAGAGCAAAAAATAAAATTTTTATAATTTTATTTTCAATTTTTTGTTTATAATTTTTAATTTAGGACAAAAATTTGTTTGACATATTTGTAGGCAAAACAATTTGCTACAAATTAAGTATTCACATTTTTTTTGTAAGACTCATAGTTTCCGAGATATTGAGGAAAAAGTGTTTTCACCTCTTTTTAAGATTGCGGCCGGGGGACAAGGGTGGCAACCCCACAAACTTGAGGTTAAGCTTCTATTGACCCCCCACACATGTCCCAAAAATAAAATTGCGTCCTCTAACAAATGCAATATTCGGTCCTAAAATTGTAACATTTCAATGGCCTAATAGGGAGTACCTACTGGGTACTCGATGACAACTCATCCCATACTGCAGGCGTATATATATTGCCTGGCATATTTGGTTCCATAGCTTCATCTTTTCATTTACATCGTGATATTCTTTTAATGCCGTATTATAAATCGGCGGTCTTTTTTCGACTTGAGAAATTAAATTTTCGACGTCGAAGGCGTCCATCACTAGAAAACGTGCGGCGAGGACTGAGCCTGGCCGGCCCGCGCCGCCCCGCGCCGCCCCGTCTGCGTTACTTCATACAAACTGGTTTGTGTGATTCATGGCGGCGAGCCACGGACATGCCGCGCCGCCAGTGCCCGGCGGACAGCGGCGGCGCGGTCTTTTTGCCCTTCGTGTGCGTTGGTAGTATAGGATTCCTTTAGCGCTATCGTTCGCGGCGAAATTGACCGGCCCGGCCCGCCCCGTCGTCTGTTTTACGCCATAGTGTTCATTATTGACGCTGTGGTAAGTTATTATATATTAATAATTCCTTGAGTAGTGAAAGTGTAGCCCCTTACGATTGAAAGCCTCTTCTAGGGCCTCCAAAGTCCTATCAAATAGTTGACCCTTTCCGTAGTATTTCTCAATGTAACAATCAAAATTGGAGCATTCCACCCTAAATTACCGCTGCTGTGGCCTGCCCTCACTTTCCATAAAAAGCATGGGGAGCAGGTCGTCAGAGCATAGCTGAACAATCATAGAACGGCGAAGATTTAATTGCTCTAGACAAAGTAGATAGTGAGTACTCTCTATCTACACACAGCACCACATGATCAACGTCGAAATTATTAAAATCTGTCATTGTGCTCTAAGTTTAACAAAATTATAATAAAGTTCCTGTAAATCTTATTTTGTTTTGACAAGATTTAATTTTTGGGCCCTCAATCCAGATGCACATGACCTTCAGGTCTATGGTCCATCAGGCGGGGGTCCACTCCAGAACTCGTTTGCTCTACCGACCATCACATCGGTTCAACTACAAACATGGCCAGCCCACGGCCCCTCCTGCCCAAAGTATTCCTGGACCATCTCAAGCCTCGATCCTTCGACGTAATTTCTTTACTTTTAGGAATTTGGAATCAATAAAACTCAATTTAATTAGCTTATAAATGTATTTTCTTGTCCTATTCTATCTTACCCTAAGATCCGAAACATGAGAATATCAAACAAATTTACAATGACAGCAAAACAGAAATTTCCATATAGGTATGGGGGTCGGACTGTTCGCACTTATATCACGTGGTACCTGGATCTCACAAAAACTTTGCACTAACTTCTTTTCGGGCCCCGATATGAAACATTGCCCGGTTGTTGACACCAGTATATGGTACCCACTAAGTTCAAATTGTTTCTCTACGAGTGGTCGTTTTTAAATCCCTTTCTTTCATAACTCCATATCGGGGCAGAATATGTGGTACAGTCAGCAACAATGGTCGTTAAACATAATTTCGACAAAAACATTCGATAACTTTTTAGCTTATGTTTTTCAGCAAGGTTCATTCTGAAATCTTCAATAAACTTTAATGTTTTTGGCCAGTATGTGTCCATGTACTATTGTTGCTGACTCTACATTTGCTACACAATCACGTCCATAAAACTTATAATTACATCTTCTATAGATTACTTTTGATGAAATACACATTATATAGATATCATTTTACTACCGTCCAGAGGTGTGAAATAAACGTGTTTGTAAAATATGGTTCAAACTAGCTTGCTGACTTCAAACCATCGTTTACAAGTCCGTGTTTGAGTTTAGTTAAGAACATAAAATATGAAGTGACTTGGCTAAAGAAATTATCTGACTAGTACAATAGTCAAGGTAAACTCTTAAAAGTCAGATCATTATCATTTAGACCTTAGCCTCGCTTGAAACATCATAGTCTGCTGCCCAAAGCATTACTATATTATATTACTCTACAACCTAACATATAAACGATAAATATCATAAACTTACTATGTTTATGATATTTGTCTTTTAAATTATAAGAAATCTATATTCCCACTGAGGTGTTGCTACTTTAAATTCAGTCAAATGACTTAAAATGTTTTATACTGTTTGAGAGAATGCTGTTGAGAACTGATATACAAAAATACTTTGGAAATCAAAATATTTCATATACAAAGTCTACTGGTAATTTATTGATACAGATCTTAAAAACAATGAATGCCCACCTTTATAACATGGGATGAACATATTGAGTTTGTCATTAATTAGTCAGTTACATTACATAATATTATTAGTGTTTATTTGATCAAAATAATATCGCCTACATACACAAAGGAACGGTTCAGCGACGTCCGAAGAGAATAATCACTACGTTTAGGAGACGGGACTCACAAAATGGCCTAACTTGCGATCTAAATCAATACCAACTTAAGTCAATATTTTTAAATGCACTAGACGCATAACACATAGTATTCATGTTTTAATAAAATGTACGATCGCGAACTTTAATGTGGGACCTATTTTCTACACTATATTAATATGCTTTAGTTTTAGAATGTAAAAAAATCTGTCATAAGTTGTTTTTATATTATATTGATTCAGTTTTAAACTTTTAAGCGCTAAAGCTAAGCTAGGGTTTTTCGCGTTGGTCTTTAGGTATGTTAGTCGCCCACGATACCGTAAGTAGGGTTACACCCAAACACGTATGATCAAAGTTAGCTCTAAATGTATTATATTATATTTCATAATAGGTGGGTCCCACATTAAAGTTGGATCCCGTACAGACCACATTTATGACATACATTTAGTTTAATAGCAATTACACATACCCACATATACCTACATAATATATCCGCAACGCTTTTCGACTAAGATAGTCTTATAAATTTAGATGAATATGACCTGCAAATTATTGTAGCAATATTGTTGTATAAAAATAGTCGAATCGCGGAACACTATCTCACATTGACCCCGTTTAAATTTCTGTTTCTGTCACTCCCGTACAAATTATACTGTCATTTCAGTCGCACAATAGCGACCGCCAGTTCTATGCTGCAACATTCAAGTATATTCTGAGACAAATCTGACTCTGCTTTTCATGACATTTTATGATTAAGATTAACAAAATCTAGTTGATGGTGTCGTACATAAAATTATTATTATTACACATCCTGCTAAGTAAATACTACTACAAATTTTGCTGTTAAACTATTTAAACATATTAAAATCAAGAAAACTGTTTAATAAGTGCCATATGTGTGAAGAGTGTACAGTCTGTAGGTCAATGACTATGACTTTTTGGTTTTATGGAAATCTATAACCAAATTCAATGTTCCAGTCAAGATTATCATTATATGAAATGAAAACGAAAACAATATTAGAAGATTATAACGAACACAATAATACACAACCAAACCTATTCATTCGTAAGTTAAATTGATAGTTTTCAGTAGAGCTTACACAAGTTGCTAACTCATAACCACAGAACACTTTTATCCTACGGAAAGAAGTACAACTCCATACAAAAAAAATGCCAACACGGAGCACGCTAGCGCCTCCATTTAATGCCCAGGAACTAATACATTTGGCGCGAGTTTTAAACGTGCTATTACCGAATCCTTATGAAGCTTTCGAATGATCAGAAGAATGATCTTACTCAAAATCATAAAAATTGTCCATTTTTATGATTTTGAGTGAGACCATTCTTCTGATCATTTGTCAAAGGTCTTACTTCTTACTAATATTATAAATGCGAAAGTCTGTGAGTGTGGATGTTTTTTACTCTTTCACGCTCAAATGACTGAACGGATCTGGCTGAAATTTGGTACAGAGATACATTAGTCGGCGCGGGCGAAGCTGCGGGCATCAGCTAGTATGTTTATAAAAGAAAATACATATTTCAAGGTCAATAAAAACATATATTTCAATATCAGTAAAGTTTAATGAATACTTAATGCGAAAGTAACTCTGTCTGTTACGCTTTACATCCTAAACAACAGAACGGATTTTTACCTCTGAGTCATTGGATATGACAGTTTCACTTGAAGTTGAACATTCTTCCTGACGTAACCGCCACATTATATTTTCTGTTCCAACTGGGATAGCAAATTTGTTCAATCGTGTCCTGGAACTGCTGGTATATGAACTGTCATCAAAGTGTTTACTGCATAACACCTTATGCTGTTTGCTTAAATTTCTAAGTGATTCCTCAGTAGACCAGTTTTCATCTGGAAAACAGTATTCGGCCCATACACGTGTTCTGAAATAATAAATTAGATTTATATCAATATGGAACTCGTCAAATGATTTACAATGTGTTGCTAAAGCTGTACTAAAAGATGCGTATGATAGATTATGAAATGTAGTTACGCGAGGTCACTACAAGTCGTTTTTTGTGATGAAATTAATTATAAAGGTAGGCATCAGCTAGTATTGCAATAATTACCTCAATGGCGGATAATCTAAAGTTAAGCCACCAAGTTTATTATATTGATAGGTAGGTAGTTAGATTTTATTTATTTTTAAGTACCTAGTTATAACTTTATATGTTTCTTGTATAACCCTAATTAATGTAATGATATTAGTTTTACAAACACACACACCTACATAAATAAGTATTCCTGTGAAAACCGGTAAAAAAACTTACCTCACGGATCCATCTTTTCCAGGTAGAGGAAATCTGTGGAATCGTAAGTTCGCAGTTTCGTCATTGCCAGCAGTAGTATGACATTTTGCACATTTTCGTTGTAATTCTGTGTTGGCCATTATACAAACAATTCAAAGATAATTAACACAAAATTGAAAATGGGTAGGTAACGAAAATGTAGGTTAGGCAAGTAATAAAGCGGATCGGAATATCGCAATATAACGGTTTTACATATAGAGAAATATGCAATACTGAAAAAAATAGCACTTTAGTTATCACAAAATAAGAAATAGGTATCAATTATTAGAATTATCACAATATTCACAATTCACCATGATTAATATAAAACTCATTTTGTCTCTGGGATTTTTAAACATGGTAACTAGGGCTTTTGTGTCAAAAACCAATGTCAAACCTAAAATTTAAATTGCGTTCCAGAAAGACGATCACAGGATTATAGACATACACGTTGTCTTTGTCTGGCGTATAGCGCTTTTTCATCTAGCAAAATTCGCCCAGGTGTTCGCATTTGATGCTAAGAGAGTTGACTCCCCCTGCTCATAACTGGTGAGAAATGACAGTTTTGATTTTTATAACTAGGTTGGGGCGTTGTTACAATATCCCAAATAATCAAAGTGTCAATCCTCACAGTTTAACAGTCAAGTCAGCAACTTGTCTAAGCTAGTATGATTAATACAGATCAGACTATGTTCTACGGAGTCAATCTTCCTAATATAATAAAATTAATTTGGCGACCATATCACAAAATAAACAATATCAATGGATCTGAAATACAAATATAAACGAAGATAAATACGAACAAAATGTGTCCACAGGTGTAGCCAAGTCGAGTGTTAGATGCCGAGTGCGGGCGGTCGCAGGGTCAGACGCAGCCGCGGGCGGTCCTGCGGGCGGAGTTGCGGGCGTTGTTCTGGGCGTTGTTGCGGGCGGGGTTGCAGACGTTGTTGCGGGCGGGGTTGCAGACGTTGTTGCGGGCGGGGTTGCGGGCGTTGTTGCAGGCGGGGTCACTCTTCAGCCGGCGTGTGCCACGTCAGTCGCTCCTCGTAGAACGCGATCACCTGTGCATACAACCACTGTTGAATACTCCGAGCCCGAGAAGGAGAGGTATATATTTGAGCAAGGATAAAGAAAACTATTTGTGGGGAGAAATGTGCATACCCCCACATGAGCCACTGGCAAGTAAGGAAATGCATCTTCTGTGATATGTATAACCAGTAGATTGGAACAAGCCATAAGGTGGTGGTGAGTTCGGACTCATACCTTAAGGCTAAGTAAATGTTCCGTCAAAATAATGTCCGTTCCGAATAATGACAGCTGTGGTAGGGGTGGGGAAGCTATTAGCTATCTTTATGTGATACTATTATAATATTATCTTAAATTATAGTCAGGTGAAAAGGGCATTTATTGCAAATATTTTATTGCACATTATTATATTCTAAAAAAAACCGGCCAAGTGCGAGTTGGACTCGCCCATGAAGGGTTTCGTAGCAGCAGGTAACATAATATAAAAGTTCTTATAGTTCGTTGTAACTTTGATTGATGTTTTAACTCGTTCCCAGTGATGGTGATTTTTCTTACCAAAAATTGCGGTTTATGACGTATTAAAAAAAACTACCTGCTCTATCTCGTTCAAACCAATTTTCGTTGGTAGTTTTTATAGCAATGTACATCATATATTTTTTTTAGATTTATCATTCTCTTAGAGAGGGGGGACATACATTTTTCCACTTTGGAAGTGTCTCTTGCGCAAACTATTCACTTTAGAAAAAAATGATGTTAGAAACCTCAATAGCATTTTTGAAGACCTATCTATAGATACCTCACAATTATGGGTATGATGCAAAAGAAAAATTTGAGTTTTGGTTCTGAGTATGGGGACCCCCAAAAATTTACTGCTTTTTTACTAGTTTTATATAAGAATCTTAATGCGGTTCACAGAATACATCTAGTTACCAAGTTTCAATAGCATAGGCCTTATAGTTTCGGAGAAAAGTGGCTGTGACACACGGACGGACGGACAGACAGACAGACAGACAGACAGACAGACAGACAGACAGACAGACAGACAGACATGACGAATCTATAAGGGTTCCGTTTTTGCCATTTGGCTACGAAACCCTAAAAAGCGTATATATTAGCATACCTGCTGCGGGCACTTGACATTGGCCACCTTGGCTGGCACCAGCTCAGCCTCATCAGACTCTTGCCATTTTATTAAGAACATCAATTCGCCAGTAGCATCTGATGCACCTGAAATATTAACAAAATATGTTTAAAGAACAAGTTTATACGAATGATAATCCTACTAATATTATAAATGTCAAAGTTTTTGAAGATGTTTTGATGTTTGTTACTCAATCACGCTCTATAGGCTGAACGGATCGGGCTGAAATTTGGTACAATTTTCAAACAAATTTCAACCAGATCATCAATGTATTATTAACAGAACAGCGATAGATGTGAGTCTGCAATATCACATGGTGTTTATCCCTGGAATGACTTCCCATAGCAAAAGGGAACGGTAACAGCCACATAAGCTGAACCGTGGTCACTATCTAGTGAGTAATAAGAGCATAAATTCTTAGTTTTCTCTTTTATCCCATTTTAGAGGAAAGATCCAATTGCATTACAAATTTATCACTTTAATGAAAGTTAAAAATATATTTATTCATTTAGGTTACAAAGTAAGACTTATGAACGTCAAAATTTTTGCTTCTACATTTACATTTACTGCCAGATTCGCAAAGCAATAGGTAGAGCATGTGAGGAAGAACCTGGCAAGAAAACTCACGGCCACTCTTTGCAAATAGTCTTAGTACATTCGTTTATCATGCAATAAAGATTAACAATTTTGTCTACACAAGCGACATTTACAATCGCGCCTAATTAAATGAGGAGCAAGCGACACATGTCCATGTCTCTGTATCATTAAAATAGTCATCAATAGTATAGAATGCCCTTTTTAAAAGACTAGCTGACCCGCGCAACTTAGTTTGCGGCACATGAGAGTTAGAAAAAGAGATGTATGGTATTAATATTTTGAGTAATATAATGTTTCCTGTCGCATTTACTCTCGTCGCGCCTAGTCCCGTCGCGTCGCTTATATACATAAGAGCTGACCCGCACAACTTCGTTTGCGACACATGAGCGAGAAAGAGAGAGTTGTAGAATTAATATATAAGGTGATATAATGTTTCCCTTCGCATTTACTACCGTCGCGTCGCTCAAAAGGGGTTATTGTAAGTGAACCTTAAAAGATAGGTGCTGTTGACGAATTTTTTTTGTAACTTTTAAAGGGGAACATTTTTGTAATACAAAATTTTCACGTAACTTTAACCATTTACGCAACGTACGCAGTAGAAGCTCTCAAAAAAAAGAAATTTTCCCCGTTCTCGAAACATTATTTATGGCTGCCCCGCTCCTATTCGCATTAGCGTGTTTTTATATCGCCATTAGCCATTCTCAATAAATGGACTATTAAACTGTAAAATAATTTTCGAAATGCAACCAGTAGTTTCTGAGATCCTAGGACAAACAAACTCTTCAGTTTTATAATATTGTGAGCGAACCTTAAGAAACAGACAAATTCGGTTTATAATATTGTAAGCGAACCTTAAAAGATAGACATATGCTGACGCGAACTTTTCTTTAGAACTTTTTAAGAGATACAATATTGTAATACATAATTTTTACGTATCTTTAACTATTTACGCAGCGTTCGCCTCGGAAGCTCTCAGACGGTATAAAATATTCCCCGTTTTCAAAACATTATTGATTGCTGCTTCGCCCCTATTCGTTTTAGCGTGATGTTATATAGCCTATAGCCATCCTCAATAAATGGACTATCAAACTGTAAAAGAATTTTTGAAATCCAACCAGTAGTTCCTGAGATCCTAGCGTTCAACCATACATACAAACAAACAAACAAACAAACAAACAAACTCTTCAGCTTTATAATATTAGTATAGATGTGCCTTAATTTCCATTTTGAATATAAAGGAAGGATCATAATACCTAAAGTGATTTAATTGAATAATAGGCGTACACCAAGTCCTTCGAATGAGTTGTGTAATTTAAAAGCTTAAAGAGCCACATACCAATAATCTTCTCGGCCTTAAGCCCCTTGTCAAAGCCGCTCTTGCCCGCGTCCTTCCGCTCGCGCTTCTCCTTGTGCTCGTCGGCGGAGGACACGCTGGCACCGCGCCCCTTGCGGCCCGTGCCCGCGCCCGCGCCCCCGCCCCCGCCCGCGCTCGTGTCCTCGCTCGACTCGCGCACGCGCTTCTTGGCGCGGTCCTCCGGCTTCTTTGCCGACTTCTAGTGCAAATACATACATCTAAGTTACCACACCGTCAATCAACCAACAAAATTCTGAGAATCAGGTATTAATATTGTAAGTAGACAGCATATTAAATAGTATGAACTGTGACGGTGAAAATAGTAAAAGACTGGTGTGACTTCAGTCGAGGGGCACGAGACCTTATTCTTAGCATTACATGGATTCAATGAAGCGCTTGTGGCCCCACAGACTCAGTGTTTTATAAACTACCTTACTACTTTACTATGGCCAGTCCTTGGATGGGTTCCCATCCATGTGACCACTGTCACTTTGTGACAATTATTTGAGCGTTTCCGTGCTTCGGAAGTAACGTGCCTTTCGAAGCACGGAAACGCTCAAATAATTACCAATGGTCCCGGTTGCCAGTAAAATGGCAGTTGTTAAGCCGATTTGAAGGCCTTATAGGGGGCTGGCAAATTTTCAACTGCAGGCAGCCACAACCTGCGCCTGTCATCTCAATACAGTTATGCGGCTCACCAGTTCACCACCTATTACATGGGACAAATTCTGAAAAGGTGAAATGATGAGGTGAAATGAAAATCCTTACCTGTACAAGCGGGGCTCTGTTCAGGTGGACCAATTTAATTCCCTAGCTTCTCGTGGGAACGCTATGGTAGTGAAATTTAAAACCAAAAACGGCGGCGATGTGGTTCGCCACCCATCACGTCTCGTTTCCCATCGAGGCGAAAAGTGGACTAGGGTTAGCCACTTTGCTACATTAAATGTGAGAGGAGGAATGAAAGATAAAATTGAGGAGGTATGTAAGATGATGCAAGAGAGGCATCTTGATATTTTGTGTGTGAATGAGACAAAGCGGAAAGGATGTGACACCACGACACACGGAGCCTATACGGCCTATTGGTCAGGTGTAGCCACAACCAGCACAGCATGCCAGGGGGTCGGTGTACTACTTTCCGCGAGAATGAATGAGTGTGTGACAGAGTATGAATGTGTGAGCCCAAGACTCCTTTGGCTAAGGCTGAAGGTTGGACTTACCCGCATTTTTATTTTGGGAGTGTATGCTCCGCAGGATGCGCGGTGGCACCGGTCTTCAAAAGACCAAAGCGAGAGGCAGGCATTTTGGGAGAGTATGAGTGATATTCTGGATAAATGTAAACGAAACGAGAGAATAGTGATGTTAGGTGATTTTAATGGTTGGGTGGGAGTGAAGCGCGATGGATACGAAAGTGTATTAGGAAAGTTTGGTGATGAACGAGTGAATGTAAATGGAGAAAGCTTGCTAGAAGTATGTCTGGAAAGGAATCTTGTGGTAACTAATACCATATTCAACCACAAGGATATCCACTTGTATACAAGAGAGGAGAGAGATCAGAGAAGCATGATTGACTTTGTGATAGTAGACGCAAGACTGAGAAAGAAAGTGCTAGACACTCGGGCGTACCGTGGCACCGGGATCGACACAGATCACTTCTTGGTAATTAGCCGGGTAAGGGGTCTGTTTCAGCGGTGGCGACATCGTGTGCATGAACCCGTTAGTGTACTAGAGCGAATAAAAGTTGAGAATTTACAAGAGTTAGGCATAAAAGAGGCATTTGTGAGTAAACTGAGTGAAAAATTTGAAAACCTAGATGAAATATGTGAGATTGAAGAATTATGGAAGCCGTTTAAGGAAGGACTTGTGGAAGTTGCGATTGAAGTGTGTGGGGTTAGCAAAAGACGACAAGGATGTATGGCAAAAGGAATGAGTGCGGAAGTTCTTAATGCGTTGACTGGCAAGAAGAAAGCATGGTTGGACTGGTTGGCTACAAAGGCCAATCAAAGAATGCAAAAGGCAACGGATGAGGATGTAAAAATGGCAAAGGATGACTATAAAAAGTATAAACGTGTTGCAAAAGAGACGATGATGAGAAAGAAAGAGAATGATAGAGAAAATTTTGATAAAAGGTTATCTGAAGACTTCCAACGGAATATTAAATTTTTTTGGAAGTCCATAAGAACAGTGAGGAGTCAGCAAACAATGTCGCCGCTCAATCACATCAGAAACCAGGATGGAAGTTTTGTAAGAGGAGAAGAATGTGTGCTAAAGAGATGGAAGGAATATTTTGAGAGTTTATTCGAAAAAGAAGATATACAAGGCGATACGCGTGTTTTAGAACTGAATGAATTTGGCGATGAAAGCGAGTTAAGTATGGGAGAAATAGTGGAAGCGTTGAATTGTATGAAAGTAGGAAAGGCTGCTGGAATAGATCGGATTTCTGTCGAAATGCTGAAAGCTGGACGTGGCGTGGTAGCTTGCCAGCTGTACCGCCTTTTTAACTTTTGTTGGCGAAGTGGCAGAGTACCAGCAGAATGGTGTAAAGCTGTCATTGTGCCGCTTTACAAAGGAAAAGGGTCGCAGCAAGAGTGCAAAAACTACCGCGGCATAAGCTTGCTCAGCATCGTTGGCAAATTGTATGCAAAAGTGTTGATAAAAAGAGTGATGAATGAAACTGAAGGAAAAATGTGGGATGTGCAAGCAGGATTTATGAAAGGAAGGGGATGTACGGATCAGGTCTTTTCCTTACGATGCGTAGCTGAGAAAGTTTTGGCTAAAAGTCAAAAGGTCTATTGCATATTCGTGGACTTGGAAAAGGCCTATGACAGAGTGGTGAGGAATGAACTGTGGTCAATATTGTCCATGTATGGAGTGAACAGCAACTTGATACGGGCACTGAGGTCTCTCTATGAGGGTTCTAGTGCTTGTGTCAGGATCAACGGGGCCTGCACGGACTTCTTTCACATTGAAAAGGGTGTGAGACAGGGCTGTGTAGCGTCTCCGTGGCTGTTTAATCTATACATGGATAGTTGTCTGAAAGAACTGCAAGAGAGTATGTATGGCTTAAAAATGAATGAACTGACCGTCAAATGCCTCCTATACGCTGATGATCAGGTGATATTAGCATCATCAGCGGAGGAATTGCAGCTGATGGTTAATAGTATGAATGAGGCTCTAAAAAGTAGAGGAATGAAAGTTAATGTAAACAAGACGAAAGTTATGGTTTTTGAAAGAGAAGAAAGTATGACGAATTGCTCAATCTTCATTGAAGGGCAAAGAGTGGAACAGGTGAAAGAATTTGTATACTTGGGTTCCAAATTTGTAAGGGATGGAAAGTGTGACCAGGATATTGAGCGAAGAGTTTTGGCAGGAAATCAAGTGAATGGGGCTATGTACACCTTTATGAGCAGTCAAAATGTGTCTGAGAAGGCCAGGTTGGCTGTACATAGGGGAGTGCTCATCCCTACACTTATGTATGGTAGTGAAAGTTGGGTATGGCAGAAGAAGCATGAAAGCAAAATTAATGCAGTGGAAATGAGAAGTCTGCGAAGTATAGCTGGAGTGACTTTAATGGACATAAAAAGAAATAGCGTGATAAGGGAAAAATGTGGTATAACAGAAGATGTAGTGACTAAGATCGAAAAAGGGATGCTTAGATGGTTTGGACACGTGGAGAGAATGGATGAGAATAGACTGACAAAGCAGATTTATGAGGCGAGAATGAATGGGCAAACTGGTAGGGGTAAACCTCGGCGTACGCATGCCGATCAAATCAGAGACGTTCTGGAAAAAGGCAAGGTCAAGAGTACCCTTAACCGGCGAGCGTGTATGAAAACAGTTATGAAAGTAGAAGAAGCGAAAGTTGTATGTCAGGATCGTAGCAAGTGGAAAGCCATAGTCTCTGCTTACCCCGATGGGAGACAAGCGTGATTATATGGAAATGTGGGCATATAATAATTATGCCTCTCCCTACCCCTTCGGGTATAAAGGCGTGACCATTTGTAATTGTATGCATGTACATGGATTCACCACGCGGGCGCCGGGTTCATAGCGTGGCACAAGGCAGAACACCCCGACACCTAACAACCACACTGCATATTTTTTTATCTATTTTCACAATCATGATAGTTTTTCCCAAGATTATATTCTTCCAATTCAGCTATACTGCAACTGACTTGCATAGCAAGCCATGTAGCAAATGAAGTAGGTACTTAACTATAAAAATTGTTATTTGAGTGGATATCTGGATAAATTCATTACTTTTAATAAAGTTGTAAATTATACTTTCAAATTGATTATATTCTATTCTAGTTACAATAAACGGCCAGTGTACACCGCCCAATGCAAACCCTTATCTATAGGTAAGTAACAAACAAATTAAAATACCTCTTTCTCCTTCCTGTTCTCTTCAAAGGTCCTGATGAGTTCCTCGCAGTCCAAGTTCTCAACCGGCTCCCAAGTACTCTCTTCTTCTTTGTACCCCTTCCATTTCAGCAAGTATTGTATCTGAGATAGAAGTTAGACAAAATTGTAACTTTAGTATACAAACAATCTACAAGTCTTTGAACATACAGTTTAGTCCACGTTTAACCCCCAAATTTTGACTCTCGTTCATGTACAACCCTTAAATTTAGTCCACGTTCAACCCCTGAGGGGTCGAACATGGATTTCAGTACATTAGTTTGCAGACAGAATGTGAGTGCTTTTTTTGCATGGAGTAATAATAACAGTGAAAGAATTTTTCAAATCAGTTCAGTAGTTTCAGAGCCTATTTGATGCAAAAAAACAATCAATCATATCTTTCCTCTGTATAATATTAATATAGATGTAATCTTTTTGTTAATAGATCAATCTATACATATAATAAAACTATTGAGGGTCGAGTCTGTACATGGAAGATATTCTAACAATTTTAACTGTAGGGCGTTCTCTAATCTAAGCTGAAACCGAAAATGTAATTTAAATGTTTCATGTCTGTCTGTCTGTATCCCGAATAAGTATCACGTCGAAACTACAGAATCGATTTGAATGAAACTTGGAACACAATCAGAGCTTATAATCCAAGGAAGGTTCTAGGATACTTTTGAACCTGATATGTTGCACGGTTCCTTTAGGAGAGGGGATGAAAGACAAAACGGTGTTTTAGTTGTAATTTCTCAATGCGTGGTCAGATTCCAAAAAAAAATTCTGTACTCTTTCGCAAAACCTAGAATTCAAGGATTCCTTTGAATATAAGGGTAAATCTAAACTGGCGTGTTGGCTTTATCATAAAAGAGCTTAATGATTAAGGCTATTGTCAAATAATTCAGTCTGCGCCGAAGGCATGGACTGTATTGTTTTAGAATGGACTTAAGAGGGTTAACGCACAAATACATGATTTCACGCGTTTGAAATGTTTGTTTCTAAAGAAACTACCAATGTTTAGTTAGTATGATATGTGTAAGAGTAATATATTTCCTTGTCTAAAAATTGTTCTAATCAAAATAAACGTGGCATAACTAGGTTTTTATTAAAAACAGTGTTTACACACCTCGTTTGAAGAAATTCTACGAAACAAGGCATCTTTGCCAATCGGGTGGTATAAAATTAATTGATGTACACAGAAATTAAAGCTGCTATAAGTATCTTCGTATTGTCTTCTTTAAAGCCGCCTAAGAAAATTATACCGAAATATATTTCTTATCACCAAAACATGACAAATAAAGTTTCCAAAAAACGTCGTACTTTGATGAACTTCATCACGATTTTTGGTACACTTCTAGTTTACAAAATGGTGATCTTTTTACATTTACAGACTGATCATGATATCACCAATTGAATACATCAGTAATATTCTACAAACCTCTTTAAACATATCTATAATAATGTAATAAAAAGAGTCCTCAAACTCTATGCACGGGCCGCGAGAAATTAGTACCGGCCGAGGCCTTCCAGAGAGAGGAGGTATCACTTTATTTCCCGCGTTCCCAGTCAGGTATTATCATAATATTCGAATACTTTGAGTGTGCTCAACGCCACTTGATACTTTTTCAATTTTGTCCGCGCTGGGTGATAAACCCTCTTAATTGTTAAGCTCTTTTATGATTAAGCAAACAGGTCAGTTTCATACGCTCCCATGAGTCTGTTGAAAAAATACCTGTCCTTCACACACCTAATGTGGCATAAACAAAGTTGCAAGGGTCAGCTAGTCATGTACAAAATTTTAACGTCTCATTCTAATGAAACAAATTAGGTATTGGTTGTGCTTGCCTTCTTTGCAACCATTCTTTGACTCTTACTGGAAACCAATACTTTTTAACTATATAATAATGCCCCTAAGATTGCTCATTGTTTTTACAGACTTAATTTTTGTTAGCACAAACTTCTATTTGTTTTTACCAATCTTTATTTGCTCGTACCAAGCTGTTTTTAGCGTTGGTTGTACTACGGGCAAGAAAGGGGTCTTGAGAAGGTTTTTACAGGTGTGGCGCCTCTGGTGTTGCAAACATAGGCTGCGGTGACCACCGGTCCTTCTGGTGGGCCGTATGCTCGTCTGCCATCTCATTAGTATAACGAAAAGCAAATATTTTTGTACATTTGTTTTTCATCTTTTAATATTATCAGCTTAGCAATTTCGAAACAATATGCATGTAATCTGGTCAGGCTGTGAACAGATCAAGCATATATTCCTGTTAACTGCTCCAGAAAAGCAGGGCAGCATTGTCAATGACTATGATGAATAAGTTGAAAAACCCTGCAATCTAATTTAATGAAAATATGACATTAAGCTAAGTTTCATGGTTCACAGTTAAGAGGTTACCGGACAATGCTGGACGACGCAACTGTGGTGACAATATACAAAAAAAGTAGGTAATATGAATCTGTCCTATATTGTGGAGTACAGTGGTTTAATACATCGTAAATAGTGGAAAATAGCACAAACATATTGGATGCTATAACTAGAGTTCTTACTTTTCCTTTCACGGTGCGTTTGTCGAGAACTTTCTCAACTACATATTCCTCTTCGCTGGAACCATCACTTGTGTTACTTCCTTTCTTGTCTTTCTTACCCATCGTGTAAAAACGTTAATTTGCAAAGTAAGTACACAAAATACACGACTCAATCTCTAGCGTCACCTGTGAAAATTCTCAAAATGGCGCGTTCAAAATAAATATGGCGAACAGCGGTCGTCTCGTCAAGTCGTCAACTCTCGTCTCGGCATTCGGCTGTCGTCGACAGTTGACGACTGGCAACACACATCATGTTGCAAGCAAGGAAGATAAAAGACGGACTTTTTGAGCGGGATTTGGAAGGAATCGTATCGCATCGTTTTATAAATTTGTAAAATTAGTGTTTTTTCGAGTGCTTTGTGTGTATTAATGGTGGATTCTTAAACATAAACGTTCGACAACGTGCACTAGTGTTGGGATGTGATAAAACGCAGTGAATCGCAACTTTGCAGTTTCTGACAAAAAAATCCAAAGAAACTTTCAGAAATTTATCCACCGCTTTTCTGAAGGAAGACTGACTTTGACTTAGGGCTGTACTTGACTTTGACTGGACTTAGAGGACGAGGACTGTGACTTATTTAAGCAAAATGAAGATATAACTTTAAATAATAATAAATAAAGACATGGCTTAAAGGTCTTGTAACCAAGCCATAACTATTAAAAAAAAAGACATTTTATTAATCAAGCGATAGTCCTAGTTATATCTAAAACCCTCATAAGACTCCCAACTTCGATAGAAATAATAAATAAATAATAAATAAATATTCACGGACATTTCACACAACGCTATCTGATCCCAAAGTAAGCTAGGAATAACCTGCTTGTGTTATGGGTATCAGACCACGGATATTAATACTTATATTATACTTTTTAAATACATACATATTTTACATGGAAACACCCAGACTTCTGAGACAAACATTTATGGGTCACACAAATATTTGTTTCCGGTGTGAATCGAACCCACGACCTTCAGCGCCGCAGGCGGTATCACTACCGACCGGCGACCGCGCCACAGAGGCAGCCTAGGTAGAAGAGCACTGTTAAAAAGTTATGTATTAAACAGAACAATGAATGCGCCTCTGCATCGCCTGTCGCGCCGCACCACCCGTGCTCTCCGTGCGTAATGAACTCGAAATCCTGTAAACAGAGATCCCAGAGTCAAATTAATATGAGACGAGTCTAGGACAAAGCGCGCGTACTCAGTGTGGTCTGTAAATAACCACTGCATTAAGTAACTTTCACTGAGAGACCGGTACATGGATGGCTGGTCACCCACGTGACCACTTTATGACATGGCAAACACAAAAACTGCTAAAGACGCATTGAATTATTGTAGTCACGGACTGGACCAAATCAGACTATTCGTTAGTTAAAAGCAGTAGAAAAATTGAAAATATTTTATAATGGCAACTGGAATTAGTAAAAATAAAAAAAATAAAAAATTTCCCTTTTGCAACACTATAGCTGCCAACATCAGAAATCTTACTACACTACTGCCACCACACCACCACTGATTGTCAACCAACCAACACCAAACCAACCAAACTATCAAACAAAATAATTCTGTGTCCTTGTCTAATGATAACGATAAAATTGCATTTATGTACTATGCAAAATGAAATTGTGAGCCAAAATAATATGGATAAAGTGGTTTCCAATACGTGTGTGTTGTAAGTTATCACAGAATTAGATACGGTTATATTTTCTTGAATAAACAAAAAAGTTTAAAATCTATTTTAACTTTGTACAAGTGAGATAACGATATTGCTATCGTTACTAACTTCATAGTAGTTTCATTCATTTTCTTCTGGAGCTCGAGCTATCAATCAAAACAGTCCGTCTCCGTCCGTATCGTCGCAAATCGCAGCAGTTTCATTACAGTCGGCCAGGCAGGCAGCCTGTTGCGTTGAGTGCGTGTGATTGTAATTCTTTTGCGAAACGGTCACGTAAATTTTATAAGCGAATTGAAACATTATCTAGTGGTATTCTACTGTTGTGCTACAATCAAGTTTATATTACATCTGAACTAAAAAACTTTTAAAGAATTTGTGTTGACTGTGTTGAGTAAAGTGCAGTGGTTTCAATTGACTTTGACGTCATACGCTTCAGCCAATCAGTTGGCAGTTTGGTTGGCACACAAGAAAAACAAAATATCTCTATACATACATACCTACACTCGTTGTGTTTTTGTTTCCTTGCTATTGTTTGTTTACTATTTTTACTACAAGTTTAACGAATGGATCGTAGAAGGTGAATGTTCATTGGATTGGAAATATGCTGTTAAAATGTACTGCGGACGGGAGGCCGATCAAAGTGAACGGAGCACCTGTCAACCATGGCAACGGTGCGAGAGGTAAGGTCCGACATCATTATTCCTATTATTTTTATATCCTTGTTACAATAACAACGACTTATACTATGTATAGTGTTTCAAAAAGCTGCGTAGTGTTTCAGTTGTTTGATGTTGGCAATTTTGAGACTCTGCTAATTCTAGCTAGCCTTTCACGCTGTATTGTGGGTCAGGGGACAACGGATCTTCATTTACTTGCTCTACTTTCAGACCTTGCCGCACATTATGCGCAAGCTTTTTGTAAAAATTAAACGAAGAAATTATAATAGGTATATGTAGTCAGTTGTTGTCAGTGACTGGACTTCGGACTGTGTTTAATTTAAATATCCCGGGTTCGACCCCCCGGTAATAACTACCCAACGAACTCCGATAACAACCCAGCATTAGCTTATCTGTTGGTTTATATTTGCTGGTATTTATTTATTTCATGTAGTTGACTGCAACCTTCTTCTGTCTAAACACGGTAAACGGGTAAATATTATATTTACCGTGGCCACATAGGGTCACCACTTAATAGTTGTCATTACTTGGGATGTGGGATGGGACCAGTTAATTATAACGAATAAAATGAGGGCGTATGTATAGAAGGTATGCCTGTCTGCCCCTTTAGGTAAAAAGCGTCATTATATAATTATGTTAGTGTTAGTATATTCAATACGATTTTATAAATTTATACAGGACCAAAGTCCGAAAAACTCATCATCTCAGCGCTAATCCCGGTCGCATTCGAATTTAGAATGAAACAATTCTCTTTGAAACCGGAGTGTTGCTTAACTCATGTGACCGGGGTCTCGAAAACCTATCACACAAAAAGAGTTAAACGGGGTAGGTAGGGAACGTCTACGGAGCTGCGCTGTAGAAAGTAGAAAAGATAATTCTGACGCTAAATGGGGGATAAGTAGGTAGGTCTGTACCTACTCCGGTCAGGCAAGGTGATTATTTCTGTAGTGCCGTGGCCCAACGATTGAAGTTGGTAGAAACCTCACTGAAATATCCCCATAAGGGGAGAATGGCTTTCCATCAGGCAGCTTTATTTTGGCGAGATAGGTAAATGTAATGGGCTCCGTAGACGATCAATACGACTTGACAAGTCTCACGTGGAAATACACGTCGATGCACACACACGTGCAAAGAAAGTACGCAGACTTGAAGCTATTTTCATTTCAATTTTAGTAGACTGCCCAGTCGCATTGACCGTCTCTGGAGCTTATAAAAAAAAAATCCAGGGCCGAACCAAAAGTATTTAAAATATTCAGGGCTAAACTGAACGGCTGGGGATAAATCGTTAGGTGCGATCTCGCTCCCACAATTCGCTCTCTCTTTCACGATCTCGAGGAGCTGACAGTCTTGCACTCTTGCACCATTACCGGCGAATAGATATATGGATTTTTGTATTACTACCCGTTCGCTCTAACTTTGCCGCTGGCGTAGAGGCGTATACCCGAATTTTTAATTACACAAAGTAAATTGACAGTAGCTAATGTCACTTCGTCATAGAAAATAAACAACATTGTATGAAGAAGGGACATTAGTTGCTGTCAATTTACTTCGTCTAGTTAAAAAATCGACTTTAGTATGGAGCCGAGCGGCAAAGTTAGAGCGAACGAGCAGTACATAATATCAGTCGCCAGCTTGAGAATTCTTATACGGCGATGCAGAATTGTTAGTGAGAAATGAAAACTATCATATCGTGATGCAGGTTTCTAAAGCCTGTCACATACGTAGCTATAATACCTATAGGTATTACCTATATCAATATGAACTTTGTTGGTTTGTTCTTACAACCCAAACTACTTAGTAGGAGTTGGCTACTATTGATTTGTGCTTCATAATCAAGCACCTTCTAAGTTGAACAAGACATTAAATTATATTACTAGCGGACGTCACGCGGTTTCACCCGCGTAGCTCCCATTCCCGTGGGAGTACGGGAATAAAATATAGCCTATGTTCATCGGGAAGAGTGTAGCTTCCCAAAAGTGAAAGAATTTTTCAAATCGGTCCAGTAGTTTTTGAGTTTATTCGTTACATACAAAAATACAAATCTTTTCTCTTTATAATATTAGTATAGATCTACCTACAACTAGGGCTTGAATATCGGACGCTTTTTCAGTTCCGGAATTGGGTTTCGATATTCAGTATTTGAATTCCAGAATTCCGGAATTCTGGAACTCAAGTTTCGTTTTGTACAAAATAGTGATATTTAAAAAAAGAAACGGGAGCTGGCAGTCCTACGTGATTAGTGATAAACTACTTTGATTCCCAGTAAAATTACTTATTTTCAGGTAACCAACTAAAAACCAAACGTTTCCTAACTATTGCCTACGGTTGGCCCGGGTAAGCCCTCAGAAGGATGACCCCAGGATTCCCCACAGACCTTGACTATCACTGCGGCCTCACCTAGGAGGTTCGGGTGCTATCCCGCGTATTCGGGGCTTGTTCAGGTGTTATCCCGCATCTCAGGGCGTGTGGCGTGCGTGAAAATTTCACGTCACGCTTTCGTCTTGGGCGTGCTTTTGTAAGGACGGCGATTAGCCCTCCCACCGTCCTCAGGCCCCCGATTTTGGAGGCTGATAGTCTTGGGCAAAGACATGCGGAATTCGGGTGGGAGCGTTCTCTCTCGATCACTTTTCGCCGCGTTAACTGATCACAGAAAGACGAAGTGGCGTCCCACTTACTCCCACTGGAGATCATAGCTCGCGCAATGGTCTCCAGCGAGAGAATGTCCACGTCCAGAACTACCACGAGGACCGGGCGCTGTTAAGCCCACGCGGTGCACTCCACTAATGTGAGAAGTACCGTGTCCTCACTGCGTTCCTCGCAGTGCTGGCACTCAGGTGTGGTTTCCCGGTGTAATCGTCACAGATACTTACTGAAGCTCCCGTGCCCGGTAAGCATCTGTGACAACCGGTAGGACAGAGCACCCGCACCGTGGCTCCTCTCTAGTCACTCGGCCATGACCGGTCTGACCGCCTTGATTGCGGCGACTCGGCGATTCCCCCTTGTATGATGTGATGTGGCGATTCGGTTTGTTGCTCAAGTCCAGGTCTCCACGGTTTCCTTGTGGAGCTGGAACTGCCGAACCTAGATTTCTGGAGACGTAGACCTATGACCCCGCTCCAGCGCCTCCTTGCACCAGAAAAGAATAAATTAGAAATATACTAATTGATTATTTAAACAAGGATGCAAGTTGCCTCGCTGCCGCCTCTGAGCAACGGACCTCGCAGCACCCAATCGTAGCCGATGTTCCACAGAAGCGGTCTTAAGACTGATCTCTGCGGAACACCGCACGACGTATCTCGCTGACCCGGCTGGGCCCTAGCCAGCTTGGGTAAGTTATGGCCCTCTCGGAAAGATAGGCCCCGACAATTCGACGGAAGTAGGGAGGCACTCCATGATAAATAAGCACCTCCCTAACGCAACTCCAGGGCAAGGTGTTGAAGGCGATGCCGGTGTCTCTTGACATCGCCATCGCTTTTAACACCACCTTACCCTGCGATGTTACTTCCTCCGTCAGTCTTCTAATGCGCATGATCGCATCCACGGTGGAGCGCCCTTGACGGAAACCAAACTGGTTATCCGCTAGATCTGGCCCCACGCGTGTGAGGTGCCCGACTGTGCGCTGTGCAATGATACGCTCAAGGAGCTTGCATACCTAACGAGGTATGCAAGCTTCTTGAGCGTGCATACCTAACGAGGTATGCAAGCTCCTTGAGCGTATCATTGTTGGGGAACGACCGATCGGGGATCGGCCGGAGTTGCTCAACGGAGCTACACGATCGGCCGATCCCCGGATGGGTAGACTGCCGACCACCTTGCCTTTCGGATCATAACCAGTTTCCCTGTCTTCCAGACCTTGGAATCTGGCCTTTTTCGAGGCATGCACTAAAGAGCCCCATCGAGGTCCGATATCCTCAAGAGCCAGGTCCCACGCTGGGCCTGGAATGCTGTAGGGTTCAGGGGCACGGTCCCTGTGGAATCTGTACAGTCGCCCCTAACTCACCTTCAGTGTGACTTCGGGCACGTCGTTCTCGCTGTAATCAGCGTCGGGCGCCTGAGACGGAGTCATGTGCAAAGAATAGGTTCCTCCGCCTTGATGAGAACAGGGAACCCAGGACCCTCCTCACTCTGGGTCATTGGAGCGCCTATGAGGTACGGGCCCCATGAGTTCCGTCAGAACTACTAGAACTATGCTGAGCGAGACCTCTGTCAAATTCTTACAGCGTTTCTATCAAAGTTAAATTTAACTCGTAGCATAAGTCAGAGCTAAGTCTAAGTTCGCACTATAAATTGAAGTCTAAATGTAAAAAAAATACAAAAACGTCATCAATAAGATTATTATTATTTAAATAGTATTTTCACCGCTAAGCAAACCCCAATAACTGTAGCGCCGCAATTTCAGGGCACATCTCTTTCCATCTCCAAAAGTATAGGGATCCTTGGCGTTGACATCTCCAGTGACGTTCAGTTCCGTAGTCATTTGGAGGACAAGGCTAAGCTGGCGTCCAAGAAGCTAGGTGTGCTCAACAGGGCGCGGCGGTACTTCACTGCGGCGCAAACACTGCTTCTCTATAAGTCGTAAGTGCGGCCGCATATGGAGTACTGCTGTCACCTCTGGGCGGGAGCACCTGAATATCAGCTTCGTCCATTTGACTCGGTGCAAAGACGAGCTGTAAGAGTTGTCAACGATCCTTTACTTACAGGTGGTGTGGAACCTCTTCGCGACAGGAGAGACTTTGCCTCCTTATGCGTGTTCTACCGCCTGTACAATGGTATGTGCTCTGAGGAATTGTTTGATATGATGCCCACGGCTACGTTCTATCATCGCACCGCTCGCCACAGACAGGGAGTTCATCCTCACACTCTGCGTCCGGAGCGTTCCAGCACGGTTAGATCCGATAGGTGTTTTCTTCCGCGCACGCTTAGGTTGTGGAATGACCTCCCTGCCTCGGTTTTCCCTAACGCCTACAGTATGGGGTTCTTTGAAAGGGGTCTTAGAAGGTTTTTACAGGGTCGGCAGCGCGAGTGTGGCGCCTCTGGTGTTGCAAACGTTCATAGGCTGCGGTGACCACCGGTCCTTCTGGTGGGCCGTATGCTTGTCTGCCACCTTAGTGGTATAAAAAAAAAGTATGTTTTCTATCAAATACCATTAATTTTATGGATTTACTTTCTTGGTAGGTTTTAGAAATATCATCAAATAAAATGATTAATACCTATTCGAATTAATTTGTTAATGGAGAAATCCTAAATTATCAACATTGTAGTAATTAAAGGTAATTAAAATGCATAAGAAGCTTATAATCTACATTTTTGTTTGTAATGAAATTAAAGAAGAAGCGAAAATATATTTTAATTTTCAATATCGAAATACCGGTATTGATCTCGCCAATTCCGGAATTGAGAACGATATTAGATTTTATCGGAATTCCGGAAATATGTCAATTCCGCAATTCCGGAGTTCAAGCCCTACCTACAACCCACTACAACACGGACACAACGTAATTTTAGCCTAATTATAATTTTTAATCTCAGTAAGTAGCAAAATAAAATGTGGCATTGCTGGTCCAATGACCCGTTGATCTTCGGCCTTACAATAACAACTTTCGTTAACAAGACTTGTACAGGCAGATATTATAAATCTACTTTTGTATGTGCGTATATTGAGACCAAATAATCTTTCGTACCTACATAATAATATGTTACAAATCGAAATTAGAACCGAACTTCAGGTAAATTAAATTAAGTTAATTAATAATTGAAGTAAAGGAAAGAACGAGAACTAAGTAGGTACACTACAAAATAAACTCTGTGAAATTAAATTTTGTCTGCCTGTTACGATTTCACGCCGAAACCACTGAACAGATTCGGATGAAATCTGGTACACGGATATAATAAAGCTTGGGAAAAGACATGGGCTACTTTTTATCCAGAAAACCAGTTCTTGGTTTTTAAATTAAAACTTGGAATTCGGGAAAACCTGAAACAAAAATTATGCTATAAAAATTCATGGGGTCAGTAACTCTGTTAGACATTATTTTGTTTACACACAGTCGTAGTCGGTAGTTTACAACAATAATACGGCCTACATTGATAGTCCATATCGCTACAGACAGACTGACAAGACAACAATAGCCTTTTATCAACATTATTTATACCTAAAAAGAAAGTAGCGAATTCGATAATATTTCTCAACGTCTGCTCATCATCGTTTGAGAGAATACAATTATTTATCACACTATTTCTGTTTAATTTAATTCACGCCCTTTTCCCTGAATAGGCTGTCAGAGGTATACCTACCCGGTTAATCACCCCGGGTTCTTCAAGCGTGGCGCCAAGAGACATATATATCATAACTCCAAATTGAGGGCCACTGTCTATCGGCACTATCGGTGCCTTACGGTGTGCACCCACGTCCAAGGAGCAACGCGTACTTCTACAAACTATACAGATCGCGTTGCTCTTTGACCACGTTGTAATTTACAATAGCGCAACGCACACGTCCTATAAATAATCGGCCTGTCACCAAAATGATGAAAGCGTTTCATCAGGCGGCATAATTTTTGGGGGGATTAAACAGAATTCGGTGGGTGCCGTGAGACAAAACATTGCGTCTGTAGTATGGGCAGTATGGGTGCCCCATTAAATATTAGGCATGTTCTGATTTTAGCATTTCTTAGAGATACAGCCTATAGACAGACGGACAGCGTTACCGTTTTTATCCTTTGAATACTTCCTGATCAATGGCACGAGCTCATTCAATCAATCAATGGTAAAGACAATTAGGTACTTAAAGACCCTCCCTCACCGGGAGCGTTCGCGAGTAATGTAACATTATAGATTCGATTTAGAGCATTACGTTACGATACTACCTCCCTGACCGACGAGCATACGCGTGTAATGTAACATTTAGCGCATCAAAAAAAGCGCATTGTGTTGCAAGTTGTATCAAAACATTACACATTGTTTCATTACAAGGTGCGCAACGCGCATTGATGTTACAAGTTGTATCCAAACATTACACATTGTATCAATTACAAGGTGCGTATTGTAATGCTCGGTTCTCCTCCTTCACTGATGTAACTTCGTCTTGTATCATTACAGGGTGCGCATTGCAATGCTCGGCTCTCCTCCCTCACTGCTGTAATGCTCGACTCTGTAACGTTACATTACACGCGAATGCTCCCGGTGAGGGAGCGCCTTAACAATTTACGCGACAAGATAAAATATTTTCTATTTTATAAACTTTATCAATGAGCGCTTTAGAAACATCAATAACGTTACGCAATGTTTAACCACATCCACTGTTCTGATAACAGAGTAATTTTAGCGCGAGGTCGGTTGGCAGCGCCGTCACATCATCGTATCTACAGTGTAACGGTATTATTTACACTGGAGAAAATAAACAATGGGATATTTTTAAATGCACATCTGTTTATTTTTTCTGCACACTAGGTAGCTCCACTAATTTACTGAATGCAAACCAGAAAATTAAATGCTGTGCAAAAAAACCAATTCATTAACTAAACATGTCCTACTTGAAAGTCTTAAATATTACTCAGAACGAGATGACCTTTTTAATCGAATTCACACCAAAAATGTGGTTTGTACATCGAATATATTATTTGTAAAACAGAAATATGAATTGTATATCAAAAATACTAAGTTGCACTCTAAATTGTACAATTGTATAACGGAATAGGTTAGGTTAGGTTAGACTTTTATTTTTTTTTATCCATATAATTCAATTTTGTAGAGGTAACTGATTAAATAGGGGTTTTACTAAGAATAAACGATGTTCCTAAAAGTAAATTAGGCGATGGTTTTCCTTAAAATAGTTTAAATATTTTTGTTGAACTAAGGAATTGTTAGATATACTATTTGGATAATAGTTATTCGTTCAGTAAAACAGTTCTGCAAATACCATTAAACAGTATAATGAATTCCATTTATTTAGTGTGCATAATTAGTGTGCAAGTCAGTATTTTTGGTTTAACTTTGAAATATTTAGTTCAGAAAAAGGTAATTAACAGATATCGATTTAAATACATGCCATAAACAATTATAAGTTAGTTACGTTATTGCCAAAACGCAGCACAAGCAAGAGATAGGTATTTGTAGTACCTATCTCTTTTGTAAGTCTCAGGTCTTTTACTAGATCCCCCCGTCATCTTAAATCCGGTCTAGGCTGCAGCCTACTTGCAGGATAGTCTCTCTGGAAGATTCTGCGACCAGGTTATAAGACGAGGCGAAACACTGTCAGAAGTGTTACTCAAGGTGGGTGTCACCCACTGGGCAGAATCTCAATTCCAATTAGCAAATAAAAATAAAAGCTCCTATGGATAGGTTTAAGCAGTTCGGCCTTATCCCGCAAGGCAATCTTTGAATGGAGACTAGAGGTTTACAACTTGTCACCAACACGTAACAACATACATGTTTTGCTTCGGTTACATACACTACTCGGTACTTGAAGTAGGGCTCAGACTAGTGTTGCCAGGTCCTATCGGATGAAAATCGGTACAATGAGTAAAAATAATCGGGACTTAGGGTTTTAAATCGGGACAAAATAAAAAAAACCGGTCAAGTGCGAGTCGGACTCGCGCACAAGGTTCCGTACCAAATAACGGCAAATATAACTTTTGTTGTGGGGTTAAGGGGGGGGGGGTAAGGGGGGGGGGGGGGGGAGTTAAAACCCCTTATTTTCTGACAATTGTTATAGCAGTTAATGTTATGGCAGCAACAGAAATACATCATTTGTGAAAACAGCCGTTCGTTGCGGTTTTTGTTCGGTAGCTGATGTGACCGGGATGGTTCTTGGCTTGGATAAAGATCAACAGCTCACTTCTTGAGTGATGAAGGTATTCTACTAAGATTCACTCAGGAAATTACAGGCCATGTTTGGGTTTATTAGAGCAGTCGCGGGATCGGGGGTTTTTCATTTTCAAATTAATACCTGTCTTAGATTTAAGCAAACGACGCTCATATTGGCGCTCATATAAACGGTCGTTTCATGATTGTAGCTCTAATCGTTTTTCGGGAATTCCATGGGACCTTGTGTTATTGTTTAAACGGCGCAAGAAGTCACTGAGGCTGGGGCATAGGCTCCCCGGGAAATCGAAGCTCAGCGGTCCCATCTCTGCCAGAAATCATGGAGACTTGAAAGGCGCGACCTAAGCAACCAAGATGGGGAAACGCCAGAATCAAGGTGATCAGATCAGTCATGGACAAGTGGTTGGAGACGAGCTATGGCAACCTCCCCTACCTGTCGTCACAGGTGATTACCGGGCACGGGTGCTTCGGCAAATATCTGTGGCGAATACACCGGGAGACCACAGCTTAGTGCCAGCACTGAACGCAGCGAGGACACAGCGCTCTACACATTGGTGGAGTGCGCCAGATCCTCGTGCACATTCTTTCGCTGGAGACGCCGTTCTTACAAAATAGGCTCAAAACTACAGCGTGACGTAAGAAGCGGGATAACATCCCAAATTCCAACCAACCCCCTAAAGACGTGGGATAGCACCCGAACCCCTAGGTGAGGCCGCGGTGGTAGTCAAAATCTATCGGGCATCGTAGTTCCTGAGGCTCTCGGCTGTGGGCATTGATAAGGGAACCGTGTGGATTTAGTCGATAAGAATCTATCATTGCATCCATTAAGGATTTTCAAACGTAAATAAAAAATAGCGCTACCATTTTCGAAATCGCTAGGTAACAACTTCCTATTAATCCCTGAGGGGTGGAATTTCCAAAAAAAAAGTGAAGCTCTTTTCCCCGTTTCATGGCTGTAGTCCTTATCGTTTTTGAAATTTTCGAAATTGCTTAAAAGATGAACTCCTAATTTGATGTGCCACAATTGGTCAATAAATAAATTAACAATAAATATTACACAAACAAAGTATCCGTCGTAAATTACACTTCGCCATTCATGGTCGACCCTCTCCCAACGCACTCAGTTCTAAAGTGCCCATCACGCTGTTCGCGTTACCTCTCTGAATCGCAATGGCCAGTCTTTGCACCAGTCACAAACCAGCCCGGGGGTCTCATGACTTTTCCCTTAATCTGCGCCCTATTTCCTCCACAAAGTGTTTAGCCTCAATACCCCAATAGCCCATGGTCTCCACTGCGAAGGAAACAAAAAGATACTGGGCTTGCAACGGTTCATATTTAAGCCGCTTCCCGGCAGCCGCGTCCTCAGCCGCAGCGGCTGGAGACCGGACCGTAAGACTGAGGTGACAGGGAGCAACAGTGCTCACGCAAGTAGCGCATACGAGCCACTTTCCATTCTTCCATGGCACCAAAGTCAAACCATCCAGCCTCTTGCCATCAGTCCTGCTTAGACCAGGCGGCTCAAGTACGCATGGGACGTCCGCTGAAACTAAGGCCCTACAATTTATGTCGTTGGGAGCATGATGCCACAGGAACCTACCCATGCATCAACGACAACTCAGCGCGTAATGATCATTGGCCTCCACCGTGGAACCACAAACTAGTAAATTATATGTATATGGGATTCACACACCCTGCAACCGAGGCGGAGTGCCACCGCCACCCGCAACGAGTCGTCGCCAAGCAAGTTGCCTAGGTGAGGTGAAGGTAACGCGTGCAACCATGCTCCCGATCCTGGCGGAGTTACCGCTCGGAGTCCAGCCTATATATTACCTATTTACTGTGTTATTATGTGTAATTTTGGAATTTTGATGTTGCTGTCTATTTCGGGACAAAATCGTTATACACCTGGGTTGTTTTACTCTAAAGATATATCGAGTTTTACAGTTTTAAGACTATAGAGAAGGGCTAGTTTTCGGTGTTTTACATATAAAACACGTTCATTTATTTCTGTTACTGAATTATGTATTAACAAGTCTAATGGACTACAAGAATTTACTGTTTTCTTTCGTACAATACATAACTTGCCAGTTGCCACCTCGTTTCACCCTGAATTTCGATTAATCTCTGTTTAACTACTGTGGATATTTACGTCACAAAGATAATTAGGCACTTTCCAAATGTCATGTTTATATCTTTTGCATGATTCCGCTGGGCGTTGATGAGTAAGCCAACCCCTTTGTTTATACAGTTTAAGTAGATCATTGACTGCTCATGATGTTAATACATAATTATTTTGATATCATAAATCGGGACATTTAGCGTCCCGATCGAGTACAAATCGGGACGCGTCCGCAGACCCCTGAAAATCGGGACGTTCCGCCCAAATCGGGACACCTGGCAACACTAGCTCAGACCAATAAAAAAGTAAAGTAGGGTGGCGCAATACACTCATGACCGTCCCCGCCATCCGAGGACCCCTATTCAAAGAGAACAAAAGGTTTATGAAAGGTGTAGAAAAGGTTTTCTCGGTCGTATACAATCTTATATTTACCTGTGCTGTATCCAAAATGTTGATTGATATTTGCAGAGTGTTACCTGTGGTGTTACCTTCGCAAATATTAGTATTGAGGGTTCTTCAGCACGATTACAAAGCGAGCCGAGCAGATAAAATGGCGAATACGTATGCGAAATTCCTCTTTCAGTCTTCAGTTTGAATCCAACCCAGATAATCATGATTTCGAAGCGTTCGTTGTCCCGCAAACTCAGTAGATAATTCGGAATTCGGAAATTGGAATCTATGGCTGAGCTTGACACCGTTATCCGTCAATATCCCTGCCCCATTGCAGAGACCGACAGGTCTTCACAGCCTGTTGTTGTCGCGTCTTCCGGGGCTGGTGAGGCATCCAAACCACTGAAAGCAGGCAAGTCAAGCCGTCGCCGCGTATAAGATTTTGCTTTGGTTCTAGTGATAATCGTCATGTTTCGCCCCATGCATCCTGTCAATTTATATCACTTGTTCTCCTGTTTTGTATCTTGGCCGCTATTGCTTTGTTTACATTCAAGTGACTTTCACTTTTTAGAGACACCATGTTTAAAAATTTGTTTATATAGGTAATACCTGAATTGTAAAATTATTAACTGTAAATATTAATATGTACTTATTCGTATTGAACGTGAAGCATTGGCATTGACATATGACAGTGACACTGACACCCCGTGTCATTTGTGGATGATGCCGGCTCCACACTTTCGCATTGCATAAAATAGGTAGGGGTGAAGTCAATGACATAACTTTGTAGCCGGGATGCGTGAGGGAATTAAGTTATTGATTTTTTTTTTTTTTTTTTTACACCCGACTCTTTAGAAAGCTTCCTTTGCTGTGTAAAGGTTTTTTTTTTTTTTATGTGTTCTCTATAAATATGTGACGTTATCTTGTGAAAATTTCTGCCACTATCAGCGAGTGAGTGAGCAAGATATTTTTTTTTATTCTTCCGCAGTATATTTATTTATATATATTATTTATTAGTATAGATATTTATATTTATTTCATTTCTGAACTATGCATAATACGGACGACCTTTGCAACCTAAACAGCAGCTTTTTTTCTTGTTCTTCTGGCTCCGATAGTTTCCACAGCGTGGATGTTGATTCCTCTGCCTCTCTGACCTTGCACGATCATCTCTCCTCTTTATCTTCAAACCATCCCAAGAATCTTAATATAGCGCATATTAATGCACAGAGTGTTAAAGGCCACTACTCCGATTTTCTGGCGTCTTTTAGCAACTCCTCTCTTGATGCTATCCTTATATCTGAAACATTTCTTAAGCCATCCATTCCATCTACAATGGTCTCACTTCCAGGCTATGTTTTAATTCGAAACGATAGAACTGGTGTAGGCTGTGGCGGTGTAGGAATCTACTTACGTGCTAACATTCCTCATAAGATTGTTAGTGCATCTCCTAATGCCTACACCGAATCAGCTGAACATCTCTTTCTGGAAATTTCTTTACTTCATACTAAACTTCTCCTTGGTGTTTTCTACAGCCCTGATATGCACATAGACTATTTCAACTCTTTTGATAACCTTCTACATGAACTCACTCCTTCCTATAGTCACGTAGTCATAATGGGTGACTTTAACACTTGTTTGGTAAAAAATGACAGCCGCTCTCGTAAATTATTATCGTTATTGTCTGCATATAACCTACATGTTCTACCGCTCTCTACAACTCACCATGCCCGTGATTGCAAACCTTCACTACTTGACCTCATTCTAGTTTCCTCCTCTGACGATGTGGGCTCACATGGTCAGCTGCCTGCTCCGTTTTCCTTACATGACTTACTTTTCCTCTCTTATCGTGTTCGTCCCCCTAAACGTAAGCAACAAATCTGTTTCCTTCGTAATTTCAGGGGTATGAATCTGGAGGCATTGCAAAGAGATGCCGGCTCTGCTGACTGGTCGTTGGTGTTTAACTCCGCTAACGTCAATGAAATGGTCAACATATTCAACACTACAGTTGTTGAGTTATTCGACCGGCATGCCCCGGTTAAACGTGTCCGAATCAAACATTACCCAGCTCCCTGGTTGAACGATTCTATAAAAAACCTAATGGCTCGTAGAGATAGAGCTAAGAGGCGATTTAGGAATAGCCCCTCAGAACAAAATTTTGTAGCTTTTAAGTCTCTGAGGAACCGCTGCAGTCGGATGTGTAGAGATGCAAGAAAACGTCACTTCTACGATTCTCTTAACGGTCGGAGTTCGGCTGACACCTGGAGATTTCTTAGGTCCGTGGGCATAGGCAAATCTCCTGTTTCTGACTCCAAGGAAATCGACACCACTGCTCTAAATAAGCACTTCTCTCAACCGCCGGTCTCCTTGGATGCAGATGTAAAGAGGGCTACCTTGCTCAGACTTTTGGATGGGCCTGTGCACCGGACCTCTCCTTTTCAGTTCGTCTCTGTCTCCGACTCTGACGTTAGGAGATCTCTTCTGTCCATTACTTCAACAGCTTCGGGTTGCGATAGCATCTGCTCAAGGATGATCCTCCCTATTCTCCCTATCATACTTCCGGTCATTACTCATATCTTTAATTTCTCGTTAATCTCTGGTTCCTTTCCGAAGGTTTGGAAGTCAGCGTACGTTGTGCCTCTACCTAAAACAACTAACCCCTGCTTCCTGACTGATTATCGACCTATCTCTATACTTCCGTTTCTCTCCAAAGTCCTTGAGCATATTGTTCATCGGCAGCTCTCAGTCTTTCTATCGTCTTCTGACTCCCTCAGCCCCTTTCAGTCAGGATTTCGCGCTGGACATAGCACTGTCACTGCGCTTATTAAAGTGACAGATGACATCCGATGGGCTATGGAGCGAAAACAACTAACACTTTTAGTTCTCCTCGATTTTAGTAGTGCCTTCACTTCTGTCGACTTTGATGTACTACTTGGTACTTTAAGATCTATAAATGTCTCTTCCTCCGCCATATCCTGGTTTGACTCTTACCTTCGGGGTCGCACTCAGTGTGTTCGTATCGGCCAGACATCCTCTGATTGGTGCGAACTATCTGCAGGCGTTCCTCAGGGTGGCGTTTTATCTCCTCTTCTCTTTTCTATCTTTATTAACTCTGCTACCAGTCACATTTCCAGTAACTTCCATCTCTATGCGGATGACTTGCAGCTGTATCGCCATTTTACGGCTAATGATGCACTTTCTGGTATATCATCTATAAACCGGGATTTGGATAAATTAAGTGACTGGGCCAGGTCGGTCGGATTACTCATCAACCCTTCCAAGTCGCAGGCTATCGTCATTGGTAGTAAATACCAATGTGACAGACTACCGGTGTCGGAACTAAGTCCGGTACTATTGGCTGGTGTCCACATTCCATATTCAGACTCTGTTAAGAACCTGGGTGTGATTATGGATGCCACGCTATCTTGGCGTGCCCAGATTAACGATGTCAGCAAGAAGGTTCATTTCTCTTTTCACTCGTTGCGATGCCTCCAGAGCTTCTTGCCCCTGAGGACGAAAATCAATCTTGCACAAACTCTTATAAAACCCATTATTGACTACGCTGATGCTTGCTATTTAGACGCCACCGAGGAGCTTCTAGATAAACTTGAGAGGTTGCAAAATTTATGTATACGCTTTATATTCAATCTTAGAAAGTATGATCACGTTTCCCATTTTCGCAAAGAACTCAAGTGGCTCCCTATCCGTCTTCGCCGGAACACTCGAATTCTTAATCTACTTTTCAATATCCTTTACAATCCATCTTCGCCTTCCTATCTGAGGGAGCGGTTCTCATTTGTTCGATCTCTTGACGCTCCCTGCAGGTCTAACCTCCGCCTACTTCTCAAACTCCCTCGTCACAAAACTGATTTCTATTCATATTCCTTCACTGTGCATGCGGTCAGGTTGTGGAACTCACTACCGCCCGCCATCAGAGACAGCAAAACTCTCACAACTTTCAAAAGGAAAGTCCGTGAATATTATATGTCTACACTATAAACCTATTTATGTATTTATTAAGTTTATGTAAGTAAGTACATATTATATGTATTTATGTTTATACCTATTAACAACTTATTAAGATGTAAGTACCTATATATTCTTTCGTTAATTTTGTATGTATATTATTTCAGTTTTACCCTATTCCTTTATTTACACACTTTTTCATTTCTTTTTTCTTCTTCATGTTCTCCTTTCGCTGGTCTGCTGGGAGATATTTCTTATAGAAATAAGCAGTACCATTGTACCTATCTTTCTTTTTGTCATACTTTTTATATTTCTTGTGTGTAAGTACATAAATAAATAAATAAAATAAATAGATTTTCTGTAAACGAGTCGAGTAAGGATCTTACGCTTCAGTCGTTTTTGAGATGAGTGACCGTGTATGTATATGTATGGCAATATTCCATTTACGAGCGTTTCGTGCTTCGGAAGGCACGTTTAGCCTTTGGTACGGTTGCCAGTTAAGTAAAGCCAAGTGAGGGCCTTATGGGTGGTTTGAAAAATTATAATAGAATGCCACAGCCTTTCTCTGTCCATTGTAAAAGAACAAACAGTCGGCAGCACGAGAACACTTTTGATGTTAGAAACGTCCATAGGTTTTCCAATTTCTAACTGCTTCCGAACAGGTGAGCATCTCAGTAGATTAAAATTTTGTAATATAATTATCAGTTTGATGCATTATTGTAACAATTACTTTTGACATAGGAATGGTCAACCAAATTCGACTGAACTGATAATACCTATATATTTGAGTATTACAGTCTACGAATAACAATCCTAGTTGTTATTCGTAGATTACAGTGGACTAGCTTACGTGCATACTGTTAATATTGGCACTTGACATGTATTGGAAACCCTCCACAAACACTGTCCAAAATGGAAACGACATCCTTTCAAAGTAATGTCCTGGTAATTAGAAGGAGTTATTTATTCAATTCAATTCTAAAGCAGAAAGTTGCTTATGTCTACGGGACCAGCAACGAAGAAGACACGACTTAGGCTTTGATTGGTGGCCATGCCTGTGCAAGATTAACACTACATGACCCCATAGAGAAGTTTTGTGGAAGTTGTGCATAGCATAGCGTTGCACGTTTACGTCCATCTCCGTTCACAAAATTGCCCATCACTGTTTGTAAGAACTGCACAGTCAGCAATACGCCTCAGATATTTATTTCTATCCAAACTGATATCTGACTGCTTGGTCTACTTCTAACCAATAGGTGTACAAACAAACTAATTATAATTGATGGACGTATTAACTTTGTATGTATTTATTCGATGACTTTATAACGACCAATAATATTGCTATAATTGCAACATCAAAGAAGTGCTCGCTAACGACGATCTCCATGACAGTTTCGTTCCGGTTGAATGTTCCAGAAATATTATAAATATACAGCAATTTGTCATCAAACTCTCGTCAAGGTAGAGAAAATATTTATTTCTATCAATCTAAATTTATAAGTTTAATGACAATCTGGAACGCACATATATTTTAAACGATATGTTATGGTTTCAATAAATTACTAGATACACTAGACATAATAATCTTATCTCGAAAGAACTAATGTCTGTTTGTCAAAGGATGTGATGTCATTGCCTATTTGATTCGCTGTAAACATTACATGACTCCAACACCCAACAACTTCCGAAAATGACGATGAAGCTCGGCTCATCTTATAAATGCCATCTTTTGGTTCAACAAAGATAATCGGCAAATAGACAAAGGTTCAAAATAGATAATATTGTTGTTCGAATCAACAGAAGATCTATTCAATAACAGAACTAACAAATAAGTACCTTCTTGGTAGTTTTAACAAGGTATGCCATGATAATGCTGCTGACTCATGGATGACACAGGCTTTAAGTGCGCCACTGATGCATGCTTCTTTGCAGGGTATATGAAGACAACGTCACTCTGCCTCTCTATCTTAAATGAAACATTCCTATCGCAGGAAGACCACTACAGGACATAAGCTTCTACCAGTCATTGGGACTACTAGGACAGTGATTAGCCTTACTATTTGTATCCATTCTGCACCAAGTCATAGGGGTGATACAGGGTTTTTGTCTTCCTGAGACATCCTCCCGGGGTCTTAAGGAGCGGTTCCACTTAGGCGGAGTGGAGCGGAGCTGTGCCGCGATTCATCAATCACGGTGCGGAGTGGAGAAGAGACGTGGATTTTAAGCCATGGGATTGGTAAATCGCGGCACATCTCGTCTCCGCTCCGCCTAAGTGGAACCGCACATTTACCCGGTGCTCCGGGCCATGGACAGTGGTGGGGCACCGTGTGATTGAAGGCGATATGTGTCTGGCATAGGACCTATGAGGAATCCCTTCGGTCTGTTAGGACTGATTTCTATAATGTACTGATCTCATAATGAACAAAAATCAAAATCATCTTTTCCCAAAATGACTGATTTTCTAAATGACTTTGTATTAGAATGCCGGAAACTCATATTATCTGACAGAAAAGGTACATTCGTGATATTAATTTAAAAGCAAATATCTTCTTGGACCACAATATTAAATTTGAAATATGTCCAGTTTTTATGATGTTGTAATTGGCAAATTGTTGAATTCGCAAAATGTTTAATCCATAAACTCGTTGAATGCGAAAATGTTGTCGGAATCGAACCCGCGACCACCGCGCTAACGACACTTGTTGTTAAATATCTAACTATACTACTAGTGTGTATACATACTATACTCCTTTACTTTCCGGTCTAGGTCAGTAGTGTATATCTTTACTGGCCACTAATACTCTCTGGATTATGACTAATGAAAAATAATATTATGATGTCCTTGTCATTATTATTTTATGACTTCTTTGTGTACTGTATGTTATTTATTGTTAAATAAACTAGAATGAATAATATTAGCCTAAAATTTATAGACAACCAAAAAGGGAAACCGTGCTTAGTGCATGATGGACACAGGTATAATTTTTCTACATACATACATACATATGGTCACGCCTCTATCCCCGAAGGGGTAGGCAGAGGCATATTATATAAATACTTTGACACCTATCAGCAACAGTGCAGTGCTATCCATTCGTTATTTTTTATTTTCAGTTTCAGTTATTTGTACATAATTATAAATATTTAAATTTAATTTTATATAATTATTAGTTAACTACATTTAATTTGACAATTCAATTGTTACTGACTGTACATCAATTTGACAGTTGTATTTCCGACATTCTAAAACAAAGTCATTTAGAAAATCAGTCATTTTGGGAAAAGATGATTTTGATTTTTGTTCATTATGAGATCAGTACAGTACATTATAGAAATCAGTCCTAACAGACCGAAGGTAAAACAAGAGCAACAGGGTTTCTGTCCGAATTTTTCTTCTCTTCCCCATGTCCTCGAACATTGCTCAGCAGATGCTCCGATCTCGACAGGATCTCCTAGACATCAACTAGGTAAAATTGAAGCTATATAATATATTGAAGAATATATTCAGAAAGTTAGCCTCAATAAGTCGCGTTGTCAGTGAAGCGGCCAGCGGTTATCAAACAGTTATCAGGCCGGTGTATCGGAGGTCAGAGCTGCCCCCGCGCTGTTTACGTCTCTGATATGCGCACGCGACTATCAAATGACGAACTTCTTATATTAAATGTTCACCTGACTATATTGGGATGGACGTTGACACCAACAATTATGTAATAAAGTATATAATTAAACGAATTGTTGTAGAGTAGGCAAACTTGATAAGTTTTATAATAATGTTTAAACAAATTGTCAAGTGCACACGGTCTGATTGTGATAGTAGGTGGTTATTGCACCAATGCGTCATAGCTTTTAGATAATTATAATTCCTTCATATTGTCATTTGAAATTATTTATAGTAACAAAGAATAACTTGGTTCAGCGTGACTTGAACTGCACTTGGGCTGCTGCTTAATTTACGCTCTGCCAATGATGACAGGGTGATTGGTTTTACTTTTACTACGCTTACTGAACGAGTTGGTACCTACTTGATTATGTTTCAAATTTTCCTTCTTATCGTAATGGTTAGGTTATTCCTAGCTTACTTTGGGATCAGATAGCGTTGTGTTGTGTGAAATGTCCGTGAATATTTATTTATTATTAGTGATCGTAATGAAGCTAGTTTGGTAATGAAACCTATACCAAATTTCAGCTTGATCCGTTCAGCCGTTTTAGCGTGTAAGATTAACAAACATCCCTACATGCATCCATCCATATTCACAAATTTTCGCATATTTTTTCCGAATCCGAGGTTTCAATGTGCTCACTGTACCGCCAAATTAAAACTGAGTAATATTTTGAAATACATTATACTAGAAGATGGCACTATGTTCTGGGGTATTGGGAGGAGTCCTGGGGTATCCTTCTGAGGGCTTACTCGGGCTCCCAATCGTAGGCTGTTAGGCAGGATACGTAGGTTCTTTAGTCGTTAGGAGTCCATGATTCCCTCACGTAAAAAAAAAGAAAATAGATGGCAATATTTAATTTTTTAATGACTTCTGTACAGAGTAGAGAGTATCCACTAACGTTAAACTTCATCAACATGTCAGATCCCACGCAAGCTTTCTCGTATAAAATTAAAACGTGAAAGGGAAGCCATATTGATAAGATAAAACAATTTGGGTCTGTTGTGGGATCGTTGACCGTAGACTCGGGGTCGATAATGTTGTGGTGTCTACATATTATTATGATTGTAGTCAATATTATGTGCAACCGGAATTTATACTAATATTATAATGAGATAAAGTTTGTACCTACCGAGTAATCTCAAAGTAAACAATTAATTTCTTCCGCTTCTTAAATTCTTTTTGTATATACCTACCTATATACGAGCGGACGTCATGCGGTTTTACCCTTTAGCTCGCTTTCTCGTGGGAATACGGGAATAAAATGTAGCCTATGTTACCCGGGAACAGTGTAGTTACCCAAGAGTGAAAGAATTTTTCATATTGGTGCAGTAGTTTCGGAGCCTATTCGATGCAAATAAACAATTAAATCTTTCCTCTTTATAATATAAAGTACTAGCTGACCCGCGCAACTTCGTTTGCGTGATAAATGAAGAACCGCTGGACCGATTTTGTGCAAACTTCACATAAACCATCTACTAAATAGTCCGAACAAAGCCTAAACATTTGGTTTGGATAGGTGAGCCCGTTCTTGAGTTATAAAATTACCTACAACGAAAAGTGGCATTGATTTTTATATATATAGAAGATAGACTAGAGAACGTCATGCGGTTTTACCCTTTAGCTCGCGTTACCGGGACAATACGGGAATAAAATATAGCCTATGTTCACCGGGAAGAGTGTGGCTTCCCAACAGTGAAAGAATTTTTCATATCGGTGCAGTAGTTTCGGAGTCTATTAGTGCAGACAAACAATTAAATCTTGCCTCTTTATAATATTAGGTACTAGCGGACGTCATGCGGTTTTACCCTTTAGCTCGCGTTCCCGTGGGAATACGGGAATAAAATATAGCCTATGTTACCCGGAGATAGTGTAGTTACCCAACAGTGAAAGAATTTTCCAAATCGGTGCAGTTAGTTTCGGAGCCTATTCGATGCAAACAAACAGTTAAATTTTTCCTCTTTGTAATATTAAGTATAGGATGATAGCACTTTACTGAGGAATTATAGGGTGCAACGAGAGTTGAATATGTGACAGGTATACCTGTGGGTAGGTACAGCTAGTTCCGTTAAGGCAAATTTGCTTTGAGTTATTCTATCGAACTCAAGTTGTGCAAAGTTGCAAACGCAAGTCAACACCTTAAGCACTCGACCACCGCCGCTCTTATCGTCAGAGTAATAGAGGTTCCCTTTTCAGACTCAAAGATGTTACTTTATTCGACGTTATCATATATTAGCTTTGAACCTTCGTTAAACCCTTTAAAATGGTGAAACCAAAAGCTTGTAGTGGGTGCCTACATCATCTGTCACATTTGATCCAAATCTGTACCATACGGATTTAGATCAGTCCTTTGGGGTCACAGATTTAGATCAGTCCGGCTTTGGACACGGTGGCCTTTATTGTGCACACAGATTACATGTGTGTTGATTGTTTTCTCTCAGTTTTCTTTGGAAATTCTTTTGTCAGTAGGTAAATCACCACTACCGCCCGGCGGTGTTTCGGTGAATAAAACAGATCCCAAAATGCCCTCACAGGGGCAGATCGGTGTTAAGGAGTTTTAGTAAGTATTCCCAGTGCTGTCGTGATCAGGTGCTGGGCGACCCTTACACACAAGCCTATGCCTCGCCAGCATGGGTAGTCCGCAAGCGGAGCTCTCCTTGTAAAGAAAAAAAGTCACCATTAGCGTGAAAAGGCATTAATTCTTAAGGTCATCAACTTGAGGGTCGTCAGCCTCTCCTAAGCTCTGGATGTCACGAACTTTCCATCAAGCGGGGTCATATTATCGAGCTAAATCCAAAAATAGAACTATCTCATCTTTCGTCTTTGAAATTCAACTTGTGTCTTGCATCCGAAAATATATTTTTTTATACTAAGTAATAGGTATGTAATATACTCAAAAGCTTTAATAAAGTACACAAACGTAATTCAGACATTTATTTGGGTGCTACTTTTATAACCGTTGCTTCATATCTTAGTGATGTAACATTATTATTATATTATTAGCTGAACCCGCAACTTCGTTTACGTCACATAAGGTGTATGAAAGGAGAGGTATTTCTTCAGCAGACTCATCAACCAGCGTATGAAACTGCCCTGTTTGCTTAATTATAAAAGAGCTTAATGATTAAGGCTATTTTAAAACAGTTCTGAATTGTTTTAGAATAGACTTACGCCAGTTTAGATTTACCCATTTTTAGATTCATATGTCTCTGTACGATTCTTTAAAGTAACATAACTTTTTTATTTATAAACCGATTGACATGAAATAAACACTAAATGTTAAGTGGAGCAAACCTCAACACAATAAAGGAAACCGCATTGCAATCGGTTAAGCGGTTACTGAGATTAGCGTGCACAAACGTACAGACAAACAGACATACAGAGAAACAGACAAAAATTCTAAAATTCATTGTTTTGTGTTCTATTGCGTTCATAAAGCCCCCCTAAAATATTTTTTCTTATTTATCTTCCATGTACAGACAGTGACTTGTTACGATTTTATTATATGTATATTGATCATATTGATTACGTAGAAGGAAATTAATACATTTTATAGGTAACAGAGCTCACGCCCTTAAAACAGCGCGGCGTAAGTTAGGCTTGTATTAAAACAAAAGGGCATTGCCGAAATATGGCCCTGATTGCCCATACTTGGTATTTAGCTGAAAAAAAATTTTTCAATAAAAAATATAACCGACTTCCAACAAATCCTGAAAAATAAAATTTACTTAGCACAAAGTAAAATGTATTTTGATTTATCTGATTTTATTCAATATCATACTGAAGTCGGCGCCAAGTAAACCCATAGGATTATGTAGGTATTATTCATGGCACCAACTTCAATACTATATTGAATAAAATCTGATAAATCAAAATACATTTTACTTTGTGCTAAGTAAATTTTATTTTTCAGGATTTGTTGGAAGTCGGTTATATTTTTTATTGAAAAATTTTTTTTCATTATTTTAAGTGACGGGTGAACCGAAAAATATATCTATCTAGGTAAAAGTTTTCATCAATACAAATCAATCAAGCCCAAACACAAGGTAGCTGCTGTAAATCGTTAAGGATTAATCAGATCGACTCCAGATATTCATTAAATTGTAGTACATTAAAGCACTGAATTAAAAAGTTAACAAATGCACTGGTTGTCCCTACAATTTTCGGTGGTTGCCCTCGATTTCTCCTGGATCCCATCATCAGATCCTGATCTGATTAAAATATGTCCACCTCAGAAGTAAACCCTATTCAAGAAAGAAAACAATTTAAATCCGTTTATAATTGACGGAAATATCGGTGAACATACATAAAACATTGAGAACTTCCTTTTTTTTTTGAAGGCGGATCTATCAATCTAGGTGCAAAGTTCTCATCAATACAAATCAATCAAGCCCAAACACAAGGTAACTGCTGTAAATTGTTAAGGAATGCCCTCGACTGCCTTTCGACTCTATCATCAGGTCGACTCCAGACCTTCATTAAAGTGTAGAACATTAAAGCACTTAATTAAAAAGTTAACAAGTGCACTAGTTGTCCCTACAATTTTCGGTTGTTGCCCTCGTTTTCTCCTGGATTCCATCATCAGATCCTGACCTGGTGTAAATGGGACCACCTCAGAAGTAAACCCTATTCAACAAAAAAATAAATTTTGAAATCCGTCTATAATTGACGGAAATATAGCTTGACATACATAAAAAAAAATACATACAGACGAATTGAGAACCTCCTCCTTTTTTTGAAGTCGGTTAAAAATAAGTAATGAATTTTCATAATTTTTGTTGCTATTCACGACTTCATAGAAGTTAGGATTAATTTCGTCAAAATCAAAGTAATTCAACAAATACACCGCCATTTGCACCTGCTGGGTTGCCAGTCTTTCGTTTTAACAAAATTTTGTGTATTGAAAACCTGGTTAGAATCTGGTAAATTTGAGATCTTTTGGGTAGATAATCTGGTAATTAAATAAGTAATACTCTGCCTCTGTACTGCCTTTGACTATCCTTCTGTAGACTGCCTCTGTGGCGCAGTCGGTAGTGTTACCGCCTGCGGCGCTGGAGGTCGAGGGTTCGATTCCCACCGGAGACAAATATTTGTGTGACCCATAAATATTTGTTTCAAGAGTCTGGGTGTTTCTATGTATAATATGTATGTATTAAAAAAGTAATTAAGTATTAATATCCGTGGTCTGATACCCATAACACAAGCAGGTTATTCCTAGCTTACTTTGGGATCAGACAGCGTTGTGTGAAATGTCTGTGAATAATAATTTTATCAATTGAATTAGCCTATGCGGTCAAGAAGTCCGAGCATTATCTAACCAAAATATTCAACAAAAATGTGCTCATATTTTTAACAGTACTTCATATTGGAGGCATGACTGTATATGTTTAGATAAGAAGAGCTTCTGTTAACATACCTATGATAATAGCGTTGCCTATGTTATCAACGTCGCTGATAATACTTGATAATTATAGTCTAGTTCACAAGTTCAAAAAAGTGAATGCTGTGTTGAAAAATATCAAAATATTAGTATGTGTGCGTGAGGCCTCTGCGATTTACGACGAATGATATAACGGTTTATGAGTTACCTCTGTAAAAAAAATATTTTTCGTTATGTAATAGATAATAATCTACACAGTGAAGGACACAGGCATGAACGCGTGTGGCTTAAAAATGGTGGCGTATTTGTTTTTGCCAAAAGAAGAAAGATATACTTGACAAAATGCAATGTAAGAATACGCACTATTATTAAAGGGTGCACTCTTTCTACTTGAGAAATACCAACAGTAAAGTACCAAATACAACTTGACCCGTCGACAACAATCATTTTAAATTACCTCTTAAACATTCAATTTGGTGGTGCGATGTGCGAACTATGGGCCTGCGACGATCTTCATCGTTTGTTCGCAATTATGCATCTCACCCTTCGACCAAGTAATAGTATAGACGGGTCCACGTCATACATTACGAACTCAAAACGTGAAAATATAGCTCGATCTCTGTGACAGTTCTACAAACGTAAACAAGAATAGACTTTAATGCAGAGAGTGAGAACACAGGTGCAAACTGTAAATAACAACTTTGTCTTTTAAATAAAAGTCAATTTTGTTTACGTTAACACAACTGTCACAGAGATCAAGCTATATTTTACAGAGTATATTCACTCACACACAAAAATATTGCAGCAACGATACGACATGCACACATACATTTTTTTTCGAATGTAGGGTAGTGTTTTTACACTTAAGGAACGCACAGGAAGGCATCTTGCGTAAAATGTCTTCTTGGTACGTGTTTTACCTTCGGATCAATAACCCCGACTACGGCCGAGTGAGCGCATGCGCTTACTTTAACGTCTTCAAAACTAATGTATGGATGGGCCCGTCTATACTATTACTTGGTCGAAGATCTCACCACCATTCGCCACTCACGTGAATCGTCACATGAGCTAATAACTCTGTTTGAGATATGAATACAAACTGTTTACAGAAGCTAAACTATTTTTAAATAAAATTGAGATAAACATTACTATAAATAAAATGAATAAAGATAATAAGTCTCGGTGGAATGCAGCGATGTCGTGCACTTATATCGTCCTTCATAGTTCTAAGGTTTCATGATAGGTTGTTCAACAGTAGACGTGTAGAAACTCTGCTGGTCTGATGGCTTTTATCATATCTACTAGGTACATCTCCCTCTTTTTTCCCATCACTTCCAAATACATGCAGGGCGCAGGTTCCACTGCAATAATGTTGGAGACCATACCATCCGATTGGTCTGATACCTTTTTTATCCTACAATAGAGTCTCGGTAGTCGATTCGATACCATGTGCCCGTTTGCCCTTTCTATATATAAACTCTAGTCGTTAAATCAAAATCCAACCCGATCGTCCATTCCTCTTTAGTTTTGGTAGTTACTAAACACTAAACATATAGTCAACACATACATCTGCAAATAGTCGGACCAATTTAATAGACTGGAAGTATAACAACAGTTCATGGAAATTCCAGAGTTTTTAGCTGGATTTGAACATCAAATCTTGAGAAATCTCTATACGTTTGACAAATTGCATTAGTCCAACTTTGTCGTTGTCACAGTGTGGCGTATCGCCCAAGAAACATGTAACTACAGTTAATATTTTATTTTAAACCACGGAATGCGGACGAGACGAAGTCTTGTGATGTATCGACGCCGGTGTTTTGATACCAACTATTGATATTATCTGTCTCTTGTTAATTGATATTTTCAGCGGATGTGTAAAAGAGACAGCTAGTTTTTCATGCGTTCGTGAATCATGCGCAGGCCGACCGTTCTAATCAATCTTGACCTTGTACTGAAGCTATCGTACTCGTAAGTAATTTGCAATATTATCCAATGGCACTTATAGCACCTATAAGATTATGAAACAAAAAACTCATAACATAACATGCAGTGCACAGTGCACATGTGGAACCAGTGGATTCTATAGTAGATAACCTTTGTGATACTCCGGTGCTCCAGAGGTTTATCGAACACAAAATAGATTAGCTAGGGGCTCACAAGCTCACTGAATGTGTATTGACAGAGATAATGGAAAGAGTCTACGCTTCACACTTGAAGAAGCGGGATAGCACCCGAACCAACCCTCAAAACCGCGGCGTAGCACCCGTACATTTAGATGAGGTCTCATTGGAAGTCGCAGTCTGCTGTTGATTCTGAGACATACTTCCGAGAGCTTACCCTGGGCTCGTGGGTCATAGGCAGTTGTCGGGCACCGTTTGGCTTTAGCAATTGGTAATCTATATAGCCAAATATAAGAGTCACTGTGTTCCTTAAAATTGTTAAGACCTCTAAAATCTTTACCTGTAGAATAAAGAGAACATTGTTCTTCCGTTTTCTTTTTCACAAGTCTTTTTTTAAAGCGAAATCCAAAATCCGGCATCTCCCTTATATTATATTCTAAAGCGAAATCCAAAATCCGGCATCTCCCCTATATTATACGTAACTACGCATTTTCAAATGGCGTCGAATTCTCGAATTGTACAGAATTATTTGCTTCAAAATTGTAGCTATTTACTTTCGCACCTTTGAAGTAGGTACTATTACGTCGTTTAATTACTAACTTGTTTACATAATACAAATCTGATTTCAGCACAAATTTTCGAAGGTGCTAGGGGTGGGTAGGTACTGCTTTACGTCGTAGTAGGGGGTAGAGTAGATAGGTAATAATAACGTGTGGATCAAGAAAATGTCAATTCACAGTTTGAGGTTGCATTGTACTTTTCTGGAGATTTCCAGATTTAGTGAACGTCGGTCATTTGTAGAATTACACATTCCAAGAATTGGTCAATTACAAACTATGTGGCATTTTGCGAATCGGTCATTCCTATACGTACGAATACAATACATTTTTGCCTTCCCTTTATTTCGCAATTGATTAGGTACTAAATTCGAAGTGGAACAGTAAAGTTTGCTTACGAAAAATCCTAAACCGCCTATTGAAAAGTACTATTATAATAAAATCTTTGATCTGTTGTTTAACTTCATCAAAATGCTTATTTTTTATTTACTTTTTATTAGGTATTTACTTTTTCTTTGCAAAATATAGCAAAGAAAAAGTAAGTAAGTCCACTCCAAATGACGAAGCGAAATTTAAATAAGTTTAGGCAATAAATACGGTAAATGCCAAATGGTCGTTTATAAAAAGATCTGAATGAACGAAAATACACGAAATGTACCCCAGATTTCAATGAACGGTTCTTAACTGTTTGGTAAATAAATAAATTTGTGCATCCACATTTATTTGTCATCATCTAGCGGCTAGCCTAAATTTATACTCGTACGCTTTTGATACTATGATATTAGACAACTGATAAATCTTCAAATATAGGTAGGTACCTAGTATAAAATGAAAACGCTCACACTGTATGCTCGCTTACACCTTAAAAACTACTTATACTATTTTAATGCAGTTTTCAGCAATAGATAGCGATGCATGAGGAAGGCATAAATATGAGGTAATACAATAAATAAATATACGCGAGATCTCGGGTAGCAGCTGAATACATTTACCATGACGCCACAGAGGCAAGTCGACTTACCAATTTATAGGTTCTCTCTTCCCAATTAGACCAAAAACCAGCGTCTCTGCAACTTTTGATCAGCAGCGCTCAAGAACTCTGCCCATAAATATAGGCAGAGTTCTTGATCGCTGTTCAAAAGTTGCAGGGACAGGTCAGGTTTCAAAATGGTATTATCAAAATTCAAAATGGTATTAAGGTCTACTTCTATGAAGTTATAAATAGATATAACTTCATAGAAGTAGAGCTTAATACTATTTTCATGTCTGTTTACGTTCGATTCAGTTCTCCAAACAAATTTATTATGTTTATATTCAACTAGCTACCCACGTGTTTTGGCACGCTTCTCTTTGGCAGGACATGTCAGACTATACCAGTTTGCCTTGGTTTGTTGAATTGTGACTAGCTGTAACCCGGCTTCACCTGTGACTTGATTCGAACTACCGTTGCACCACAAACCTACTCATGCCCCTCAGTTTTTAATTTTTACGACATCTTTCTACGCAGACTTTCTTCCCCCATTTTATTTATTTTTTCAATTACAATTTCGGAACATCCTATGTCCAAATATGTACCCACGTCTCAGTTCAGATCTTCCGGACTTAAAGGACGATTTTCGTAAAATCTTCCTTAGTGGATTCCAGTCTCTTTTAAAAAAAAAGAAAACTAGCGCCCAAATTTCATGTTTCTATCTACAGTGTAGATAGAAACATGAAATTACAGTAATAGTTTAGGCCTTTAGGCGGATGCTCTGTGTTGATGAATCAAACAGAACCACTATTAACCACTGACTGATTGTGAATCAGTCTGTGGTTACGCCTGTTTTAGAGCTGAAAATATGTGGTGAAAACTGTTAAGAGTCCACTAACATTATATAGATTTTTATCATTTCGTTCCGAGCCCCTATTTTTATAATAGACACAGTATAATATAATAGGTGTTATTTATCTACAAGCCTAAATGAATCTGATTGAGCGCGATCATCGCTTCGAGATGCGCGTAGTGTAGGGGGGCGACTCGTCACGTGGCATAGCACGAGGTTCTCTAGTTATGAGTCATGATGCGCTAATTAACTATGAGCTAGAATAATAGAGGAGTTACTGATTTTAGCTTTTAATCATTCCTGATTAGAGGTTTGCACCGGAGCAGTGAGTACCGGAGAAGCTCCGGTGAAGTACCGGTAAAAGTACTCGATTACAAGTACCGGAGTTCAATTGATTACTCTCCGGTTCATTATTGTTACACTGTGTAGGTATGTAGGTACCTGTAAAAGTATTCGATTGATTAATCTCCGCTGAAATATTCTAACATGTGTTATGTATTCAATATTATTTAAATAATATTATACCTATATTAGACGACCTGTTTGGTGGGGAGGCAAAGATACTGTCTATTAATCAAGAGTCGCGGTTTCGATTCCCGCGCAAGACAAATATTTGTGTGCAAGAACATGTTTATTTGTCTTGTTGTGAGTGTTTCTATTGTATCATCAATCAATCAATCAATATCAATACATATAATAAAATCGTAAGTGTGTGTTTGTCTGTACGTTTGTGCACGCTAATCTCAGCAACCGCTCAATCAATTGAAATACGGTTTTCTATAATGCGTTGTAGTCTGCTCTACGTAACATTTAGTGTTTGCTTCATGTCAATCGGTCCATAAATAAAAAAGTTATGTCAATCTAAAGAATTAAATATAAAATGCAGCGTACGAAGTCGCAGGCAACATCTAGTAATAAATACGTATTTACAAATACAAATGTATCTTTATCTGTTAGTTCTTAAATTAAACATTTTGGGCTCAGGGGTCGGCAACCTCGCGGCGGCTCTCGAGCCACTTGCGGCTCTTTAGTTCCCTAAGCAATTATCATAGTACATTTTCAAAAACATATTACTGTTGACATATATTCTACCGATAGACAGGAACGTCCATACATTGAATATGTTCCAGATTTGTACGCGCTTGAGCGAGAATGGACTCGCGCAACGGATGCTATAAAACTCATATCTTGGTATGAAAAAAAAAAAGGGTTTAACATTGTATAATTATGTTAATTAGCATTAACTTTAATATTTTTTCCCCTCTATACATTGCGTTTACAGCACTTTGTTTGACAATTCTACCACAATAAATTAAAATATCTCCGTCACGTGCGTTTCATTCGTATTATGGCATAAACCGAACTAAAGATGAGATGAGTACATTTACCGCAGTTTGGTGGTACATGATGCTTGTTCTGACCGCCGCATCTAGTACGTAAGTAGTACAATAGATCGATGCATTTTACCCTTTCATTTCATAAACACACCTGTTTGGTGTTCTGTTGCACTCGAAAGCGTTATATTATGGAGCACCAGTTCGGGCGGACGCCCTTCCTCATTCTTTCGGCGCTTATCATGTTCTCTTGCTCACACATTAGTGCCGTCTATACTCACTCTCGCGCGTACCGTAACCAAAAACAAATCTTATTTTGATTCCACGCTGAGTTAATAAAAATGTTCGTTCTTTATTTTAACCAACATCATGATCGCCATGTAATATACGTTGCCAGGTACTTTTTCTGTTTCCGTACAAATGGTCATAGTGTCCTTTCATCCCGAAAACGTAGGTAGGTAGGTACTGTTTCCGATGAAAACGATAATTAGATGCCGCCATGTGTCTTTCTAATTTTAACTTTCACGCGGGCGAAGCCGCTGGTAGAAGCTACTCAGAAATTAATACGACCCGGTCTTGTTTTTATTATTTTTAATTTGAAAAAAAAAAAGACTTAAATTTTATTTACTTTCCGTCAACGCAAGTACAAGTCGCCATTTAAGATTCCTTTCTTTAATGCATCGGCTTATACATATAAACGATAAACCTCAGAATAGACAAGATGGCCGATCGGAGCTCAATGCTTACCATGGGCTCTAGCCTGGTGCGCGGTTAATGAATGATATCATCGGGCGCCCTAATATGCCAGCTCTTAATCTCTTTCGAAGACGGTTATTTGACATTTTGTCACACCAAAGAATTGGGCCGGTAGATTTCGGTCAGAACTGCGGCCTCTAGGTCCCACGACAGAAGCCTGTATGCCAGAAGAGGTACTAATGCTACGTTAACTAATATCTAGGTACGTGTGAACAAAAAATAAATTTTGTGGCTCTTTAAATTTTTTGGCTCTTCTGACTAAAAAGGTTGCCGACCCCTGGTCTAAGGCACAGTAATAATGTCTAAGGTTTTGGGCTGGATGTTGATGGTTTTATGATTTACATACTTAGGAGGTACAACTTTAAAAAATCCTGAAACGTGTTCATTTATTTTTAATTAGATGCAGGTACCTATACAAATTGTGAAGCAGTTTCCATTGAAGAAATGAAGAAATTCCCATACAAACTTACAACCCCTCGTTTACCTCCTTATTGATATAATTTAACAAATCAAAGATATGTATGTCTATTTTTTTTATAACCAAAAACAGCTATACATAATTTCATGATGCTAACTTTAGTGACGAATTTCCATACAACTGTTTATACCTTATTTACCACCTTAATCGTGAAATTTCCCAAAATCCTTTCTTATAACTTACCTAGTTAATAAAAGGTACCTACTGTCCAAATTTCATCATTCTAGGTTCTGGGGTTTTTCTCTACGTTGATGAGTCAGTCGGTCAAAATCTCGCTTTATATTATTTATAGATTTTATATTAAACTATTAGATACTTTTTAAAATATAGGTCCTCATAAAACTCTACTGGATCACCTACATACAAATTCTCTGATTGTACATGTTTATTTAAATCAAGAATTGCAAATTAGAAGACAATATTTCAAGGCATCAAATCTATGTACCTACACAAACGCGATGCTCCGGTTTTCACCGGAGAAAAACCGGAGCTCGCAAAAGTACCGGTGAATTTCACCGGAGCTCAAGATTCCGCTCCGGTGCAAACCACTATTCCTGATACATCTCTCTACTATGGTTATTGAAAAGTATCGAGCAAATGCTATGCTCCCGTTTGAGTCGCGACCGCACACATTTCTATACCCTTTGACCAAGTAATGGTATAGACGGGCCCACGTCATACGTTACGAACTCAAAAAGTGAGGCTAAGATATGCAAAATTAGTATTTACGAGTGAAAAGTTATTCCCAATTCTTTTTTCGAATTAAGGGTAGTGTTTTTACACTTCGGGAAAGCACAGGAAGGCATCTTGCGTAAAATCTTATCTTGCCACACGTGTTTCACTTTCAGAACAATAACACCGACTACGACCATGCGCATGAGCATCAGCTGACTTTAATGTCCTCAAAAGTAATGTATGGATGGGCTACTCTTTATTATTACTTGGTGGAAGTCTTTACCATAAGTATTATCTGAATGTATACGTTCAAACTAATTGATAAATGGGAATATTTATCCCGGAAAGGCATACCGCATACCACACTGCCAAAGGATAGAATATCCAAAGGACCTGATGAAGCGCCTGATCCACTGGGCGAGCCGACGAACCAACGAACCAAGAGACTTATAGTCCGTTGGTTCGTTGGTACGTCGACTCGCGTATATGATCCACTAGCGGACTAAACAGTCTGCTCCTAACGTTGACGGAGACATGGCGTGCTCCCATACAAAGGTACTTTGTTATTTAGGAAAAAATTCGAAAAAAAAAATAAAATAAAATATAAAATAATATAAAATTAAAATTAAATAAAATTATAAAAAAAAATGCTATAAAATTCGAAAAAAGACTGTCGGCTCGCCGGTTCGACTGATCCACTGGCGGTCTTTTTGTCCGCATACTTCGACGTACAACGGACAAAAAGTCCGCGGACTTTCGGCACAGATTACTAAATAGTTACTACGTAACAGATACATCACTCCCATACAAAAGCGACAATACCTACGCTATATTAGCCTACAAAATTTTAATAATAATACCTGCTGCTTAGAACGAGAAGAATTGTACCATAAACATGCGCTCATAGCGTCGAGACTGTGTTGCCCGCTGTGCGAGTGACGTCATCTTAAGAATGCGCTAGGGTTGAACCTATAATGATTGTTGTAATAAAACAAATGTTACGAATCAACCATGTTTTAATACGCTTTTATTAGGTCGACGTGTATGTAACTAACAATGTAATGGAATGTAAGGAAAAAAATTATGAATGGTTTAAAAAAACCCTAGAAAAACACGCTTTTATAAATACACGTAAAAACCAAAAATAAATTATGAATCACAGTAGGTAGGTATACCTATATATTTATATTGTTTATCTTATGCCTACCCATAACTAAAATATCAAAGAAATCTAAATTTAACAGACATTACCTTTAGCGTAAGTACCGGCTATTCACCTATCTCACCCGGCCACCCTACCTTACTGTTACACACACATACATATGGTCATGCGTTGATATCCGAAGGGGAAGGCAGAGGCATATTAGATGCCCACATTTCATTTTTTTATAGTTTGTACCAAGTACAGGTTGTGACCCTCTGCTGTTTAAATTTTTCAAACCGCCTAAAAAGGCCTTCAACTTGGCTGACTGCTATTTTATTGGCAACCGGTACCAACGGCCTAACGTGCCTTCCGAAGCACGGAAATGCTCAAATAAAGGTCACAAAGTGGTCACATGAATGGTCACCCATCCAAGAACTGGCCATAGTGAAAGTTGCTTACTACAGTGATCGATTACAGAACACTGAGTCCCCGGGGCCACGAGCGCTTCGACTACCTATAAAACCTATTTACCTACAAATTCTATAAAACGTTGAATTGCCTATAAAATACAACAATTTTAAAATACCTGACTCAAATAACTCCTTAATTTACGATTTACATACTTATCACCTACCTACTTATGTTCAAACAAATAAATGGTGAAAACATTCAAACTGATAAGATTTAAAATATTACTCAGCTTTCTTCGTCTCTCGGCAATTTAAAAAACGACAAATTTACTTTTGTTTTTGTTCTATTACTCCTATCCTCTGCACAATAATTACGTGGTTTCGGTATTTCGAAGCGTAAGCGCGGGAAACGTGCGGTACGGTGCGATGCGAGCGCTCAGTCGGGCGTTCGGCAGCCCTCTGCCAGTTGGCCCAGTTGTATCCCCAGGGATATGCCGAGCGGTAGGTACATAGCGCGCGGTTTTGAGCGAGTGACGGAGGCCTGCTTTCGGTGCTCCACTGGCGAGCAAGACTGTTGGCTCGCTGGCTCGCTAGCGAGCCAACGGTCTTGCTCGCCAGTGGATCAGGCCCTTGACGGCGCGCTCTTCATAAACTGTGTGTAGCGCTGGCACAAATTAGAGATAGTACAGATGTAAACCTCGTGTATGTACTTATTTTTACACCTACCCTCTGCTACACTGATTTGTGCGCGAGTGGCGCACAAATTAGTATCGAAAAGTCGGTTTAGGAGCGCCTGACCTCGTGTCTGTGAATGAGTTGTCTATGTGTGCATAGTGTCTGTGAATGAATGTCTATGTGTGCGTAGCCTCAGTGAATTTAGTATGTAGGTTTCCATCTGTACTATCTCTAATTTGTGGCGCTGGGTCCACGCTGCGTTTTCGCTGTGGCAGTGGCACACTCGGTACTGTGATCTTCTGGTGAATACACCTCAGAAACTACAGTACCCGTGCCATGTAGGGACTACTTCATTTCTTATTTTTTTCAAATAGAATTATATTCATTATGCGCTTTTTGCTGAAACATTTGTATTACTAAATATAACCTTCCTTATAATTGGATTACAACAAGTTCCACTAAGTGCCAACAATTAAGAGTATAAATGATAGAATAATAAAATCAAGCGGCTTTTGCATACGTACTCTGACTGTCACGAACAAAAATGAAAGCCATGCAGCGGATTGATGTGAATCAGTGCATAATCTCATAATTGTTTGTTTATAACAAGTTTTACTAATTAACTATATTATGTTCTAGTCTTATAAGTAAACAGTTATTTCCATTGCGATAATAACAAATAATATTTTCGTATATATGTATTAGTAACAGTACGAACCAGTAGGTACTTCACAAACTTTTCTCAACACTTTCCATTTAAAAGATTTCTCTAAGGACCTGGCTATTGTTTACTTATTAAAGGAAACCCCGCGCTGAGTTCCTGGCGATATCCTTCCGAGGGCTTACCCGGGGCTGCCAACCGTAGGCAGTATGTAGGGATCGTGTTCGTTTTTAGTTAGCATCCATGATTGATTTACCACTTTTATTCTACCATTAATTATCCAGAATGAACAGGTATTTTTTTTTTGAGCCCTAATGCACCACCCGGGAGCGAGGGGTGGAGGTAGAGAACGCTACACATGCGTACCACACGGCCGGCCGTGTGATTATGTCAGACTCTTACTGACTAAACTCTACCTTGAGCCTCTAGCCCTTGGGACATGGAGACTCATCGGATGCGATCACCCTTCTAGGGAAGGGTGTGAACAGGTAATGTAAATCCATTTTATATATCCAGAAGAAACCAGCAAGTCGTATATTCGGCGTCTCGTAAGTTACGACGGCTCCTTCACGAAGGTATCTTGTTATTTCACATTTTTGTCCATACGTGTTGAAGTTCTTTAGTTTCTTTATTTTAATTATATAAATAATTATAAAATCTTATCTTATCTTATCTATCTTATCTAATTATTTATATTTTTATCTCTTTAAGAATCTCTTTAAATGTATTGGAGAAAGCCTTTTTGGGTTCCTAATTATAATGTACTTTACCTACTGTAGTTATAAACCAGTATTCAAATAATAATCAACTATCAGCTATTTGTAGTCATTATTACCAAATAAATAAGTGAATTTTCTTTCACTAGACAACAATGCAGAACCGTAACAAAACTACCTAAATCTGCCCACGCTAGAAACGTACCCCACATCTTATGTGAAGTCTATTGATAATTTATTTTTAGCTTACTGCGTGCTAGAGAAATAAGAAATTCAGTTACTGTATGTAGGTATGTGGTTAGTTTTTAGGGTTCCGTATTCAAAGGGAAAACCGGGACCCTATTCATGAGACTTCGCTGTCTGTCTGTCTGTCTGTCCGTCCGTTATGAGGCTGGGCATCACAGGAACCGTCATAGCTAGAAAACTGAAATTTTCACAGATGATGTATTTCCGTTGCCGCTGTGACAACTAAACTAATATTAAAATCAGAAAAATGAGGAAATTAAGGGATATAGATGATCTAAGGGGCATCCCATACAACAAATAGATTTTTTTGTATAGCGGAAGGATATGTACCTACCTGATTTCTATATTTCACTTACAAGCTACTGCTTGTTTGCTACTCACAAGCAACACTCACAAGAACTGCTTCGGGTGACTAACCGAAGCAGTGAAATGGATTGACTGAATTTACTGTTAAAGTATTCATGAGAACAAAGTCATCCTCACTGAATGCAGATTATTTCTAAAATTGAAGAGTATCGAAACAATAAAAAGACAAACTATAAGAAACAAAATAATAAAACAATTCTCTTCCCTTTTTCGATTAACATTTCAAACAAGAAAGGCGGACCTTGTTGGGAGTCCTGGACATCCTTCCGAGGGCTTACCCGGTGCTCCCAACCGTAGGCAGTTAGGTTTTTTTTTTGTTAGATGGGTGAGTTACGTACTTAGTTTTCGAGAAGGAATGCTCAGGATACGTGTGGTTTTTAGTTGGCAGGAGTGCGGCATAGCATCCCTGTAGGATTATTCTCACGGCAAATAAACATAAGGGCAGACCTAAAGACTTGTGGTTGTATGTTGATGTGGATATGAACTCGCTACAAGGGATGCAGTTAGACCATCTCAAGTGGAGGGAATAAATTATAAAAGCGTAACCTGGACTCACACGGATGATGATGATTAATAACTGAAAACAAACAAACATTATTTAAAGCCATGGACGTACCTAAACAATTACAATAAAACATTTAAAGTGTCATTTAAAAATTTCTAAACACAACAATGTTGAAATGTCAAGATAACGGTACTTTGTTTGTCTAAGACTAGCGGACGTCAGGCGGTTTCACCCACATAGCTCACGTTCCCGTGGGAATACGGGAATAAAATATAGCCTATGTTCACCGGGAAGAGTGTAGCTTCCCAACAGTAAAAGAATTTTTCAAATCGGTCCAGTAGTTCCGGAACCTATTCGATGCTAACAAACAAACAATCAAATCTTTCCTCTTTATAATATTAGTATAGATAGTAAGTATAGTAACTCGTATCAATCGAGCTTGGTGTGGATCTACGAATAATGTATACGTGTGGATGCAGTTTTGCTGTTTAGAATGCGGTTAATGCTTATTGAATTATTTATATCTTTATCTCTTTAAGAATCTCTTTAAATGTATTGGAGAAGCCTTTTTAGGGTTCCTAATTATAATGTACTTTACCTACTGTAGTTATAAACCAGTATTCAAATAATAATCAACTTTCAGCATTATTATTAATTTTAGTCATTATTATTAATGAAGTTAAAGAATATTTGCACAATAATAAACTGTCAAGATTTTGTGAAAGAAAAGAACGTTTCATGAGGAAAAATTGAGATGATCTGAAATTGAAAGAATTGTGTAGGTATTTAACATACACAATTCTTTCAGATCATCTCAAAAGAAATTGACATGAAAATAGTCTACGTTGTGTTCGACACGTTTTATTTAGCTTTCTTGCATTTTTTTCCCTCTTGATTTGTTTTGCGCCATCAAAATATTTTTCCTCGTCTTGGCTCTGTTTGATCTTCGTGGAACCAAGCCTAACCAGTTGTGGGCGAGGCCGCAATGGCGGCCGTGGGTCTGTTGGGAGTTCTGGGACATCCTTCCGAGGGCTTCCCTGGGGCTCCCAACCACAGGCTGTTGGGCGTGACGTGAGGTTTTTAAGTCGGTAGGAGTCCGGCATAACATCCATGAGGATTTTCCCTCACGTTAAACAAATAAAAAAAAAACCAGTTGTTAAAATGTTCCTTGTAACTGTAAAAATGTAAAGAAAGTAATATAAATTCTTTAAAAAAAAATCCTAGTTCCTACTTCTACTTCCTAAATGTGAAAGTTTGTGAAGATGTTGGGATGTTTAGATGTTTGTTACTCAATCACGCTCTAACGGCTGATCGGATCGGGCTGAAATTTAGAACTGGGGTAGATTATAGTCTGGAATAACACATAGGCTACATTTCATCCCGGGAATATGTTCCCATGGGAAGAAGGAACGGGAACCAAATTTCACGCGGGCGAAGCCGCGAGCAACAGCTAGTTTTCTATAACGAGAGATAGGTACGCGGCTCCAACTTGTTTGTTAAACTCCTAAATCCTTTTGTGAATCGTTATCTCATCTTTTCTTTCATCCTTAATCCCAAAGGACCATAAGCTGTTTATGTTTAATATTGTAACAGAACATGTAAATAACTAGTTATTATTTAGGCGTCTGTAGCATCCTGGGCACTGGGATATCCTTCCGAGGGCTTACCCGGGGCTCCCAACTCACAACCATAGGCTGTTGGGCGGTACGTGAGGTTTTTTAGCCGGTAGGAGTATATAACATCCATTAGTATTTTCCCACACGTTAAACAAAAAAAAAGACGTCTGTAGCACGTTTAAATGTGAATAGGTATAATAGTGAGTGTGAATAGGTCACACAAAGTACGTTTGAGAGTTTGGGGTTGGGAGGATTACTCGACAGTTTGATTGAACACATACACTTTTAGCCCTCTCTATAAAATAGAGTGCAGAGGGACTCATGTCCAGATATTGTCTGTAGTCTGTGTGGCTGTTTTATTAAACTACGTCGCTAGGTCACGTGGATCATCTGAAGTTTGAAATAAAACATAAATGACAACGTCAATCGTATTGAACTTTCACAATGAACGTGTTAGAGAGGGGCATTTCTTTTGAAGGCAGTTTTTTTATTACAGAGATTGAATAGAGCTTTGAAAATTACATTGGGCTACATTTTAACCCAGAAATAAGCTAGTTTTTTATTCCTGGAGCCGTAAACATTAGCAAGTAACCTATAATACACAAAGTCAAGTCAATATGGTTAAAATCCAACGCAAATCATGATTTTTTCACGAATTTCAATAACAGTCGCAAATTGAATACGTGCGTGCGTTTTATAATTTGGGCGACCTTGACATAACTCGCCGATCCACGTAATACTGCGACAAGCCACAATGATTTTCGTCCTTGAACCTTATTTATCAGCTTTCCTTATAAAATGGAGCTATTGAAAAGTTACAATTCAATTCATATCTGAAACGTTTTTCATTCAAAGACTTCTATATAAAGAGGTAGACATGCCCTACGCACCAATTTTTGAAGCGTATAAACTGAGCTAGTTAGCGCGGTTGCGTCCAGTTCGCGCTGACACTATGTCACTGTCGTATCTCCCACGATTTAACAACAAAATTGTATTTTTAACGTGGAAAAGTACATAATTATCGTCATAAAAGCGCTTAAGACTTGGTAGTTTACGAAGGAGCACAAATTTATTTGGTAATTACGCACAATTTATGCGTAATTAATTATTTTTCATCAATTTTATGATTATTCTTAATCGTATTAACCCACCAAATTGTACAGGCCTAACTAATCTGACGACCCCAATGCTTTTGTTGTACTTCGTTTTTTGACAGCATAATACTTGCTGAATATGCCAAGCGAGCGTCAAAGCACGGGGATTCCCCGAATAGTTATAGTTCTACGCGAGTACGGTTTGCAACAAAATTTAATTTATGTTTTACTTTTTGGGTAGGTACTTACAACGATTGTGATCAAATCAGTCATTTAATGCCATCTTATGTACCTACTAAGATTTTGTAAAAATTACACATCAAAATGCAGTTACCTTTCACAGGTTATTTTAAGATAATTAGGTATATTAACTTTTTATGAGATTATTACATCATTCATTGACGAATATTATTACATTTTTTTTGTTTCCATTAGCTTTCCTCAAGATCAACTACGACAGCAAAAATGGGATGAATTTGTCAGACTGGAGCGGTCGGAAAGCGATTGGATACCCAATACCTATTCTAGAATATGCTATACAGGGTGTCCTACGGCTATGTCACATTGAGGGAAAGTAACTTAAATAAATACATTGACACCCTATATAAAAGTAGTAATAATTGCATTGATTTTTAAATAAACTAGGATTTGTCATTAATTTATTCCTGAATATAATAAGTTCTGTTGTTCAAATGACTAGTGAGAGCCGCCTTGAAAGTGGTTATAGAATATTACACACATTTAGTGTACATTTCTTTTCATTAGTTCCAGTCTTATTTGTGGCAGGCAGAGCCTCTCTTCCTTGTGGCCTTAATTAAATTTAATTATATGAAGATGACTGATTACTTATTAAATTGGGATTTTATTTAGCATAAACGATGTTCCTAAAAGTAAATTAGGCGATGGTTTTCCTTAAAAACGTATAGATATTATGTTTGTTGAACTATGGAATTGTTAGACAAACTATTTAGAAAATAGTTATTCGTTCAGTAAAATAGTTCTGCAAACACCATTAAACAGTACATTTAATTTGATTTATTTGGTGTACATAATTAGTGTTCAAGTCAGTATTTTTAGTTTGACTTTGAAATATTTTGTTCGGAAAAGGGGAATATTCAGATATCGATTAAAATACATGCCTTAATTAAATAGGTATGTATATAATCAGTTTTTTAAGTTTATATTTAAATATGAACATCATTGGTAAATTTTGCATTTTATACCTTTATACCTACTTAACATTTTTCTGCAGTCAGTACATGTGATACAGAATCGTAAAACTTCGAGGGTATTCGGTGGTACTCGGCTTGTAATTGGAGTCCATACGCCTTCTCTTTTACTCTTGTTCTATTTGTATATTGCTATTGCAGTTACAATTACGTAAATATAGTTTATGACTGAGTGTAGTTTTAGCAATGTGTGTGTATGAGGATTGCTTTTATGCTATCGTTTCTTATAGTAGAGCGTATCTACCTCATTTTATATAGAAATCTTTGTTTTCATTGCGTTAACCTAAGCATTACTACCCGTTCGCTCTAAGTTTGCTGCTGGCGTAGAGGCGTATACCCGAATTTTTAATTAGACGAAGTAAATTGACAGTAGCTAATGTCACTTCGTCATAGAAAATAAACAACATTGTATGAAGAAGTGACATTAGTTGCTGTCAATTTACTTCGTCTAATTAAAAATTCGACTTTAGTATGGAGCCGAGCGGCAACCTTACAGCGAACGAGCAGAACGTTACTGGCGGTCCTCTTTTTCGCAGTGTACTTACAGTTCTATGAAACACTTCATTATCAAAAAAGTCACTACTACCATCATATAAAATCTTTTGGGAAAAAACTATTACTAGTATAATCCCGGGTTCTCCAAGAGGAGCGTGAAGAGGCACATCACAGGGCCGCCAACTTGAGGACCACTGCCAGAAGTGGCTCCCAATCGCTAGATGCGCCACGGCTTTCCATCAGGCTGGTGGCGACGTCAATTTGGCGAGCTAAATATAAGTATAAAAAAAAGTATGTAGGTATACAAATTCTACTATGCGCCATAGGACATTAAACAAAGATCAAATACCAGGAATGTCCTAAAAACGAAAACACCCGGCCTTATCAGCTACATTCACTCCCACAACTGCTGTGCCAAAAATACAACTCCATAAAGTATCGATAACCCTACCTAACTGTGTATACAGCATGTCCTCCAATCCTTATCTACGACTTTTTGTCTTACAGCTTACAGTACCTATCTACTATCGCGTGCGTAGTTGTAGATAACGATATCGCGCAGATAACACAGATACAACGTCGACAGTGCGTATGCCCGATTGAAATGTATAGATAAAACACATGTACAGCTATTTTCTTTACTCTCTTCAAGGTTAGTTTTATAGTTTGACGCTGGAGGCGTGGCAGCTGCAGAAAAAAACGTAGGAAATAACCGGTTCTGTCCCGAAATGAAGATTTTGTACTTTACCGTTTCAAAAATAATGCCCAAGCACATGAACGAACAGATATTTGACACAAATAAGAATACTAAACAGAGAATCATTCAATCACATTAGAAACCTTCTCAACTTAAATTTCTCTCTGCATCACCCAAAGGTTGACTGGTAGATAAAGCCTTTTGGCATTAAGTTCACCTTTGTACAATTTATAATTTGTGCATAAAGTTTTAAATAAATAAAACCTTCGGAGAAGTTTATCCTAATCAAATTTCTAAAATTTTAGACTAAACTTATATAGATATGTACTGTACAATTTTACAATCATGTAAGGACGCAACATAAAAACAGAAAGTATGCATTTCTATCATCAAGCATATTTTTTACGAAATACTGTCGAAATTCGACTGCCAACGGGTCTGTAATCTGTAACTCTGTAGCTGTAGTAATCCTTAACAAGCCATGAGTAAGATAGGAGTAGCTGCTTCCACTCCCAGGAAAGTCGCAATTGAAACCATTTCCTGAAGCTGTTCAAGCGGCGAGGTGTCGGTGACGGTGTTGGCTGCAACTTCAAATATTTGGCCCCAGTACAAAATTGCCTAACGCGTCCTATGAAGCTGTCACTTTAAAAATGCCAGATTAGTTTCCTTTTTAGGGTTTCGTAGCCAAATGGCAAAAACGGAACCCTTATAGATTCGTCATGTCTGTCTGTCTGTCTGTCTGTCTGTCTGTCTGTCTGTCCGTCCGTGTGTCACAGCCACTTTTCTCTGAAACTATACGGCCTATGCTATTGAAACTTGGTAAGTAGATGTATTCTGTGAACCGCATTAAGATTCTTATATAACACTAGAAAAAAAGCAGTAAATTTTGGGGGTCCCCATACACAGAACTGAAACTCAAATTTTTTTTTTCATCAAGGCCGTACGTGTGGGGTATCTATAGATAGGTCTTAAAAAATGCTGTTGAGGTTTCTAACATCATTTTTTTCTAAAGTGAATAGTTTGCGCAAGAGGGACTTCCAAAGTCGAAAAATGAGTGTCCCCCCCCCTCTAACTTCTAAACTAAGAGAGTGATAAATCTAAAAAAAATATATATTGTCCATTGCCATAAAAACTACCAACGAAAATTGTTTTGAGCGAGATAGAGCCGGTAGTTTTTTTTTAATACGTCATAAACCGCAATTTTCGGTTAGAAAAATTACTACCACTGCGAACGTGTTAAAACATCAATCAAAGTTACAACGAACTACAAGAACTTTTCTATTATGTTACTTGCTGCAACGAAACCCTTCATGGGCGAGTCCAACTCGCACTTGGCCGGTTTATTAATAAAGTCTGATTCATTCAGAACGAATCAAGAAAACGTGATACAATAATTTGTAAACCTTATTGCTAATAGGAGCCTATCCAAAATCTATTGGTTGCTAAGCAAAGAATCTCCTAAGCGCCTCTACATCTTAATTTAACCAACATCTATTTTCATAAGGCAACCGTAAATCGTTTCAATTTCTTGAACAATTTATCAAGAGGTCTCGAGGTTCGAATCTTTTTATCTAATCGGAATTTATCTTCAGCCTTGACTGTCGGCCCGAGGACCGAGCCACGTCTCGGTATGGCCGGGTAACACTTCTACGTGATAATTTTGGATACGATTCTCAAAATAGATAAGTAGGGGAATCGCGAGCGAAATTCACGCCGGATACGCTCTTGTGGTTAGTTTTAGTTTACATTTATTTCAAAGTCTCGCCTCTGGGCAATGATATAAAAAAAAACGACCTCTTGAATTTTAAATTAAATGTAAAGCGCACCCATCCATCCGCTCACGGTTGCTTCGGTGAGTTCTTGTATCGTATAAGAAGGGAACCAAGGTCGGAATAATGGTAGGGCCATTAGGACTGTTCGACTCTTTTTAAGGCATTGCTCCAATCCACACATTAAGGGAGACCTTACAATTCAGGCCGTCAGCGCAAGAGGAGTGGCCTAAATCTCATTTTATTACCATACAAAAATGACTAGACCTTTCTTTTTTTACCAAGAAACAGTAAATAATCTTACTAATATTATAAATGCGAATGTTTGTGAGTGTGGATGTTTGTTACTCTTTCACGCTCAAACGGCTGAACGGATCGGGCTGAAATTTGGTACAGAGATACATTATAGTTTGGAATAACACATAGGCTACTTTTTATCACGGGAGTACGTTCCCATGGGAAGGGGGAAGTAAAATTTCACGCTGACGTAGCCACGAGCGCCATCTATCCCATACCTATGTACTTTAAACGTGTCATAAAAGTCACAACAATACCATAAATGCACATTTCAAAGAATGTCTATTATTACCATAAAATTTGTAAAAATAGTTTTTAAGTAGGTAAGGAAGAAACCTATTGTTTTATCTTTTAACTAGCTGACCCTCGCAACTTTGTTTACGTCACATAAGGTCTATGAAATTAGAGGTCTTTATTAATCATACTCATCAAGTAGCATGTGAATCTGCCCTGTTTGCTTAATCAAAATAGAGCTTAATATAGTCTCAGTATAGAATTTTCCTCAGTATAAACAATTTACATACAAACACCGGCGTGTTAGAATTTTATTACATGTATCAACGTAGTAGACGTAACGTATATAAAATGACATCAATCAAATGTCAGCAGTATTCTGAAAAAGAAATTAAACATAGAGTTCACAAACTCTTTTGAAAATACATACTGTACCTGAAGATAACAGGATAGTTAATAACCATCCATAGAAAATAGATGGTATAATGCTGAATACCGCAAAGAACAAGCGGCGCGGCATAGAATGGGGACTATCCTGATATACCGGAGGATTTAAATGACGCCGATGACCTGTGCCTGCTGAGGCACACACACGCCGTCATGCATGTCTGCAGGACAACGTGCAGGATGAGGCAGCGAATGGCCGGACTGAAAATAAAATCGAGAGGCGCAGGAGATGTGGTGGAGGCACTAATTCACGTACCTCGGGAGTGTCGTGTCAGAAACTGATGGGATAGAAGAGTACCCTACATCATTTCGAGACTCGCCAAGGCTAGAACAACCTTCACACAGCTGCGCCCCGTAGGCAGTCGCGAAAATGGACTTGAAGAGTGAAACTCAAAACAAAGTAATCGTTACAACTGTACTGCTATCTGCTATACGGGTGCGAGACATACTAAAGACATTCCGCACCAGCTACCAGCTACAAATCTTCGTCAATCGCTGCCTCCAACGGATCCTCGGTATATACGGGCCCGAGAAAATCACCAACGTAAGCCCATTGGAACGCTGCAGTGAGACCCCTATCCACCAACAGATCAAACGTCGGAAGTGTAGGTGGGTTGGACACACGCTGCAAAGGGACCATGATCACATCATACCAAGGCAAGCCTTACTGAAACTACTGGTAGGGTTTCAAAAACTCTTTAACTATTCGATAGTAAGTAGGTACATTTATTGAGAATGGCTTAAGGCTACATAACATAATGCTAAGATTAATAGGAGCGGTGCAGCAATGAGAAATGTTTCGAAAACGGAAAACATTTAATCTTTAGAGTATCCGTTGCGCCTCTGCGTAAATGGTTGAAGTTACATAATAGTAGATTGTATAACAAGGGGGCAAAATAGTATTTTTACGGCGAGGGCGCTACTTTGAATCACGAGCGAAGCGAAGGAGTCTAGAATAGAATCCCGAGCATAGCGAGGGATTCTAACGTAGAATCCTGAGCGCAGTGAGGGATTCAAAGTACACCGCCCGAGGGAAAAATAATTTGCCCTCGAGTAATATACTCTACTTTTCATTCCCTTTCTATGAGAAAAAATAAGTTTTGTACGACGTAGTTACCTTCTACAGTTATTGTTTCAGGAGTTCATGGATTGTCACTTAAATAACTTGACGTAGAACTAATTTATATTTGCACAATACAATAAAATATGTTTACTGATTACAAGAACATTAATAATGACGAACACGAACAAATAAATGGCGCTCTTTACTTTTTTTTAGTTAGCTCAGGACACCGCGCTGTGCAGCCAACACTTACCAGCCAGTAATTTATACAATTTGCGTTCGATTTCTATGAAATTTTCAAGTTCCAAATTCAAATCCTTTGCCGCCCGCTAAAAAGCTCTTAACAGAAAAGAGCTATTTTGCGCCCCGTTATCGTGGTGCAAAGTGATTCTTTTCGAATAGAAGGAATGAAAAAATAATTTATTACAAAATTGTTCCTCTGAAAAAATTCTAAAACGCAACACCTATTTATTTATTTATCTTTTAAGGTTTACTCACAGTAAATTTTTTTTAAAGTGAGGAAATTCCTACATATATGCTATGCCGGACTCTTAAAGACTAAAAACCACATGTATCCTGCTTAACAGCCTACGGCTACCACTATAGCCTCACCTAAGTGGGTTGGGGTGCAATCTCGCGTTTTGGGAGGTTTTCGATCACAGTAACGTTAATTATTAGTAAAATAATGAATAGTAGCGATGCGATGGGAGTAAACGCAAAAGGGGGTAAATGACGGAAACATGATATCAAAATAATAGCGCTCTTTCTCTCTGTCTCTCTCTCTCTTATGAGACGCAAACGAAGTTGCGCGGGTCAGCTAGTCTTACTAATATTATAAATGCGAAAGTTTGTGAGTGTGGATGTTTGTTACTCTTTCACGCTCAAACCGCTGAACGAATCGGGCTGAGATTTGGTACAGAGATACATTATGGTCTGGAATAACACATAGGCGGGTCGCTCACTAGTAAGTCGAGGCGCGGTAGCGGCGGCGTCGCGGCGCGGCGGCGCGTGAACGTTAAGTAGCCGCTCAATCCCGCCGGTGGCGTGGTCACGCCGGCGTATCCATAGGCGGTGCCCACGCCACCGACGGGAACAGCGGCTGCACGCCGGACGTCACACAATATATCCTTATTTCTTTTACAGGAGTCGTACTACATAAATACTTACTGTTTCATCATGCTGGATAACTGACGAAAATAACTACACTAAATCCGAGAACACCCCATGTGTAATGGATTTATGATATTTGGCCGAAAATTAGGATGGGGAAAATGAAGGAGTACTCTCAGATTTTACCCTGTAATTCAAAATAAAAAGCAGTTTTCTGACATAAATTATTTTATTTACAAAATATACACATCAACAATTCACTTTCACCAAAAAAATAATAATCTGTAGATATAAAATCTCCGAAAATAAAATAAAATATTTCTGCCTATTTATTTGTTTATTTTTTTGTTTATTTTGGGGATATCGAGGCTATGTAATCTTAAATTATTTAAAAAAAAACCCCCCATTTTTATTATTGATTTTCACATAAATTATTCATATGTTAAATGTTAAATGGTATTTTGACAAAAGATTATAGTTTCTATTGAGAAAATCTCAACAAATATCGGTTAAATACGAGCACTGCACAACAAAAACAACAACAAAAAATAATGGTGACCTTCGCGTCTTATTTTATCAAATTTTACAAATATAACTTCGAATTACACTGAAAATATTTATCACAGCTGTTAAACAACATGACAGGATACTTTTAAATGCAAAACAACAATATTTGAAACAGAATAAACGAAAATATTCAAAAATTAATCGTATTAATACTTTCTATGAACGGCGCCAAACAAACAATAAATAATGACAGCGATCAAATCGTGATTTCGACTTTTTTTTTCATTACATTCACTCGGCCAGCTATCTCATTCAGTACCATAACCAATTCTACACATTAATTCATACAGAAAGACTTAGACCCGCGACCATACAGCCATATATATCGAAAAATGTGCGAGGAGAACCAAACGAAAAAAGATCAAGAAAGGAAGATCGTGTTTGATCATAAATACACGGATTCATTCGTACAATTTCAATAAAGTTTACGTTAGTTTCAAAATCGTCACGCATTTTTGAAGAGTGTAAACAGGTCTACGCACGAAACAAAATGACAAAATGGCGACGGAGTCGCGGCGCGGTCGAGCGCATCAGCCCCACCCCGCCTCCGCCTCGACTCCACATCGCCCGTGACGCGACTCTAGTGTGTGAGCGCACTCCCATCAGTGTGACCATATCAAAAATGGCGAATCTGCCACAGACTGGGCAAAAAATCTGCCAAAATCTGCCACACTTATAGCCAAAACTGCCAAAAATATACTAACGGAAAAATAGGACTTTTAATATAAATAACTTAAAGTTACTATACACTAATATACTACAATTTATAACATGTTTACAAGAGTAACATCAATTTAAAAGAAAATGGCAATACGGAATAAGATTATGCATCATAAAACTCTTCCACATCGCTGTCAACCACAACCGTGCCCAAAATAATGGCGGCGTTGCCACGTTGTATAGTAATGGAGAGCCTCTGGCCTAAGTAAACACCAGCATTTTGGTCCCGAGAATTGTCGACCAAAAGTTTACATATAGCTCTGTAAATGAGCTTTGCACTAGGACCCCACGGTCCAAGAGTCTCGACCCTAAATGGCTCAAGTAAATAAATCCGACAAATTTTTGTATTTTCGCCGTTTGATGGTCTCCGCAGACGTGGCAGCAGCTCCCGCGCAGCTAGCAGTGCCTGGAACATGGGAAGGCGCAAGGGTATCCACACATGTAGCATCCCACACAAGCGGTTTTCCCATCTTCCAAGGCACCAATGACATTCCGTCGGGCCTCTTCCCATCGTCTCGAGCCAAGCCCTTGGGTTCAAGAATTACTGGCATGCCGGCGAGAGAACGGGCGCGACGGATGATGTCATTTATGCTAGCATGTCGCGGAAACCGACCAGCACTTTTGTAGCAGGATAGACCGTGGTGACCTAGGCGGTCGACTGTTTCACCGCGGTGACAACGATGTGCAGCGATGCAGGATGTACCGAGGCGTAAACAAGCAGCAATGCGAAAAGTACTGTTATCTAATCGTGTGCCAATATGACTTGAAGGTAAAGCATGAAGCCATTCACCCAACTCCCACTCCCCCACAGCCAGTAGGCGCGCTCGCTCTGCTGCACTCGATGAAATTCGGAAAAAATAACTTTTTAATAAAAAAATATATGCAACAACGAGCTGATCTTTAACGTCATATAGGTAAGAAAGGAAAAATAATGAAATAAAATCGAAAATTGATTGGAAACCAAATCAATAAAGAAGATAAGAATATGAACTATATTACAGTTCATAATCATATGATGCATTTGTTTAAAAACAGAATAAGCGGTAAATCCCTGTATATTTGGCAATGAAACAGAAGTTTCCAGTTTGATGAAATAATGTGTAAGTAATCTAATTTCATAAGAAACCTGATGTGTATTTACTTAAAAACAATGAATTCATTGAAAATTCAGATTAGGTTATGTGAATTTTCTTAAAATATTTTAAATCTGCCGAAATCTGCCATTTTAGTAAATCGTCAGCATGATCTGCCACAGACAAAATTTAGGACCAAAATCTGCCAAAATGGCAGAAATCTGCCACAATTGGTCACACTGACTCCCATGTATTGCTGAAGGAAACGTAGAAGCGGCGCGCCGCTTATGCGCCCGTGCTTCGACGCCGCCTCGACTCCAGCACAGATTACTAAATAGTTACTACGTAACAGATACATCACTCCCATACAAAAGCGACAATACCTACGCTATATTAGCCTACAAATTTTTAATAATAATACCTGCTGCTCAGAACGAGAAGAATTGTACCTTAAACACGCGCTAATAGCGTCGAGACTGTGTTGTCCGCTGTGCGAGTGACGTCATCGTAAGAATGCGCTAGGGTTGAACCTATAATGATTGTTGTAATATAACAAAATAAATGTATACGCTTTTGTTAGGTCGACGTGTATGTAACTAACAATGTAATGGAATGTAAGCAAAAAAATTATGAATGGTTTAAAAACCATAGAAAAACACGCTTTTATAAATGCACGTAAACACCAAAAATAAATTATGAATCACAGTAGGTAGGTATACCTATATATTTATATTGTTTATCTTATGCCTATTCATACCTAAAATATCAAAGAAATCTAAATTTAATGACATTACCTTTAGCGTAAGTACCGGCTATTCACCTATCTCACCCGGCCATCCTACCTTACTATGTTACACACACATACATATCAATCACGCGTTGACCTCCGAAGGGGAAGGCAGAGGCATATTAGATGCCCACATTTCATTTTTTTATAGTTTGTCCCAAGTAATAGGTGGTGAGCAGGCAGGTTGTGACCGTCTGCTGTTTAAATTTTTCAAACCGCCTAAAAAGGCCTTCAACTTGGCTGACTTCTATTTTATTGGCAACGGGGACCAACGGCCTAACGTGCCTTCCGAAGCACGAAAACGCTCAAATAAAGGTCACAAAGTGGTCACATGAATGGTCACCCATCCAAGAACTGGCCATAGTGAAAGTTGCTTACTACAGTGATCGATTACAGAACACTGAGTCCCCAGGGCCACGAGCGCTTCGACTACCTATAAAACCTATTTAAGTACCTACAAATTCTATAAAACATTGAATTGCCTATAAAAAACAACAATTTTATAATACCTGACTCAAATAACTCCTTAATTTACGATTTACATACTTATCACCTACCTACTTATGTTCAAACAAATAAATGGTAAAAACATTCAAATTGATAAGATTTAAATTATTACTCAGCTTTCTTCGTCTCTCGGCAATTTAAAAAACGACAAATTTTCTTTTGTTTTTGTACTATTACTTCCATCCCACTGCACAATAATTACGTGGTTTCGGTATTTCGAAGCGTAAGCGCGGGAAACGTGCGGTACGGTGCGATGCGAGCGCTCAGTCGGGCGTTCGGCAGCCCTTTTTTTTTTTTTTTATAATAGTTATGGTTTGGTTACAAGACCTTTAAGCCATGTCTTTATTTATTATTATTTAAAGTTATATCTTCATTTTGCTTAAATAAGTCACAGTCCTCGTCCTCTAAGTCCAGTCAAAGTCAAGTACAGCCCTAAGTCAAAGTCAGTCTTCCTTCAGAAAAGCGGTGGATAAATTTCTGAAAGTTTCTTTGGATTTTTTTGTCAGAAACTGCAAAGTTGCGATTCACTGCGTTTTATCACTTCCCAACACTAGTGCACGTTGTCGAACGTTTATGTTTAAGAATCCACCATTAATACACACAAAGCACTCGAAAAAAACACTAATTTTGCAAATTTATAAAACGATGCAATACGATTCCTTCCAAATCCCGCCAAAAAAGCCTTCGGCAGCCCTCTGCCAGTTCACCAGTTGTATCCCCAGGGAGATGCCGAGCGGTAGGTACATAGCGCGCGGTTTTGAGCGAGTGACGGAGGCCTGACCACAGTATAAATATATGTTGTTTAACCAGTATTGTAGCTCCCTACAAACGGACGAAGCGCAAGCTATACCTACGATTTTCGTTTTCGGCAGGCCTTTCAGCACGCAAGCAGCGTCCGCAGTCGCGATTGTGCCGAGTAGACGAATGGACGTGTGTCGCTTTTTTAAATAGTAACCGCGCGTGTTTTATTTACTAAAAATATTTAATATGACAACTAGAGTCTATTGTGCTTGTTTTGGTTGCATGAATTCGTCAATAACACACCCAGAGATAACGTTTTTTAGATTACCTGGAAACTCCGAAAGGTAAGGCTATAAATTGATTTTACTTAAGTACTAATTGGTACTATACTACTAGTTGACTAAAGTTAAACAAAGTGATTGACACGAGTGAACTAGGTAGTTACATGAAGTAGGTATGTTTGTGTTTAAAACTAGACTTGTGCTTGCTCAGTCGGTGAACGGTGCGATCCAATATAGTACAATATCCAAAAAAAAAACTAGTTCCGAACTCTAGTACGTGTAGGTACATTTAGTTCCGTTGTCAGTTCGTAGTTATTTAATTGAGAGCAATGATTTAGGTATGTTTCAAGAGTATTCATTTCTTTGTGGATGACCGATGTTACAGTACACTTAGCACCGTATGACTGCCTCTGTGGCGCGGTCGGTATTGATACCGCCTGCGGCGCTGGAGGTAATGGGTTCGATTCCCACCCGAGACAAATATTTGTGTGACCCATAAATGTTTGTCTCAAGAGTCTGGTTGTTTCTATGTATAATATGTACCTATGTATTTAAAAGTATATTAGTATTAATATCCGTGATCTGATACCCATAACACAAGCAGGTTATTCCTAGCTTACTTTGGGATCAGATAGCGTAGTGTGAAATGTTCGTGAATATATATTTATTTATAAAAAAAAAATTGACAGCATTTTTGTTACCTTTGATTTTTATTACACGCATAGAGTCAAATATGAACTTCCAGATTTTAACACAACTTGACAATGTACGAAAAGTACTAGTGTACTAGAGATTGATTAGTACTTTCAAATAGTTTTAATTTTGTAAATAAAAATTTAACGCAATGATTATAAAGACTAGAATTCCGTGATTCTATCACTGACGAAACCTGTGATGAGCCGACTATTATTGTCTACGCCGCTTACTCGTTTTCAAATTTCTACACCCGTCTCACTCAATCGTTAGTAGATAACGGGCGCTGCGCCGCGCCGCCACGCCGCCACCCCGCGCCGCCAGCCGTTGCTGGGATATTATATTATTACTCACAAAGTATTTTTTGTTTAAATAAAAAAGGTACATATTTACTCGAAATGAAAGCCGGTTGTCAGTAAAACAACAATCCCTAATACAAATTGAAGGCCTTGTGGGCGGATTGAAAAAAATCAACTGCATTAGGCTCAATATCTACTGCGCGTACGTAAAACTATAAGGTAAAATGTGGGGGTATACTATGCCTCTGCCTACACCTTCAGGGATAAAGGCGTGACTATATGAATGTATGTATGTACATATTTACAATCGCAATACTAAATAGAAAGTCAAAGTAGGCACATATTATTAAAATGCTGTAGGTGGGCAGCCCTATCGCATGCTAACGTACCGCGCGGCTGTAGGCATTTATTTCTAAAATCCGGCCGAGTCAAACTACAGTATACAGTGGCCTGACTCCAGTTCGTGTGGGCGACCCCCCATAGGCTACTTTTTATCCCGGGAATAAGTTCCCGCGGGAAGAAATTTTACGCGGGCGAAGCTGTGGGAATCAGTTAGTCAAAAATAACTTAGCAACGCTAACCGTTGAAAAATGGTGAAACAAGAGATAGGCTGGTTTTGTTTTAAAATTTAGTATGTTTTGAGAATTTTTCGTTTGAAATCAGAATAGACGGTTAGGCCACTCTTGCGCTGAACGCGTTTTTTTTGTCGGCAAACATAATCTAAAACGTAATAGAAACTGCGTGATGCACCCTTTGCGCTAGGTAAGACTCTTTTTGACTACTAAGACTAGTCAAAAAGAGAAATTGCCATAACGCTAATTAGACCTCCTTCACTAAACTCACAAGACGTGCTTCTTGAATGTCTTAATAATGCCGTCGCTGGCTTCGAGAAACCTCGACCAGACGTCCTACGTGACATGTGGACATACGACATTCCTAAATGTCACGTGTGAGTTTAATTTAGATCGGACATTCATTTCATACTTACAACTAGCTGTTCACCGCGGCTTCTTCCGTCTAGAAGTCGTCTGTTTTTGCGTAGTCGGTCGGTTAAAAACTCACTCAAACTATCTCTATACGATATTCATCTAAATCGCTTTCGTGAAAGCGTCACAGACAGACAGAGGTACTTTCGCATTTATAATATTAGTAGGGACAATCGGACATCACGCGGCTCCACCCGCGTAGTTTTCGTTCCCGTGGGAATACGGGAATAAAATATAGCCTATGTTACCCGGGGATAGTGTAGCTTCCCAATAGTGAAAATTTTTCAAATCGGTTCATTCGTTTCGAAGCTTCTTCAATGCAAATTTACAAACAATTATTTTGTCACTTACTGCCAGCGGTGATAGTGAAATAAGTCAAATAGAGATAAGTCGGCACCGACTTTTCTTTTATATTTGGCTTTTTTTGGGAATAATCTGTCTTCTTTTCATTTCCATTTCCATTTATACAGCGCGTGTTTATCATCTCTGGTTTTGCAAACATCCATAGACTACAATTACCTACAACTTCATAACAGATAGACTTGCTTGTCTGCCACCTCAGTAGCTGTAAAAAGAACTCGTTCTGACTTGTACATAATGTTCCTGACAGCAAGGCCTTTGTCGAAGGATTCATTTTACATACATACATACATTAATAGTCACGCCTTTACCACCCGAAGGGGTAGACAGTGGCATACGCCCAAAATTCAACTTATAGCTTTATGTCCCACGTAATAGGTGGTGAGCCTATTGCCGTGTTGAAATGGACAGGCGCATTTTGTGACGACCCACAATTAAAATTTTTCAAACCGCCCACAAGGCCTTCAACCTTGTTTAATGACTGTTATTTTACTTACAACCGGGTTTCATTAAGAGTTTTCCTTCTCTACGCAATGGATCGTTTTGCGGAAGTGTTCCCTTAGTAGCCTCTTACGACACCCTCGGGATGTACAGGGGTGGCGACATTTTGTACTCTTTTCCGTTGACACACGGGGCGGATTAATTTTAGTAGGTATTCTTAAAATATCTTATTGTTCATTCATTTTAATACTTTGGAATGATTTCTTCGGTACTTAGGTACTTGCTTCGTGTAATAACCATGGCCATAATCGTAAACATAAAAATAATTATGGTAGATAACCTTTGTTGAACTGTGGTGCATAACAAATTAGTTATAAGGTCATAGATAGAGTGTTACAAAAAACTCTGCTCATCAATATCAATATCAATCAATCAATCAATATCATCAATACATATAATAAAATCGTAACAGGTCACTGTCTGTACATGGAAGATAAATAAGAAAAAATATTATAGGGGGGCTTTATGAACGCAATAGAACCCAAAACAATGATTTTTAGAATTTTTGTCTGTTTGTCTGTATGTCTGTATATCTGTTTGTCTGTACGGTTGTGCACGCTAATCTCAGTAACCGCTCAACCGATTACAATGCGGTTTTTTTTATTGTGTTGAGGTTTGCTCCAGTTAACATTTAGCGTTTGTTTTATGTAAATCGGTTTAGAAATAAAAGAGTTATAACACTTTTAAGAATCAGATATTTTGAAAATTTTAATTGTAGGGTTTCTTTGAATGTGAGTGAACCTAAACTGGCGTGTTGGCTTAATCATAAAAGAGCTTAATGATTAAGACTATTTTTAAACAATTCAGTCCGCGCCGAAGGCGTGGACTGAATTGTTTTAAAATAGACTTAATCATTAAGCTCTTTTATGATTAAGCAAACAGGGCAGTTTCAGACGCTGCTTGATGACTCTGATGAAGAAATACCTTTCCTTTCATACACCTTATGTGACGTAAACGAAGTTGCGGGCTCAGCTAGTTAATAATATATACGATACTGTTTGTCATAATTTGTGGACAATTTCAAACATCATCTAGCCCAAATTAAGTTAATATAAGCTTGTGCTATGGGATCTAGACGACTGATAGACATTTTTAAATACATACATTTTATAGAAAACACCCTAACTCCGAAATAAACATTTGTGGATCACACTAATATTTGTTTCGTCTACAGGTCTACCCCCTCTTCTATTAAAACCTCCTGTTACCGTTTGCTATCTTTCAATCATCCCGTTTGCTTATATTAAATTGTATAAGTATCCAATTAGCGATTTTCATCTTCTGCCATCAAACTATCATGCCATTATCACATTTATTATCACACTTGACACATCGTTCTTGTTTATTATGAACTAGCTGATGCCCGCAGCTTCGCCCGCGTAATTTTTTTTCCCGCGGGAATTCTCGGGATAAAAGGTAGCCTATGTGTTATTCCAGACTATAATGTATCTCTGTACCAAATCTCAGCACGATCCGTTCAGCGGTTTGAGCGTGAAAAGGAACAAACATCCACACTCACAAACTTTCGCATTGATAATATTAGTTAGATGTATGGTGCTATTAGTTGTCAACCTAACTAGACGATGTCTGAAACTTCGTACATTACGAAATTACCCGCCATTTTTGTTTTTTATTTGTAGCGCGGAATTCAAAGTTACTTCAGCTGTAATAAAAAGTCCATTAAATCTGTCCAACCGTCCGCGTCCGGGAGATTAACAAGACTGACAGACAGATATATAGACAATATCTTTTTGTGGTACTATGTCGTCAACAAAGCTGTACTTAATTGGGACATTACAAACTGACACCATAGATAATATAATAGACTGACACTTCAATTTTATTAATTTGCATAGTAGATGTGACGTGTATATACATGCCACCGTTACTCCAATTTGCATTTTCTTGCTTGTGTCGTATTACTTAGGACTCTTCGATTGTAAAATCTATTCTAAACCTATGACTTGTTATTAAAATTTTCACTTTTTTTGGTCGTGGTTGGTTTAGTTTACACGAAGAACATAGTTTGCACGTAATAATATTAAGTACATAATATTTGTAAAGGTTGCCTGTAAAAGATTGCTTTTTAGCGATAAGGCCGCCCATGTACAGACATGTATGAAATGTAATATCTGTATAAGAAATTTTAACATTGGTGTGCAATAAAGTTTCTTCTATTCTATTCTATTCTATTTGTTGAGAGTTGTTCTAATACTTAATCTGCTATCTTCAGTCCACAAATTGTATCTCTTCATACCCATCTAAAAACATCCTGTCCGTAAATTGTTTTTACCTTTTGTTATCCACTGCCATTATCCTGTCATCAAATTTGATCTCTTTTTACATGCTTTTTACCGTCTTTCTCTTGTCAAATTGTTGCTCTTATTATCGTCTACCCCCTCTTCTATTAAAACCTCTTGTTACCGTTTGCTATTATTGATACTGTTGATTAATAGCACTTGATAGAACTTGCTGCACATATTGAAAAATTTTACTTGTACTGTTCCATAATATTTATTATTGTAATACCTAACCGGTTTCACCTTACGGCATTCTCAAGGCTATTTACTTATTTAGCTCATAATTACACTTCGAACACAAACAATTCCGTTTGCTATACTAATAGTTAGTGATTTTTTAAATCACTAATTATCATATTTTTCATCTTTTGCCATCAAACTATCATGCCATTATCACACTTTATTTTTGTTTATTATGAATACTTGTCTATCTAAATATTGCAATGTGTGCAGAAGGATGTTCGCAAAGCCTCTGACATTTCGTTCGGGGAGTAACGACCGACCGACCAAAATGTCCGATAAAGCCTGTTTTATTTACTCTGTTATTTATCGTACTCGTATCAGCTCTCGGCGTATTGTAATGTGATATATAAATGTTGTGTAATAGAATATGTTATTGTATACGTTTATATCTACGCTCTTTGTTATTTATTTGAGCCTACATTGATGATATCCAAACAAAACCTGAGGGCCCTGCAAATATTTTTATTGCAATTGTTTCTAAACTTTGATATGGATTTCTCGAACAATTCAATAACTTTCTTGTTCTTTTTACTCGTCAGAAAAAAAAATTAGGAAGGTGCACAAGGATGTTGAAGGATGTCTTTCCTATAAGTACTTGTATTTTCTTTTTTTAATTTTTTTTATACCTACCACTAGAGTGGCAGACAAGCATACGGCCCCATCAGATGTACCGGTGGTCACCGCAGCCTATGGAACCAACACCAGAGGCGCCACAATCGCACTCCTGATCCTGTAAAAACCTCCTCAGTCCCCTTTTGAAGAACCCCATACCCCGTACTACCTTGATAATTAAAATTATTATAATACTTAAATACTAAACCAATTTTGGCAAATAAGGTTCATATTACGTTATAAGGAGGTTCATATATACAGGGTGAATTTTTCAAAAGGGATTGGATGGCCAAATCCTAAACTATAAGGAATAGCGAAAAATGCTCAAAGGAGTCACGAGCCCGATTTTGATGAAACTTAAAACCTCATCATTAGATTTTTGAAAAACCAATAATCCTAGCTGGGAATCGATCCCAATGATTCTGAAAAAAAAGACACACCCTATATTATTACACCATACGATTGTGTTGCTATTAAGGATCATATTCTGGGAAGTAATGTCATACGTCAAACTAAAGGAAAGTGCTCATCTTTAACAAAATACAACTTAATTTTCTTACATTAACTGATTAATTGTTCAAAATGTAGACCATTGTTTCCAATACATAGCTAGATTCGAGACCTCAAGGATCGTACTGCATTCAATTTTATTGATTCCGTTTAGAATATTCTCCAAAGAATCATTCGGAGCATGATTTAAAACACGGAATAGTTACGATCTTTTCTGGGATTTCGAACGAAACAAATTATGATACAAAATTTAGGTACATGAAATATGAATTCTATTAAAATTCCAAACTTTCCTTAAATTTGCCGTGTATCATTACTTCGCAGAATTTGATCCTTATCAGCGAAACTATCGTATGGTGTAATAATAAGGGGTGTGTTTTTTTTTCGAAATCAATAGGTTCGATTCCCAGCTGGGATTATTGGTTTTTCAAAAATCTAATGATAAGGTTTTCATTTTTATCAAAATCGGGCTCGTGACTCCTTTGAGCATTTTTAGCTATTCCTTATAGTTTCGGATTTGGCCATCCAAGCCCTTTTCAAAAATTCACCCTGTATATTATGTTTGTTACCAAATGAAATAATATATTTATTTATGTTAGGTTAGGTGCCTACTAGATTTCGCGTTGCACAAAAATGCACATCAACAAACAAGTTTTCATACATATACTTTTTGAAGCGTGACTTTTCTTTAATCGGGTTTAAGTTTTTTAACGTAACTAGTTTAAAAAGCTACTCTTCCAAACCCTGTAGTACAAAGACTAACAAAAGTACCTCCTTGGTGCCGAAGCCAACATCACTTGCGCGTCGTGCTCAGTCAGACAAACCCACGACGAGACTCTGCATGCATCTGCCCTAATGGGGTTGGGAGCACAGGCGCTATTGCAAAATCCGAACCTTTGCTATTATATGATACGTATTATTAGCAATTGAAATATACAAAGACGAAAAATAATGATTAGACGGAATTTAGAGCTTTTGGATCACAAGTTCATATATTTTGATCTCCAGTTCGTGTGAGTAAAATAACGTCCGAGGGAACTCGCAATGTACTCCCGTTGGACAACGTCTCCAGCTCCAGTTAACCCTTAAGGTATTTCAGTACTCACCTACAAAATCCTGTGAATAAAGTTGAGGAAAACACGTGCACTGATGGTTGAAATTTAATGTGTTTAATACAAAATCCTGCGTCAGTGAATGACCTTGCTGTATCACTGTTGATGTTATATTTATACCTATTCAAAAACCAGTGTAATTCGCGATCAAATTTTATACCTGACAAACATGTTTTTGAAACTAATCATAATACGAATGATGTTAGAAAATTATTTCACGCTTTTGAAACGCAATAACATTAGTCGAAACCTGTATTATATTTCTGTTTTTGAAAATTAGTAAAGCCCGCTCTACATATCTGTCAAAACTACACGTGTTGGGTAGGTATGGCGAGAAACTGTTGAGCCTCGTCGCGTCTTGCCGAGACCAAAGACGAGAGCCCTGAAAACAATTTCCAGTACCTTCTAGGCTTAGCCACAGTCTGACAGTATTGAATCAAGTTCCCTTGCTGTGCATTTGTGTTGAGAACAAACTCTGATATCTTCTTTCTGATTTATTAGTAATCTGTTACCTTGCGACTTGAGCAACCAAAGGGGGGATTCGCCACAACCGCGGCGGTCAGACCGGTCATGGACGAGTGGCTGGAGAGGAGAAACGGTGCGCTCTCCTACCGGTGGTGGCGCAATAGCGCCAGGTCCTTGTGGCAGGTCTGGACGTAGACACTCTCTCGCTCGAGACCATGATCTCCAGCGGGAGTAAGTGGGACTGCGCTGCCTCTTTCTGCGAGCAGGTCATGCTCGTGAAAGCGACGGCGGGGAGGGAGCGGGAGTGAGCTCTCCCACCCGAGTTCCGTAGAACGCGGCGGGGGCGGTGCCGACGTGTCTTCGCCCAAGAGGCCAAGACTATCGGCCTCCATGACCGAGGGCCGGAGGACGGTGAGGGGGGCTGCTTTCCTTCCTTACAGAAGCAGGCCCTAGACGACAGCGGCGTGACGTGAGGGATTCCCGCACGCCCCCCTCTTAGAAGCGGGATGACACCCGAAAACCCTCAAAGACGCGGGACAGCACCCGAGCCCCCCACCCGTAGCCGTAGGTCTGTTGGGAGTCCTAGGATATCCTTCTAAGGGCTTGCCCAGGCCTCCCAACCGTAGGCTGTTGGGCAGGATACGTGAAGTTTTTTAGTCGGTGGGAGTCCGGCATAACATCCACGAGGACTTTCCCTCACGTTAAAAAAATCTGTTACCTACCTTGCTAGTTAGCTAGTCATTTATTTTACCCAAGCAAGAAATTAGTTTTTACGCTGCTTTCATCGAGAGGTTCAAAAAGAGGCAGAGCATCTATTGTACATTAATCATCTGCGTTATTACTCGAATTGAAAAGAAATAAACAAGCCCCAAGGCTATCGGGATTTATAAGGAAATATACATGCATTAATAAGTACGCTGCTTGCTATTCTATTCGAATGCCTGTTGCACTTGCAGCTTGTGGGTGTGGCTCATGTTCTTACACACTATAATATATTTTGTAAGGTGCACCCATATAATTACTTACCTACTTCAACTTAAAGACAATACTTCTCTGCTGTCTTCATCTGGCATGAAGACACCGGGTATTGTCTTTAAGTTCTATGTCTCTATGATAAATAGCTGTAAATATTGTAGACGCCTACCTAGATCTAATATCTGAGCAATGCTAAGATATCCCTCAACACTGTAATTGTAAGAAGAGGGCAATTCGTGTCCTGGTACAGACTTCCAAGCCTTCAACCAGGAATGGAACTCTACTTGAAGAAGATATGCAAAACGGCTTGCTCTGGTAGGGTTTAGATTTTATTCAGAGTGAGGACGTCATTGCCATTGTACCCGTGAATTCCTTGTTTGGGATGGAAAGGAGTTTGATTTGAAATTAAAGATTTCTTTGGAACACTCATCATTGTTATATGGATATAGTATGGTAGAATACAGTTCATATCTATATTTATGTCTCAACGGAACGCTGAAATGGTCATCACCTTATTCCCGGTGATGTCCGAATCTCTCGATATAAACTAATTCTGTTTCAATAGTCTCAGTCTCAAGATCCACTTGTTTTGATTCTGGATGTGAAACATTGGAAGAACTTCGATATTATCATGATGCAAAAATCAGTAGTGAATCGCAGTTTTGCAACGTAATCACAACTAAACAATCGTGTCTTGAATACACGCCTACTACCGTGTATTCCAATATGTTCTACTATTTTTGTTCAACTAATAGAACAAATCTACCTCAGAATAAATTAAATAGTAATACCGTATATTACATTAGTACCGTGGTAATACGTTCATCGTGACTAGAGATAAATTCATGTCAAGCGATACTATCTTTATAGCAGATGGGGTACTGACATTAATAATAGTAATATCAATCAATATTGCTGTCATTTCTTTTACTTCGGTAATGATATTTACATAAGTATATGGTACCGTGCCTGGTCCGTTATAATGAAACGATCTTATACTCTATCACAATGTTGACTTACTTCCGAATCTAGTTTCAACAACCAGCTCATTTATTATTATCTGAATACCTAATGTATGTGCACGAGCGAAAATCAAACAATTGCCTGACGTGTTGTATCTTAATAAGTAGATTGTAGATATACTCTTGTTGACAGGGCTGTCAAAAAATGTCCAATAAAATTGAGGCATCATTTTAACCGTCTCGTTGTTCGTGAAAGGGTTGAAATTGAAATAATATATTATGTAATCTTACAATGACTGGCCTCGTGGTCTAGTGGTTAGTGTGCCTGACTACGGATTCGAAGGTCGTGGGTTCGATTCCCACCCAGGACAAATAACTTTGTGCGATGAGCACATTGATTTGTTCTGTGTCTGGGTGTAATTTATTTATAAATGTATGTATTTAGAAAAATATAAGTATGTTTATCAATCGTCTAGATCCCATAGCACAAGCTTATATTACCTTAATTTGGGCTAAATGATGTTGTGTGTGAATGCCCTCAAATATTAATTATATTTATTAATTATTATTATTATAATGAAGAAGTTTTTCTGCCGAGCTTTAGCGAGGAGTAGCCTAGTACAATATTAAATACTTGTTTTACATTTTATAATATACTTAATTTACTTATTTGTGCTCTACCTAGGCTGCTCAACGCTATCGTAGCATTGCATGTAAATATTGTGCAATTGTACATAACATAGTGTTCATTGCGGTAACTTTAAAAGAAATAAGCTCTTTTTGAAACACTACCATGACAAGTTTTGTGGGCATTTTTTGTTTATTTTTGTTAGTATTTCTCTACATGTTATTCAACTTTGAGACGACTATAAATATATAATTTAGCTTACATAACATTTAACGACGCCTCTATTAGGTTTTTTGTTCTATCATATAAAAACCTATGCCTATTATGCAATAACATGGGCATTAGCTATCTACGCCGTAACTCGTAGTAAGTTTACCTAATTTGTTTACTTTTGCTCAAATCTACATGCCTCATTTGTCTCGCGCTGTCATCTTTTATTCATATTACACACTCTTCAGAATTCGGAATAGAAATAAGGATAAACTATAGTGGTATTGGAATCGATGTTTAAAATAAAGAGGCAGCCCTAGAATGTATTTGCTGAATACGGTTTCTTAAGGACACATTAAATCAATAAAGTAAATATCTATATCAATGATACGTCTGGTGCAAACGTTTCAAATATATTAAGAACTAGCTGTTCCCCGCGGCTTCGACCGCGTAGAAGTCGCTATCGCGTAAGAGTCGTTACATCGTAAAATGATAACCTCCTTTTGCACAGTCGGTTAAAAGTCTATGTCCTTCCCAGGTCCTCGAACTATCCCTATACCAAATTTCATATCAATCGCTCCAGCCGTTCAGGCGTGAAAGCGTAACAGACAGACAGACAGACAGACAGACAGACAGACAGACCGACAGACAGACTTACTTTCGCATTTATAATATTAAGTAGGGATAGGGATAATAGAAACACTCAAATAACTTGAATCATTTGTTTTTTCGTTTGGATCTGAATCTGTCATCCTCGGTGCCCTTTCTATTACTGTCACTTTGCTACGGTATTTTCTTGGTTCTTCTGCCTTTTTCGATGTTGATGATACTTCTATTGGACGCTCCACATTCTCGTCGAGAATCTCGCGAGATACGATAATGTGGATATGATTCTCAAGTTCTCGCCGTGTTCTCGCCTTGTTCTCGGAATGCGGATCCAACGTGTAGAAGTTTTCGCTAAGCTTCTCGCCGAGATTCCTCGGCAAGATTCTCTTGAGAATATGGAGGACCTATATAAGTTGTTTTCCATGTAGAAAAAAAATTGCAACGTAAAACGTTTTCACTTTCATGGGAAGAGTCCCTGATTGCACAGACATATTTCCGAGGGCGTACCCGGAACTCTCGGCCGGAGATAGATAGTAGGGCACCGTGTGATTTTTTTATACCACTTAAGTGACAGACAAGCATACTTACGTAGATTTTAGCATGTAAAGAGTCCGGTTCACCATCCATGAGGATTTCCACACCTAAAAAAAGTATGCTGTTATCAAAATCTGCAGGTGTGAACCCTATAATTTTTGTAGTCGACATCTGCGTTGCATTAAATTGCATCACGACACGTGCGTAGCTGGTTGTGATCAATTATGTCGCATCTCTCGAAGGTCGCCTTCTACGTAGACCGGAGATGTCAGACCTGAATGTTCGTAGTAGAATGGTAGCAATATAATCTGCGTAATAGTGTGTACTAATTATGTAATAATGAATCGCTTAATAAGTTGTAATTAAAAGCTAGACTAAGAGGTCCTTGCCAATAGATTTTGTACTTTGATTTGAAGATGGCAATGCGTTTTGATGATTCTTTTAGAGGCATCCCGCGTATTTTTAGTCTCTATTATTCTAGTGATTCAGTTTTATAGCTACCTCGAATGGGGAACGGCTTCCTTTTTCTGCGCTAACTTCAGACTGCATCATTGCATTGCTATTGCTAACTCCAGAGAGAACAAATAACATAACTTTTAGGAGGTCTTTTTATTTTTCAATTTCTGAAACTTGTACTCATATGATATTTTTTTTTTGTTTCAGGTAATGGACACTTCATTCAGTCCTTTTAGTAAATAATAGCTAATAGAAGAGCTACTAAGACTTCGAATTTGGACTCCTATCGGTACGCTTATGTTCAATTTGCTTAAAGCCGTGGGTAGGCCTAACGACCTTGACCATACAAAACACGCGTCCTTCAGGCTAGGAAATGTAGCATTTTATAGCTTTTTTTAGGTGTAACAAGCTAATACTAATACTTTTTCAAAATCGAAGAATACCAATTTATAGGTGTATATTTTCTTCATAATGTTGGCATATTTTTTTCTTTCGCGTTGATAAAAATTAAAGCCCTAAAATGAAAATCTAAAAATTTGGGGGTGACTCTACGATCGTTTTACACATTATGTACAATTAATACACAATTTACTACAAAACCATATTTTGACACACATCTTGTAGATTAACAATCTATTTTTGGTTATAATTTTCAGTCTACTTATGCAGACAGAAAACGCTTTCATTTGCACCTCATTTTCGTCATTTTCTAAACCAGTCCCCTTAAGAGATAATGAAACTTCATCCTGAAAAAATAATTTCAATCAAAGCAGAGTTGCTGCAGTAAGGTCCAACAATTAATCAATCAAATTAGCCTTTCCATTGGACGTAGGCCTCATCCAATTTACGCCAAAACTCACGGTCCTGCGCATTTCGCATACAAACCCTTCCTGCAATCTTTTCCAAGCCGTCTGTCCCTCTGGGGGAGGGTCGTCCTATCCTGATATTACTTAGTCGCTATCTCCTCTCCAAAACTCGTTTGCTCCATCGAGTATAGTAAGTTTTTTCGGGGCTATGAAGATAGGTATCTACTTTTTTTATACCACTAAGGTGGCAGACAAGCATACGGCCCACCAGAAGGACCGGTGGTCACCGCAGCCTATGAACGTTTGCAACACCAGAGGCGCCACGCTCGCGCTGCCGACCCTAGAAAATAAAACTAGAATAAACAGAATAGAACTAGATACTGCTTACGGAATTTCTTGATTCAGTCTCCACTCTCCACGCTCAAGGCCCGCGATAAAAGCTATGCAATAGCTTAAAAATAAGTTTTTAATTTAAACTAAAATGTTAGGCAGATAACATATTCAACGTTCGGGACCCTCTCCATGCTGGTTACTATAGTACCTCCACGGTCTACAATCTCCATACAAAGCGATACATTTTTAACACATATTTATAGAGTAAATGTAATACAATTATATTTTTCTTGGTTATTGACCTTAAACAGTTTCCTCTTCCAAGAACATTCACCGCGTTTACTCTGTGTGCATCCGCAAACACCTACCTTGCACTGTGTGCGTCTTAATAGTTACATAACACTATTAACATAAGACACACACACATAGTTGTGCAGCGTGCGTAATTATGATTGATATGGGTATTAGTAATTTACATTGTAATTGTAAAGCATTGTAAACGAGTCGGCGTGTGCTACACGATCATACTAGTAATTACTGTATGCAGATTCCGCACAAACATAAGTAATTCTAGTATCAAGAAGTATCATTCGTTCCCGTAATAATGAGTAGAGAGCAACAAATACCACTGTTCAATTGAAGAAGACTGAATTTAGTAATTAAGAGCCTACCAGACGCCAAATTGTTGAAAGAAGATAGAAGATATACATTTTAGCGTGCAAGACAGAGAGAGATGCGATCGGTTTTTGTGCGTTTTTAACGAAATAAATTAATTATAAAAAAACTATAACCAATATTAAAAAAGTGCTCTAGTGCAAATGAAGATTTTACTATTATCTTTCTTATAAATATTTTATATTATAAAAACAACTTAAAACTTATGAGATCTAGGTTAAAATTTCAAGAAATCGATGTATTTTCAACACAAAAATCTATCGAGGATTTTATCAGCAATCGTGTTTTTAGCCTAGTGCGTTTTTAGTTTATGAACTGAAGTTGTCTGTGTTAAAATTTTAATTCATTAGGCCTCACGAGTCCTGAGATCTAGATCAAGGTAATAGTGTATTTGGCGTCATACAGACTCTTAAGGATCTTGGCTCTTAAGAATACAGGGTCATTTAGCAAAACACCAATAACCTGCCCTCCACTAAGATTCAGACCAGTTTGTTTACCTAAGGCTACTTTTGAATTCTTCTGAAACAGAATTGTATTGACATAGATAACTGTATAGTATAATCTGGGAACACAGCCAAAATATGAAAATTGCAAATCATCCCACGACTGCTCTCTCTGGTCCTATCATCTCTGTCGATTATCATAACTCTTTTAAAATTAATGTCACTTCCATATGGAGCTACAAAAAAATTGTCTGTAAGGTCGGTTTACTGACAATAGTTGAACGTGACAACTCAGTCACGGCCACGGCAAAAATTATTGTATATATGCTTATTGATTAATAACATTTTAATTAATATCGTACATTTACTATGGAATAACACATCAATTGATTATAGCGCCATCTGTTGAAACATTTGTACTAAAATAAATGGAACGCCTCAGAGCGAGGTAACGCCGCGTACGTCATATTTTTTCCTGCGTGCAGCCGGCTCCATCGAATTATAAGACGTTGTCACGTCAAAAGGAGCAGAGCAGTAATCGTTATAACTGGTAACGTAGAATATTTTGCAAACAAGGGTGCTGTAACTTCAGTATTGTCAGTTAAGATGACACCGCTTCCTGAATATTGATGCCATTGACGCATTGTTTTATCTGGTTTTCGTCAGCTTTCTTTTGTCAACTATAATTGTGTACACTGTAAAGCGTAATATTCTTGTGGGAACCATAGAATTTGTATGCTACAAATCCTCACCTTATGTGAGGTGAGGGTTTTAATCGAAACAGCCTGTCAGTCCACTGCTGGACGCAGGCCTCTCCCAAATTTAACCACAATACAATGTCCTGCACCTTCCGCATCCAGTCACTCCGACCTTTTTCAGGTCATAGGTCCTGGCTAGGATTTGGTTAACACTATTGTAAATTCATGAAGGACGTTAATCTTTCTGTAGAACAGAAGAGTACTATTCTTCTTCCGTCCACATTCCACTCGTATTCCTGTCACACACAAAATAAGGCGATGGAATTCCACGCCCAATAATACCTAATACTAAGCAAATCCTAAAGCTCCAATAATTACAACACGTCCATCAATATAATCCTGCGAGAAACGAAAACGTAGTTGCATTCCAGTGCCCAAAAGATATTTTCCACCTGTATCTTACATCGTCCACTCTAATAGCTTGACAGAATAGTAATTACTCCTGTCTTCAGGTATCCTCAATGTCAATGTTCAAATCAAAGAACAAAATGCTCGCATTACTTGTAGTTCTCAAGTGTACGATTCTTCGTTAAAGTTGCCAGTTCTGTAGTGGATTATGGTGTCCCCTTGCCGATATTACTTCGCGTTATCGTAATTGAGATGAACGGGCGGGTTAAGCCGAGCCCACCATCTTAAGGGACTGCTCACGTTTTGCTTACGTGCTACTCGACCATGATAACTGAGGCATCCTTGAAAAGCGTTTCTCAACTTATTGCACACGTGACACGTGTAGTATTTTTCATCTTTTTCTTAAAATTTGAAACATTGCTATTGGTAGCTATGGTCTAGCTCTACGTATTTCTATCTTTTTCTTACTTTATTAAAGTTTGAAGCATCAGTAATCTACAGCGCCAGATACATAGCACTGTGCGTTCCTAGCTGCAGACACGAAAGAATGCGTTCGCTATTTGCTATCGCGCTCTGATAATTGATGTTTCAAACTGCAAGGAAAAGATAGAAATAAGTGCAGCAAAATGCGAAACACCTTCAATAAGTATGAGTAGTCCCTTAACCAGGAAAACAGTCGTGTAACGTCAGTTAATGGCGTCTTTACGTCACACGACTGCGGTTTTCGCGTAATTATCCACAATTAAATTTATATAATGGTGTTTACTTCATTGTCATTCCAAGTCGGTTCTCAGTTTACGTTACACCGCTTAAGTGAGAACATTGTCGCTTAAGACAGCTAGTGTTTGTGGATTTGTTCCAGAAAGTGTGATTGATATTGACTTAACTACCGGTTTGGAACTTGTGTGTGTCTGTGCGTCTGTTTATGGTGCTTGTATGCTGCGTAAGTCTTTTTTTATTGTTTGTTATAGCTTTGTTGTTGTTTGGTATACCTAGGTACAATTTGTCGACATCCTTAATTACTTTGAGATGATGAGCTTTTCGTTTTATAACACTGATTTGTAGTATATGTATTCACGTTAAGAATGCAGTGAATATTCACCTTCATTAAATCTCGAGGTCAAAATTCATATACCTCTCCAGACGGCTTTGTCTATTTAATAACTTGAGCAGCTCCAAACTTGTCTACTTCCTAAGACAGACAGAGTAATAAGTAAAACGCCAGCAACCTGCTAGGACTAGCCAGCTAACATCATAATAAGCAACGTCTGTTCTAAGACTTTTAAAAATTCGTTTCGTTTTACTTTCATACAAAAATAAACTCTCATCAAACTTACAAAGGACACAACCGTTTCGTTTCAATCTCCCTTTGACCAGTTATTGTCAACCTGACTTTCTCTTTTTCAATGAACCTGATTGAAAATGATAGGTCGGAGAAGCATGATGGCCCTTAATTTTTAACTCTATATAGCTATAGTGCATTTGTAAACTATTTTCCTTATATGATAAGTGCATACTTACGTAATAAATACCAAGTATTAATCATTGATTTCTAATTAAATAATACAGTTTCCTTCATTTTATTCTCAAAACTTTTATATATATATATTTTACACTAGCTGAGCCCGCAACTTCGTTTACGTCACATAAGGTGTATGAAAGGAAAGGTATTTCTTCATCAGAGTCATCAAGCAGCGTCTGAAACTGCCCTGTTTGCTTAATCATAAAAGAGCTTAATGATTAAGTCTATTTTAAAACAATTCAGTCCACGCCTTCGGCGCGGACTGAATTGTTTAAAAATAGTCTTAATGATTAAGCTCTTTTATGATTAAGCCAACACGCCAGTTTAGGTTCACTCACATTCAAAGAAACCCCTACAATTAAAATTTTCCAAAAATATCTAATTCTGAAAAGTGTTATAACTCTTTTATTTCTAAACCGATTTACATAAAACAAACGCTAAATGTTAACTGGAGCAAACCTCAGCAGAATAAAAAAAACCGCATTGCAATCGGTTGAGCGGTTGCTGAGATTAGCGTGCACAACCGTACAGACAAACAGATATACAGACATACAGACATACAGACAAACAGACAAAAATTCTAAAAATCATTGTTTTGGGTTCTATTGCGTTCATAAAGCCCCCCTATAATATTTTTTCTCATTTATCTTCCATGTACAGACAGCGACCTGTTACGATTTTATTATATGTATTGATAAGTATAAACATTGTAGTATCTACGGAATCCCAAATTGCGAGTGACCACACGCGCACTTGACCTATCTCTTTGCTAGCAACTGCAATCTTACCTCTAACTCAATAACGGATTCAGTCCTACGGACCTGAACGTGCACGTACTGCCGGATTCAATCAAGCCGTAGGTTTTATGAACCTAAAAAAAATTGCACTAGTAGGCGCGTTTTTTAAAAGACAAGATCAAAACACCTTGTTCGTTAATTTAAAAACATAATGCTTTAAAAATGAACTATACTTTCTTGCTATTTAATACAATTTTATTTTTTCTTGGTACTTAATACAAATTTAATTATTTTTTATTGCCCGGAGGTACTTATTAACTTAAGTACCAATTTAAAGAAGGTAATTCGTAATGTAATTACGTGAACTTAAATTGTAATGCCCTTCACCAAAGATGACTATGCGTTAAAATATTAAATTAAATTATAAAATAGATTCAATACAGAGTGAAAACTTTCGAAATCGTTGTTCACTAGCGCTAAGTAAACTATTGTCTCCACAGCCACGGACTTCATTTCTCCCGAAATAGTATAGCCAACTCTTGATCTCGAACTAATTAAACTATACTTACATTTTATTTTATCTACGGTAATACGCCTCTGGTGTTGCAAACGTTCATAGGCTGCGGTGACCACCGGTCCTTCTGGTGGGCCGCATGCTTGTCTGCCACCTTAGTGGTATAAAAAAAAATACGCATTAATTGCCAACTTCTTTTCAAAATCTCTGGTGCTTTTACGAACGCGATCTACACTCGAGAGCAATGAATCCGGGTCACTTAAAGAATCCTAAAAATCTCGGAAACTAAAAATGCTAGGTTAATGCAATAAATTGTATTTAATAGACAATGTAATACTCCTTAAATGAAGGTATTAAAACTTCTTAGTTATTGTAAAGTTATTTCATAAAAAAATCAAATTTGAAAAAGGGCCACTTTCGAAGATGGAACTACGAAATTACAGCATTTGGTGTTGCTTTTGTTTGTAATCTGTCATTTATGTGGGTACATAAACCATGTTGATAGTGCTCTATATTCATTAATCAAGCTGAAATTATGTCGCTTACGCCTGAAGAATGCACCAGAATACTTACAATGCTGGAAACCGGCCGGAGTCAGCGCGATACAGCCAGGACTGTCGGTGTGTCGCTGTCAACAGTACAAAGAGTTCTCCGACGTTACGAAGAAACTGGTTCTAACCTACGCAGACCAGGAACGGGCAGAACCAGGTGTACCACAGCACGAGAAGACCGATACTTGGTGAACACCATGCTTCGAAATCGCTTTCTCACAGGAACTGAACTCACCAATCAGTTTCGACGCCTCGGAGGAAGTAACCCAAGTGCATGGACAGTAAGACGTCGGCTTGCTGAATCTAACTTAAAACCCCTTAGACCTGCAAACGGCCCTAAACTGGAGCGTGGGCATCGTATTTCGAGACTAAGGTATGCCCAGAGCCACGTAAATTGGAGTATTGAAGATTGGTCAAAAGTTATGTTCTCCGACGAATCAAAATTTATGCTCTACAAGCACGATGGAAGACACAGAGTGTATCGAAGACCAGGGGAAAGATTCAAGCAAGCATGCATCGAAGAAAAAGTAGCCTACGGTGGTGGGTCTGTACTTGTGTGGGCCGGAATTTCTTCTGAAAGTCGCACAGAGCTGGTGATCATAGAAAACGGCTCTTTAACTAGCGTAAGATATGTGGAAGAAATCCTCAATGATCACGTTGGTCCATTTATGGTCAATTTAGGTGAGGATGCTATATTTATGCATGACAATGCCCGACCTCATACAGGTAGGATTGTGAATGACTACCTTCAAGAGATGAACATTACTCGTATGGAGTGGCCAGCGCGCAGCCCGGATATCAACCCGATCGAGCATGCTTGGGACGAGCTAGGCAGATGCGTAAAACAACGAAACCCTCCCCCAATCACGCTTCGTGAGCTCAAAATTGCTCTCACAGAGGAATGGGAGAATATTCCCCAAAATCGTATAAGGAACTTGGTGTACAGCATGCCAAACCGCGTAAACGCAGTAATGGAAGCACGAGGAGGCAATACGAAGTATTAAAATTCAAGAAAATCGTAATAAAGTTCAAAAATTTCATGTTTCCTATTTTTGTTTTAAGGAGAGATCAGCAGTTTTTTCTTTATGTAATTTTGTGTTAATAAAATGTATGGTGACTCATATTTTTTTTACTTTCATTTAAGGAGTATTACATTGTCCATTAAATACAATTTATTGCATTAACCTATCATTTTTAGTTTCCGAGATTTTTAACATTCTTTAAGTGACCCGGATTCATTGCTCTCGAGTGTAGATTGAGTGTGTGTGTGTGTGGTCTTAATTCTTGAGCTGGCGCGTAAATGCGCAATATCCAAGATTATCAGGATAATGATGTTTAAAATTAAATGGGAGCCGCCAAATTATGTTAATATTGTAAATAAATAATTTCATTCAAATGTAGAATTAACGGATTAGTTAGTTGTGTTATATTTTACTTCAAAACGTGTTAAATCCTATAAACAGGTCAGTGACTAAGCGGACTTTGTACTATATCATATATAATTATAGTAATATATAGCGTATTTTGATGACCTTGTAAATTTCAGCGTCATATGAAATCGACAAACGTTACAAATTTCAAAGGAACTAGCGCGCGTCACAACATTTGCATCCGTAATATGGCAATGCAAAATAATCTCTGTTGACATACGATAACATTATGAGTTTGACGAGAATAGCAAAGCAAGGAAATGATGAATCATTTATGGTAGTAGTCAATCAGTTTCCCTGTGGCCCCACAATCAGCGGATTAATGGAATTTACGCTTGAGTTCAAAGAGTTGGGAATACCAGCGTAATAAACTAATTATGTTTTAAACAAAATAAAAAGGTAATTGAATCTGAAGTAGGACAAGTTTCTCCTGGGTGTTTTGCTTACCATAATATGTTCCAGCTAACTGCAAAACTTTAAAGCTAGATGTGCAGAAATGACGACAGAGTGTCTTACAAAATGTTATCCAAAAAACAAACTAGACATTTGGTATCGATGTCAGATATCCTCCTGACTTCTAATTTCTTCCAAAATCTTGGACACATTCTTTGGTTCAAAAACCAAATCAAGAAATATTCTAATGTAAAACGGTTGCTTTTTCTAGTCTTACCCTGAATTAGAAGCCCTATCCAAATGTTCAGGATTGCTATACAATAAAAATAACTGTCGTGTCGTGTGATCGATGCTAAGCACGGTCCAGTCTTCATTATCCACTTGAGGGCGTCGTACCTATTTTTAAATGCCCTGCCTCTTTGAGATCTCCGTGATGAACTCTCATTTGCAAGTAAATGACTACTATTAGACGGGCTTTATTTACTATTACAGTCGTCGTTTTGCTATTAAACATTGTCTCAGCGCATTGACCTTCGTGCTATTCGAGTTGAGCAGTTTACATGTCCAATTTTATCTACTGGGAACTGTTGGGGGGCCATTGCTTTGAAATTAAATAGCACTTTGTCTATTCTATTTCCAGCGCTTTAATGCACCTGTAATAATAATTTGGCTATCAAAGAAATACTTGGTTCAGGCCTTCAGGCAGAGGCCTTCTCACTCTCTCACCTCATGAAATCTAAATAAATGTTATACAGATTTCTATGAGTTCAACGGAATACGAAGACTGACGTTAAACACAATGGGTAGCCTAAATTATCGCTTGCAGTGAGGCCACACACCGGCAATAAACTGTGTTATGTAATGTTATCACACGAACTGGGTATGCGGTATGATATAACATTGTTTTACCGCATAAGTAATAAGTTAATTTGCATTGGACTACAGAATAATTTAAAGTAATACTTCAGTTAATCCAATCAGTCTATCGCAGTCTACCTCACATCATTCACGCCACTGCACACAGTCCTGTGCCTCTCGCATTCAGTTCCTGCCTATGACGTTTTCTAAGTCATGGGTCCAGGCTGTGGGGTGAACGTACAAAGGTTTCCGACTCGCGGTCTCCACTGCAGAACTCGTTCGCTCCATCGTCAGCCATCGGTTCTTATACAGATGTGACCAGCCCACTGCCACTTTATTGCAGTTATCCTGCGAGCTATGTCGACCAAATACTTAACATAGCATCCATGAGGATTTTCATACGTAAAATAGACCCTCCTTTTTCCTTCAGGAGTTATAAATAGGTAAGCAGGTCAACCAAATCGGACCCTGTAATTCATTGAGGGGTATTTACAACTCCTGACTGAAAAATATAAATTCCCATCCATGAATGGATACATATATGTGATATTGCCTTGACCCGAATGTATAGCACGTGTGACGTAACGACGTGTGCACACGTGCTAGCTGCACTCACCTGTATCGAATCGAGTTTCAGTTCAATGTTTATATCGTGGTGGAAATAGTATGAGGAAAACTACAAGGATTCTGTGGGCAACTACTACTGGTTATACACTACTATAAAAAAGTATACCAGTCTAGCTTTGGCACATGGCTTCTCCTGTCACGTATATCGAACCCCTTAACACTCATTGGACCCCGCTGATTTCATTCTGTCTTTATTATCCTTGTGATATATTCTAGTCGATGCTCAGTAGTACGATACTGTTTTACACTATTCTTTATTTCCAACAAACTAGTAACAATGGCTAAAGTATCTTGCTTGCAACTTTCGTTGCGGGGTAAAGTTGTTAGACCAGGCCTTCCCAACCTTTTTCAGGCCACGGCGCCCTTATAAGGTTTAAACATTTTCACGGCGCCCTCACATGCCACGTGTAATCCCCCCCCCCCCTCCGTCGTTCCTCCGCTGGCAGTTGCCTCGTTGACGTAGATATTGCATTTTATCTTCTACAACACACGCCGCTTTCCAGACATTTCTCGGCGAACCGAAACTGAAACCCCTCATGGATGCTATGCCGAACTTTTACCGACTAAAACCACACGGTGCCCTGCCACGGTGGCCACTTTGTTGGTTCTTACGGCGCCTTTGGAGTTGTTCGGGTGTTACTCCGCTTCTTGGGTCGTGTGGCGTGCGAGAAACTTTCACGTCAAGCTGTCGTCTTCGCCCTGCTTCTTTAAGGACGGTGAGCAGCCCCCGCCCCGTCCTTAGGCCCGCGGCCATGGAGGCCGATAATCATGGGCGAAGACAAGTGTATGGCGCCCTCGCCGCAGACTGCTAAACTCGGGTTGGAGAGTAATCTCCCACTCCCTCCCCGCCGTCTCTTTCACGAGCATGAGACCTGCGCGCAGAAAAACGCGGCGGCGTCTCACTTCCTCTCACTGGATGGATCATGGCTCGCAACGTTGTCTCCTGCGATTTATTGTCCACATCTAGACCTGCTACTACGACCTAGCGCTCTTAAGCCCAAGCTGCGCACTATACCAGTATATATGGAGGGTAGTCGCCTCGCTGCGATACTTACTGATGCACCCGTGCCCAGTAGTTATCTGTATCAACCAATAGGAGAGATGGTTCCTCTACAGCCACTCGTTTATGATCGGTCTGATCGCCCCGATTGTTGCGTTATCCCACCTTGGTTGCTCAAGTCGCACTTTTCAAGTCTCTATGATTTCCTGATGGAGCTAGGACCGTTGAGCAGCTCCAACCACTGAGCCAGGGAAGCTGTGTGTGAACATCTCTCAACTAAGACACTTCAAGGCGGTCAACGCGGTGAGAACTCAGACACCAAGCAGACTAGTTAAAAAAAACAAAATAGGGAACTTGACAGACAGACCCTTTTTTACAAACGACTTTTAAAGTGGAGACGGCGACTTGGCAAACGACGAGTAGGACGTCCACCCGCCAGATAGACCGACGACCTGGACCATGTGGTGTTATTATTATTTTTTTTGATGACGCGGGGAATGCAGATGGGCACCATCATCCCAGCCGCGGGGACAGCTAAGACGGTGTATCCCGGAGGACCGTCCTACAAACTAAACCCCGTTCTGATCCTTCTCACCCTATAGCCGGGCCGAAGGATATCCAAAGATTATTCACGTCGGCCCGGCAGGGGGCGCCCCGCACGTGCGGGGCTCTCCTCGGGGGAGCATGATGGGCGGCTCCCCCTGAGCTCCCTAAGAAGGTGACAAAAACCCAAGCCCACATCGCACCGCTCTTGAGCGCCTTTCTGGAGGCAGAGACGGTTGAGAGCGGTCGAGCGGACGGACACTGAAGGCACCCCTGGAACACGGAGAAGTGCCTTCCGCCAAATGATCATCGGTGAACGGGGTCCCCCGACCACCGCCCACCGGCACAACGGCAGTCTAGGGCACGCACGAAGGCTGCCATGCGGCGCCCCCGAACCAGACGGCGGGATATGTCTCTTGGCACTCCTCTGTCTTGGCGACCGTGCGGCGTTAGTTGGGAGAGGTCTGCGTCCAGCAGTGGACTGTCAAAGTCTGATTTCTATGATTGATTAATTGCATGTTTATAATATTTTTTACTACCTACCTTTTTTCACGTGCAAAAGGGCGCCGCGTCACCCGTAAATTTGCGTCCACGCATTCACGTCGTGTGGTCGAGAATCGGCGCCCAGGGGTCTTTTAAAAGACTTTAGAAACAAACAAACGAGGTTATAATCACAGAGATCTTATAGTAACAGTAATCAATTATTCTAACGTTACGAGATTTATAATACAGTCACATCAATATTGTAAGAGGACACACATTTCGCAATGTGCATCTAGAGATAACGGGAGTCACTCGCTGATAACCTAACGCCTGCAAGCCCAGCTCTCAGACATTACGTGATCACTACTTACTTATGAAGCCTTCGTTAATATAGTGCGCTGTCTTCGTAATAAATACGTACTTTATAAATTTATGGGTATTAAAAAGTGCAAATCAGAGTACGTAAGTGCTCTCATCGTAAATTACTTCCACGTACAGCGTGGCAAAAACGTCTGGAAACGGCAGTAACGCTTTTTTCATGCTGGTTACCTTGGCAAGACGCCATATTATGTCATTGAAGTACGACATTCAACTGTAGAACATTTTACTGAAAAAAAAAAACTGTGAGTACAGGAGTTATTCTATATAGCCGTGCTTATGTCACTGGTTTGAGTACTGGGCTGGAGCAAGATTTTGCGAAAACGACTCAGTCTTTTCTTTTTTACGTAAGATAAAATCCTACATGGATGCTATGCCGGACTCCTACCGACTAAAAAACCTCACGTATCCTGCCCAACAGCCTACGGTTTGGAGCCCCGGGTAAGCCCTCGGAAGGATACCCCAGGACTCAAACGACTCATGCTCGTTCAATCATATACGTTTCCCAATCTTACCCAAGTTGTCATGAATGCGTCCGAGGCGAGCGAAGGGTCGTGTAAAAACCGATTATTCAATAACTAGACATTTGGTATCGATGTCAGATATCCTCCTGACTTCTAATTTCTTCCAAAATCTTGGACACATTCTTTGGTTCAAAAACCAAATCAAGAAATATTCTAATGTAAAACGGTTGCTTTTTCTAGTCTTACCCTGAATTAGAAGCCCTATCCAAATGTTCAGGATTGCTATACAATAAAAATAACTGTCGTGTCGTGTGATCGATGCTAAGCACGGTCCAGTCTTCATTATCCACTTGAGGGCGTCGTACCTATTTTTAAATGCCCTGCCTCTTTGAGATCTCCGTGATGAACTCTCATTTGCAAGTAAATGACTACTATTAGACGGGCTTTATTTACTATTACAGTCGTCGTTTTGCTATTAAACATTGTCTCAGCGCATTGACCTTCGTGCTATTCGAGTTGAGCAGTTTACATGTCCAATTTTATCTACTGGGAACTGTTGGGGGGCCATTGCTTTGAAATTAAATAGCACTTTGTCTATTCTATTTCCAGCGCTTTAATGCACCTGTAATAATAATTTGGCTATCAAAGAAATACTTGGTTCAGGCCTTCAGGCAGAGGCCTTCTCACTCTCTCACCTCATGAAATCTAAATAAATGTTATACAGATTTCTATGAGTTCAACGGAATACGAAGACTGACGTTAAACACAATGGGTAGCCTAAATTATCGCTTGCAGTGAGGCCACACACCGGCAATAAACTGTGTTATGTAATGTTATCACACGAACTGGGTATGCGGTATGATATAACATTGTTTTACCGCATAAGTAATAAGTTAATTTGCATTGGACTACAGAATAATTTAAAGTAATACTTCAGTTAATCCAATCAGTCTATCGCAGTCTACCTCACATCATTCACGCCACTGCACACAGTCCTGTGCCTCTCGCATTCAGTTCCTGCCTATGACGTTTTCTAAGTCATGGGTCCAGGCTGTGGGGTGAACGTACAAAGGTTTCCGACTCGCGGTCTCCACTGCAGAACTCGTTCGCTCCATCGTCAGCCATCGGTTCTTATACAGATGTGACCAGCCCACTGCCACTTTATTGCAGTTATCCTGCGAGCTATGTCGACCAAATACTTAACATAGCATCCATGAGGATTTTCATACGTAAAATAGACCCTCCTTTTTCCTTCAGGAGTTATAAATAGGTAAGCAGGTCAACCAAATCGGACCCTGTAATTCATTGAGGGGTATTTACAACTCCTGACTGAAAAATATAAATTCCCATCCATGAATGGATACATATATGTGATATTGCCTTGACCCGAATGTATAGCACGTGTGACGTAACGACGTGTGCACACGTGCTAGCTGCACTCACCTGTATCGAATCGAGTTTCAGTTCAATGTTTATATCGTGGTGGAAATAGTATGAGGAAAACTACAAGGATTCTGTGGGCAACTACTACTGGTTATACACTACTATAAAAAAGTATACCAGTCTAGCTTTGGCACATGGCTTCTCCTGTCACGTATATCGAACCCCTTAACACTCATTGGACCCCGCTGATTTCATTCTGTCTTTATTATCCTTGTGATATATTCTAGTCGATGCTCAGTAGTACGATACTGTTTTACACTATTCTTTATTTCCAACAAACTAGTAACAATGGCTAAAGTATCTTGCTTGCAACTTTCGTTGCGGGGTAAAGTTGTTAGACCAGGCCTTCCCAACCTTTTTCAGGCCACGGCGCCCTTATAAGGTTTAAACATTTTCACGGCGCCCTCACATGCCACGTGTAATCCCCCCCCCCCCTCCGTCGTTCCTCCGCTGGCAGTTGCCTCGTTGACGTAGATATTGCATTTTATCTTCTACAACACACGCCGCTTTCCAGACATTTCTCGGCGAACCGAAACTGAAACCCCTCATGGATGCTATGCCGAACTTTTACCGACTAAAACCACACGGTGCCCTGCCACGGTGGCCACTTTGTTGGTTCTTACGGCGCCTTTGGAGTTGTTCGGGTGTTACTCCGCTTCTTGGGTCGTGTGGCGTGCGAGAAACTTTCACGTCAAGCTGTCGTCTTCGCCCTGCTTCTTTAAGGACGGTGAGCAGCCCCCGCCCCGTCCTTAGGCCCGCGGCCATGGAGGCCGATAATCATGGGCGAAGACAAGTGTATGGCGCCCTCGCCGCAGACTGCTAAACTCGGGTTGGAGAGTAATCTCCCACTCCCTCCCCGCCGTCTCTTTCACGAGCATGAGACCTGCGCGCAGAAAAACGCGGCGGCGTCTCACTTCCTCTCACTGGATGGATCATGGCTCGCAACGTTGTCTCCTGCGATTTATTGTCCACATCTAGACCTGCTACTACGACCTAGCGCTCTTAAGCCCAAGCTGCGCACTATACCAGTATATATGGAGGGTAGTCGCCTCGCTGCGATACTTACTGATGCACCCGTGCCCAGTAGTTATCTGTATCAACCAATAGGAGAGATGGTTCCTCTACAGCCACTCGTTTATGATCGGTCTGATCGCCCCGATTGTTGCGTTATCCCACCTTGGTTGCTCAAGTCGCACTTTTCAAGTCTCTATGATTTCCTGATGGAGCTAGGACCGTTGAGCAGCTCCAACCACTGAGCCAGGGAAGCTGTGTGTGAACATCTCTCAACTAAGACACTTCAAGGCGGTCAACGCGGTGAGAACTCAGACACCAAGCAGACTAGTTAAAAAAAACAAAATAGGGAACTTGACAGACAGACCCTTTTTTACAAACGACTTTTAAAGTGGAGACGGCGACTTGGCAAACGACGAGTAGGACGTCCACCCGCCAGATAGACCGACGACCTGGACCATGTGGTGTTATTATTATTTTTTTTGATGACGCGGGGAATGCAGATGGGCACCATCATCCCAGCCGCGGGGACAGCTAAGACGGTGTATCCCGGAGGACCGTCCTACAAACTAAACCCCGTTCTGATCCTTCTCACCCTATAGCCGGGCCGAAGGATATCCAAAGATTATTCACGTCGGCCCGGCAGGGGGCGCCCCGCACGTGCGGGGCTCTCCTCGGGGGAGCATGATGGGCGGCTCCCCCTGAGCTCCCTAAGAAGGTGACAAAAACCCAAGCCCACATCGCACCGCTCTTGAGCGCCTTTCTGGAGGCAGAGACGGTTGAGAGCGGTCGAGCGGACGGACACTGAAGGCACCCCTGGAACACGGAGAAGTGCCTTCCGCCAAATGATCATCGGTGAACGGGGTCCCCCGACCACCGCCCACCGGCACAACGGCAGTCTAGGGCACGCACGAAGGCTGCCATGCGGCGCCCCCGAACCAGACGGCGGGATATGTCTCTTGGCACTCCTCTGTCTTGGCGACCGTGCGGCGTTAGTTGGGAGAGGTCTGCGTCCAGCAGTGGACTGTCAAAGTCTGATTTCTATGATTGATTAATTGCATGTTTATAATATTTTTTACTACCTACCTTTTTTCACGTGCAAAAGGGCGCCGCGTCACCCGTAAATTTGCGTCCACGCATTCACGTCGTGTGGTCGAGAATCGGCGCCCAGGGGTCTTTTAAAAGACTTTAGAAACAAACAAACGAGGTTATAATCACAGAGATCTTATAGTAACAGTAATCAATTATTCTAACGTTACGAGATTTATAATACAGTCACATCAATATTGTAAGAGGACACACATTTCGCAATGTGCATCTAGAGATAACGGGAGTCACTCGCTGATAACCTAACGCCTGCAAGCCCAGCTCTCAGACATTACGTGATCACTACTTACTTATGAAGCCTTCGTTAATATAGTGCGCTGTCTTCGTAATAAATACGTACTTTATAAATTTATGGGTATTAAAAAGTGCAAATCAGAGTACGTAAGTGCTCTCATCGTAAATTACTTCCACGTACAGCGTGGCAAAAACGTCTGGAAACGGCAGTAACGCTTTTTTCATGCTGGTTACCTTGGCAAGACGCCATATTATGTCATTGAAGTACGACATTCAACTGTAGAACATTTTACTGAAAAAAAAAAACTGTGAGTACAGGAGTTATTCTATATAGCCGTGCTTATGTCACTGGTTTGAGTACTGGGCTGGAGCAAGATTTTGCGAAAACGACTCAGTCTTTTCTTTTTTACGTAAGATAAAATCCTACATGGATGCTATGCCGGACTCCTACCGACTAAAAAACCTCACGTATCCTGCCCAACAGCCTACGGTTTGGAGCCCCGGGTAAGCCCTCGGAAGGATACCCCAGGACTCAAACGACTCATGCTCGTTCAATCATATACGTTTCCCAATCTTACCCAAGTTGTCATGAATGCGTCCGAGGCGAGCGAAGGGTCGTGTAAAAACCGATTATTCAATAATTATGGTCACAAAATCATTCACAATCATCGATTTATAAAACACTATTAAATCGTTTGTGTACATAATTGACCGCAAGAATTCATTAGCAGCACGATGGCATTGTAAAGTACACTTTATTGTTTTGGAATACGGTATACATTCCTATATATGAGGATTGTGGGTTTTTCTTAATACGCGAAGGTGAGCAAGGGTTGTACCTGCGTCACAGCTGTACATTGACCAACCCTTCGATTCTTGGAAGTCGTGCAACCTTGATTTCATTACGACTAATCGAAAGAATTGCACTATTAGAGGACTGTTTTTTTTTCTACGTGTGGAAAATCCGTCGTGTCGTGAATGCTATGCCGGACTCTTACCGACTAAAAACCAAAGCGTTCACGGCCTATTGCCTACTGGTTGGGAGCCCCTAAAGCTTACTCACTATCTAAAGAAAAGAAAAACAGTCGAATTGAGACCTCCCTTTTTTTTGAAGTTGGTTGTTTAAGTGACCAGAGCGAATATTCCCATTCACAGAAACTAGAACAATTTTTAAACAACTTAAAAAAGGAGGAGGTTCTCAATTCCACCCTGTATATAGTTTATAGAGTACCTCCACTTTCAAATTAATATTAACATAATATTAATGTGGTATAGGTACTCGTACTGAATGTACTCATATTTTGTGGTAATCTAATCTTATTTATTAAGTAAGCATAGATATTTCGGTAATCTATAATGATGACCGATAAATATTGCCCTACTATTAAGATACCTAAATAATCACGCCTATATCCCCAAGGGGCTAGGCTGGGGCGCAATATTTACCCAAATTTTGCCAGTACTTACAATTTTATTTTGTTAATAGTGCTGAAAAAGTGGTGGCCACGGTCCGGGCTGGTCAGTTTCACAGGAATTTCCTTTTGTCTATGTTAGTAAAAAATGCCGCCACCACCACCACTTAAGTGGCAAACTACTCAAAACTCACTGGGGATTATTATAATAATAGCTGTTTCATTACCCTCCTTTTGCGCAGTCAGTTAAAAGTAGCCTATGTCCTTCCCTTGGACTCAAACTATCTCTATACCAAATTTCAACAAAATCGGTTCAGCGGTTTAGGCGTGAAAGCGTAACAGACAGACAGACAGAGTTACTGTCGCATTTAATAGGGATACGGGTACTTGAGATCCGAGAGCTCGTACGTAATACCTTTCTTGAGAAGAATTACAAAGCTTTCTCATTCAGATGACCAGAAAGAAGGCTGGTTCCATTGCCTGTTTTGCAGGCGCATAGTAGTCCCTCTTGCTAATCTTGCTGCCTCTGAGAAAGGCGTTATTTAAAGTGTTTATTTACTTAAGTAGGTACTTGATGATAATTGTAATTGTTAAAATCAGGTAATTCCTGCATGTAAATGTTATATTTACGCAATGAATGAATTTATAAAAAACCGGCCAAGTGTGAGTTGGACGCGCCCATGAAGGGTTCCTTAGCAGCAAGTAACATAATATAAAAGTTTTTGTAGTTCGTTGTAATCGTTGTAACTTTGATTGATGTTTTAACACGTTCGCAGTGGTAGTAATTTTTACAGGCGAAAATTGCGGTTTATGACGTATTAAAAAAAATCTACCAACTCGATCTCGTTCAAACCAATTTTCGTTGGTAGTTTTTATGGCAATGTAAATTATATTTTTTTTTTAGATTTATCACTCTCTTAGTTTAGAAGTTAGAGGGGGGGGGGGGGGGACACATTTTTCCACTTTGGAAGTGTCTTTTACGCAAACTATTCTGTTTAGAAAAAATGATGTTAAAAACCTCAATAGCATTTTTTAAAAAGACCTATCTATAGATACGTTGGGGTACGTACACCCACACGTATGGGTTTGACGAAAAAAAAAATTTTTCAGTTTCTTTTCTGAGTATGGGGACCCCCAAAATTTGCTGCTTTTTTCTAGTTTTATGTAAAAATCTTAATGCGGTTTACAGAATACATCTACTTACCAAGATTCAATGGCATAGATCTTATAGTTTCGGAGTAAAATGGCTGTGACACACGGACGGACAGACAGACATGACGAATCTATAATGGTTCCGATTTTTGCCATTCGGCTACGGAACCCTAAAAACCGGCCACTGCTAGTCGGACTCGCGCACATAGGTTTCCTTACCAAAACACGGCAATGAAATTAAAACCCATTAATGGTCAAAATAAAACCAGCAGGTTTATTACATTTATTTTTATATTTCACTATGAAAGAGGATACAAAGAATAGAAAAAAAGAGAAAAAGAAATAAAAATATTGTTTTTGAAACTTTTAAAGAGGTGTGCCCAAATTGGCACAGCGGCCACTTAGGAGTGATTATTCTCAAAACACTGTTTTTCAATGCACAAAGTTTTCTTGCAGCCCAATCGACTTCTGTTATTATAAACAACACAGCGTACTGGTTTCAGAAGCTTTTCAGGTACGTGATCGGCGCCATCAAGTTGTAGTCCCTCTATGTTAGAAGTGGGATGACGGGCAGCTGCAGACTGTCTTTTGGGCGATTGTTTTAGGTAGAACCTGGCTATGCTTCGTCGAAACAGTAGTTGATCCCTAAGGCTCGGTACTTGAATCAGTAGATTTACGTAAATATCAAAGCTGTTACAATATCCTGAGGAGCTTTCTGCAACCCAATTTTTATACCCAAAGCGTGCATGCCTCCAACAAATTGTTTTGCCGAATGATGCTCGTAATACTTCACCATGGATTCATCTATGGAAATATTTTCCCCCGGTCATGGTGGCTGATAGTCCTCGGCGAAGACACGTCGGCGGCGTCCAGGCCGCCGACTGCGGAACTCGGGTGGGAGAGCTCTCTCCCGCACCCGGCCCGCCGCCTCCTTCACGAGCATGACCTGCTCGCAGAAAGAGGCGGCGCAGTCCCACTTACTCCCGCTGGAGAGCATGGCTCGCACCATGGTCTCGAGCGAGAGAGTGTACACGCCCAGACCCACTACGAGGACTTGGCGCTGTTGCGCCCACGCCGTGCCGCCAGACAGGATTGGTTGATATTGAAGCCGTTAAGTTTGTCGAATGGTCACCTGCAGCTTGAGGTAGAGTGGATCTAATTCGAGCTCTCTTGGAGGCTAATGGTTCGTCATCACTGCTATCAGAAAGAGCACCTTCGTCGCGAATAAATACCTCTATATTTCCCGGAACATCATTTGGCAAGTTAGTTGGTAGATTTTCATCATCAAACCCCTCTTCTTCATCAGTAACAACACTGGGTTCTGGGGGAATTATGGCCAAGTCATACTCAAAACCATCATCACTATCTTCTTCTATGGATTTATGGCTTCTTCTAAGCTCAAGTAGTTGTTACTAGCACTAAATCTTCGCCTACGACTCATTTTTTAAACCTGTAAAAACAAGAAAAAATTAGTACACAGGTGGCCGCTGTACCCGAATTGGCACAGTAATGTTTTGGATATCACAAAAGCATTCACTATCATTATTCGACACTACAAAATGTTGTGGATAACTGAATATACATTGAACTACAAATAATCAATAGTAATGTGACGTATATTATATTTACAATAAAAATTATTGAAATAAATAGTACATACCTCAACGTGCGTCCTGTGAGTAAAGTTCAACAAGAAAGTATGAAAATAGCACTAATATTAGCACAATGTTTGTATCGTTTATACATTGAAGGTATTTTTAACTACTTAAAACTGCAAACGTTTTAAGTTTGGCGTCAACAGTTTTCACTTCTACCCTCAATTATTAAGTGTTCCAAAATTGGCACAGCAACCACAAATGGGTTAATTCCTGTTTCTTTCGTATTTTACTTAGTCATAGCGGCAACAGAAACATCATCTGTGAAAAGTTCAGCTGTCTAGCTACCACGTTTCCTGAGATACAGCCTCACACAGACAGACAGACAGTCAGACAGATAGACAGACGGACAGTGAAGTCTCATGAATAGGATCCCGCTTCGTGAATCTCTCACTTCACGCTGCCGTCATGGGCCTGCTTCTGTAAGGACGGTGAGCCTCCTCACCGTCCTCATTCCCCCGGTCATGGAGGCCGATAGTCCTCGGCGAAGACACGTCGGCGGAGCCGCCGACTGCTGAACTCGGGTGGTAGAGACTCTTCTCTCCCGTTTCTGCCCCGCCGCGTCTTTTACGAGCATGACCTGCTCGCAGAAAGAGGCGGCACAGTCTCACTTACTCCCGCTGGAGATTACCCGAATTATTTTACCTACTAAACCCGATTACCTACCTACTAGGGGAGTAGTAGTAGGGGAGCCCACGATGCTAAATGGGGATTTACTCGAGCGTCGTAGAGACCTATTGGGATGCAAAGCTTAGATGATATGAAGAAAAAAATGTTATATGATATATACCTTTACATCGGTGGGGGAAGCGGCTATAGATTTTTAAATATGTAAAAAAAAACTGTTGCATGGACATCCTCGAGCGCGTCAGATATTGATAGCATCAATTCCCTACGTATTTTTAATAATGTACGTATGTTAATCTGATCGTTAGCATGATGCGGGTGGTTGTATTTAAGGGTTGAAAATGAAAAAAAAAAAAAAAAATTCGAGCGCGTCAGATTTTCTAAGGGAGTGTTAAGTGCACCAAAAAAAAGCTCTCATTCACTAATCTGACGATTTCGATGGGACGCAAACTCGCGACCATTTTCATAACGTGCAAAAAAATTCGCCATTTTGAAATACTCAAGCGCATCAGATTAAGATATATATGGTTCATCTTTATGTTCTAAACTCATAATCTGACGATTATCTAGAGGGATTGGCCTGATCTGACAAAAAAAAATTAGAAAAACGGTTCACCTTAAAGGCCATCCCTGCAACTTCCCGCTAATTCCAATCCTGGGCTCTTAAAATTGTACTTATGACATTTTTGAGCTCAAAATAGAATTTATGTGATATTTTGAGCTGGCTGAGTTCAAAGAAATAATATTTCTATGCATTTGAGCTCTCTCAGCTCGAAAGTCTGATAGAAGTTTCATAGAACACTATTTTTGGAATTTTCAAACCGCAATAACTTTTGAATGGATAACCGATTTTCACGCGGTTGGCGGCATTCGACGCAGTTTTATCATCCTCATAAGTAATTTTGCAATTTTAATTGATCGAACCACAAATTTCGGAGTAATCCCGAAAAAACACTTTTTCGGGTTTCTTTCGTTCACGATATCTCTCGAACGAATCAACCGCTTTTGACCAGCTTGGTGGCGATCGACGCAGGTACAATCGCAAACAAAAGTACTAAGCCTAAAAATTCATTTTATCGATGCTGTTGCGTAATTTCCAGGACATAGATGTGAATAGGTCAATATTAATTCTATACTATTATTAAAAGTAAGTAGTAGTAGAAGTACGAACGAAGTTCGTAACGCAAAGATATTTGGCGCATAGTGTAACTTTATCGACGAATTTTTGTTATTTCGGCTTGCGGAAATCGTCAGATTATATATTTTTCATTATTCTTGAATTATTTCCTTCAAAATAAAAAAAAATTAGCTACGCTCGAGAATGTCGAGATGACGTTTTTTTTTACAACTTTGTTGCCCTCCCCCTTTTTTTACGTCACTCTCAAATTGTCAGATTAGTGGAATATACACTTTTTAGGATGTAATTAACTCACCCTACCTTAATCTGACGCGCTCGAGAATTTCTGATGGTCAATTTTTTTTACTAATCTGATCCTGTATCCTTCACGGGCGGCCTTATATATGGGCCTCATGTTTTGTGGAGGTACTTAACCGGGTACAAGGTATCCCCGTGTATATTAATCTGTCGCGCTTTAGTAAATCCCGAAATCCCTCCCCTACTATAGGTAGAGGCCGCGGTTGTAGCCAAACTCTGTCGGCAATCCTGGGACATCCTTCCGAGGGCTTACCCGGGGCTCGCGGCCGTAGGCAGTGGCACAGGACGTGTGGTTATAGTCGGTAAGAGTCCGGCATAGCATCCATGAAGGATTTTCACATGTGATAAAAAAGCCCCGTTATACGGTAATGTACATTATAATATTACTGTGCTCAGTGTTCTGTAAACCATCATTGGTACTGCGTTGAACGTCAGCTTAGCAATAGGGTCGGCAGTGCAAGTGTAACACCTCTAATGTTGCAGACGTCAATAAACAACGTTAACCACTTTTTACTGCCTCCTCTGAAGTAAAAACGAAGTCGAAAATAATTAGGATTTGTATTTTTTTGTTTTGTTGCTAAACATACTAAATGTGAACAATTGAGACAAACATATATTCTTCTCACTAGGTATAAATTATAATTAGTGAATCACACACATTGCGCAATACATATTTGGTTTAACTTGGAACTGGGATAATCCAAAACTTGTTTATTATTGTCAAAAAACATGTAAAATCAGCTTAATTTGGCTATTTTAGTTACGTCTACGTTGCGTTTCATTCTAATCTTAGAACTGTCCAGAAAAAGTTGTACCTCAGACAACTCTAACTAAAGTTTAGTTACATAATGTGTATTCTATTGCGGTGTAATAACTGCTATTGTATCTTTATAAAGGCAGTAACATGGCCGCACGATATGTCAGGTTATTTTGGTCAAGACTCGGATATTTTTAGAATGCAAAAAGTTAATTGAGGTTGTATATTTTTAACGCAGCGTAATTTTGGTTTAAGTATTATTTTTTGTATTTTGTTAATAAATTTCGCGAAATATGACGTTTGTTTTTAAGCATTGAAGGTTTATTTGGTTCGGGAAATTTAATTAGGTATTGTATTGTATTAGTAATTGATGTTAAAATGCTTCTTCTCACAGTTAGTCTCGCTACCTATTAGAGATACGTGTGAATACATCGCAGCACCTTTTCCGCTTTTCAGCCGTTGAAGAGCTATTATGGGCTAACGCAGCATCTCATAATCGAAGCTGTCTTTTTTGTGGCTCTCAAGTTGTATTGGAGGCCCTATGATGTGCATTGAAACTCTGCTGCCTTGTTTTGAGTGTACGTAAAAGCGGCTGTGGAATAAGAGTCACAGAACTATCTCCTATCTCCGTGCTGGCGGTCACACTAAAGCGGCTGTGGAATAAGAGTCACAGAACTATCTTCTATCTCCGTGCTGGCGGTCACCCTAAAGTGGCTGTGGAATAAAAGTCGCAGAACTATCTCCTATCTCCGTGCTGGCGGTCACCCTAAAGCGGCTGTGGAATAAGAGTCACAGAACTATCTCCTATTTCCGTGCTGGCGGTCACTCTAAAGCGGCTGTGGAATAAGAGAAGAGTCACAGAACTATCTCCTATCTCCGTGCTGGCGGTCACCCTAAAGCGGCTGTGGAATAAAAGACACAGAACTATCTCCTATCTTCCTGCTGGAGGTCACCCTTGCACCTGTCGCCTAGCGGGGATTATTGACCTAGGTTAATTACGGTTCTAGGAACGTGTCAAATGTATTACCCTCATCCTCCCATGGTAATTCCAAAGACTTCTATATAAACTAAGGTAGACATGCCCTACGCACCGATTTTTGAAACCTATAAACTGAGCTAATTAGCAGCGTTGCTCGCACTGCTGTGAGTCAAAACTTCGAGAGTAGGAGCTCGACTTGCAATCGGAGTCCCTACACCTTCTCTTTTACTCTTTATCTATTCGTATATTGCTATTGTGTGTACAATTACGTAAAAAATATTTATAAGTGAGTGTAGTTTTATTAATGTGTGTATTTGAGGATTGCTTTTGAAATGTCGTTTGTTAGAGTACGGCGCGTCTACCTCAGTTTATATAGAAGTCTTTGGGTAATTCCTGCCTCACGGCGTAGGTCCTAACCAAATCGCGGGAGAGCGCCCGTTGCGGTCTGCTTAATGCTATTCTCCGCGGGCGTTTTCTTGACTCTCTACAAACATTTCCATCCCCAGCTTGATTCTCCCCCATCGGGCTGACTTTGTACCATAATACCCCCCCCCCCCCCCCTCCCTTCTGGGGCTGACGAACAATACACAGTACCGCAGTGTCCTAATCCATGCCTATGATACTAGAGAGCCCACCCTTATCTGATTTCTGTAGCCCACGCCGCGCAATAAAGATGCGTTGCGTGGGTTGAGATCTGCCAACCTTGCCTAAAACCCCTTTGTCTTAACTTTCCTTTAATTTTTCATTTTAACATTTATTTACGGAATATACTTAGGCACCAAGATATAAGTACTAATAACATATTATATAAGCCATTGTTGCTTTTAAAAAATTCATTCATTCGTTCATTATCGATTTTGCCTAAGTTATCTATAAGAAATTAGGTAGGTACGGTACCTACATAAAAAATAAACTTCAATCTAACAGTAGTGCGACAGTAATCCAATTAAAAACAGATTGTTTACCTGTCTATCACCTCACAGATCGGCTCCGAATTATTTGGCGCGTATAAAAATAGTATTAATTACAAGTGCGGGGAGTTTATATGACGTGGTGAGAGGCGCTCGGCCAGGTCCACGTCAGAAGGTTCATCGGCCTCACTCGATATGTTGTCGCAATCGATTAAATAAATAAGCGTACATGTTCGAATCGAATACACTTGCAACAACACTATGTTGATTTTTAAGGTTATGTATGTATTTTTGTTGGCCTTTCTATTGATATGAGAGTCAAGTGGCAACTGCTACGCCTAACATTTATAAGTATGGGATCCCAATGCGCAAAATTTTTTCAAGAATTTGAAAACGCGCCTTGTAATGTCGACTTGTGACTTAAGGACTAGCAGTTTTCTCGCTCAGCGAATGGGTATTGCTATTCAAAGGGGGAATGCTGCTAGTCTTTGGGGCACAATGCCACGGGGGCCTTATTTAGGTTTAGTTAAATAGGAATAATGTAAATATACAGGGTTACAGGAAATGCGAAAGTTTGTGAGTGTGGATGTTTGTTACTCTTTCACGCTCAAACGGCTAAACGGATCGTGCTGTAATTTGGTACAGATATATGTAGGTACATTATAGTCTGGAATAACACATAGGCTACGTTTTATCCCGGGAATAAGTTCCCACGGGAAGCGGAATTTTTTACGCAGGCGAAGCTGCGGGGATCAGCTAGTAGGTATGTAATAATCATGTTTCCCTGTAATTTTTTACAATAAATAATACCTACAATACCTACAACTAGCTATAGCACTGTTCCATTACCCGCATAGAACCGGCAAGTTCCTGTGGGAACTTGTTCCCGGGAAAAAAGTAGAAGTAGCCTACTTAGGTTCTTTCCCAAGCTCTATTCTATCTCTTTACCAATACTAAATTTCGTCAGAATTGGTCCACCTGTGGCGTGCAAGCGTTATAGAGAGACAGACTTGTATAAGTAGAAGTACGGATATTTTAATATTCATACAGCAAACAAACTGTTTGTATGTTTACCTGATTTCAAGTATAGGGTTATGGGGTTCTTCAAAAGGGGTCTAAGAAGGTTTTTACAGGGTCGGCAGCGCGAGTGTGGCGCCTCTGGTGTTGCAAACGTTCATAGGCTGCGGTGACCACCAGTCCTTCCGGTGGGTCGTATGCTTGTCTGCCACCTTAGTGGTATAAAAAAAAGAAAAACAAAAGTATGGTCAAACAGAGCGGTCAGAATGTTGGGATAGGGTCAAAGACATTTGTTTCTTTTCATAAAGATCAGGTAAGGTCATGAATATGAATGCTTATTTTTAAATATTTACGAGTTAGTTGTTCATCCAAAAGTCGTTATGTGTATCTTTGTTTTTGTAAGTTTTATTTGTCTAAATTATATTGCGTATCGTATACATTATTTCTCAAGCCCTTGAGGCTACATCTGTTGATTTCCCAGGCATCGTTCTCCAACGACCAACGAGCCTCGCGAGACCTAAGATGTCAAGGTTGTGTAGATCAAACAGATTTTCTTTCAAGGGCTTACCGAGTGAATTTAGTCTATCACACTGTTAGCTTTAGTAGGTAAATACTTATAAAATGGTTGTTATTTCTATTTCTCACAAGATAAACTTACAACTTGTCTGAAATGAGGAAGATTCTGTTATTTGAATGATATTGTGGTTCTTTATACCACAAAGGTGTCAAACAAGTCACCAATCCTGCAGAAACTGCATACCACACAAGCTCACCTGATTAGAAGTAGTCCCCATAGCCTATAAACACTTGCATCATAAGGCGTACTTCTCACTTTCTCACTGTTGGGAATCCTGGGACATCCTACCGAAAGCTTACCCTTCGTCCCCGGCCGTAGGCAGTTTTACTGCACAGTGTGGTTCCAATCGGTAAGAGTCTGACGTAGACATATCATAGTATCAATGAGGGATTTCCACACGTTAATGAAAAGCCGTAATTTTCATGCTGCCGATGCCGAGTCTAAGTATAAAAACCTTGTAAGGCCCTTATTGAAGAACTTTAATCATATGTTTTCCCGAAAACAGAGGCAAGGAGCTTTGATGCAGAACTGAACGTTTCAAAAGATCGTTTCTCTGTCGAACTATAAAAACATAGAACGACCAGTCCGCATACGTGTTTCCCTCATCTTACAATCCCGGGTTCTTCAAGAGGCGTGAAGAGGCACATTACAGGGCCGCCAACTTGAGGAACACTGTCAGACTAGTCAGAAGTGGCCCCCAATCGCTAGATGTGCCACGGCTTTCCATCAGGCTGGTGGCGACGTCAATTTGGCGAGCTAAATATAAAAAAAATACGGGGCGTTGAAAAAGCAATGGCTCAAACATCTGTGACATCAATTCAAGTACTGCTCGTTCGCGCTAAGGGCCGAAACACATAACAGCGTTGCGGCACCGCACCGCTAAAATTGGTAGTATCGCGCGCTGAAAATTATGAGGATATGGTTGCCCTGTAGTACGGCGGCATTACAACGCTTTGTTTTGCGGCGCCGCAACGCCGTTATGTGTTTTGGCCCTAACTTTGCCGTTTGGCTCCATACTAAAGTCGAATTTATAATTAGACGAAGTAAATTGACCGCAACTAATGTCACTTCTGCATACAATGTTGTGTATTTTCTATGACGAAGTGACATTAGCTACTGTCAATTTACTTCGTCTAATTAACAATTCGGGTATATATACGCCTCTACGCCAGCGGCAAAGTTAGAGCGAACGGGTAGTACGTACAGTTTATCAAGATTAAAATCGACCCTGTTGCGTTGGGCTGGGTTGTAATAAACATGCACCTAAGAATGCAGAGATATCTCTGTATAACAGTTCCGGTAAAAGTGGCACTACACACGAACCGGAAAATTAATTCACCAGGCCGGTTTGTCTATTTTCAACTAGTTAAAAAACTGCTCCGGACCGTAAACTTATAAGATCATAAATCTGGCCCTTAATGAGAGAATCCGAGTATTAAATATTCACTTCTTGGCAGCTGAAGCGTAAAACAAAGAAGTAAAAAGGAGAATGGAATAGAGAATATTCTAGCAACCAAAACAGACTAAAAAACTTGCTTGTGTGAGGAATAGATTCACTTTGACAGTACTACATAAAAAATAATGTAGTTGAGTTATTTAGTACCCATAAAGGCTGTAAGAATCTCAACAAGACATCCGGAGCCCAAGCGACCTTTCCTGCGGTGCAGCTGTGCACCTGTTGAGAAACAGACAAGGCAACTACGCAGGCACCCTTCTGCCCTTACGGAGATCTGGCGGCAGTCGTTCCCAATAATGCCGAAAATCAAAAAACACTTTGTCAAATAAAATTAGTACCTCAAGCTGTAAATTCAGATAGACTTGCTAGCAACCGAGAGTAAAAAAGATAAGAAAACGAAAATAGCAATGAAACAAATATGACCACAAATCTGAATGAAGGCTTCAAAAGTGAGGACATTTAGCAAGATAAAGATCTTGCAAAAAGTCTTCCTTGTTTATATTCACATGAAATGAAACATATTCAGCTTAAAGCATTCTACACGAGCCACCGGTTTTGGGTTTTTCTGAACTGGACATGACCAATGTGTTAAATTACCTTCCAAGGTCGGCCGGCTCACTTGCATTCGTTTATTTTTATTTATTAAATTTTATTTTGTAAACACCTGGAAATAAAGCATTTCTGTGACAAGTCCCGTTCTCGATCACGTTGCCATTTTTCTCAAGTTCGCATTTCGATTCTCACCGACATCCTTGAGGGTTCGAATGACTGCCTAAAATTTTATCAATGTGCTTTTCTGGAGGTAACCAATCAATTGTATTGAAATAAAGATTGTATTACTTGATATCATAACGTAACAGTACTCGGCAAACAACTTGAGCATCGCGTAAGGTGGTGGGAGAAAGTTTGCGCATGGACGTGCAAAAATATTGTGTCATTGAAAAACGCATTTTTTTATTATTGGCATTTTATTGTGTTAGATAATAACTTTATAGTTGGTGGTATAGAGAGAAAATAGATCACGAAATTCAAGGTCGTTGCTCAAGAAGTTTGCCGTTACTGTAACAGACATGATTTTGTAATTCGGTATCAAAGTTTCATAGTTCTATTACAAACAAACGTCGTCGGTAAATAATACGAATCGAGACTTTTTTATTGGAGAAATCGCCAAAATTCAGGAGAAGTCTCCTTCAAAAAAATGTAAATCAGTATTTTCCAGAAAGTTGACCCATTATAGCTTGGGGCAATCTTTCCAATATTGTCAACATTGTTGTTGTTAGTATTTCCTCAATAAACGGGACCCTCGAGGGGAAGTCTTATTTACACAAACAAAATAGAGAAAATAATAACGGTATCATAATGTTAGGTATGCCTTTAGGCTACAAGCTAACAACGGGGGAGAAATCAAATACTCTTTTATCACGCACGTTCCAATCTGTGCCAGAATCTATATATATAAAAATCAATGCCACTTTTCGTTGTAATCTTATAACTCGAGAACGGGCTCACCTATCGACACCAAATGTATAGGCTTTGTTCGGACTATTTAGTAGATGGTTTATGTGAAGTTTGCACAAAATCTGTCGAGAGGTTCTTCATTTATCACGCAAACGAAGTTGCGCGGGTCAGCTAGTATTCTATAGAAGTATAAATAGACCTTTCCCGGGACATCCTTCCGAGGGCTCCCAACCACAGGCTGTTGGGCGTTACGTGAGGTTTTTTAGTCGGTAAAAGTCCGGCATAGCATCCTTTGAGGATTTTCCATCACGTAAAAAAAAAGTATAGATAGACTGAATTTTCACTGATAGTTTGGATGTAAGACAAGGATATGCTTTAAAATCTAGTCACATAATAGCGTCGTGACTGATGAAATTGGTTTTGGTGCAAATCATGTTCATTTATTGCTTTTTTTAGAGCAACTCGGCCATCATTTAGCCATCGTAGGCCATTTTATAGCGTTAGTCAAATTTCACAATCGAGGACAATTTTATTCTCATTTCAACTCATAGTCTTTTATTGGCATGGTTTTGTTTAATATATTAGTTGGAAGGGGTATACTATAATGGGCTTTGACTGTCCTAATTGGATCTAGCTGCGAGATATGCATGTCAGAATCAAACTAATGTTCTACAAGGGTCTTCCGTGATGATTGCCCCGCAACCTGGTGCAAATTGAAGCCGGTTTATCTCCAACATTTCCAAGCTTGTACTTCTTCACAATTGTTAGGAAAATTGGACATCGGGTATTCGTTTACTGGATTTGCTCAATCGCCTGATCAATAACGGACGAGGCACTGGCATTGAGTTATTTGGGAGATGAGATTCACTCCCACACTGCCAGTAACACAAAATTAAACCCATAATGCGGAGCCTGGAAAACAGAATGGAATTTCTAATTGAACCCGAACCTCACGCTAAAATGAGCGCGAAATAGTTAGAAATTTTTGTCTCACCTCTCCATATATTTGTTTTATCCCAACAAATGAAGCGTCTAACGGCTTGCCCGGGGAGGGTCTAACATTTTGTCCAATTATGCGCAAATTATTTAAATCAATTTAAATAGGTACTGTGTCGTTGTGGTTTCCTAAAGTTGTACAGCGGGGCGACTTTATTCCGCTGGGCGACGGCACCTAACCAACTAGGTAGCTAGGCACGCCCCACTGTACTGGTGAAAGCGTGTTACCCAGATCCACACTTTCCTTGACTGGGGTTGGTGGTGGACCACACCAGGTGCGGGTTACACAGGATGCCGGGTTAGCGTCACAAAACACAAACACAAACACAAATAAAAGTCACTGTGAAAGTTCTTACCGGTCACTAGGTCGGAGGTTTATTTACTATACTGTACTATAAAAAAAAATACTGTTCCTAATCCTATTCCTATCCTATTCTTCCTGGCTATCCTTTTCTTCCTAGTATTCTTGCTGTTTCTTCCTGTTTTCCTTTTCTTCTTGTTGTTCCTGTAGTGCTGGACCGTCGACTGAATGTCGGTACAAAAGTGACGTCTGTATTTATACATTTTTGGCCTAAGCTGTGATTCGCTATTAATTACGTCCAATCACAGCTCCTACATAATAACCTATCAAAAACGCGAAATTATACAATTTTAGTGCAAAATCTTTAAGGCACCTCCCGCAAACTTTACCGTAACGTGAGCCGTTACGCAACTATGAGCTTTATTAACAATATTTCCATACATTTAGTTCTATACAAATCAAATATGTTATGGAAATTCAAAACTATTTACAAATTGCTATTACTATAAATGAAATATCGAAAAATACTATTAAAAACATTCAAAAATGGAATAAAAACCTAATAATTGAACGTATCCTATGCTATAAGACCTATAATATTCTATTTACATGTTTCTATGTGTAGTCTCCGCTGTGACCCGAAGTGTTGTCCCGTACAAAAGTGTATGCAAATTAAATACCACGATGCCACGTTACACGTGGTTACACTCTCATTTAACGGTAAAATTCTGGAATTGATATGACACAAGATTACAGCACAGTATAAAGAGAACTATGATCTGTCGACTGTGATTATAGTAAACACTATCCGAATTTTAAAAGCCTGTGTGGTTTGAATTATTTTTATTTCCTTTGCTGCTTCTCAGTTCTTGGTTTTAATAGATTTGTATCATTTATATAACAATTGGCATGAGCTTTCTGTTAAGTATAGCCAACAATAATGTTCGGAGCAAAGTGAAATTTGATTCTTGACTTCTCGAGGTCGAGCTACCCACAAAACTACCGCGTAGTTCCGTCTTGTCTTAGCCAGGTCACTAGATAGGCAAGAGCTTAAATCACTGCGACTAGCAGATCATTTGCTGTGTTCGGTGGACAATGGTCATTCTCCGAGGTGTAGAATCTTGGATTAGTCCAGATGTCCCCGTTTAATTATGATGTTACACAAAATTGAAGTCCAGGTCATGTTTATTCCACTTTAGTGACGATAGCCAGTTTTGCATGATAGAAGGAACAAAGTTATTTTATATAAGTATTATCTGATATTAATAGAATAGTAGTATTTGGTGGCTCATGCATACCACCACATCTATTTCTGAGAGCCGACGTTTCACGTGTGGGTTGTATATTATGTTTGTTTTCATTTTGTAAGTAATCCGCAATACAATTTCACGTGAGATTATAGGTCATCCTCATCAATCTTTAAACTGAATGTATAAAAGGCAACCGTGCCTGACTGCTTTACCATAGCTTTAGCTGGTCAACAGAATAAGCCCAAATTTAGCACTGTCGATCTAAGAAAGGATTTTTCAAATTTTAACTTTATAAAGCGTTTCGTGCTTACGGTTTACGCCCAGGACTTCAGGCCTCTATGACTGGGTTACATTGCTAGCCATTCTTATAATAGCAAACCAAAACGCGGGATAAAGTTCGAACAGATATGAGGCCGCGGCAGGGGCGTAGGGTCCATAGAAGCCGATTCCCGCTGGCTTCCCCTTCAGAACTGACAGCAAGGTGAAGTTACATCATTACTAAATCTCGGTCAGTAGATAAGATGATAAAATTTTCTTCTCAACGAAAAACCCCTGCTGCAAAATACATAGCAATGTGCAATATTGTGCATCGCTCAGTTCAGTCAAAGTTCAGTGAACTCCAAAAACACGATCATGGAATATGAGAAATAAGCCGGATTGCTGAATATTTGCGTCCCTTTCGTTAATAATACGCAAATGTCGGTTTCTCTCTCTACGTTCCGAGTGTTTCGAAAGATTATACTTGCGAATCTCCATCGTTCGGCCAGCGATCGGGCCTCGTTCTAAATACACTCGGAAATAGCTTAATACGAGACGGAGAAAAATCGTCAATAATAAAGTAAAGTCAATAAACGTACTAAAATTTACTGTTGACGAAATAAAATCACTCATAGAGTCTAATTATATGTATTTTCATACAACGTAATTATATAATGATATTTACGACGCAATCATTTGGAATTTTCAATAACTAAATAAAATTAATGTATTAAGTACGCTCGTCGAACATTCTTTATGCACACTAGCGCCGCTTTCGAATATTTTGAACTTTTATTTACTACTTTATATTTTCTCTAAACAATGCGCAGTGCACTCCCAGAATTATTGAATAATTAGTTTGTTGGTCGTTTTTTTGCTGTTTATTGGTTAATTATAATTAGTTAGTGATAAATAGCATGGTGTATTGGTGAGTGGAATAGTGCGTGCAGTACTGTATAAATATATAAGCTGTAAATAGATAAGTAATTACGTATAGTTTACATTTTGCTTTGTTTTAATACCTACTAAGAATCTAGGTTGTTCGTATGCGTAATGGCGACGTTAATACATATAGATTGTTGTTTAATAGATTTTTTGTTATCTGAGGAAACATCTTTTACTAAATTAAGTTTTGAGAATAAAAAATATGTAATTCAATTGTGACTATAGATTATAAAAGAAAAGACTGCTCCTATAAACATTTTCATAGTTCGTTTTATGATAAATATACTTGGATGACAGGTTCTTGTAAACTCAATAAACTTTACTGTTTCCAATGTTAATTATTTTCCGATTCTAGTAGCGTTTGGAGTCGTACAGGGTTTACGGACATCAATAATATAGGAAATTCGACGAAAAAACATGTTCTGACTGAAAAACACATTCGTAGTTGTTTAAGCTTTCATGACTTTGGCAATAGCAGAATTAAGACATTTTTGAATAATAATTTTGAAGTACACAATAGGAAGGTTGATCGCAATCGTCATCTATTAAGACGTTTCATAGATACTGTAGTTTTGTTAGGTAAACAGGAATTAGCGTTCCGCGGCCACGATGAGAGCTCCGGGTCGAATAACCGCGGTAATTATATTGAAATATTGCAATATTTAAGTGCGTATGATGCTGTATTGGAGTCACATATGGAACAATGTTCTTCAATGCATAACCCCGTGTTTTCTGGACATCTACATGTACCTAGGTAAGATTTTTTTTACTAGCTTCCGGTTCAGGTATACCCGAAGGGGTAGGCAGAGGCATATTATATGCCCACATTTCACCTTTTTATAATATGTCCCACGTAATACGTTGTGAGCCGTATTGCCGTGTTTAAATGGACAGGCGCAGGTTGTGATGCCTGCTGTTGAAATAAAGCCTTCAACTTGGTTTAACGACTGCCATTTTACTGGCAACCGGGACCAACGGCTTAACGTGCCTTCCGAAGCACGGAAACGCTCAAATAAATGTCACAAAGTGATCACATGGATGGTCACCCATCCATGGACCGGCCATAGTGAAAGTTGCTTACTGCAGTGATCGTTTACAGAACACTGAGTCCGCGGGGCCACGAGCGCTACTAGCTTCCCTTTTGAAAATAACCAGCCCTCGCCACTGGGCCGCGGTCTTAGCTACAGCCTGTCGAGAACGCTGGGACATCCTTCTAAGGCTGGGCAAGGCAGATACCTGGGAACCCGCTATTTAGGCAGCTAGGACAGCCCCGGATGTTTTTAGTTGGTCCGAGTCTGGTATGACAACTGTAGGGATCAAAAAATGGATTTTCTGACTTGTAGCAACACATCTTTATATTTTATACACATTCTCGCAAAATTATTATTTAGCGTTAGGTGATTTTCTACATAGGCGTACTACATAGGCGTACTACATAGGCGTACTAATGAGTCTATGAGTAAGGTTGGGAAATCTAGTTCGAAGTGAAAGCTCTGGATGTTATTGGAAGCGAAGCTGATATATTAATATATTTTACATAATATACTGGTCAGTGTCTTGTGTTGTGAGGAAGTTCTCCTTTCACTAATTCTTGACCAGCTGTTTCCGTGTCAGTGGTCACTCCATAGTTATTTAAAAATATACTCTATCAGCTCATTCTTAAGGTAAAAAATTAATATAGCTTCTAAGCTGGTCATTAGCACTCGTTTGGTCATGCAGGTTGGCCATCCAATTTAATTAAATATTATAAAACTTCTATGTGCAACCATCTTCATAATGGTTGTGAAGCGTTGATTAAGAAAACTTATGGGTGGGTAAGATAATGTTGTATTGATATAGTATCTTAAATACGTTGGTGATTTAGTATAGGCATAATCCATAAGTACTAATATTATAAAGAGGAAAATATTTTTTGTTTCTTTGTTTGCATTGAATAGATCAATAGACTATGAAACCACTGAACCGATTTTAAAGATTCTTTAACTGTTGGAAAGCTGCACTGTCTCTGGCTGACATTGGCTATATTTTGTTTCCGTAATCCCACGGGATTAGGGAATGCAATCCCGCAACAAGATTGTAATCCCGGTATTTGCGGGACTGAGCAATCTCAGTCCCGCGGGATCCCGGTATTTGCGGGATCCCGCATATTTCTGAAAGTCATTGAGAAAAGAATAGAATTCTGTATCAAACATCCATCTAGAACTGAAAAATAGTCACCCCCCTTAATCCCCGAAGGGGTAGGCAGGACGAGGCATATGGTCTCATCTCATACCTAATGTCCTTTTCTCAAAATGTCCCATTCTCAAAATATGTGCACTACAGGATTAACCCCGCTCAATCCGACTTGGAAAGGTTAGGTTAGAAGGCTAAGGCCCGAGCGGAGCGCAGCGAAGCTTCCGCATTAGCCTTCGTGGTTATTTTTTTATAACCTAACCTAACCTACCAAATCGGATTGAGCGGGGTTAAACCTGTAGTGCACATTTTTGGAGAAAGGGACATTTTGAGAAAAAGACATTTCGCGAAAAGGACATTTTGAGAAAAGGATATTTTGCGAAAAGGACATTTTGAGAAAAACACATTTCGAGAAAAGGACATTTTGGGAAGAGGACATTTTGGGAAAAGGACATTTTGAGAAAGGACATAATGAGAAAGGACATTTCGAGAAAAGGACATTATGAGATGAGACGAGCCGGGCCTTCAACTTGACTTAGCTGCCATTTTACCGGCAAACGGGACCAACGGTTTAACGTGCCATCCGAAGCACGGCAACGCTCAAATAAATGTCACAAAGTGGTCACCCATCTAAGGACCGGCCATAGTAAATGTAACTTACTGCAGTGATCTTTTACAGAACACTGAGTCCGCGGGGCACAAGGAAAAATAAATTATTTAATATTACTTTTGTATTGAGATAATTAAACGTAAATACATATAAGTAATAAAATAGCTTAAATAGCTACTGCAAATTAGAGAGAAGCGCAGAAAACATAGCATGTCCAAATTCTTGTCTGCCAAACGACTCCTAACTTTACATGTCAAATAGCCAGCAAGCAATGTACGAGATAATTGAATACTTTTATAGTACAAGAAAAGTCAAATCTCCCTGATTAATCACTAAAATCAAATAAGTACGTTATTAGGTTATATATTACGTCACAATTACAAAAAACTTTCTCAAACCGAATCAGTTTGTGCGCTTCCGCTTACAGAATAACACATGGCGTTTACCTTTGCACAATCCCGCTAATCCCGCGGGATTCCGCACGATTTACGTGCGGGACTGGTCCCGCAAAAATACTGCGGGATCCCGGTATTTCGGGATCCCGGTATCCCGGTATTGCATTCCCTACACGGGATCTACGCGGGTGAAACTACATGTTGTCCGCTATTGCTTTATAATTTTTTAAAAAGGAGCTCCGCTTAAAAATTATCGATTGTCCGAGACAGAAGCCAGTACAAAGTAAACAGAGGTACTACATTGTAATTTGTTATTGTGCTATCGAGTGTCGGACTGTGTCGGTCCGTGCGTCACAAGGCGATGTGGGGCGACAGTAATTTGCAGTATGCGACTGTTGAACTCAGAGTAGGTACTGGTGTTGTATGCACCGCGCCCAGTACATACTACTTGTAATTGATTTTTCTTAGTACCTATCAATGTGTACGATACGAGTACATGAATACGCGAAGCAAAAACTATGTAGGTAGCCATTTTCAGAAAATTGCGCTACGAGAAGGACACGTTTGACCCCGCAACTTCGTTTACGTCACATAAGGTGTATGAAAGAAGAGGTATTTCTTCATCAGACTCATCAAGCAGCGTGTGAAACTGCCCTGTTTGCTTAATCATAAAAGAGCTTAATGATTAAGAAGTTTATGTAAAGAAAACGTGCATCAAATTTTTTATTTAATTCATTAGTATGAGTTAGGTACTACCTAGCTACCTACTATTTTTCATTTCATATTTAATTTCGACATTATTACAATAACGCTTATTCTATTTTAGTAGGATCGTTCTCGTTTACGAGGTACTTAATGTGTTCGGTTGCTACGTAGCTGCTTTCTTCAGAATACCTACAATACCTGCATATATAGGCTCATGTCAAATAGCGATTGATCGCCGTGTCCAGTGTTCAAAAATCTGTTACTTATGGTAATTTGGAGGGACTTGTTACGTACCTACGTACCTTATTGTACATTTTTAAAAGTTAATTTTACCCATATTCGTAAACAAATTGATATATGATTTACTAATTTCACAGCTAGGAGGCATACATAAAGCACTTTTCAGTACGGTGGATCAATCATAGCCGTACGAACCTTTGAATCACCACGTATAATATCCATGGTAAACCGTACAATTTTCGTTTTCAACATGTGCAACAAGTGCCACCAAGTGCCAATATGTCCATGGCAAACGTTCTAAAAGCTATAGAAAAGTCTAAAACGCCATTACAAGACAAGTTTGTTGTTACATCAACGCAAAAATACACTGCCAATTCTAATTTTAGCGTAACTATACACTAGTATAATAACATAATTATTCTTCTCGTATATCGTTCTGCGTGGGTTCCAAATGTACTAATCCACATGCTCTGTTTAAGATTAATACCGTTATTTGTAGGTTAAAAAAGTGAAGGCTAGTCTTTTGCGAATGTGTTTTATAAACGTAGGCGATTATATACTTTAAATCAAGTTTGAAGATTGGTACTGTTCTTACAACGTATAAATTTTCATTCATGAATCTTTTTTCGGCAATGGAAAACTTGACATTTATTGTTAAAAATTACAGATAAAAATTAATACATAACCATAGTAATAATGTTAAACTAAACCTGAATAAGGCCCCCGTGGCATTGTGCCACAAAAGACTAGCAGTATTCCCCCTTTGAATAGCAATACCTATTCGCTGAGCGCGAAAACTGCCAGCCCTTGAATCACCAGTCGGGACCACATGGACATAGTCCTAGGCCCTAGGGTCTCGACACCGACTGAATGAAAACGATACGCTGAGTCGAGAGTTCGAGACCCTTATATTTATTAATTTTCGACAATTTGAATTTTGTATCTGCCTTGACTGTACTCCCACTGCTGTTATTCCTTTAAACCCGAATAGTATTCGGATATATACAGTAGTGAAATCAAGATGTTAATAAAAGCCATCAATTTCCACAAAAATTTAAAATGTCTTTAAACCAATATTGATCTTCAGAAAACTGACTGATACAGACGAGGAAAGCTTACTAGATCTTACCTCCTACCCAATTTTAAGGTTAGCAAGAGAAAGCGCCCAACAGCAATGTTGCCAGAAATCGACATTGTTATAAATCGTGGTAGGAGGTAGATAATTGTGGTCTGAAAATATACAAAATTCCAGTCATCCAGCTTGTTCGTGCAGCAAAGTTCGTGGCAGTAGTGTCATGGTCAGACATTACCAACAAAAGTGACCATCATAGATAGAGTTTATCATTAACACACTGTCCTGATTGTGGACAACTCCTCACACCCAAATTTATCAAATACAGGTCAAAGATATCCTTGTAGGCAGTAATATTTCCAATTACCCAAATCCCTCGTACTACTTTAAAGAGGGATAACACACAGAACCAATCAATTTACTAGTAATCCCCATTACTCACTATAAGCGTATGTCGACAATGTTTTAAATAATGCAGACTATTGTTTACGAAATAAAACCTTGAGCATATTGGGCGTTATCGGTCAGTGACGATAAATGTTAATAATATTTTAATAGTGCATGCACCGTTATCACTGCAGTAATGTCCGTGTAATGAGTGCGGTAATCAGTTCATAATCACCTGGGGTTAACGATATACCGCCTTAAAGGGGTCCTGAGACCTTAAAATGACGCTGACATACAGACAAACATTTGAATGCACCATAGAACAACGCGGCCAGGAGTGGAGGACGCGGGAGTTGAGGTCATCCTTCTTAGGGCGTACCCGGATCTACCAATGGTGGTAGACAGCTTAGGGAACGTATGGTTTTTAGTCGGTAAGAGTTCGGCAAAGCATCCATGTAGAATTTTCCTGACGTTAAAAAAAAAGTAAAAGGGGAGTAGCCATAGCATGTTTGTTCTATATCATACAATATAATTATCTGTCTGTCATATTATGTTGCAGGAGGATATTGTACTCGTATACATAATATTATACACCACTACAAAAGCATTTGGCTGTCACTATGGAACTTCACATAACAATTAAAATAATTCATTCACTCTTTCAGACACAATCATAACATAACATACTTCTTAATTCTTATAAATGTGTGTGAAAAGCGCATTCCTTTTGGAGTACCCTTCGACAAAGATGGCACATCCCTCCCGATAAAAGATCGTGTTGCTCTTTGGGATGCACCATTAATAGAACACAGACGATATATTATTTGCACTGAGACTTAGCGAGTCTATAAGAAATTTGTCTAGTCACGTCATTTCTGCGTCTGATTTCAACAAAATTGCGCATTAACTTTTGATAATACTATCGGCCATAATACTCAAAGTAATCTTGAACGATGAAGAACTCCTAAACTGATCCAGTAGTGGTTTTGCTTGAATATCTACAATGTACTGTACATTGTAGATATTCTAGGAAAATTGCGATAGGGTAAAATGCTTGTAATAATTATATTATTATAAATTATAGATGTTACAATAATATAATGGCGTGGACATAAACTAGTTTGGTGTACTTTGATTAACTACTTTACTCTTTCGAAAGTCATGTTTCATTTTTTTAACACGCTGTCAAAATGTGCTAACTTTAATTTATTTTGACGAGGATAAACGTGATATGAGTATTTAAAATGTAGGTCACAATAAAGACAAAATAATTGTGAACAAACATTTAAGTATAAATAAAGAAAACATGCAGCAAGTTAATGCCGCTCTACACGTGGTCGACGCATGCAGCCAGAGCCGAGCCAGTCAAGCTGATTGGTCAGTCGCGCTTATATGACGAGATTGTCATGAACGAATGAATGCCGGCTATCTATATTAGTATATTATGGCCACAATGTATTTTTATCTGCAGGTGTGATTAATCTTTCATCAAACTTAATAGACGGCAATTAATAGATCAACGATAGATCGTTGATCTATTAATTGCCGTCTAATAAGTTTATATTTTTGAGCTGCCATAGATATGCACATACCCAGTAAGGTCAAATAGTGCGATGCTTACTTCACACTTTCTGTGTTTCTTTAATCTTTTTTCTACAAAGAGGTAGGCAGAAGCACATTTCACTAGTTGAATTCATCACCCCTGAAGTACGTAGAACCTCGGTTAAACTTTTTTCTATTTTTTGTAAACGTCATCATCAACGGTTTGATATATGTAGTTAGATCAACTACTAGGTAGGTTACTACCTACCAATCGTATAAGTTATTGCTCATAATTATGAATTACATACTTATATACAGACATGTACATAATTACAGTTGTGGAAATAAAGTCCCAAGAGAAAGAGTTTTCTCGCCAACCTTGAGTAATAACGAGTAATTTCATGTTGATATGCTAGAAGACGGTCGCTATACAGTCCACTTTATATCTTTCTATATAGACGACTAGCGGACGTCACGCGGTTTCACCCTCGTAATTCCCTTTCCCGTGGGAATACGGGAATAAAATATAGCCTATGTTCACTGCAAACAGTGTAGCTTCCCGACAGTGAAAGAATTTTTCAAATCGGTCCAGTAGTTCCGGAGCCTATTCGATGCAAACAAACAAACAATCACATCTTTCCTCTTTATAATATTAGTATAGAGTATAGATAGACTTTTTTATACCTATAGTTTTCTCCCATTAGGGTTTCCTTACCTAGGTGAGGTGTCAACGTTACTTGTGAACCGACGAATGTGATTGGTGGATATTAATCGCATCCACATAACATAAGGTGGAAAGACACCCCTCTGCTCCCAGCATCTCTTCTAGACGGGCTTGCAACAATTAGTGTGCCTGTTCAACATACTGAATCGTATTACACAAAAAAAACTGCCAATAAGCGTAATTCGTGCACTGAGGGGAGCATCGGCCGCACTCGCGCGGCTGATGCCCAACATCAGGGGACCCAATGCTCCCTACAGGAGGCTGTACCTGGGGATCGTGCGAAGCATGACCCTGTACGGGGCTCCCGTATGGGCGGAGACCCTGACGGCCAGCAATGAGGCTAGACTGCTGAGCCCGCAGAGAATGATGGCCGTCAGGGTGATAAGAGGATACCGCACGATCTCCGGTGAGGCGGCATGTCTCCTAGCCGGGACCCCTCCATGGGACCTGGAAGCGAGAGCCCTTGCGTCACTGTTCAGATGGCGCAAGGAGGCGCTGGAGCGGGGCCAAAGGCCTGCGTCTCGAGAAATCGAGGCCCAGCGGACCCTGCTCCACCGGGAAACCGTGGAGACATGGAAGGTGCGACTTGAGCAACCAAAGGGGGGATTCGCCACAATCGCGGCCGTCAGACCGGTCATGGACGAGTGGCTGGAGAGAAGACACGGTGCTCTCTCCTACCGGTTGACACAGATGCTTGCCGGGCACGGTAGCTTCGGTAGGTATCTGTGGCGAAAACACCGGGAAACCACGGCCGAGTGTCAGCACTGCGAGGACCGCAGCGATGACACGGCGCTCCACACGCTGGTGGAGTGCACGGCGTGGGCACAACAGCGACAGGTCCTCGTAGTGGGTCTGGGCGTGGAGACTCTCTCGCTCGAGGCCATGGTGCGAGCCATGCTCTCCAGCGGGAGTAAGTGGGACTGCGCCGCCTCTTTCTGCGAGCAGGTTATGCTCGCGAAGGAAGCGGCGGGCCGGGTACGGGAGAGAACTCTCCCACCCGAGTTCCGCAGTCGGCGCCCTGGGCGCCGCCGACGTGTCTTCGCTGAAGACTATCGGCCTCCATGACCGGGGGTCTGAGGACGGTGAGAGGGCCGCTCACCGTCCTTACAGAAGCAGGCCCATGACGGCAGCGTGACGTGAGCAACTCACGCACGCCCCCCCTTAGAAGCGGGGTCACACCCGAAACCCCCCATAGACGCGGGATTGCACCCGAACCACCCCCTGGGCGAGGCCGCAGCGGCGGCCGTAGGTCTGTTGGGAGTCACGGGACATCCTTCCTGAGGGCTTACCCGGGGCTCTCAACCATAGGCTGTTAGGCGTGGCGTGAGGTTTTTTAGTCGGTAAGAGTCCGGCATAACATCCTATGAGGATTTTCCCTCACGTTAAACAAAAAAAAAAAAAAAAAAAGCGTAATTCGTGCTCACGAAAACTCGCAAGTTATTTGTGTAATATGTATTTGTTTAGTTTCAGTCGTAAAACATGTGATGATACGTAATTTTATTATCAAACAATGGCCATTCAACTACTAATAGGTCACTTGGTACGTAGTAGATACAACGTTAGGTAGGTATACAACTGTATATCCGTGATTATAACGTTATTTTACTTGATAACGTTGGATCTAAACAATAAGGAAAACGAAATTCTTGTCCAATCTAATTCCTGGAAATAAAGAGGTGTACACATTAGTGAACATCTTATTATAGACGTGTTTATTGAAAACTAGCGAACGTTACGCGGTTACACCCGCGCAGTTCCCGTAACCGTGGGAATACGGGAATAAAATATAGCCTATGTTCACCGCAAAGAGTGTAGCTTCCTAACAGTGAAAGAATTTTTCAAATCTGTCCAGTAGTTCCCGGAGCCTATTCGATGCAAACAAACAAACAATCTTAGTATAGAAGTATAGATTTGCCAGGAAATAAAGTTTGACACGAATGCGAAATTTCCTTAATTCATAATAGTAGCAAGAAGTAGCTACATTCTAGGGTCTGGTCTTCAACGGCGGCATTTCGCTCTACAAGTTTTTCTACAAGTTTACGATACCGAACAATGCGTGCTGGACAGAGGTGCCACTCTCACACAGGGGAGAGAATCTTTGCTAGAACTGAACGATTCAGAAGATCGTTTCTCTGTCGAACCATAAAAATCTGGAACGACCTGCCAGCGCACGTGTTTCCCTCTTACAATCCTGGGTTCTTCAAGCGGAGCGTGAAGAGGCACATCATAGGGCCGCCAACTTAAGGAGCACCAGTCCTACAGACTGTGACAGTGGCCCCCAATCGTTAGATGTCGCTGTGACTTTCTATCAGGCGGCGGCACCATTTCGGCGAGCTAAATATAAAAAAAGTATGACCTGGCCTCTCATTTTTCTAATTAAAAAAGTACAGTAGAAAACCTTGCAATGATGCGACTCGACTCATTCAGGCATTATTTGTGATCCCACAAGAGCCCCTGAAAATTCAGGTATGTAATATTTTTCGACACAAGTCCTCTTGGACTGTAAAATATTTTTTTAAGGAAACCTGGCAGCCGGTAGCCCAAATGCGGATTTTTACTAGCCAAATTATTAAAGGCTAAAACGCAGCTGTTCATTACACAAAAAAAAATTCACGCCAAGATATTATCATCTTTTTCAGAGCTTTCTCCATGTCCGTTTTCATTTCACCGGTCATTCGTACTCGCTACTCGTATTCATTGGACTTCGATCGCCCTGTCTGAACCCGGCCTGCACGATAAGGACAGTAACGTTTAGTAAAGTAACATTAATAAGGAAAGCAGATAACATGAGCACGGTTTTGCAAGAGAAGCGAAAAATAGGTAGGGCTTGGCAAAAAAATCTAGAACAAATGATTTGCATGTTTGTCAATGTTGTCAAGATGCTGTTAGAATCGTCACGAAGTACTACAAATCTTCATAGTATATTTTACCTTAAAATAAATATATAATCCTTTTAACGGGTTGCCAATGTTGCCATACGAATATTAAAACAGTGGCGCCAGTAGTCCTAACGTTTCTCTGCCTGACTTGAGTGAGGTACTGATAGTCTTGATGATTGATTTTAAGTACGAGTATAAAGAATATTCGTTTATATGTCTGCTTCAAATATACATTTTTGCCCCATAAAATCGAAAGCAAACATCGCGACAATACAACACCATATATATAAGCGAGAAATTCTGTTAGTGTAATCGAGCCTTTACGATAGACCTTGCTCTCTCCGTGACCCAGTTACAATGGTCGCTACCTAATAGTGTTTACATGCTTATACACAGCACACACACCGACGACAAACAATATTTGCTTCTGATTATCTGTACACTTGCTGTGCGTGATGTACGTTGTGTGTTTTAGGCTCTACGGCTCTAGACTGACAAAGAAAATACAGCATGCTTAACTTCATAGGTCCCGTGGTCTATTACTGGAACATGGTAGTAGTAGGCTTATCAAAAATATGACTATTGAAGGAATAGGAGTACATTAAGAAAACGGCGTTCTATTTTTTCTATACACTTGCTGGGCTTGATGTAGGCTCTACGGCTCTAGACTGACAAGGAAAAAACAGTACGCTTAACTTAATATGTCCCGTGGTCTATTACTGGATCATGGTAGTAGGCTTATCAAAAATATGAGTATCGACTGAAGGAATAATAGGAGTACATTAGGAAAACGGCGTTCTATTTTTTCTATACACTTGCTGGGCTTGATGTACGTTGTGTGTTTTAGGCTCTACGGCTGACAAGGAAAAAACAGTACGCTTAACTTAATATGTCCCGTGGTCTATTACTGGATCATGGTAGTAGGCTTATCAAAAATATGACTACTGAAGGAATAGGAGTGCACTAAGAAAGCGGCGTTCCATTTTTTCTATATTATGTACACTTGCTATAACTTAATGGTTCCGTGGTCTATTACTGGATCATAGATGTATACGAATACGACGTATGTTCATCGAAAATATTATGACTAGACTACTAGAGAAGTATAGAAAGAAGTACATTAAAAAAGCGGCGTTTTGTGAAAATTGGCATATTGTCAACTGCATAATTCATCCTAGAGCAATATACCACAACATTCATTTTATTCATTAACCTCAATTGATGACAGTTTCAGACTTTACACTGTTACTGACAGATTTAGTGAAAGAAAAGTATTATTAACATAGTATGGGGTATTAATTATCCAACTTGAGCTTAGAATCTATGACAGGGTAGGTACAGCCAACCCTGAAAACTGATCATGGGTTCTCTCGTACCCAAAGAGGAATAATATTACATGCTACCCGGATTTTCATTCAGGAATGGGCGTTATGTTCCTAATAACCTTCGTTAACCTCCATCTCCCGCTTGCATAGCTCTGTTCACAATATTTAGATTAAAAAGTTGAGTCACACAACTATTTTTGATATTTTCTCAATTCAGCATGGCGTTCCTGTTGATATGACGTAACTCCTTCGATGTTGCTGTTGCTTCGGGAACGTTCTTCTAAATCTGATATGGTGTTTTGATTCTTGTTGTTGTAAAGGAACCCTCTACCCGGCTCTATTCTAAGCGTATCATGCCATATACTATACATAATTATATCCTGTTTCAGCTTTTCCATCAGTATTGCTATCATAGAGGCTTCGCAAGTCTTACAAACTGTCAATAATATTGCATTACTTAATTGAATAGGTATAACTAATAATATATCTGGTCCGCTTTGGTCTTATTTCCGTAATTTGTTCTTTGTATCATGAAATAAATGAAAATGAATTTCAACAACACTGAAAGATATTATTTTCGTATGAACACTTGGAGTTCGGACGGTACACTATAATTATATGAGTAACCACATTAGCTGTACGTCACAAAACAGATTCTTTCAAAAGTTACGTTTGAGACCAAAAAACTAGTCTGAAGAATTACATTCAAAAGACTGCTCCTATATCAGAAAAAAAAAACACAGCCTTATGTCGTCACGGTGCAAAAACGTTGAGAGTTATCTTTCCAGAAATAATTCATGCTGAGCCTTCGATCAACAATAATTATATCGAAATGCTGAGCACAGTTTTTTGCTGTGGGTTAAAAGGGTTAAAAGGTTCTCCACTAATAAAAGTAACTGCTGTTTTTAGCGGAATCGAATTGAACTATGTTCGTCAATCGTTTTTAGATGATTGGTGGTTTTGGTAATTACACCTCATAATCTCAACTAAAACCTCACGATGTTTCGTCGTGATTACTCTGTAGTTGGTTCCTTGTATCCCCGGAGAGCCCCCGTTCTACTACGTTGCCGTTGGTTTACAAGTATTCGCCTACTCGTATAGATTCCAATCTATGTAAATTGTAAAGTATATGACGATAAATAGTTTCAAGAACATAGTGTACATGATATTAGATATTTTAATAAATTCACCATTTGATTATTGCACTGTACCTGTACAATGGGAGTAAGTTACTACCTTATTTTCTTCTACTTTTTCGATGTTTGCTGTTTTAGCTTCGTTTCAGAGTGTCTTCGCCGAGGACTATCGGCCTCCATGACCAGGGGTCTGAGGACGGTGAGAGGGTCGCTCACCGTCCTTACAGAAGCAGGCCCATGACGGCAGCGTGACGTGAGCAACTCACGCACGCCCCCCCTTAGAAGCGGGATCACACCCGAAACCCCCCAAAGACGCGGGATAGCACCCGAACCACCCCCTGGGCGAGGCCGCAGTAGCGGCCGTAGGTCTGTTGGGAGTCCCGGGACATCCTTCCGAGGGCTTACCCGGGTCTCCCAACCCCAGGCTGTTGGGCGTTACGTGAGGTTTTTTATTCGGTAAGAGTCCGGCATAACATCCTTTGAGGATTTTCCCTCACGTAAAAAAAAAGCTTCGTTTCAGAACCTTGGACTTTGCCTGTCTGCCAATCAGGAACATGGTTTATAAGTTTGTTGATGTACCGGTGTGAATGTTTTAATAACTTAACTACTCAAATATTGCATACATATTGATGGGCATGGATTGATCTGCTACCTAAGAAGGAGCCCAGGAATTTGCCGGTCAAAACTTGAGAAACTTAAATTAGTCATGTAAAAAAAAAATATTTTATCTGAACATGTATACGACTTCCCTGGCACATTGCTGACATTTTTTGTTTCGATTGGTTAGGTTGCAGAGTTTTACCGAAGTTGATAATAGAAAGATTTTGGTGAAAAGAGAATGGTTACGTAAATATTATGAAGGTTCATTACTGTGTGCGCAAACATTGGCAGTATTTACGTTTAAATCTAAGCGACTCGGTCACTGACCCAGCGAGAACTTGTTGTACCTATTGTTGTAGCAAAATAACATAATATTATGTACATATAATGTATTGATAAAAGTGTTGGCGGACGTGCGGTCTGTATGTTCAAATTGGCTGATTATGTTATGCAGTGTCCACTTGCGATTTGTTTCAGATGACTCTAGGAACGAACCTCTTATTTCAAAAAAAAAATTAATTAAACAAAAAAGAAATTAAGCAACATTGTATTAAGAAGTGACATTAGTTGCTGTCACTTTACTTCGTCTAATTAAAAATTCGACTATTATTCCGAGGCCTTACCCGGGGCTCCCAACAGTAGGCATTAGGTTGGAAACGTGTCGTTTTGAGTCGGTAGGAGTCCGGCATAGTATCCATGTAGGATTTTCCTCACGTTAAAAAAAGTGTACCATAATAAAATTCTGTTTCTTGCGAGTTTTCGAAGTACTTTCATTCGCTACCTATATGTAAATGTTTGCGAAAACCCATTAACTCCATACATACCCTACTGTAGTGCTAGTGAAATACGTCACACGGACCGGACTATGATTTCTATGCAAATAAATTTAAATTTGCATATAAATTGTCATTAGATTTCCATTTATATAACTTTTTATTATAGAAGGTCTATATTTGGTGCTTCTTTTAAATACCGAACAATAATTGTTTAAGTATTTACATACTTTTGGTCAAAGGTCGGTGTGCTTTTATTGGGATAAGGTTGTTCTCGCATGACTTCTAACTTACTCCCATAATTAAATGAGTAAGGTAAGGTTGTTCTCGCATGACTTCTAACTTACTCCCATAATTAAATGTCCCAAAATATTTATTTATTTAAGATAATCTTATAGGATGTCGGACGCACACGGTTTCGGTGAGTGACGAAGCACTTTACCGCGATGTCTTGCTTGGATCTGGTGTCCTGGAAGCAACGGTCCTTGTCGTAATTTAAAATCTGCCTATAGGCCTGAGCAGCCGCTGAAGTGAGAGTGGGATTTGAGCCACGTACCGCATAAAATCTGTTAGCTATAAGTGTATTAATCCTAGCTTCGCCACCTATAAGTTTAATGATCCTAGCTTTGCTAACAATTGAGCTGGAGATGCACCGCAATAGTCTCTACCGATTGACGAAAATCCTCGTGTGATCGCTTCGATAGAGACCACGCAGAACTGCCGGTGCTATCTAATAAAAACAATAAAAAAGAAAAATATAGATAAATAGCTGTCCCCTCGGCTTCGACCGCGTTGAAGTCGTTTATCGCGTTTTAAATCATAACCCTCCTTTTTCGCAGTCGTTTAAAAAGTAACCTATGTCCTTGCCAGGGCAGGGCCTCGAACTATCTCTTTCGTTCAGGCGTAAAAGCGTAATGTTTGCTCTACATTACTCGCGAAGTTGAACGAAGTTCATCGGCGAAGATGCCCGAGGCAAAGAAAATTTTTGACGAAGTAGGCCGAGGTACCACTCTACACTCTCGTACTCGTGCAACTTCGTTCAACTTCGCGAGTAATGTGGACGAAGCATAACACACAGACAGGCAGACAGAGTTACTGTCAGATTTATAATATTAGAAGGGAAAAGTAGGGATTCCAATGATGAAGGGCAAGAATAATGCTATTGACGTGTATTGTGGAGTGTCTGGCTGTTCACAATATTAAATTTGTAAACCCAATTACGCATTCAAAACAATAATATGACCTCTATTCGACGACTTCAGACAGCTACTTTAATAGCATACGCATACATACACCATCAGTCACGCCTTTATCCCCAAAGAGTTGGCAGAGGCATAAAGTACGCCCACATTTCACCTTATAGTTTTAGGCGGTGAGACTATTACCGTGTTGAAATGGACAGGTGCAGATTGTGAACTTGGCTTAACTATATTGTCATTTTACTGACAATGGGATTTCATTTCGAGTTTTCCTTCTCTACGTAATGGATGGTTTTGCGAGAGTGTTCCCTTGGTCTCCTCTTACGATACCCTCGGGATGAATTGGAGTGGCGACCTTTTGTGCTCTTTCCCGTCGCCACACGGGGCTTACTATAAAATAGAAACGTAATATGTAATATCTAACAACACTAGAAGGTGACCGCAGTGGGGCAGGCACATTTGAAATTATAAATTGATCACGTGGACTGCCACGGTACCAAACGTACGGTTCGGCTGTTGACTACGTATCCAAACAATTCGAAGCTTGACCTATTCCGTCCTTATCTATGTATATCTCTTATGTAATATTTGTACGCATTACGTTACAAAATCTATACATCTATACATATAATAAAATGATAGAAAAGACAAAACTGTACATTGAAAAAAAAAATACTCGCTGTGTGTTCAACATAAGATACCGAAGCCGAAAATATAGTTAGAAATTTTTTTGTCTGTTTGCTTTGCTTTGTCCGGAAGGATCTCGAAAAGTACCTACTCAATAGATTTGATTCAACTTTTGCACAAATATAAACTAGGGGTAGGGTCTTCATCAAATAGGCCATATATATTATCACGCTACATATCCAATGGGCTAAGCAGAGAGCAATCAAATTGGCATTATAACATATTTTTTACGTGTACGAAGTTGCGGGCAACAGCTAGTATTAAATATAATTCGCCTATACCCAAAGATATAGGTACATCATACATTTATATTAGCTACTTCTTCAGTAGGCTCATAAAAAGTTTTGGTTTCTAAAACAGCGTGTTTTTATTGATAAAATCGATGACACAGTGTTTATCAGGTTGTTTATTAGGAGTTTCTGAATCTTGTTACAATAAATCTAAAGTTTGTTCGTGGTATATGGCAAATATGCTAATAGCTATAAAAAGGTGAACTACCACATTAATGTTTTTGTACATTATATGTTAATTAAATTAAAAATAGTTTAAAATACACGCAACAGTGTAACACATTATTGTTATATAATCAATATAAATATAAACTTTGCACACCGTCAAAAATACTATTTCAAAATTTTCAAACGGTAGGTAATCTTATCCGAGGTATAAATCTTTGTAAATAAACTTAATCCCTAATTTCCCGCGTTTTGGCTACTGCGTCAGACACATTGTACATAAAAATGTCTCATCAGGTAAAGTGGGCATTCGCAACTGGACGATGACGACCGATAACCGCCGATTGTCGGGGTCAAGTCGCGGCGTCCCGCAGGGTAACGAACTCGGTCCCAGTCTATCTTATGTACTATACACATATATGAACGCCTGCAGTCAATTGTACGCTTTAATGACCTGTCATTTCTATCGATTTAGGTCTCGTTGTGTAGTTAAGGGCGATACTTATCTGTAATAGCGCTACTAGTTAAGTTGTTTGGGCTTTGTTTTGTTGATTAGTGTTGGTTCAATGAATTTACATATGAGCAGACATTTCTACAAGGTAAATGTACATTTTTATTATTGCTGGTAAAATGATTAAGTAGTAATCTATTACTGTTGTTTGTTCTGACTTATCTATATAAACGTAAAACAAAGGCAATACAATCTAGTACACTGACATTAAAAATTTTGGGATTTACGTCGTAATGTCACGAGTAAAAAAAATTGAAAATTCCACCTAAGAGATTTTAATTCAAGTTCATCAGTTCTCAGTATTTTGGCAATGTTTCCCAAACGCCTACAGTATAGGGTTCTTCAAAAAGGACATAGATGGTTTTTACAGGGTCGGCAGCGCGGGTGTAGGGCCTCGCTGGTGTTGCAAACGTCCATAGGCACTTTTTACAATTATAATTATATTAGGCTTTGTATTAATTTTGTTTTTTTTTTTTTTTTAATAAATGAATTTTGATTTATTCAGATACAATAAAATCCACATAATACGCAAATGTCACAATAGAATTAAATCGAAAACTAACACAAATTGTTAGCTTAATAACCCACCCCGGGTCGCTTCCGGTGCAAAGGTGCTCAAAACGCTCGCCGCATTTCCGCGCTGGATGGCAATAGCTAACCTTTGCACCAGGTACGAACCGGAGCGAGAGTCACCGGTTTTCTCCCCTATTTTTCTTCCTATCTCTGCGACCAATTGCTTGGCCTCCATGCCCCAACTGCCCATTGTTTCAAATGCCACTGGTACTACGATGTAGCGCGATGCCAAGTCTGCATACTTTACGTGCTTCCTGCTAGCCGCCTCTTCCGCCGCAGCTGCAGGGGCCAGTGCTGTTCTGCCTAGGTGACTCGCTGCCACAGATTGTATTAATTATATTAATCAGCTGAAAAAGGGTTTTTTTTTTACGTGAGGGAAAATCCTCATGGATGTTATGCCGGACTCCTACCGACTAAAAAACCTCAAGTAACGCCCAACAGCCTATGGTTGTGAGCCCCGGGTAAGCCCTCGGAAGGATGTCCCAGGACTCCCAACAGACCTACATACAGCCGCCTCTGCAGCCTCGCCCAGGGGGTGGTTCGGGTGCTAACCCGCGTCTTTGGGGGGGTTTCGGGTGTGATCCCGCTTCCAAGGGGGGGACGTGCGAGAGATAGGATCAGTCTCTCAATAATCACAAGCAAACACACATTGTTTTATCTTTATATTGAGAAATGAAACAGCATCGTCCATTGTAATTCTCGTCTCGTCAATGGTTTGTGTTGTTGTGATGTTGCTTATAAATAGGTTGCTCTAATGCGGTCCCTTTGCGAGCTCATAAGTATGCATGTTCAGTCCTAACATTTATGTCAATTTAAACGATTACAGCTATAGTTCGAGAACATCAATATGCGTTGTTGGTTTTTTATTCATCTCTCGTCCATTAGTATGTAAATTATTTTAATTCATTTGTTCATTTGGTTCTCTCACCTTGGGTTTCAGTGCCGTTTGTGTCTAATGCTCTCTCTTTTCTTATCTTTCTCACTCTCTCTCCCCATCTAAAGACTGCTTTTTTTTTTTTGTACCTATAATATGACTGTTTTTACGCGTCTGTTCTGATAACTCCATTACAGGAGCTTCGATTGTTTATTTGTCAGTTTTTAAGTAGGTAGTTGCAGATGATGTTAGCTTGGATCCTGGGGATATTAACGGGATCATGATAGTCAGTAGTAGGTGCTTGACAACATAACCCTATTTATAGTTTTTTCAATTAAGTTGATAGAGCAGCGACTGCGTTTTTTAGACGCGTCGAGGAATGCTACATAAATGTTTTTTACATTATCCAACCTCCTTTCTTAATATGCAGCATTTACACCAGATGTGTCCAAAACAAAATAACAAAAGTGTTAATTCCTGAAGCAAACAAGCCTCATAAATATTGCCTTTGTGTGATAGACAGGGCCGCCAATCGTAAACCCAATGTAGTATAGCATTATCAATTTGTACAAAATGTATTTTTGTTGCCAGCCACAATACAGAATAACATTTTTTGAAGATTGCGGGTAAATTTGAAGACATTGCGAGTTCAACTGAATTAGTAATATCTAAGTACGTAGATTATGATGTAAATTATAATGAAATTCGAACGTACGAATATTCCTTTCCAGTGCACGTACGGTAACCAGTCAAATTGTTTACGTAATATTGCGAGAGTGTTTTACAAACTAACCGCATACTGAGAATCATGTGTCTTGGTTTTCAACAGAACTCCGAAATCAGAGATACATTATGGAGCGTACTTATAAATAAGTTTATGTAGTTTGTTACCTTAAATAGATTATTAGAATTTGGTATAGATAGAGAAAGTGTACAACATGTTTGTTTTTCCATTGATGTTGGAAAACCCTAAGTTACGGCCATTGTCCGCACTCTATTAAGTCAGTTTAACCGCGACAGTTAAAGTAATATTCTACGTACCTGAGCTGTTTCAATTGGTAGTAATTGCCCTCTGCATTATACATATACAAGGCGACCTAAGAACCGAGCGTAAGTTGCGTCTGCAAACCCCTACGTAAGTGACCATTGTCCGTTTCCTGTTACGTTAGCCCTTCGCGACATATAAATTCTACTACCAATATGGGCTAAACCGATCGAGATGCACTGTGGACGCTCTCAGCGCTGTGAGACCGGATTTGACATCAGCGTTCCTAATTGTGTATGTCCCTGTATGTAAGTAAGTAGGAACGCTGATGTCAAATCACATAGTATATGTACATATACGCATATATAAACGGATTTTACATAGTAAAACATAACGTGAATACAATTGCTTTCATCATAATTACCGGACCCGCATCAACAATGTAACAAGTAAAAGTGTAAGCTGTAATTGACCATTGTTCGAACACCGATAACTGTTCAGCAGATGAACCAATACGTAGAGAATTAAGATTAAAAAAGCAAGGACATCTATTTATAACTTTTCGATGTGCTCGAAAGTGTTGCGTAGTATTCGTAGTGTATATTAGCTCAGATTAACATCATTGAGTCAAATTCGTCACTAATACGTATCGCTTTTTGTATCGCCACGCTTAATGCATGTGTGATTGTTGAGAGTACCTTAAGGAGTAACGCTAGGTCCGGTCAAATTGTAAATATATAATGCAAATTACCTTTACGCATATATAATGTAGTGCATTGTATAGAACAGTGGCGTAAACAAATAAAATTAAGCATCGTGTTTTATCGAACTGAATTATTACAATTCGATTGTTGTATTATATTCGAGACGAATATTGTAATTTAGGCAAATAAAGTGTTTTATATTTCTATGTTATCCACTATTATACTTTGAAACATCAAAATCGAATAAGTAGATAAATAAATGTGTCGTAATCTCATAGTATAAGATAAAAACAACTTTCATAACATACAAGAGTTTGTGAAAATCGTTCATAACATCGTTTTTACATGTAAAATGCATAATGATCGAACTATTTGATAATTTTTATTCGTGTTTGGTTACAAATAGGGAATGCAATCCCGCAACATAATTGTAATCCCGGTATTTGCGGGATCCCGCATATTTCTGAAAGTCATTGAGAAAATAATAGAATTCTGTATCATTCATGCATCTAAAACTGAAAAATAGTCACTGCATATTTATATATATTATGCCCACATTTCACGTTTTAAGATTTCATCCCACGTAATAGGTGGTGAGCCGTATTAGGACAGGGACAGGTTGTGACTACTTGCTGTTAAAATTTTTCAAGCCGGGGCTTCAACTTGGCTTAATGACTGCCATTTTAGCCAAAGAAACCAACTGCTTAACGTGCCTTCCGAAGCACGAAAACGCTCAAATAAATGTTACAAAGTGGTCACCCATCCAAGGACTGGCCATAGTGAAAGTTGCTTACTGCAGTGATCGTTTACAGAACACCGAGTCCGCGGGGCCACGAGCGCTTTGCTCGTCGCCATATCCACTCACAATCTATTTTTTTTATACCACTAAGGTGGCAGACAAGCATACGGCCGACCAGATGTACCGGTGGTCACCGCAGCCTATGGACGTTTTGCAACACCAGACGCGCCACAATCGCGCTGCCGACCCTGTAAAAACCTTCTAAGTCCCCTTTTGAAGAACCCCATACTGTTCTACATTTATGTGTTGTTCATAATCGGCTATTATACGACCCATAACCGACTAAGAGAGTAGCGACTATACCCTTAAACAAATCACATATAAATCTGACCATGAGTATATTTAGTGTTTTAGTCTTAATACTTAACGAGTAGTGTTAATGTGTGTAGTTTCTGATCGTGTACTTCGATCAAATAACGATTTAATGATGTATTTGACGGCTTTCACGATTACTTCAGTTTCGATTGGTCTTTTTGATTTCGACCTTGCTCCTTTTTAGTTGATTTGTTTATTTAACAGTAGCGGTTGCAAAGAAGGTCGCCCTACAAGGGTTGATATTTGATATTATATTAGGTTTTGTATAGCTACACAATCACTGATATAGGTTATAGCAAATTATACAAAAATGACTACACATACATACTTACACGATGACATATTATAGAAAAAGCACCCAAATTTTGAAACAAACATTAACCAGATGTTACCAAATTATAAATATTGCCTTTTATTGATGTGATCATGGATCCAAAACGCACTATCGCGCATTATTTTTCTTCTAAATATTTTTGTGACCATGGTGAATTTAGATTCATTGTCAGAATCTTACGCATTTTAAGGTTTATCGGTAAATTTATTATTTACCGGTAAATCCTAATATTTATAGTTCAAGGTTTTACCACAGATTAAATAATAGTTACTACGGTTTTTTGGGCTCCGGAGAAAATCAAGCAACTTGAGTCAAGTGCGTGCTTTCTTTGCACGTGTGTGTGTGTGTGTGCGCGCATCGACGTGTATGTACCTACACATGAGACTTGTTAAGTTTAGTATTATCGAAATGACGAAATTATGACCGATTTGACGCCTAACTATTTTATGCATTCCTAGTCGCGTCCATTTTACGATTGAACGTGTTATAGCGTTTGGTCCATAAAATTGTGATTGCGATCTCGAAACATATCTTGTGAGTCACTGTTTTAGCACTTCAGAATTACAATTATTATGCTTCCGTTAGACAGTAATAAATTTAATCATCGATAGATATATCTGGAATAGAATAGAACAATCTTTGTTACTATGTGGCGTGTTACATAGGACATTGAAATGTGTTTACAAGACTCGCAAATATAACTCAGTCCATAAACTATCAACGAAAAGTATCAATATACCAGGAATCATATGAAACTTTATCCCAAAAAGGCCAGCACAGTCACAGTAGGTATAACAGTCCACCTGATGAAATTGCTCAGTGTATTAAGAACGTTCCTAGGACGTTTGCAAAACCATAGTCGCTATAAGTCGACCATAATATCACGTTCAAAACATCCTCTAAAATCTGTCACATTAACAACAGTTACTAAAAAATAAACAAAAAACGTTATTTTTTATTTTCTGTTTGTTTACAGGCATGAAAATGACTATGTCCACGTCGCCCACAATGACAGCCCGTGTCCACCGTAAAGTGATGCGGGCGCCCCACAAACGCGCCCACCCCGGGAAGACACAGCTCCCCGGCAAAATCGTCCACCACCCGGGCAAACTTACCCACCACCCAGGCAAACTTACCCACTTGGGCAAATTCGGCAAACTCGCGCACTACGCCCACAGTCACTCGCTGAGGCCGCCCGAGCCCTGCGAGAACAGTAACGACAGTGGCCTTGGGCCTGATGCAGTGAACAGGTAAGGGTTAAATTGTTCTTTATAAGCACTCGCTTTGTGGCTTGTTTGTTTAGTGCATTGTTAACCCCTCTAATGGTGTCACAACTCACAGGACTTTATAATGTACTCATTTTGTTAGATTTGGTGGAATCTTTAAGCACTATTAGAATTTTGATGAGCTAAAAATGTATTATATACACCGACTAGAGATATTGTATTTGTGGATGTTTAACATCTGTCCTGGCTGTCGGAATTTTGATTCGGATTAAGCTATGATTATAGATAGGTATTCATAGTGCGCGTTGACGCCAATAGACCATAAAGCCTTATCTTACTTGAGAAGACCAACAAAACTAGGTGGACATACCCACCTCTATAATTAAGCTCTGCCCACGTCCTCGGGGATAGGCATGATTGCATATTATCCTTCGTGTTGTAGTTTCTCGATAAATTTTATAAGAGTACTAGATTACCCTGTAATTTCATTAATATAGATTGATTTGATCATAAGCTAACCTTAAGCGATCATTTCACCCTGCCACTGGAATCACAAAACATAAGAGTCATCAAGCTGCTTCAGTACTATAATCTTTGTCGCCAGTTGCACACACTAACATCGCATGTTTTATTTACAAATTATATACCTACCACATCTAACAGTCGTTGGTCAAGATTGCATTGTCATCACAACTATAGAAATGCTGTTTATAGCAGTAAATGGGTTATGAGCACAATTTCGACAACTTAGTTTGTAATTTTTTTATTATAAAGTGAAAAAAATAAAGACAAACTGGCTCAGACGGGACTTGAACCCGTAAACTTTGCCTAAATCAGGGCAATGCTCTAATCACTTGAGCTACGGAACCGACACTGATAGACGTTGAAATTTTACCTCATTGTAATCTCCATTTAACTGCGTCATACGGCATTACTCTGTTTAACATTGTATCAGTACGGCTCAAGTGGTTAGAGCATTGCCCTGGTTTAGGCAAAGTTTACGGGTTTAAGTCTCGTCTGAGCCAGGTTGTCTTTTTTCACTTTATAATAAAAATATTATGAAAAACTTAGCATAGGTATTAATTGCTGTAAATATTTTATTTATAACTTTAGTATTTTGTTTCTTTAAACGTTATTTTTTTCTTTTTTTGTACCGCTAAGGTGGCAGCCAAGCATACGGTCCACCATAAGTACTGGTGGTCACCGTAGCTTATAAGAGAGAGAGCGTCCTTTGGTTTCATTCGTAAAAAAGTCTTTACAAGACCTTTATAACTCCTTTTAATTTATGATGGGCATTGGGCATTCTACATTGACGGTGAATTAGTTTCCTATTAAAAACATAATCATCACCACATTCAATAACAATACGAGTTATAATCAAAGACAAGTAAGATGTTTTGAACACAACTACCTACAATAATATTGTGAACTGTAGCTGTAGTCAGTTAGTCACCGTTGTAGTTCAATGTTAAATGCGACGAACTGCAACATACCGAAGTGTCAAGTCGAACTGTAACATACATACATAATATATGATCATGCCTATCATCCCCGAAGGGGTAGGCAGAGGCATATTATATGCTCACATTTCACCTTTTCAGAAATTGTCCCACGTAATAGGTGGTGAGCCGTATTGCCGCGTTGATATGGACAGGCGCAGGTTGTAACTGCCCGCTGATCCGAAGCGCGGAAACGCTCGCAAATAAATGTTCTAAGTGGTCATGTGATGGTCAGCCATCCATAACCGGCCACAGTAAATGTTGCTTACTACAGTGATCGTTTACAGAACTCTGAGTCCGCGGGGCCACGAACGCTTCCACGATAACATAGTGACATAATGCACTCCTATGGTAACTTTGTATTCATTTTAACTGCCTCTGTGGCGCAGTCGGTAGTGATACCGCCTGCGGCGCTGGAGCTCGTGGGTTCGATTCCCACCGGAGACAAATATATGTGTGACCCATAAATGTTTGTCTCAAGAGTCTGGGTGTTTCTATGTAAAATATGTATGTATTTAAAAAGTATATAAGTATTAATATCCGTGGTCTGATACCCATAACACAAGCAGGTTATTCCTAACTTACTTTGGGATCAGATAGCGTTGTGTGAAATGTCCGTGAATATTTATTATTATTTATTTTAAATCACTTAATCTACTTAATATTAAATTAGAAACATCAAAATTAAATTCTAGTCATTAAAATTTAATAAGTAGGTAGATGAACGTCTTTAGTGACTATTAAAAAGTCACGTGTAAAATGTTACGTAATTATGAAAGCGTGAAAACTAGTTCGAGACTAGTTACAAAATCATTTAGTTTACGAGTTAGTTATACGAGTTCTAAAACAAAGTCCACTGGAGTATACATATATTTTGTAATTTTCTGTTCTCGACATACAACGAGTAGGTTCCATTCCACTCTGTTGGGAGTCCTGGGGTCTCCTTCTGAGGGCTTACCCGGGGCTCCCAACCGTAGGCTATTAGGTAGGATACGTGTGGTTTTTAGTCGGTAAGAGTCCGGCTTAGGATCCATGTAAGATTTTCCTCACGTTAAATTAAAACCATACCATAACAGAGATTGACGTCAGTATTGAAAATGCGTAAGGCCTTAAATCCGCTTTGTACATAATACTAACACTTCGCTCTTTACTCATAGCAAAATAATTATTACAGGTGGTAATATAGTACACGGCATCTAACTTGGCTAGGTTTTGGAGTAGTAGGGTAAGTCCGCGCATCGTTCACTTATGCTGGGGCCACACTAAAGAAAACATCAATGCCCATCAACGCGTTAAATATTGCGATAATTATTGCGTTAATTTTTTACGCGTTTTGTAGCCGCTTCAACGTAATACATCTCTCTTTGATGTATCGATGTACCGCCACTTGAGCTATCGCTTAACGTCACACGGCTTTGTGAATGCCGTTGTCATATTATCGCGATAATTCGTGGCTACACCAACGTTTAACGTCTATCAACGCGATAATTAATGACATTTCTCTTTACTGTGGTCCCAGCATTAGAGGTACAAAAAAATACTCCACTCACTTCTATTCTATTCTATTTTTGGTTATGGATTTCTGCCGGGGCCGATGCCAGCAACTTCGCCAAAATCAAACGTGTAATGGAGATTGCGTGTGCTTGTGGTTATGATAATAACCGATTTCGCAGTGATCTGAGTTGAGCTTGACGCGCTGGGATCTTGTTGAAGTTAGTGGGTGCCAGTGGGTGGGAACACTGCAACAAATATTACAAGACTATTTCCACATGGACACACACAATTATATATATTATTTATAAGTAGGTACCTACATAAATATATTGGGAATTTTCTATTAATGAGTTAAAACTTATAGGGTAATATAACAATGGGGCATTATCTAATTACAGTTTGACTGTGTTACTTCCACTCACTTCAAAAAGCCAAGTTAGATGCCGTGCACATGTCAATACTAAACTAATCAAAATTAATCATCTATACCTGCTTTGTACCAAACAAGAACATGTCAACTAAATGTCGAAAGGATATTTTATAATACTACCCTCCATTTACCAAAAGTTTGTTCTGTAGCTTGTTGTTCTTAATATTTAAAAGCGTAGCGTAGACATGAGTAGGTATTTCTGACAGTTCGTTATCATAATAATGTCAATCCAGTGTCCTTCGCGTAACTGTAAAATATGTGTTTCTATTAAATTCTGTTTGTGACAAATTAATATTATTGAAGAAATAAGATGGAACCAGCTCCAGAATCAGGAGAACAGAGGTACTCTGACTCTTTTAGCAGAATTGCCTGTAAACTTGACTATTCCCACCAGTTTGTGCAGTGTCTAATCTGAGACCTTTTTCGCACTAGTTCATACGCGTATACAAAACGGATGTTGAGATCATGCAATTCTTGTAGCCAATTAACCAGTAAATTTGATAACTTAATCTTGAATCATTCAAAGCAAAACAAGATTACGGTATTCCATTTTATGCAATGTCAAATCGTATTTAAATACCATTAAGGTGGCATACAAGTACCTATATGTAGGCATAGGCACGTCGTATTATTGGCATAGTTTCGTAACACCATATTTAAACAAGGAGTGCTCCGCTTACGGACTACCCTGATCATGTTGACACTGGGAATACTCACTAAAACTCCTTAGCACCGGTCTGCCCTACCAGAGGTCTTAAGTCAAGACCTGTTAAATTCACCAAAACGAGATACGTAACACCATCTTTTACATGTAAAAAATCCGTAGTGGATGCTATGTCGGATTCTTACCGACTAAAAACCAACACGTTTCCTACCTAATGCCTACGGTTGGAAGCCCCTGGTAAACCCTCGGAAGCATATCCCCGGGATTCCCAACAGATCTTGGCTACTACTGCTTCCTAACATCATACCGTAGATAACATAATATTATTAATCTTTGGGGTTCCATGCCCAAAAGGTAAAAAACGGGAGCCTATTCATGAGACTTCGCCGTCCGTCTGTCTGTCTGTCCGTCCCGAGGCTTTATCTCAAGAACGGTGATAGTTAGTGCTGAAATATTCACAGATTATGTGTTTCTGTTGCCGCTATAGCAACAAATACTAAAAACAAAAGAATTAATAACATTTAAGAGGAGCTCCCATACAACAAACTTGATTTTTTTGCCATTTTATTTATTGTTAAGGGCAACAAGTAGACGATTAATATACTCACAGAATATCGAGCTGTTCGTTTTCATGAAATATAAATAATTGAATTAATATAAAATATATACATTTAAGGAAGGCTCCCATCTGTTAGGAGTCCTGGGACATCCTTCCGAGGGCTTACCCGGGACTCCCAACCATAGGCTGTTGGGCGTTACGTGAGGTTTTTAGTCGTTAGGAGGCCGGCATAGCATCCATGATGGATTTTCCCTCACGTTAAAAAAAAAGGGGGGGCTCCCATACAATAAACGTGATTTTGGTCGTTTTTAGATACGGAGCCCTCCGTGCGTGAGTCCGACTCGCACTTAGCCGGTTTTGTTTTTATAGTGACACGACTTACGACCTTAGACCATATATCACGGGACTAGCCTTTGCGAACCACCGCATACAAAAATATTCTGCTAGTTTTCATAGCGGGTGAAGGGGGAAACACAAAGACATATAAAATTTCATTATATTTAAAAATGTATTAATCGACAAACGCGTAATGGCTGTTGTGTGTTAATTTTTATTGTACAGTCAACTACAATGAAATGTACTAGTTTAATCATATAAAATGATGTACTGATGTACAGTGCTTTTTATAAAGCCAAAAGACCAAATGGTCTATTGGCTTGGCAGAAAACAATGCTTAAGTAAGGCGCATCCTGTGGTTAGATGATCTAAGCTTACGACACACAATAGTGTTGTGGATTTATGTATGCGGGTTTATCATGTCATACGACGCGTCGGGATGAGATGCGTTTACGCACGTCTTGTGCTCGCTGTCACGTCCTTATCGACTCCAAGAGGATTTTTTATCGCAGAAATGATAATGATCTATAATGTAATTCAAACCGAAATAATATGACTATGTATTATTTATTATGCTAATCGAGTAGCAGACAAAGCTTACATTCGATGAATAATAATTACAATCATTTTCTGTTTATTAAAATATTCAATTAGTTATTTTATTTTAGAGACCCCGAATGTAAAATTTTATGTATCTACATAATTATTTCTATGCTCTGTACGTCAGGTGTATTTCGCTTTGTTGTTTTATGAATAAAAGTTACACATTGTGCATTTTACGCACTAAAAATGTAATGTTATCTATCTATATAATATATTATTAGGAAACGTATGTAAAAAGTATGCATTTATATTTAAAGGGTTTCTACTTTCGTAACTATGAAGGACAGTGTAACTGTTACAAACAACACTAATAGCACATACCTATGCATCCCACATTTCACCAATTTTATATTTAGTACCACGTAATATTTTAGAAATTTACTGCCGTGTTAAAATAGACAAAGACAAGTAGCAACATGGTGGACATTTATTCTCTGTGACCAGTATTAGTAGGTACTATTTGTTCCCACACAGACATTGTGACACTTCACTTTCACTAAGACTCACAGAAATACTATCGGTGTTACTTATAGGATTACTGTCACCTTAAAAGTAAAACATTCTTAGCACATGCGTGGAACTACTGGGCATTATCCACAATAACCCACATCATCAAGTAACACACAAAATACCACAACAGGCCGAAACATATTAACATCGATTCAGCGATTAAATTACCTAACTTCTTTAAGGATTATAATAGCATAATAAAACAACCCTGACCGATCACACGTTCTATTTATGTCCAAAGCGCGTTCCTCGGGTCGACCTTGACCCTTCGTGGTATTGCGCTGTAGACATAATATTTGTCTCGACCGTCAAAAGCGTTATTTTTATCACACGTAAGTGATTTCCCCCATTGAAGAAACAAAGCTCAAGCATTGCTTGGCTCAAGTGACAGTGGACAGTTCTCCCTCAACGTGGTTGACCCCATTAAGGTTATGATATTTAGGTACCTAGATGTTGTTTTGCTATTAGTATACCCAACAATGGACGTCAATCGGCTAATAATAATATGATGATAAAACGGACTTTTTGTATTATTTAAATTGTTGTCCTTGTGAATAGAGTGATATGTCTACAATGCAATGCTACTGGTGACAGGTAGCCTTTAATGTTTCAATTTGAAAATCTGTCAAATATCTGAATTTTACAAGAAATTAGTTGTTAACTTGCTTGTGTACTTCACCAGCTTTTCAAATGGCACTAGAACTCTCATAATATCATACATCCATATTTTCTTTATTTATTTTGTTTCCACCAATTTCCCTGTGAAACGAATTCATACTACTCAACACATTGGCATGGTAACCTCATCGTGGAATTGATGTTGGGCTCACTTTCAATTGTAACTAAAGCCTGACGGCCTCTGCGCAGATTGTCGGACACTTTGGAGGAGTGGGGACACCAGGACATGAAACGACTACGCGGGGACCACGAGTCTCCGGTTAAACTAGAATGCGACGATGCGAACGACGCATACGCGTTCCCCACAGGCGCAGCGGGCGCCGTCGAGCTCTCGTGCGCTTCCGCTCCCGCGCCCGCTCCGCCAGACACTGCACCGCCGCCTATACCCGCTCCTATGTATGTTGAGTTTTGTTAAACCCTTTTGATTATGGAAGGTAGGCAGTATCATGAATAAAATACTTTTCTTCTTTACTTGTGAGAACTTGCTTGGGTTCCTGGAGACTCCAGAGTGTCCAAACGTCATATCGTCATCACCATTTCCATAAACGATGTGTAAAATAAGTACCGTGCCTATCGCATGATCATAGCATGCATATAGCATGTGATTGTACAGCACTAATAGTTACTTACATTTATGTTACATACTGTCATTCATTTTCATTATTTTTCTCTTCATTATATAGCCCTGCAGGTATCATTCAAAACCTACTTTATGAGTCCCAAATCCTCTTTGTCAGCCAACGAAAGAAAATATCTTATGGGAGTGATTGGCGTTTGATTCCTGACTCCCGAAAATGCACTTGTATCTAATAGGTACTCGTTCTTTGATCAGTAAATGTACTAGAACCAGGTAAGTATACTTTCTACTCCAAAGATCACAATGGGACGCCTTACTCGTTATTCTTTTTATAGCCCAGTCATATTAGGGCTTTCACCTCGGAATGAAAGATAATAAGCTGCAAATTGGTATGAACCTTTGTTTTGTCATTCTAAATGTTGTCTCAAAAGTCACAATCGTTATCGTGTCCGCGTCTCAAGATATTCAAGGTCAAAGGTCACAAAAATCGGTTTTTCGCGAATATCTGGCTTCCTATCGGTTAAATGAGATTTGCATTAATTATAAAAGTTGTAGGCTATAAAATTCCCTACAACTTTTGTTTAAACTTTTTTTTCATACGACCAACCGTTTTGAAGGTAGAGCGCGAAGAGTGCACATCGTACAGTCATATACGGCCTAATGCAAGGTCAAGTATTTCCAGGTATATAAGTATTGAGAAATGTACGCGTTTTAAAGAAAAGATATATGATGTCCTGTTAACTTAAAATAAAACTAAAATATATAATCCAGAATTAATAATATTTTATACTTAAATAGTTAAATATGAATAATTATATATAAATTATCAAGTTACTTACTTTAATTAAATATAAATAATTAATAGTTAGTACATAAATAATAGGCATTGTTTAATAATTATAATTTCCAAGTAAATAATTGACTTTATAACGTACTGATAACCATAACTCACGCTTGACCTTGCATTAGGCCGTATATGACTGTACGATGTGCACTCTTCGCGCTCTACCTTCAAAACGGTTGGTCGTATGAAAAAAAAGTTTAAACAAAAGTTGTAGGGAATTTTATAGCCTACAACTTTTATAATAAATGCAAATCTCATTTAACCGATAGGAAGCCAGATATTCGCGAAAAACCGATTTTTGTGACCTTTGACCTTGAATATCTTGAGACGCGGACACGATAACGATTGTGACTTTTGAGACAACATTTAGAATGACAAAACAAAGGTTCATACCAATTTGCAGCTTATTATCTTTCATTCCGAGGTTGACCCCTTTTTTTACCTAATATGACTGGGCTAGCCCAGTCATATTAGGGCTTTCACCTCGGAATGAAAGATAATAAGCTGCAAATTGGTATGAACCTTTGTTTTGTCATTCTAAATGTTGTCTCAAAAGTCACAATCGTTATCGTGTCCGCGTCTCAAGATATTCAAGGTCAAAGGTCACAAAAATCGGTTTTTCGCGAATATCTGGCTTCCTATCGGTTAAATGAGATTTGCATTAATTATAAAAGTTGTAGGCTATAAAATTCCCTACAACTTTTGTTTAAACTTTTTTTTCATACGACCAACCGTTTTGAAGGTAGAGCGCGAAGAGTGCACATCGTACAGTCATATACGGCCTAATGCAAGGTCAAGTATTTCCAGGTATATAAGTATTGAGAAATGTACGCGTTTTAAAGAAAAGATATATAATGTCCTGTTAACTTAAAATAAAACTAAAATATATAATCCAGAATTAATAATATTTTATACTTAAATAGTTAAATATGAATAATTATATATAAATTATCAAGTTACTTACTTTAATTAAATATAAATAATTAATAGTTAGTACATAAATAATAGGCATTGTTTAATAATTATAATTTCCAAGTAAATAATTGACTTTATAACGTACTGATAACCATAACTCACGCTTGACCTTGCATTAGGCCGTATATGACTGTACGATGTGCACTCTTCGCGCTCTACCTTCAAAACGGTTGGTCGTATGAAAAAAAAGTTTAAACAAAAGTTGTAGGGAATTTTATAGCCTACAACTTTTATAATAAATGCAAATCTCATTTAACCGATAGGAAGCCAGATATTCGCGAAAAACCGATTTTTGTGACCTTTGACCTTGAATATCTTGAGACGCGGACACGATAACGATTGTGACTTTTGAGACAACATTTAGAATGACAAAACAAAGGTTCATACCAATTTGCAGCTTATTATCTTTCATTCCGAGGTTGACCCCTTTTTTTACCTAATATGACTGGGCTAGCCCAGTCATATTAGGGCTTTCACCTCGGAATGAAAGATAATAAGCTGCAAATTGGTATGAACCTTTGTTTTGTCATTCTAAATGTTGTCTCAAAAGTCACAATCGTTATCGTGTCCGCGTCTCAAGATATTCAAGGTCAAAGGTCACAAAAATCGGTTTTTCGCGAATATCTGGCTTCCTATCGGTTAAATGAGATTTGCATTAATTATAAAAGTTGTAGGCTATAAAATTCCCTACAACTTTTGTTTAAACTTTTTTTTCATACGACCAACCGTTTTGAAGGTAGAGCGCGAAGAGTGCACATCGTACAGTCATATACGGCCTAATGCAAGGTCAAGTATTTCCAGGTATATAAGTATTGAGAAATGTACGCGTTTTAAAGAAAAGATATATAATGTCCTGTTAACTTAAAATAAAACTAAAATATATAATCCAGAATTAATAATATTTTATACTTAAATAGTTAAATATGAATAATTATATATAAATTATCAAGTTACTTACTTTAATTAAATATAAATAATTAATAGTTAGTACATAAATAATAGGCATTGTTTAATAATTATAATTTCCAAGTAAATAATTGACTTTATAACGTACTGATAACCATAACTCACGCTTGACCTTGCATTAGGCCGTATATGACTGTACGATGTGCACTCTTCGCGCTCTACCTTCAAAACGGTTGGTCGTATGAAAAAAAAGTTTAAACAAAAGTTGTAGGGAATTTTATAGCCTACAACTTTTATAATAAATGCAAATCTCATTTAACCGATAGGAAGCCAGATATTCGCGAAAAACCGATTTTTGTGACCTTTGACCTTGAATATCTTGAGACGCGGACACGATAACGATTGTGACTTTTGAGACAACATTTAGAATGACAAAACAAAGGTTCATACCAATTTGCAGCTTATTATCTTTCATTCCGAGGTTGACCCCTTTTTTTACCTAATATGACTGGGCTATTAGTTCATTTTGATGACATTACATTGATGATGGATGAGTTTCAAGACGGCCAGTAACAAAACATAATTTAATTTAAACCTGTAGTCGGATTAGTTCATCATTTCTAGAATATTCTTCAGATTTTTTTTTCAGTGTCCACATTTTAAAAGTTGAAAATTGTTAGATTTCCCTCAGATACAAAACTTTTTAACACCCCAACTTTATTGAAATTACAATTCCAAACTTGTCAAGTACAAGACCATTGAAATCATTTATTCTCATTTCTTTTTACAGAATGAGAGCAAGTTGCAGTATATCTAGTCCAAACATCACAGAAACGCCTGGCAAAAGGTTTCAGGAGCCGTACAGATCTTGTGGCAAATTGGGAAGCGCGGGAAAGATCGCCACCAAGTATCCCGGAGGTGGGAAGCTAGTCGGAACGGGAGGAAAGATAGGTGGTAAATTGAGTGGGAAGTACGGAGGAAAGTTAGCTCAATCGATTGCACGACGGAGAGCCCTTGCCGCCATGACGCAAGGTGGAAGGCCTGGGTTAGCGGCACCCCTGTCTTGTAGATCGAGGGATGGGACCGTGGAGCTGCAGATACTGTGTCAGCCTGAGACGCAACACAGAGCAAGGTATGTTCAAAAAGGGTTTAATCAAATATTTTAATGTCTCGAATTATCCAAGTCTTGAGTGCTAGGAAAAGGTGGACGTGGCCCGAGATTCGAAGTTAAAATTGAAGTATGGATAAAATTTCCTAGCTAGATAATGCCCGCGGCACTGCTCGCTTGGGAATTTGTTTCTGTTCCAGGTTTCCATATGAACATATTCTCGGGATAAGAGCCTATGATATGTTATTTCAAACTATAATGTCTAACCCTGTACGAAATTTCAGTCAGATCCGTTCAGCCGAAAGAGCGTTAAAGAGTAACAACCATAGACACATCCATATTCACAAACTTTCGTATTAATAATATTACTAAGATTTTAGTTTATTTTGGCTTTTTAATATTTATAATCTTAAATTCAATACGGAACCTTTAATTTATAAGTGACTCTAGCACTCAAACAATATTGAGCGTAGCAGCAGTATTAAATTGTAATTCATTATTAAATTCTTGCAGGTACCAGACGGAAGGCAGCCGCGGCGCTGTCAAAGACAACTCCGGGAACGGATTCCCAATAGTCAAATTAGTTGGATATGACAAACCCGCCGTGCTGCAGGTAAGCTGCATTTACATAAGTTTTCTCTTAAATTCGGATCGAAGAACTCCTAAAACCGTTTCCACTATTAAATTACTCGCATTAACAAAATTATGCCATATCCATACTAAAGTCTTATTAAACCCACTTCCGATTTGAATTTCCAATCTGGAGCAATCCAAAAAAGCCTGCCAGGTATCATCCTGATTGGGCAAATGTTTTGCCAGGTCGGGCGGACGCAGCATACGTGCACACTTGCATAATAGCACTTGATATAATTGCTACTCGAAAATCCCCCATTATATGGTCGCAGACTAAACATACTAAGCAAAATTACTTGAGCTAACTTAACTTGCTAGCTGACTTAGTTCATCGCGAGAATATCGTACAATAACTTCGCTGTCCCTCCTCATCACTTGCATAACTACGTCTGGGTAGCCGAAAGACTCATACTATTATTTTGCAATTTGGCCATAATATTCCATCCATTAATATCAAAATATTCCCAACTCTCCAGGTATACATAGGTACGGACACAGGGCGGGTGGCCCCTCACATGTTCTACCAGGCGTGTCGGGTCTCCGGCAAGAACTCGACGCCGTGCAAGGAGCGCAAGGACGATGGCACCGTCATCATTGAGATAGACCTGGAACCTGCTAAGAACTGGCAGGTCACCTGCGATTGCGTTGGAATTCTCAAGGTAATTACTTGTCTTATAGTATTTACGTGTGGACCCTACCTTGTAACTGTTGTATTTTTACTTGTTGCCCTACCTCTGCCTACTGCCGGGAGCTCGCGCTAGCCCTCGGAAGGATGTCCCAGGAGTAAGAGTTAGGTTTGGATGTAATATTATGTGGGGTCTTACAATAAAGTCTTAGGTTGAAACCAGTCTCAACTGGAAACTAATGAACACACCTGGGTATAAATGAGTTTATTAATTATTCTGGGCTGTGGCACCCACAATTGCATTATCAGGGATGCCACAAGAATTTGTTTAAGGTCTTCAGGATTTGTGCACAAGTGGATGTAATAGATTTTTGGGTTGTTTTCTCGTGGTCCCATATTTTTAGGCCATTAATGACCACGACCACGACCACGAGGGAGAACTGCTTCTTATACTCGTAGTCCCATAACTTTTTATCTAAATTCTGTGTATGCTCATAAAGCTAGGAATACGTCTTTTGTTGGTAAACATGTCCCCTTAGACAAAGAAAGAAATCAAGAAAGATGCAATGAGGCTCTTTGCTTGGATGAGGCTTATACCTAACGCTCGTCCCCCACTTTCCAGGAGCGCAACGTGGACGTCGAACACCGTTTCGGCGAGACCCTCGGCGGCGTGAGCGGCGGCGCGGCATTATCTCGCGGCAAGAAGAAGTCCACGCGCTGCCGCATGGTGTTCCGCGCCGACATCCTCACCGCCGCGGGCCACGTCGAGACGCTGCAAGTGTGCTCCACGCAGATTATATGCAGTACGTATTTTTTTATACGTACGTTATTAGACGATGCTCGTGGCTTCACTGTTCTTCCCGTTTCCTGTGGGGACTTATTCTCGGGATGAAAAGTAGTCTATGTGTTATTCCAAACTGTTTTCTATCTCTGTACCAAGTTTCAGCCTGACCCGTTCGACCGTTAAGGTGCGGTTCCACTTTTGCGGAGCGGAGAGGAGCTGTGCCGCGATTCACCAATAACGGTGCGGAGTGGAGAACTGGAGAAGAGACGTGGATTTTAAGCCATGTGATTGGTGAATCGCGGCACGGGTGCCGCCTATTTGGTAGAAACTTGATACTCCGAAACCTATTTGGGATAACTCACTTCGCAGAAACTTCTTTAATCGATCATTTATAAGGCATAAAAAATATTTGACAAATATTTTTAGGCATAATGTGCTTATGACCGAATTTAGAATGGCATACATTTAAGATAGTAGAATTTTATTTGGCTTAATTACCTTTGGCATAGTTAAAATTTTGTATTACTTCATTTAGCATAACGTTCATTTAGAGTACAGATTTTCGCAGCGTTTCATTTCCCATAAGAATCTTTAGCAAATTTACATTTCGCATTTTAATCACTTCGTCAAATATTCATTTGGCAACTTTTTACTTGCTCAATTTTTATTTAGTCAAATATACATTTACCAAATGATTTGTTTCGCAAAAAAAATATATTCCAAAAGTAACATCCCGACTCGAGAGTACCCCGACTTGGATAGGTTAGGTTAGAAGGTTAGCCTTAGCCTTCGTGGTTATTTTTTTTTAATGCAATGAATTCAGACTTTTAAGTAAATCATATGATATGTAATATTTTGGGTTTAAATAGTTATGGATAAGAAATATATACCAAAAAAAGAATCTGGTTTTGAACTTTCTGCGATGTGATGATTATACATTGTGATTATTATGGATATAAAAATTATACGTACAGATGATTCTGACTTACAAATTTATGGGTTTCAATGTATGCTAAATGAGTTTATGCCAAACGATATTCTGCGAAAAGAGGTTTATGCTATTAGTTGTTATGCAATATAAAATTATTACTTAAAAAGTTCTACTATATGAGGTGTACCCTCGCGGCACAGCTCGTCTCTGCTTCTCTCCGCTCCGCCTAAGAGGAACCGCACCTTTAGAGAATGATCGAGTAACAAATATCCAAGCATCTCCTCAAACCTTTACAATATCAGTAGGATCAATTCTCCCCCAAAATCGAGTTGATAGTTTGGCTGAGGAGTACTATCTCCTAGCAAATTATACATACTTTTAAACGGATTATTTCGCTTGCCTTGTTTATTTGGGTCAAATTTATCAATTGAAATCAACACAAAAAGTGGGTCACCCTTTCTGTTGACAGATACAGAGAAGGACAGATAGTAGTGTTAATGATACTAATATTCACTAACAATGATACTAACATTCTGTATCATTGCAAATCGAAGATGGAGCGCGCTACAAAATGCCTACCTCAGTATGGGTATCAAATGAAAGGGCAGTAGAATAGAGTTCACTATGAAAAAAAAATGTATTACCGAATAAAACTGTTTAACGTTATATTTATTCTATTCTGTATTTTTTTATTATTATTATATTATATCGTTGAGTCGTGGAACACAAAAAATCGTACAATATTTTAAATAAATAAATAAATATTCACGGACATTTCACACAACGCTATCTGATCCCAAAGTAAGCTAGGAATAACCTGTTTGTGCCCCATAACACAAACAGGTTATTCCTAGCTTACTTTCAGACCAGATCAGACCACGGATATTAATACTTATATACTTTTTAAATACATACATATTATACATAGAAACACCCAGACTCTTGAGAGAAACATTTATGGGTCACACAAATACTTGTCTCCGGTGGGAATCGAACCCACGACCTCCAGCGCCGCAGGCGGTATCACTACCGACCGCGCCACAGAGGCAGTCATTATTATAATATTATATTATTACAATCTATCTCGCTCACTCCCTTTATATTCGTATAACACATGAAATGACACAATTACTGGTCGCTATGCACAGGCTTGTTAATAAAAGAACTCTTGCATTGCTAATTTTATCACGTAATAACATCTTATAAATAGACAAACACCGCACCAAAAAAGTGTCACGTTCCGCCTGAGCCGAATGGCAGGCAAGAGTGCGTAACAAAAGATAGATTGGCACGATCGGACTAAGTGACACGTCTTCCTCTCTTTCACTCCATCGACCGATTACGTTTATTTTTTCATCACGTAAATTTACAAAACAACCCTCTTTTAACACTATTTCCAAACCCCTTGTAGCCCAGCCTCCAGGAGTGCCGGAAGTGTGTCGCAAGTCCCTCGTGTCATGTCCCGCGACGGGCGGCCTGGAGCTGTACCTGCTCGGCAAGAACTTCCTGAAGGAGACGCGCGTGGTGTTCTGTGGGCGCCAGGACTCCAGGACCTGCTGGGAGGAGGAGGTCGTTCCTGACAAGGAGTTTTTGCAGCAGGTATTTAAGAGAAAGATTGACTCTTTTTAGATAAATAGGTAGGTACTTGTCCCTACGAAAGACATTTGGACCACTAGAAATGATATATCTCGCGTTGCCTACTGTTTTTACCTGAGCAGACTCCGGTACAAAATCAGAACATCGGAAATTGAATATTGGATAAATATCCACACTTCGTAATTGGCACTTTGCAGAAAGCGTCATTTTGCAATTTTGAAATTTGAAAATTGCAGAAATCGCAAATGGTGCACATTGTATTGAAAATTATGACAGATCCTTCGTTAATATACCTAAGCGCAAAAAGAAACGAATTATGTTTTACAATATTTTACGAAATTGGTTAAAAAGCGACGGACTTTTCATTTTTAATCAAATGTGAACCTTTTGCGAAATGCTCATTTTGAAATGTGTTTCTATTTGCGAAGTGCTCATTTCGATATGTTTGCGGTATGAACAACCTTATCTGCTGAGAAATACACTAAATGCAAAGATCGCCAACTACAAACTGCATTATTTATTTTATCCAGTGCACTTTTGTCGGAGGCACTCACCGCTCGGCCAAGAAGTAATTTTGTAAGAAATTTTGCTCGCAGCTGTAAAACTCTGTGATAAAATTGCAAATATTGCAGTTTTTTTCAGCCACGTTTTTTAAAACTGTCTAATCCAACCTAGAAGATTAAATGTGACCACCGATTGTCTTGTCCCTCAGACGCACCTAGTGTGTTGCGTTCCGCCGTACGCTCGCACGGACATCACAGAACCCGTGGCCGTGCAACTGTTCGTTCGGTCGGGGGGCAAGGCCTCCGAACCGCACACCTTCTACTACACCCCGCCGGCACTCGACACGGGCCCGCTGCACACCACCAAGCACCACACGCTGGGTAAGACAACTCTATGTGCCGCTTGCTTCACAGTGTCGCGAAGGTGGCTTGGGACTTACTTTACCAGTATTTTTTAATGTCAGACAATTTAAATGCCCGTGTTTTTGCCATCAGCAGAAACACGGGTCGATGTGAAACATTTAAATTAGGTCAGGCATTAACTATCAGTTTTCGCCGCATGGCTAAATTATACTGTGGCTCATTTTGTCATCGTATTGAACGCAAGGTTTCAAATTGTTTTGCATGCACTAACAGATTTTTTGCCGTTGCTGTTACAATATTCCGAGGCGATATTGGGCTGCAGCGTATTTTGATGTGGCGAAAAATAAGTAGTACACACCTGGTGCAAAGTGCAATTCCATTTACAGTTAGACATTTTTTTTCTAATTAAATAGGTACACGGAATTATTGTTTAGAATTTGCATGAATCTGCATTAGATGTTTCACATCGAAACTTAATTTTCTCTTGAAAGTTAATTGAGAATTCAATAAAAGAAGAAACTTAAAAACCACTGGCAAATAAATATGATTTACGTGAAAGAAAAAGTAAATTTAAGTACACACCAAACACATTTTACAAACATATAAAAATGACATTAAGAAATGCGTTCGTGCTAGCTAGACTCGTAAATATTAAGATATATACAACCCTGTGAATTTGTCATAAATGTATGCCTTAGATGTATGTATGCACAGTTTTTATATTTTAATTATTAAAATAGACGTAATTAGTTCATAATGTGTGACATAAAATTGCTATTTATGTTGTTAGAGATGCTTTCATTCCCATTGCATGTTTAGTTTCATTTTATTTGTTTAACACTTTCATGATTTTGAATTACTTTTCAATATTAACAAAATACTTTAAAATATTCCAACAGTTGTGCTAATTTATATTCTTAGATAACATTGGACAGAACATTCACCTATGTGATTAAATGAATTAAAATATTATGTCTTGTATGCTAATAAATAGCACACTGCGAGTGTTGTCTAAAAAAATACATTGCCCAAACTTTATTCCTTTTATACTATTAACTATAGAATAAAAATCGGAGGGTTGTTTTTGCCTCTCGCGTATTTTATTGGTTTGCTAGCTATCAATAAGGTACCTAAGTTGATGCTAGTTGTTTATATTTAATGTTTTACAAATATTTTACATTGAAATCTATATTTTGGCATAGAGAACAAAACTGATTAATTTAACAGAAAGGTGATGATTTATCCAGTGAATTTTTAAAGTTGAATCTTAAATAATGGAGGAATACTACGACGCTTGTATGTTATTGTGTATATAAAATTCTCAGTTCCTTGTTTAAATTATTTTTCTCGGCATTTGTAGATATATAAAATAGTTGTAAATAATTAAGTATATATAATTTATTTTAATTGATCAATGTTAAATATATCGTTTATTCATTAAAACGACATCACAAAATGTTGCTTTCATAAGCTTACCAATCTAATTCATGTAATATTGCTTTTCATTGTTGTTTTTATACTATAATCTGACACGGTGGAATAACATAGATATTATTTTTCTATTACATTGCATGTAAATTGGCTTTAATATTATATAGAATAATGATGTATCGCTGACGCGTTCATTATTTTTTATATGAGCTTTTATAATATAAATCAAAAGTGCAGTATTATCGAATTATGTTGCAACATTGGCACGTGGGTTGCAAGATTAGTTCTAAATAATAAACGCGAAAGGGATACAGCTTTGCAAACACAAGTTGCTTGATACATAACAATAGCATAGTGTATAAGTTATAACACAGCGGTTTAAGTATATAGAAGTATATTTAGAGAAATTTGGAAGAAATGACTGATGCGCGATGGCGTACTCTTTCTTTGTTCCCTTTTCTGTTCAAGCTAGGTCTGTCTAGGTCACCCAGCGCCGCGCCGCCGCCGCCCGCCCGCGCGACGACACGGTACTGACGCACACACGCACGCACACATGATCACATACAGTACAATATCGGACACATGATCACGTATCGTACATACCGTACAGATAGAGTACATATCAGACACATAATCACATACCACATACGTACATATCGTATACATAAGTTCCTACTTACCGTACACATGATCACATATCGTACATATGATCACAATCTTACACATTACCACATATACCATGACATTAGTTAAAAATTATACATTACATGTGTGCAATATTGTGGATTACAAAAAAATGTCTTAAATTTTAGGACGGCTTAATGAGACTGCCGAAACGCGTCACATCGGTTGACCTCGGTCATTTATAAGGTTTTACAGGCAATTTTTTATTGATTATACAAAATAGGTAGAAATATCTATATCATCTTATGATAGGTTGACACACACGTCTGGCCGATAGTATAAAATATATATTTTGTCCCAAGTGTTACAAATTTTTATTTTCCGTGGAAACGTAGAGAAACGAATATAAATAAGAATATAGGTTTTGTTAAGTTCGGACTGAGTATTTGAAAGGGATATTGGATTGCTGAATTACTGACTATATTTTGTACTTCGACAATTTGCCAAATATACCTACACAAAATTCACAACAGACATTATACACAAAATTCATTTATGAAAATGAATATGAAAATATACTATTATTCACATACATACAGCCTACTCCCCAGTGACACTCCTCCCTAGGACAGACTCTACAATCCCATTTAGTTAATAATAAGTGCCGAATATGCCCTGTCATCTATTGCTAACTAAGAACTCCGTTTTTACTGGTTCTGTAGACTTTTTAAGGGGGAAATGCGGAATGTGCAATGCTTGCAAAATGCACACTTATCAATGTAATTATAAGAAGCCTTAATTTATAGATATTGATTTTATTTTTTTAGATTAAAACCAACATCTATGAATTAATAATTAGTTTTTACATGATTATTGATCAAAATAAGGAGAAACAATGTATTTTCCTTGAAATTCATTTTCTACAAAGTGCACACTTTGCGAAGTAATATGCTCACTTTGCGAAATGCTCATTTTGACAAGTGCTAAGTGTGGATTTTGCAAAGTACGTAATCTGGGTGGAACTATTAACATTGCTATAATTTCTCTTATATATTTCAAGTCAAACCTAAAAAATATTTTAGCTGTTCTTTAGTATTTTAAAACTGGAAATACATGTTTTTTATTCAGCCCCGGGATGGGCCTAATAAATATGTAACACTTATTTACAATATTAACAATTTCACTTTGATAAAAAAATAAAAATTAGGTAAATACTGTGTAATTATTTTTTTATCATTATATTTCCTGCAACTGTAGAAATGATGAAAATATCAGTCGCTCGCAGACGAGGAATAACAATTACTTTAAAATTCTTTACTTCCTGTAAAAGATGCGTTTTGACACGATTTGGCTATCGAAATCTGTCGTTTCGTGCGTTTCTAAAAACTCCGTTGACTTAAGTTTCCGAGCTAGCAGTATGTTAAAGTCATTAGGAGGCCCTTCACAGTATTGACAAAAAGCATTGTATTTTTTGCACAAACTCGATATTTTTAAAAAACGAACGCTAAAATTATCATATTTTTTGTTCACCAAAATGATAAAAGGCTGCTATTGTCATTAAATGTACCTTACAAATTTTGATTCACTTAAAAAAATGAACAATAAAGTTGGCGCAAGCTAATGGTAATCGAATTTTTAATCATAAAATACGTCAAAGCTAACTTAGCAATTTCGCTCTGGCCTCCACAGCAAAAGCTGTTAAATGAATTCTCGCCGCCCAAAAGTCTTTTTCAAACTCGAAAGAAAAGTCTGCATTCCGCTGTGGAGTTAGTGGGAAATTGCCAAGTTAACTTTTACGATTGAAAATGAGCTACGTTTCGATTCACCCTCAGCTTGAATCGACACTTTTATGCAAGTATACTGCTTTTCTGTCAATAATTTGGGAAAGGCGTAGCGATGACATGAACCAGTTAAAAGGGAGTGTTAGGGCGATTCGGCACGGGACCTCAGCGGTTCGGCAGGGTGGTTACATGTGTGGCATTGCGCAGGCGGCGAGGAAGCCCGGCCCGTGCTGCTGTGGGGCGGCGCGCTCATGCCGCCGCCCGCGCTGCCCGTGCGCCGCCCCTCGCTCATCGTGCCCGACCCGCACTCGCCCAGCGGACTCAAGAGCGAGGTGAGCACAACACAACTACTTACTGTATTGCAATCCACTGCTACGCAACCAGTCGTCCGCTTATTTGCATTCCTCCCCACCTCCTTCAGGATTTAAGTTCCCTTGTCAACTTTGCCGAAGTAGTATTCTGCTTTAGAACACAATTCTGTTTTATTGATCATTGATTCTTCACTTTACCTCCTAAGCATTTGACTACTCACATACACAAATGAGGTTTGTACGAAATTTCATTCTAAGAATGTGTATGTGAGCATTATAGGGCCACAAACTAGTAAATCTATTCTCCACCTTGACGTTGGCGGAATCGTTGGTAAACGACGGAACCATTCAATTAGAAAAAAAGAGGAAGAGGAGCGTTACAGGGTTTCAACTATTGCCGCCATACCGTTGCGCATCTGTGGCACAGTTATTTATTACAGGCGAAGAAAAATGTGCTCGTGAAAATGTATGTCGGAAAATTATGTCCATTCCTCGGTTGGTGCACTTCGCAGTTGTTACAGTTCTCATAGCCGGCAACACCGAAACAGCAATTCGCATTACAAGAACCTTTGAGCATTTCGCAAAATAAACACATTTTAAAATGAGCACTTCGCAAAAGTTGCACATTTCATTACAAGTGACCAATTTTGTGCTGAATATGACCTTCATATTCATGAGATGAAGTGAACTATATTCGGCGCAAAATGCGAGTTGCTGTTACGACTTTGATTACCTGGTCTTAATGTACGTGTCCATGTCTAGTAGTACTCAGCATTGTAGATTATGATTAATAATAAACACTGGTTGTATTCAGGTAATGCCAAGCATAGAAGTCGACGTAGTTGGCTGACGCTAACCCTGCCAACTGAATTCTTCTGTTTGACTTCTTTCCTCAAATTGATATTTCTTCGTGTAATATTAGGACTGGTATTTACTTATGATATTGCTGTTCTGCAGCAGAAAGCCCATGACATATAAATAAAGCGTATGAATGTAAATTCCTAATTTAAAATTAAAATTCTTTAAAAATATAGATTTTTATTTTACTACTATTGACCAGTTTTCGTCGTCATTATAAGAACAAGAGGTTTGTACACATTGTTATTTACAAAATGAACACAACTAACGCATACGAGTAGTCTCAACCGAAATAATTGCATTTGCCTAGGTTTTTGGGTTTGATTGATTCCATTTTGGAAATTTTGGTCAAAAGTACAAACTCCATAGACGTCGCTGTGTCAATAATGACATATTAAAGGCAATTGTGGAAGTCGATGATGCTCAATCTTGAACTGAATTAACACCGCATAAACACTTACGAAATCCACCCTGAGTCTTTGGCGAAAAACAGTATCGCCATATGAAAAAAAAACTGTTTTGGTGCTTCAGAAGGCACGCTAAGGCGTTGGTCCCAGTTAGCCCCCTTGGTAATACGGTAGTCGTTAAGCCAAGTTAAAGGTCTTATGGGCGACCTGTAAAGTTGCAACAGTGAGCAGTCAGGACCTGCGCATGTCCATTTAAACACAACATGCCGAAATATGAGGATATAGTATGGTCTTCCGGAATGAAGGCGTTACTAAATGTACATTGTTTGACGTTAGCATCAAGGTAAATTAAGTAAATTGGCAAGACAAACGTACTTGGCAAATGGATATCAGCGCCAATAGGGCGTCAGTAGAGAGAAATGCACACCCAGAAAATAGTACAAAATGGTCTGCACAATCTCGATACTGTACCGCCCAGATGACTTCTTCAAGAAGGGCTAAATAGCTGCTGGCTTAGTGTTCTGAAAACCTTTGTAGAATTTCCATTTTCCATTTTCTTCAGAAGTTCTGAGAAGACGTTGGTCCCGGTTGCCAGTAAAATGGCGGTTGTTAAGCCAAGTTTAAGGGCTCAACGGCATGGACAATGTCAACAGTGTGTCGTTGTGCAGCGCGATTGTAGCGCCTCTAGTATTGCAAACGTTCATAGACTTTGGATCAGATGGGCCGTATGCTTGCCTGTTAGCTCAGTGATATAAAAAAAAATTCTTTCGGACAAAACAGCAATATCACACGTAAAAACCTAATTAAATACCTTTGTATTTACCATTTTTTAAAGATATCAAGGCATATAATTATAAAACTGAATCCTTTCGATCCTAAAATGAAACGGTTATAAAATAGATGGCGGATGAATCCAGTCAGCACTCGCTGATCGACGGGAGCGAATCCTGCGGCCCCGAGGGGCCAGAACAGCAGCTCCGGGTGGTTTCCGATGACCTCAGTGTCGTCGACCTCAGGCTCAAGTCGGAGCTGTCCAGAGACGCACAGGTAAGTCGCTAGAGGCGTACTGCGAATAGGCATATTTGTGTGATCACAGCAGCTTGTTTTGAAGTATTTGTACTTGTACTTGGTAATTATGTGTGTTATTATACAAGTATATTTATTAATCTAGATCTAAATCGGATCGGAGAGTATTTCCTTAAATATTGGCTCAGTAATCAAAATTGTTCCTTTTAATTAGCTCAAGAAGGACATGTATTGTGCAAACTGCGCATGTTTTTATTTTGATAGGTATATTTTGGATACACATTATTATATTTAATTGAAGTTATAAATCTAAATTCACTTTTGTCAAAGAAATCCCACAGACCAGTTTTTCTTTCAGAGCGCCTGCGGCAACATTAAACTACTGGCTTCCCCGGAGGTGTAGCATTCTCACTTCTAATATTGCCTTCTTCGCCAGGTCGGATTCGGCTACGACAGTATAAAGTTGTCGCCGTCCACGCCCGCACAGAGCGAGCCCCCCTCGCCCCTGGCGTCGTTCACGCAGCAGCTGCAGGCCATACAGGTGCAGGTCCAAACCGACAAGATGGTGGAGTCCGTCACCGCCGCCATCTTCAACACGGACGACGCCAACTCGCAAATGTACCCTTCCATGCTCCCCATGCAGCCGCTCGACTCCATGAGGCAGCTCATCTCGTCCAAGACCGTGGACCCGCTGGACACCGACATGAAGGTCCTCAACCCGGAGTTGATGATCACCGACGCGAGCATGCAGGCGAGCGTCATGCAGACCACCGAGCAGAGGCTGATGGCCTACAACCAGATGCAGGCGGGCGCGCAGGACGGCTTCAACCCGTTCGGCGCCGCGGGCAGGCTGGAGCTGGGCGCGGCGCACATGGAGCACCGCCTGGCGCGGCAGAGCGCGCACCTCGACACGCTGGTGGAGGACGCCATGAAGGCCACGGCCGCCATCCTGCCCGACTCCGCCAAGCTGGACGAGCTGGTCAACTCGCGCGTGGAGGACCACCTGTCGTCGCCGGGCGCCTCGCACGCCTCCGACGTCATCCTCAGCCCCAACGCGGCCGTGGCGGCGCGCGGGGGCGGCGCGGGCGCGGGCGCGGGCGCGGGCGAGCTGCTGGCGGGCTCGGCGCTGCCGCCCGCCGTGATCCTCAACCCGCAGGTGTCGCCCTCCATGCTGTGCGACGGCGCGCAGCGCATCGTGCTGGCGCCCGGCTCCGCGCAGGACGAGCTCATGCTCATCCAGGACCAGGTGCAGATGTCCTCGGTGAAGACTCCCCCTGCGGCAGTCAAGTCCATGATCCTGAACGCCGCGGCCGAGATTCTAACCTCCGACTCGACGATGAACGCGCTGGTGACGTCGGCCATCAACACGGCCAACATCCTGACGACGGAGAGCGGCGGCGAGTCGCAGCCGCCGGCCGAGCCCGCGGGCGCGGGCGAGCCGCTGGCCGCCATGTCGCAGGCGGTGTCGGCGGCGGTGACGCAGGCCGTGTCGCAGGCCGTGTCGCAGGCGGTGTCGCAGGCCGTGTCGCAGGAGATGACGGCGCCGGTGCAGCGCCTCACGGACATGTCGGACCAGGACCTGCTTTCCTACATCAACCCGAGCACCTTCGACCAGGGTGAGTACATGGACGTGTTTGACAGCTGGGCCAGTCGACTCGATCCGAACTCTTGCGATAGGTAGACGCTTCCGATGCACTTTGATTTTGTGACCCTAATCTTTCGAATTGGGCTACAGCCCAGTACGAAAGATTAGGGTCACAAAATTAAATTTAAGATTTTTAAGTTGATTCGACTGTAAATATGTATAAAGTTTTTTTGCGATGATTAATTTGGAACCAACCAAGTGAAGATTATTGTAGCCCAGTAATTTGGTGCAATAAACAGGAAAGTATACTCGAGAGTTTTAAATCTTGGTGAATCTACAGATTTGATGTGTTCCATCCGAATTTGAGCAATTCTACTCCAGGCGCCATTTTGCAAAAATTGCATCTGTAAAGATTTTATCAATATTTCCTTTAGTAACAATTTTATTATAAAAATGTTAAAGGGGCACTAATAATGCTATTATTATTATTAAAATTATATTTACGTTGAAATTACTTAACTATTAGCAGTCAAATTATTAAAATATGTGTCGTAATATCAACATCATTAATTTTTGCCAAATCAGTAAACCCATCAAGTTGTACTGATTTGACATACATCATCGATATGACATAAGTACATCATTTATTTATGCCAAATAAGTTAACCCATCAGGTTTTACTGATTTGACATATATCACCGATATGACATACATCTTTAATTTACGTCAAATCAATAAACTCATCAGGGTTTACTGATTTGACAAAAGTTAATGATTCTGAACTTCAACGAAACAAAAAATGTTGAGTATTAAACATATATTTTTAGGCTAGTTCCCAGGGGCAAATGTGCCCAAAATGTTGCCGTGGTACCATTCATCAGCACTTCAGTACCTCATTCGCGTTATGTCCCTCGCTCTACACCAAGGATTTTGATGGAAAAAGGTTCAAATTCGGAAAAAAGTAATATCTATAGAGTCACCAATTTCCAAAACTACCGAATGTATAGACTGTTGAGTTCGGATTGACGAGACGTTCCTAACAATTCATTTGTTAAATATTCTTATATTAACTGCAGTAGAATTAGATTATTTTACATAAGTATGTTATATAATTTGTATCCCACGAATTTGAAATTAAATTATTATTATTTTTTTCTTTAATATATTCCTATATTTGATACCCAAATCGAGATACTATTGTAACTAAAACTAATTACTTTATGCTATATATTTCTTATCTTGTATTTACCTACTTATTTATTTATTTTGCCAGAAAAAATCTCATTTGAAACATTTGAATATATAATGGAATGACATTTTTTGTAACTTTCAATACACCATATTAAATTTTATTGCTTACAGTGTAATGTGGGCAGCATCGAGCTCGCTCGGGACATTTCGTGACCACGAACGCACATACATACTGAATGCATTTCTAGTGTCAAGGGCTCAAAGCAGTTTTTATGTGAATTTTTAATGGATGTCACGTAGACATTACAGTATATTATGTAGAATTTAATGAATATAATCTCTGTACGTTTCGTGTGCTATGTGTGCTAGTTTGTTGTACACTGTGTACAAGTAGGGTGTCAATTATTTCAAATTCTGACTCAGTATTACAGGGCAAACTATTTTGAACATATGTATTACAACTCCGAATCATTGCGAATTATTATGTCAAATTATATATAATATTGTATTGAATTAATAGTATGACATAAAACGTAAATAAATTGCTGATGTAGAATTTAGGTCTGGATACAGCCGTCATTTTATTGAACGATAATTTTATGAATTAACGAGACAAATAGACAGTCGTGTTAGGAGAAATAGTGGGTTTTTTTTCTACAACATTGAACTTTATATTTTCGATTGTTGTTATTTTCATAATACTGACCTGACCCTTTGTTCCTGAACATTAATTTCGACAATCTTCTGTTCAACGTTTCTACGCTTCCCATTCATTATTTTGCTCTCTACATCCCATCCATCTTTTCCTTATTCTTTATTGAGCTTAAACTGGAACTTCTTAGCCACACCCACTGCTGGGCAATGGCTTTCTCCAAAGACCAATAAAGTCATTTTAGGGACAATTTTTGCCCTTAACTTTAGCGGTAGTACATGTTCTTTATTTCTTTTCAACTTTATTACTATTTCAACAGTCCCCATAAAATATGCTACCTATTTATTTTATGGCCATCTACTATGTTACTGATTAAAATCGTCGTTCTATTGGAATTTTCAGAAAGTCGTTATTGGTGTTACCGAGAAAAAACTTGCTTAAATGTCATAGTACTCGAAGATTCAGTTACTCATTAAGTCACTTTAAGGCTATGTGGGAATTTGAGCTGAGATTTGGAACTGAAGCACTCAGTTCTCCAAATTTTTTTTTTGCGGCAGGTCCGTTTCCTTATCCAAAGATAAAAATATTTCTGCATCAGCATCAGATAATATACATGGTTTTATAAAAAATGTCGCACACCTTAATGTGGCGTCATACCTATATGGCCACTATCACAAATTATGTATTATAAAAACATAAAAAAATTGCAGTGAATTCAAAGAGTATCTAGTTGAAATATTTTGTATTGTTATATATAAAATGTTTATAAAATTGTCACAAGTATAAAAGTGTTTATAAAATTCATCATAATCGCGAATTATATAATGAAAAAAAATTGAGATGTAAATGCGATATTAATCGCGATAATACTATATTGCTCAAAATTGGTGGAGATTTTCTTAAAATTCTCCAAAGTAACTGTTAAAGTACAATCAGCCGCATCAGGCCCGTATATTGCATAAAAAAATTCAAAAACTTTTCTTATGAATGTGACAGTTGATCAATCTGCATGGGCCCTTAGAGTATTATCGCGGTTAACTCCCCATTTTATTGATGTCCAATTTTCGAGTGTACAAATGTATGTAGTTACTGGTTACTATACAAACGGGAAAAGCTTACTGATGATGAAATAATGATATGGGAAAGTGGTCTTTATCAACAAACTTTCTGCATCCGATTTAGGTAACGTGCGTTTGTTGTAAAAGGTCACATTTCGTATTATCTCGCCCGCATTCGGAGATATATTGTAAAACAGAAACATTAATTACACTCCGATTTATATTTTTTTAAGAAATGATAATTTATTACCATTTCTAATTGTGGTTTCTTCGTCAGATTGCGCGAATATTATGCACGGTCAGAATTGGAAAGCATACTGCAGTTGTGTGAGCTGTACCTGATAATGGGATGTGTCAATCAAATTTCAACAATCAGACTGACAAATTGGAATAAACAACATGTGGAAACGTACGTTAAGACTTACAGCCCTATTTACCAAAAAGTGTTAAATATATAAAAAGCGTTTTATATTATATTAAAATGTCAGTTTTGCTGTTAGTATAAAGAAAAATCAAGGAATTTTCAGTCATGCATGGTTTAAAATTTGCATGTCTAAAGTACCGTTAAAATGGTAGAAAATTATCATTTCTCTGCTTTGGACTGGCAACATTTGGTTTGGAATAGGCACTGTGGACATTGCTTGGCATTTTAGAAAATGATTTTTATTTGTGAATGTAGGAAACTTCAATACTGCCCCATATAGGGGTAGTAAGCGAAAAGGCGGCGGCGGTAATTATTTATGTTTGCAACAGGAATATGGTTGTATCGCAAAATGGTTGAGTACTTCCAACTGATAGCTTTTCAACTCTCAATAATTGAGGACTGAAATATTGGATTGAATAATATGAAGTGAAATAAAAAATCGGCTTACAATAGATTAAAGTCGTAAATTTCAGCCCTTGATAATACAATTGTAAATAATTTATTTTTGAAGTGTATTTTTACTATTTTTATTCGGCTAAATTTTATATTTTTGACGCGGTAACATTATTATACAATTAGTTATTTGTGTATATTATATTATCTGTTGATCTATTATATTCTGGTTTTATGAATCATAAATACACAGAAAGAAATAGTTTTAAAAATGGGCTATTTGCTTGACAACGAAAATGATCTTCACACATCGGATGTGACCACTTAACATAGTGTAAATTATATTTTTTTATGTTGTAAATGATTGTGATAAATGAGAATATATGTTAATCAACGTAGTAACTAGGCTTAAGTTTAAGAATTTGTACTGATGTGATGTTAGAGCAAAGAGTAGGTAATGTTATAATTATGTTAAACATTTATTGAGTTTACATAGTATATTGAATGCTACATATTTGTGCCATTTATATAAATGTTAACGTAGTGTATGTTAGTGTATCTGTAGAGCATATCGGTGGTATCAACGATTGGTTTAGGCCGACGGAATGAGTGACACGTGCCTTCGACGCGACACAAAATAGTTTTTGCCACGGACTTAAAAAAGTTATAGACCATAACTTCAACTTATGAGACAAAACATCAAAATTGCCGCCCTTTTGATGTATTTACTTCTTGTTTTATCTCAAGTCCGTGGTTTGCCTAACTCGTAAACATACCAACGTGTATTCATCAAATCTCATATCTATATTTTATACAACTACTGAATTGCGGTAAAAGAAATTGGAATACATATGCAAAACTCTAATTAAAAAATGCGCGGAAATTGTTACCATTTTTTACTCATTTAAACTAAAATAACTATTGTAACACGAGTGTTCGCTGTGTGGCAGAATAGATCAGTTTCATTGTAGAACGGTTTACCCGTGTGGAAATGGTCATTGTAACACGACTTGGCAGGAATGAGTACTATTAAGATATGACTTGTGGTTATGTATTAAGCAAATTACCAAATGGTCGTAGAAAAACGACGTTACGATACTGCTTTAATTGGCGCACGTTTATTGGCTGAGCACCATGCTGCAACCCGTGTTGTTGTGAATCGGCCAATTTGAGGCGTGATGTGACGTGAACGACCAATCAGAGCTACGCAGACTATAAGCCCCGCCTGCTTGGAAATAATTTTGTCGATAAAGTTCAATGTATTTCAATTTCTTTGCGAAATACTTACAAAATGTTTATACATTTTATAGTATTTAGTCCGGGACCATATATTATACACATAACTGCCTAGTAAACAAAATAGACAATATTTTGTAAACTGAAATATTTACTTACAAATATTTTTACATATTATATTGAAATCTTCGAAATAAAATATGAATGTTCGTAAGCTTAGACAAAAATATGGATTTAATAAGAATGAATAACAAATTGTAATTTTATAACAAAACAGCGAGTATTGCTACATAAATTTTATCTTTACTTTTTGTATTAAAACTTTTCAATGTTTACACAAAATGGGGCACTTGGAATCTCCCGCAGTCTTCCTGTATATATTCAGTAATTTTATTCTGTAAGACCATTTTAACATCTCGACAGCTGATTTTGCTGTATAATAATGGAAATCTCACTGCGTATTCCGCTGTTATATAAGATGTTTTTACAGAATAACATTGCACTATTAAAATAATGTAAGAAAACATCACATTTTCTAGTTATTTTTAGTCTTCCATATTGTGAAATGATTTCACAGCGAAATATATATTAATGTTAATTTAAGAAGATATTGTTTTAACATGTAGAAAATTTATTAAAGTGAATTGTATATTTTGTAGAGATCAAAGTGTCTATATTTACGCAAGGGTGCTTTGGTTTTACGCTGTGTAAAGTTAAATTTATTTTGCTAAGTAGACGGAACAAATTTTAACCAGTGCCGACCAATTTACACTATGAATGATCAAGGTTCATAATACCGACTATATAGACGGCCTGGAGAGCCTGGTATTAGGTTGACATAATTGTTTAAGTAAAGGTGTACACCGATAGATGGCGCTTATCACAATTTTGATGCAGTGTAGAATATCGCTGAAATATGGCACTAAGCCCTTAGATACTTCTTTATCTTTGTATTTATCACACAATATTTTGGACCTAACCCTTATTCGCATAATATCAGATTCTCAAAATATGAGATTCTCAAAATAGCAGATTCGCAATATAGCCGAAGTACAATGCAGACAAAAATTTTGCATGCGCGTCTGTCTGTCCTGTTCTATCAAATGCAGTCCATTTATTTAGAAAAGTTCAGTTCTCTTCTAGATCGCTGGACTGATTTTATTAGTATTTAGTGTCAGGCAGGAATATTGTGTAATAAATTCAAAGTTATACCTACTTTATTAATCACAGGAACTATCTTCTTACATAAACAATAATACCGTATGTACGTAGCTAGCGGACACAACTCAAGTCGGTCTAAGCGTGCACTCTGAGCGCCGGTCTTCAACTATGTTATTTGTTTTGATGTAATAAATAAATGTTAATAAAAATAATGGTATGCCTTTTATTTATGAAACTGACTTGTAAATCGCACGTTTAATTTCCGATGCTTTCTTTCATTATATTTTCTGAATTAACAAACATAGAAAGAATAATGAATGATTTGCTTCCTTTTCCTTTTCGACGATTAACAAAAGCTGCGAGATGTACCTTTTTTTTTAACCTGTAGAAAATCCTACATACATGCTATGTTAGGTACTGCTATTCCTACCGACTAAAAACCAGACGTATGATAGCCTACGGTTGGCAGCCCCGGGAGAGGTATATCTCGCTGGTCCGGATACCCCCAGAACCAGCGAGATATACCTCTGATCCCTCCGTCTGTAGATAAATCTCACTGCTTGCCCTGCAGTGAACTACGGATATTAAAAGCAAGATTACAGAAGTACATAGAAATAATATTTTTTACTTCAAGGCTGCTCTGAAGCCAAACTCCCTGAGACTCCAACTGTCGCTTAGCGGCGTGGCAGTCGTTATAAAAGTGGGTGTTCTACCCATGTCCTGGAAGCTGGGGACATGTTCCCCCCTTCCAACGTAATCCTTTAAAACTATCCTAAGTAGATCTGAAATCGTTGGTAAAGGGCGGGCACAATCTCAAATCGTTCTCGATCATCTATACTAATATTATAAAGAGGAAAGATTTGTTTTTTTGTTTGTTTGTTTGTAACGAATAGGCTCGGGAACTACTGGACCGATTTGAAAAAATCTTTCACTGTTGAAAAGCTACACTCTTTGCGGTGAACATAGCCTATATTTTATTCCCGTACTCTCACGGGAACGGGAACTTCGCGGATAAAACCGCGTGACGTCCGCTAGTTCACTAATAAAGATAAAAGCTTGGTCAATGAAACTCGTCTTTAAGACAAAACCTAGGAAAAAGTAGGTGAAAAAAAACTACCAAGATTTTTTTTACCTACATTGAATTTCATTGAATTGATTTATTTTATTAAAATATAATTATTTATTTTCTACAATATAATTAAATTGTGTTACTTAATATTCGTCACTTTATTTTTTAAATGCTTCTTTACTGGACAGCTGCAATATTTCTCACAACAAAATGGTTCTGATATGATCTGCATCCGGAACGTCATGGCGCCCTCTTTGTTTTTGTAGAGATCCCAGTTGACGTTCGACGTCGTAAAAGATACTTTATTGTTCTCACTACGAAATGATAGAAAATTAAATGAGGTACAACTACATGCAGGAGCAGTCAATATTTTAATATCAAGTTTAGCTTTGCTTTCAAAGAGTACCTAGGTACCTAGATAATTTAGTACAAAACGCTTTTGTACAAAGCGGGGAAATCCCTGCCCCCCTTATCTACTCTTTGTAAAACTACAATAAAAAGCACTTATAATAAAAGTCTCAGCCAGAGGAAAAAGACACCAAAATAAAAAGGTACTAAGGTCTCAAACTAGATGTCAGCGGGGCGACCGACGACGGCGATTTCGGCGCCAGAGTACAAGAGAATATGGCGGTACTGTGTTCGTACACCAGCAAACCGCGCTCGGTGCGTTTAAAAAAAAGGTAAGAAAAACGTATTTATTAGGCACACAAAATTGTGGCATCTAGGTTATTACCTCTAAACATGACAAGATAGAAAAAAGAAACAAATTACAATTTAAGAAAACAGTAATAAAATCGAACAGAATAATGAAAATTCAGTGCGCTCAAAAGGCTACAGCTCAGCATAAAATGCTGCAGGCGACCACAGCGCTGATATCAACCTGAAGCCCTCCAGTCCCTCACGGACCTATGTCCAAGAAACCTATGTATGCAATAGTACCTACAATAAACATACATACATACATACATACATACATATGGTCACGCCTTTATCCCCGAAGGGGTAGGCAGAGGCATATTATATGCCCACATTTCACCTTTGTATAATTTGTCCCACGTAATAGGTGGTGAGCCGTATTGCCGTGTTTAAATGGACAGGCGCAGGTTGTGACTGCCTGCTGTTGAAAATAAAGCCTTCAACTTAGCTTAACGACTGCCATTTTACTGGCAACCGGGACCAACGGCTTAACGTGCCTTCCGAAGCGCGGAAACGCTCAAATAAATGTCACAAAGTGATCACATGGATGGTCACCCATCCATGGACCGGCCATAGTGAAAGTTGCTTACTGCAGTGATCGTTTACAGAACACAGTCCGCGGGGCCACGAGCGCTTCATACAATAACCTACAATAAAAATATTCATAAATAAATTTCTGGACATTCCCACACAAATATCGTTGTTCATTTGTTATCATTTGTTCGAATTTGTTTACTTGTAGGTAGGTACTCTGGCGCCGAAATCGTTGTCGCTCCGCTCTCCGCTCACATCCAGTTTGAGCCCTGAGGTACAAACCTGCAAAATATGTGTCTCTTTGATTCGATACAGTGATCACGGAAAGCTTGATCCATCAGAACTGATACAGTAACGTCAGCTTCACAATGCCATTCTAATTTACTGGGGCAGCTGCATCTGACGGAAACGCCGTAGCCACTCCCCTTGCTTTTTTTGGTAACGATTAACTGCCACGGCTGACTTCGCACGTAGAATGGTGGGGAGAGCACGCACTGTATATCGTCGAACCCCTGTATCTTGTATATGAAGATCCCTTCTTTTTGAGTCTCGGAGTACTAAACAGTGTCCATGGCGAAGAATCAGTTTATGAAACAAATCAACTTTGTATTATAAATAAATAATAAGTAAATAATAATAAATAAATAAATATTCACGGACATTTCACACAACGCTATCTGATCCCAAAGTAAGCTAGGAATAACCTGCTTGTGTTATGGGTATCAGACCACGGATATTAATACTTATATACTTTTAAATACATACATATTATACATAGAAACACCCAGACTCTTGAGACAAACAATTATGGGTCACACAAATATTTGTCTCCGGTGGGAATCGAACCCACGACCTCCAGCGCCGCAGGCGGTATCACTACCGACTGCGCCACAGAGGCAGTCAAATCTAATTCTATTCACAATAAAATTCAAAATAAAAAATCTATTCACAATAGGCCTTTACAACTGTTAGTCCCGGCTTCTAGTAACATTAGTAGCCGTTGAACCAAGCTGATGACCTTATGGGCTGCTTAAATATGTTCAACAGCCGTCAGCAAGTAGCCACAACGTCCACCTGTCCGTTTCAACACGTAACTCACCTCACCACCTTTTACCGTTACCGGAACGTACCGGGGCATACATTCTGAAACGTGATCGCATATTCTATTCCTTGGAATAAAAAGGGTAGGTATGGCAGATACCTACTCATGAAAATCACTTAGGTATGCACGTCTCCTTTCTAGAACTAAAATGTAGGCACGGGCGGAAACTCCAGCTTGAATGTGTGCGTGTGATCAATAAAATCAAAGCAAATTGTCCGTCAACGCCACAGACGTACAATAAGTAGCAGACGAAACATTAATATTTTATGTTTGTGTGCGTTGGTCTTTCCATTCCGCTCGCTCTAAGGGGTTAGTGAATACTGCTATCTCGTTTCTACACGTATAGCAACACTATACATGACATTTTAAAAAAAATGACGTCCGCCTGGTATTTGAAAGGTTTAAGCTGCCGATGCTGCAGTTTGACGTATTAGATACCTCTCATTAATGTAGGGGCCAAACTCAGGCACTTCTTTTCAAGATTAAATTTAATGCTAACATAAAAATAAGTGTGGAAAACTGTGATTTAGCATTTAATTAGTTCACGATTGCATTTTAATATAATGCCTGTAATCTTCGATGATATTGAGTATACAATATATAAAAATGAAGCCCGATTTCCTTGGTCACGGCATCACGCGTGAAATGCTGGACCGATTTCGCTAATTCTTTTTTGTTGTGTTTGTTTCTGTCAGGAGAAGGTTTTAAAAAAATTGGTGCAAAACTTAGCAGAAATGGTTTTTATTGCGATTTTGAATCGGATCATAGAACTGGAAACTCCGAAATGGAAACCGGGAACAGAAAGACTAAGAGATAATTTTGCAATCCAATATAGCCGCCGCGTCGAAATCACAAAATTTCATGATGGGTATCGTTAATGTGAGTACGAATCACATGATAATTTTGCAATCAAATATGGCCGCCGTGCCGAAATCACAAAATTTCATGATGGGTATTGTTTAAGGGGGATTTTGGTACGCTGAGTACGAATTTCATGATAATTTTGCAATCCAATATGGCCGCCGCGCCGAAATCACAAAATTTCATGATGGGTATTGCTTAAGGGGTTTCTTGGTATGCTGAGTACGAATAACGTGATAATTTTGCAATCCAATATGGGCGCCGCGCCGAAATCACAAAATTTTCGTGATGGGTATTGCTTAAGGGGTTTCTTGGTATGCTGAGTACGAATCACGTGATAATTCTGCAATCCAATATAGCCGCTGCGCCGTAATCACAAAATATCATGATGGGTATCGTTTAAGGGGGATTTTGGTACGCTGAGTACGAATCTCATGATAATTTTGCAATCCAATATGGCCGCCGCGCCGAAATCACAAAATTTCATGATGGGTATCGTTTAAGGGTTTTTTTGGTATGCTGAGTACGAATCACATGATAATTTTGCAATCCAATATGGCCGCCGCGCCGAAATCACAAAATTTTATGATGGGTATCGTCTAAGGGGTTTTTTGGTATGCTGAGTACGAATCACATGATAATTTTGTAATCCAATATGGCCGCCGCGCCGAAATCACAAAATTTCATGATGGGTATCGTTTAAGGGGTTTTTTGGTATGCTGAGTACGAATCACATGATAATTCTGCAATCCAATATGGCCGCTGCGCCGTAATCACAAAATATCATGATGGGTATCGTTTAAGGGGGATTTTGGTACGCTGAGTACGAATCTCATGATAATTTTGCAATCCAATATGGCCGCCGCGCCACCGTTGTTAAATTTCATATTGGATATTGTTTATGGGGTTTTTCGGTATGCTGAGTAAGAATTTCAGGTTAATTTTGCAATCCAATATGGCCACCGCGCCACTGTTGCGAGATTTCTGTCAGTATGCTGAGATACCAAAAACCCCTTTCACGATATCCAAAATGAAATTTTACAACGGTGGTTCGGCGTCCATCTTGGATTGCAAAATTGACCTAAAATTCGTATTTAGCATACCAAAAAACCCCTTCTACGATATGCAACATGAAATTTTGCAACGCTGGCGCGACTGCCATCTCGGATTGCTAAATTAACCCAAAGTTCGTACTCGGCATACCAAAAAACCCCTTTTACGATATCCATCATGAAATTTTGTGATTTCTGCGCGGCCGTCATATTGGATTGCAAAATTAACCTGAAATTCGTACTCGTACTACTATTTTTTTCCCAAAAGCGTTTGACATCTTAGATCGTATGTCCACCTATTTATAATACGGACCAGTGTGCGGCCGGCCAGCCGCAACAAAAAAAGCGCATTGATGTTACGAGTTGGATCAAAACGTTACACATTGTATCATTACAAGGCGCGCATTGCAATGCTCGGATCACCTGCTTCACTGCTGTAACCTCGTCTTGTATCATTACAAGGTGCGCATTGCAATGCTCGGTTCACCTCCCACACTGGCTGTAATTCTCGACTCGTAACATTAGGGGAAACTGGGGATACTTGATCCTTACGGGAGACTAGGTACACAAGATTTACAGAACTTGTATAAGCCGTATTTAGTTTTATAGTGGCAATATCGATTGTATATGGTACTCGATAACTTTCTAAAGATGGTACATCTATCACATTTGACACTTTGGCAAACGGCGGCCAAGTAAGTAATTGTTGCGGCAGAAAGAAAATTTTGGTGAGTTTTTATTTTGACTAAACATTAATTTAAAATAGGACTTTTAAGTGTGTATGCATTTAATACGAGCCATTATCTATATTATTAGCCATTCTTTACGTAATAAAGTGGTAATATTATAGACATTTGAAAATATTTTTGTTTATAACCTCAAATAGCTCAGTGTATACTTGGTACACTTTATTATGGGTGATTTGATCCACCTGACTCAAGTGTCCCGTACTATTTTTTTTATCAATTCATTGCAGAACAATATCCCAAGAGTCTGCAAAACCAGAGAAGGTGCCCGAAAAATGGTGCCAGAGAACGAAAATAAGGCTAGTCCAATGCCCTTAAAGTTGCACAGCGAGCAATGGAACGAGCTATGCTATGGATGCCTCTGAGGGATAAAATCCGGAACGATGTTCTCCGTAAGAGAACCAGAGTGGTCGACATAGCTCGCAGAAGCATGCGTCTTGAAATGGCAGTGGGCTGGCCACATCTCTGTAGGATCTCCCTGTTAATCCCCCAGGATCAGGTCATCCAGACCGGGGGGATCAAGTCTTACGTATATACGGGACACATGGTACGATTCCTAATTATTGATTTAAGTCAAATAACTACTAAATTTAGATATTCATATCTTTGGATCTTACAGCAATTATAAGCAAATAAATTTCACGTATTTTAGTACCAACGGTTCTTTAAACGGATACTCAATATAGAAATTAGGGATAAAAAACAAAAGGGGGGATCAAGTATCCCCAGTTTCCCTTACATTACGCGCGAATGCTCCCGGTGAGGGAGCACCTTCAGAAAAAAATCAATGATATATGAAAACTATAGATACGTTATCAACACTGAAAAATGGTAACAAAAAAGTCAGTCAATTGCCTTAATTTCCATACATGCTATCATAGATAATTTCATAGAAATTCTTTTTTTGAATGTATAAAATATTTGCCGTTTTTGAAAGCCGTGATGTTCGTACATGACGTGTCTATATTATAATACGTCTTTGAAAAAAATGATGTTTTGTAACATCATTTTTTTCTAAAGGTGCTTTAGCCTCAATAGCATATTTGAAGACCTATCTATGGATACCCCACACGTATGGGTTTGATGAAAAAAAATCTTTTCGTTTCAGTTCTGAGTATGGGGACCCCCAAAATTTACTGCTTTTTTTTAGTTATATTTAAAAATCTTAATGCTGTTCACAGAATACATCTACTTACCAAGTTTCAAGTGCATAGGTCTTATTGTTTCGGAGAAAAGTGGTTGTGACATTCGGACGGACAGACAGACAGACATGACGAATCTATAAGGGTTCCGTTTTTTGCCATTTGGCTACAGAACCTTAAAAGAGGTATTTTAAGATACTCTTATTTCATTTAAATAAATCTTATTGAACTAGGCGGCTAACTCCTTCCCTGTAGTTGCGTTAGTGTGTGTGGTTTTTATATGTGTTGGTTTTGGCGTACTTTTCAATCTCTAATGCTTTGTCTGCTACTTATTGTAAGTCTGTGGTCAACGCGCACGTCAAATCTATTGACAACTGTGGCGTAATACTAATAAATTATCTCCAACACTAAAAACTGAAAAACAAAATTTAGGTACTTAGCGCATAGTAATATGTATATATTATGTTTTATCAGTTAATATTAAATTATTGCAGTCTGTGCCAAGTAAACCCGTAGGATAGGTACAGTCCGTTCATAGTTAATTTACCTCTAGCTGTGAAGTTGGCTTCCCCGATTTTCGTGTTACCACACTAAGATTTTTTTTCTCCCATGTACTCCAACCTTAAGTCGAAACTTATTTTCTTCTTTTGCTGCCGTTTTTTCGGGCGTGGAAATTATTTGAGATGTGGAAGCAGCACCTTTGCCCTCCTTGATGACGATGATGAGTGTCTTTTTTGAATTACATATCCATTTTATGTAAATAAAAATGAAACTTAAGAAGAATCTTTTAGTAACAGAACTACGTCTTTAGTAATGTTAAATATACTTACTAACGGATATTTACATAAAAAAAAACTCTCAGGCTTAACGGTTCCATCTTTTAACCTCCCCTAATATGCGGTAAAATGTCTGAAGCTGGCACTCATAGGGGGACTTTACTGCAATACCAACTTACAGAAAACGATCTGTCAGAGGTAAATAAACTGTGAACGGACTATATAAGCCCCGCAAGTTGGTATTGCGCTGGAACCTTGTCATAATGACAGCTCAGTGACGTCATCGTGACGTAGCGCGAGCGCGGGCTGGCCTTGCGAAGCTGCGCACGGTATTTTTTTTAGTACTGATGGCTCGACGGACATACGTCACATTCTAGTCATCAAGATGGCCGCCAAGCGCAATATCAACGTGCGGGGCATATAGGTATCTATTATTAATGTTAAGTACCGACTATACCTAATATTATATTTTAAGTGACGACGACGGGTACACTGAAAGTGAAAATATAGTTATCTATACTATAGGTGTAAAGTTCTCATCAAAACAAATAAATTAACCCCAAATACAAGGTAACTGCTATAACTCGTTAAGGAATTCCCTCGACTGTCTTTCGGCTCCATCATCAGATCGACTTCAGTCCTTCATAAAATTTTAGTGCTTTTAAGCACTTATGAATACTTAACAAACACACCAGTTAGCCCTACAACTTTCGAAAGTTACCCTCGATTTCTCCGGGGATGCCTTCATCAGATCCTAAGTTCCTAACTTCCTTGGGGACCCCCTTGGGAATATCTACATTCCAACAAAAATATAATTGAAATCGGTTCATAAACGACGAAGTTCTGCGCGAATAAACATAAAAAATATGTACAAATAGGAATATAAGTAGATACGGATACTTTATATGGATACGGTCGAATTAAGTAATCTCCTTTTTTGAAGTCGTTTAAAATAGATAGTAGATACTCACACAGAATCGTACAATAGAGTGTCTATTAATTGTACTGGTAGAGAAGCCTGTCGGCATAGGTACCCCGCAGGACCTAGATACCAGGTTCATTTTCACTGCAATTTCCTCTGTCTTGGATAGGACGGTTGATCGAGCCGCGCAATCAGCGAATTCTTTGCTATTCAGACATAGGAATCGAATTTTTTCGACGATTCTCGGGAATAACAAATGCAGCAACATACGCTCCTTTTCTGAAATATTCAAACGCAGGTAACTACATATTGCTTTAAGACTTTACTTCTATGAAAACATTTTTGGGGTTCCGTACCCAAAGGGTAGAGATGGGACCTTATTCGCCGCCGGTCTGTCTGTCCGTCACGAGTCTGTATCTCAGGGACCGTGATAGCTAGAGAGCTGAAATTTTCACAGATGTATTTCTGTTGCCGCTATAACAACAAATAAAATCTGAAAAATAATAATCAAATTGGGCTCCATACAAAAAGCGTGATTTTTTCCGTTTTTGGGTACGGAAACCTCCGTGCGCAAGTTCCACTCGCATTTGGATGGTTTTTAGGGTTTCGTAGCCAAATGGCAAAAACGGAACCCTTATAGATTCGTCATGTCTGTCTGTCTGTCTGTCTGTCTGTCCGTCCGTGTGTCACAGCCACTTTTCTCCGAAACTATACGGCCTATGCTATTGAAACTTGGTAACTAGATGTATTCTGTGAACCGCATTAAGATTCTTATATAACACTAGAAAAAAAGCAGCAAATTTTGGGGGGTCCCCATACTCAGAACTGAACCTCAAATTTTTTTTTTTCATCAAACCCATACGTGTGGGGTATCTATAGACAGGTCTTCCAAAATGCTGTTGAGGTTTCTAGCATCATTTTTTTGTAAAGTGAATAGTTTGCGCAAGAGGGACTTCCAAAGTCGAAAAATGAGTGTCCCCCCCCTCTAACTTCTAAACTAAGAGAGTGATAAATCTAAAAAAAATATATGATGTACATTGTCATAAAAACTACCAACGAAAGTTAGTTTGAACGAGATAGAGCTGGTAGTTTTTTTTTTAATACGTCATAAACCACAATTTTCGGTTAGAAAAATCACTACCACTGCGAACGTGTTAAAACATCAATCATGTTACTTGTTGCTACGAAACCCTTCATGGGCGAGTCCAACTCGCACTTGGCCGGTTTATTTAGAGCAACTTTTACGGACTTTGTTTTAATTTTTTTTTATCTTAAGTGAAATAACACAATTTAGTTCAGATAGGATTTGACGTGTTGGGGGCATTTGACTGTGCAACCACAGTGCAACGCTGTGACCATTGAACTACTGAACTGTAACAAAGCAAATTCAGTTGGAAATTCAAATTCTTAACCATACCTCTGTTCTACCTCTGTGGCGCAGTCGGTAGTGATACCGCCTGCGGCGCTGGAGGTCGTGGTTTCGATTCCCACCGGAGTCAAAATATTTGTGTTACCCATAAATATGTGTTTCAAGAGTCTGGGTGTTTCTATGTATGATATGTATGTATTTAAATAGTATATAAGTAGATACCTATTAATATTCGTGGTCTGATACCCATAACACAAGCAGGTTATTCCTAGCTTACTTTGGGATCAGATAGCGTTGTGTTAGATGTCCGTGAATATTTATTTATTTAAACCTAATCGCCTTTTTGAGAGCAAGGCCAGCGCCCTATCTTTATCAGACCTAATGGCCGAATCACAGAACTTGTTTTTTAGTCACTAAGTACCTACCTACTTAATAAATAAATAAATATTTGTGGACATTCCCACACAACATCTTCTACGGTTTACCACTGTTGACTGAAATTCATTTGATCATTTAACGTGTGACCGAAAAAACATTAGGTCATTCTACTACTGATCGAATGAACAATTGACCAAAAGAGTTTTTATCGAACAAACATTTGGTATTTCTACTACTGATCGAATGAACGTTTGGCCGAAAAACAGTTGGCTAAATAATATTTTAACAGGGGCTGAATCAAAATGGCTAGGTTAGGTTAGGTTAGAACTGCGACCACAACGCACGAGCCGAGCGAGCGAAGCGAGCGTGCCGCGGCAGCGGCCGGCGAGTGCCAGAACCGAATTCTACTTATTTCGCTTTTATTTATTAAAATATTCTTTAGTCAACTGTTTTTCGGCCAAACGTTCATTCGATCAGTAGTAAAAGTACCAAATGTTTGTTAGATAAAAACTCTTTTGGTCAATTGTTCATTCGATCAGAAGTAGAATGCCTTAATGTTTTTTCGGTCACACGTCAAATGATCGAATGAATTTCGGTCAACAGTGGTAAACCCCATCTTCTAGCCCACATTAAGCTAACATAAACGTGTGTTATGGGATCTAGACCAGGGCTTCCTAAACTTTAAAGACAACGGAACACTAGCGAAATATATTTTATTTTATGGAACCCCACAGAGCGACATCCTCTACCCCCCCCCCCCCCCTCCCCGAAGCTGGTAGACTTAGGAGAAATCCGGTGGTAAGCTTGATACACCCTATCTACCGGAGATCACACTACGGTCTCCTGGGGGAGAATGCCCACGTCCAGGACCTGGCGCTATTGCGCCCACCAATGCGTGGAGCGCTGTGTATCCGCCGTGTTCCTCGTGCTGGCACAGCGGTGGTCCAAAGTGGTGGTGGCGATCTATCTATCGGGGATTTATGAAGGGCGACCTCAAGACCCAGCCACCTTATTCGACTCACTTCTTTTCTTTTTTTTTATGTGTGGAAATGACACATGGATGCTATGCCGGATTCCTACCAACTAAAACCACACAATGCCCGCGCAATGATCCCGAAGAAGCTGTTGACCGTCAGAGTGACATGAGGGCCCTGCACGATAGCCGTTGAGGCGACATATCGCAACCTCTCCATGAGACTTAAAAATGCGGGCCCTGGCGTTGTTGTTTTTTTATGGCGCAAGAAGGCGCTGGAGCAGGGCAATAGCCTGCGCCTCATGAAATCGAGGCTCGGATTCTAGGTCCGCCAAGAACTCATGAAGACTTGGAAGGTCCGACATAAACAACGAAGGTTCGCCACAATCGGGGGGATAAAACCGGTTATGAACGAGTGACTAGAAGTCATGACAATTTCTACAGTCGGTTGTCACAGATAATTACCAGGGTTCGGGTGCTTCGGTAAGTATCTGTGACGAATACAGTGGGAGATCACGGCCGAGGGCCAACACTGCGAAAATCACAGCGTGAAAATAACACTCCCGAAAATCAGCGCCTCTGTCTGTTCTTTTTATAATACTTACATGGATTGTGTACCCCTTACACTCATTGTTATCTTCAGGATAGTAATCGGTCATAGATTTTAGATCTACCAAATGTTCAGTTGTAATAGATTTCCTTTTATTCATAACTCTAACGCGTTTTTTTTTAGAAGAAGTTATGTATACACAACACAATTCACAAGTCTACCTAGTTTATATCTCTCTACGAAAATAGATGGTGATTATCCCTACAATAGTAGTTTAAGATTTAACTAATAGAGTTTTTCTCATCATATATTTAGCGTGTTTCAACATAATTTTGGCGGAACCCTGATGCCTACTCCACGGAACCCCTAGGTTCCGCGGAACCCAGTTTGGGAACCGAGGATCTAGACGACCGATATAATTCTAAATACATATCTACATATACATAGAAAACACTCAAACTCCGAAACAAACATTTGTAGGTCACACAAATATTTGTACCAAGCAACCCGGGAATCGAACCAGGGACCTCAATGTAGGGCATGTGTGGCTAATCAGTTTGAGCCCAGCATTTAAATAAGTAGAATTTACACACGTTAATATTAAGAAAATAAAGGATTTAATGTGAATAATTATGGTCTTTTTTTTTCTTTAATCCTCATGGATGTTATGCCGGACTCCTACCGACTAAAAAACCTCACGTAACGCGCAACAGCCTATGGTTGTGAGCCCCGGGTAAGCCCTCGAAAGGATGTCCCAGGACTGAATTTCAAACATTGTTGGACCTATCAACCTATTACAAACTTCTTTTAACCTTATGTATCTCGCTAAAATGTCGCTGCGTCCGCTGATAGAAAGTCATCTAATTAGATATAGGTATACCTAGTACCTACTCATAAGCAGGCATACACTAAATCAACCCTGGGACATCCTTCTGAGGGCTTACCCGGAACTCCGAGCCATAGACGCCTGTTATGTTACGCATCCTGTGGTTTTAGTAGGTAGGAGACCGGCATAGCATCCATGTAGGATTTCCATACGTAAAAAAAGGCCTAAAGACAATTAATTGACAGTGGCCCAGTAGTGTTTTCTCACCTGACTCTGAAATATCGGAATCAAATGAAGAAGCAGTCTCGCTGTCGGATTGGCTTTGCTCATCATCAGCTTTCTTGACAAAAAAATTATCAAGATCGTCTCCAATTTCCACACTCTGCACAAAATAAAGAACGTCATCCATATCTTACTAATATTATAAATGCGAAAGTTTGCCTGGGCGCCGCCGACGTGTCTTCGCCGAGGACTATCGGCCACCATGACCGGGGGCCTGAGGACGGTGAGAGGGCGGCTCACCGTCCTTACAGAAGCAGGCCCATGACGGCAGCGTGAAGTGAGGGATTCACGCACGCGCCCCCTTAGAAGCGGGATCACACCCGAAACCCCCCAAAGACGCGGGATAGCACCCGAACCACCCCCTGGGCGAGGCCGCAGTGGCGGCCGTGGGTCTGTTGGGAGTTCTGGGACATCCTTCCGAGGGCTTTCCCGGGGTTCCCAACCACAGGTTGTTGGGCGTGACGTGAGGTTTTTTAGTCGGTAGGAGTCCGGCATAACATCCATGAGGATTTTCCCTCACGTTAAACAAAAAAAACCGAAAGTTTGTGAGTGTGGATGTTCGTTACTCTTTCACGCTCTAACGGCTGAACGGATCTGGCTGAAATTTTGTCTAGGGATAGATTATGGTCTGGAATAACACATAGGCTACTTTTATCCCGGGAATAAGCTCTCGTAAGAAGCGGGAACGGAAACAAAAATGTACGCGGGCGAAGCTGCGGGCATCAGCTAGTTAGGTATAGATAATACTAGTGATAATTTATAATATTAGTAGGGATTATAAATGCGAAAGTAAATCTGTCTGTCTTTCTGTTACGTTTTCACTCCTTAACCGCTGAACCGATTTTGATGAAATTTGGTATAGAGATAGTACGAGCCCAAAGGGATGGCCATGCGCTACTTTTTAACTAACTGCGGTAAAGGAAAGTAATGATTTTACGCGATAACGACATCTACGCGAAAGTAGCCACGGGAACCACCTAATTTGAAGTAAGTATCTACTGGAAACTCATCTTCTAAGTATCACTCCGGTTGCATCAAGTCCGCGTTCTTGAATTTGTGTTTCCATTTTTTCCCGTCGTTTGCAGCGCAACTACCTAAGCATCCGTTTTTACCTTGGTCAAGATTTTGGGTAGGTCTGCCATCTACCTCCTGTTGGGAATCCCTGGTCATCCTTCCGAGGGCTTACCCGTGGCTCCCAACCGCAGGGATTAGGTAGGAAACGTGGTTTTTATTCATAGTATCCATTAGGTAAGGACTTTCCTTATTTAAAAAAAAATCTGCCCCCGTGCCACAGGTAACATGAAGATGTCATATTTATCTACATCTGTGTGCCTTTGCATAGCCGCGATTTTATTATTACCTTACCCCATTCCACTTATCCCTTCTTCACTCACACCTCTAACACTTTCCCTTAGCCCAGATTCCCGAAAACTCTGTTACTACTCAACACTGATCTGTCCCATATAACACCCATCTAACAAAATGAAAAAAAAAATACACGGTTGACTGAATAAAAAAAATAAAACATAAAACATGGAACGACCTGCCCGCACACGTGTTTCCCTCATCTTACAATCCCGGGTTCTTCAAGAGGAGCGTGAAGAGGCACATCACAGGGCCGCCAACTTGAGGACCACTGTCAGAAGTGGCCCCCAATCGCTAGATGAGTCACGGCTTTCCATCAGGCTGGTGGCGACGTCAATTTGGCGTGCTAAATATAAAAAAAAAATCTAAACACTAACTGACATTCAACTTGAGACGGGACGGGAAGGAGTGTAAAATGTCGCCACCCAATTCATTCCGAGGGTGTCGTAAGGCGACTAAGGGAACACATACGCAAAACGATCTTTTGCGTAGATAAGGAAAACTCGAAATGAAAACAGGTTGTCAGTATTAATGACAATCGTTAAGCCAAGTATGGGTTGAAAATTTTAACTGCGAGTCGTCACGACCTGCGCCTGTCCATTTCTAGGCGATAGGCTAACCCCCTATTACGTTAGACATAAAACTATAAGGTGAAATGTGGGCGTACACTATGCCTCTGCCTAACCCTTCGGGGATAAAGCCTATATGTATTGTATGTTTGTCTGAATTAGGCGTAAAATTATAAAGCTCACTTACATTTTCTTCCTCGTACGAATCCAGGGTAGAATCAGCGGCCTCTCTTCCATTAAGTTCATCGTCAGAATTAAGTTTAAAATCATTACATTCACTTAGATTCAGTTGCTGGCCTATATTTAGATTTGTATTAATAGCCTCTCTTGCATTTAATTCATTGTGTAAAATAAGTTTATTCCAATTTTCTATAGATAATTCATAATGTGAATCTAGTTGAAATATCTTCTCATAGCGTTTTATATTATGAGCTTCGGCTAACCGAGCAAGTGCTTCAATCAATACTAGTTCACTGTTTATATTCAATGAGTCAAACCCGAAGACTGTGACAAGTGTTTTTAAAGTTGCATCTTTGATACTTTCCTGGTTTAGAACTTGTGCTGTGTATGTACAAATTATCTGCATAAAATGTTAAACATGGTTAAAACATTAATGAGTCCTGGGGTATACTTCCGAGGGCTTACCCGTGGCTCCCAACCGTTCGGCTGTTAGGTAGGATACCTATGTGTGGGTTTGAGTCGATAGGAGTTCGGCATAGCATCCTATATGGATGTTAGTTTGGATTCCACCCATAGGTACTGGATTTTCCTCACGTTAAAAAATTGGTTAATATTTAGCCCGCCAGATTGACGCCGCCCGCCAGAAGGGAAGTCCAGATAACATCTAGTAAATTAGAAGCCCCTCTTAGTCCCCAAGATAATCAACAGTGGCCCTCAGGACCCTCAAGTTAGCCCATTGATGCTAGCTCTTTTCTGATAGCTTTACGCCTCGCTTGAGAAACCGGCTTTGTAAGAGGAAAACGCGCGAGCTGGCAGTGTTCCAAGCTATTATAGTATATTCATTCTAGATTTTTTGACGGCAAAATTCATAATTTTTCTAAACAGCTGCTACTGTATACCTATATGTGCGTACATTATAATTCGAGACTCTCCCGTCCCCCCCGCAACCTGCGTCACCCCTCCCCCCCTTGAAAAGGGTCCCGTTTTACAGATTTTCAAAATTTTCAAGATAGGACCAAATGGTCAAAGACTAAATTGTTTATTAATAAATTACCTACAAATAAGGTTCAACATTTATTTTGGTACGAGTTACAGTTTTTAAGCTATGGTGCATCAAAGATTACGAAAAATGTGCCCTTAACAAAAATTTAACATTCAACACAGGAAAAAATAATATTTAATTTTTACAAACGTACATACATCACATATGATCACGTCTGTATCCCTTGTGGGGTAGACAGAGCCCAAAGGTCACATATAGCATATAGGTAGGCGTAAAGATGGTAAAAGCAATCATAATAGCGATGGCTCAGTGGCTGGTGACTCAGTGGTATACATGGGTGATAAAAAGTTATTATTTTTATTTCAGCTCCAATTTTCTGGGCTCCATTGCGTTTCCTCGCCATAATTGCACTTGATGAAAAGTACGCCTTGAATGCTGATGAGCTGCACCTAAAGAGATGTGCCTGCACGTTAAGTGGTTCGCATCGCATCGCAAATCGAATTTAATGAGCACAGTCATATAACGGAACCGAAAGCAAATTTCTTAAGCAATATACCAATGAGTCACCAGCCCCACAGTCAATACTAAAAATAGTATCATGTACCAGCAAAAAAGGCTGCAAAAGATGTGGATGTGTCAGAGCTGGATTGCGTTGCTCCACCATGTGTACACATTGTCAGGGCCTTAGTAGCTTGAATCAAACTCTAGAAGACGATGAACATATCTACTGATTTGTTTTAGATTATAAGTAAACATAAACGCATTTGTTGTAAAAACTATTTTTATTTTTTAATCGAAACATATTTTTTTAATCATATCACTAGGTGATTCGGCAAGCAAACCATCGCTATTATGATTGCTTTTACCATCTTTACGCCTACCTATATGCTAAATGTGACCTTTGGGCTCTGTCTACCCCACAAGGGATACAGACGTGATCATATGTGATGTATGTACGTTTGTAAAAATTAAATATTATTTTTTCCTGTGTTGAATGTTAAATTTTTGTTAAGGGCACATTTTTCGTAATCTTTGATGCACCATAGCTTAAAAACTGTAACTCGTACCAAAATAAATGTTGGACCTTATTTGTAGGTAATTTATTAATAAACAATTTAGTCTTTGACCATTTGGTCCTATCTTGTATAGTTATCTTGAAAATTTAGAAAATCTGTAAAACGGGACACTTTTCAAGGGGGGGGGGGGGGTGACGCAGGTTGCGGGGGGGACGGGAGAGTCTCGAATTATAATGTACTCACATATAGGTATACAGTAGCAGCTGTTTAGAAAAATTATATATTTTGCCGTCAAAAAATCTAGAATGAATATACTATTAGGGTTCCACAGAGAAACAATCTTTTGAGTGCTAACTTTATTAACAGCTTGGATATAGATTGACTTGCAAAAACAGAGTAGACCTAATAAATAGACCTTTTTCTTACTCTTATAGTCAGCAGCTCTTCAAGCAAGGCCCTCAACTTTTGACGGCTTAATCTGCACCAGAGGGCCTAAAAAGGCAACATTTTACGTTTCATATTATGAAACGTAAAATGTTTGGTATGCTTTGTTGGTTCTGTATTTCAAATTATTTGAATTTTATGTTTCATATAATGAAACATACAATGTTGCCTTTTTAGGCCCTCAGATCGGTAACCGGTTTGGGAGCTACGCGTAACAAATAAATATACGACCACTCACGGGATTACCTAAGATAGAGAATTTCACTAAACTTAAACGTCAAATACCTTTTCACATTTCAGCAACAAATATCGGTCCTCATAGAGCTGTGCGAATTGAAATATGTTCCATACGTTGTGAATGGCTAAATTGTGCCAAAGATAACTTTTACACGTGTCCAGAAGACGCTCCATCATATACTTCTTGGCACAGCCATAAAGAGCGCCAGCCTCGTTAATTGTTGTTATGTTCGCATTATTGGTGTAAATGTAACTGAAAATTGTGAATTTTGAAGAGCACATTTTCCACATGAACGGTTTAGCAAGTTGTCCACTTTATCCGTGTACCAAACGTCTGAATAACTCCTGTTTTCGTGAAAATATGGAAATCAAAAATAGTCCATTTCACCAGGGGATGGTATAGCTTCCCAATAGTCTATTGAATGCAAACAAACAAACAATCAAATCTTGTCGTTTTTTTAATTTTAGGTAGTATAGACTAGCTGACCCGCGCAGCTTCGTATGCGTAAGAAAGAGAAAGGTTTCCCGTCGTGGGTACTCGTATTCCCGTCGCAGTATTTTAGCAAAAAAGTTTTTGTGCGCCAACCCTTACCTAATTTCAGAATAGATTAGACGGGAAATACATAGGTAGGTAGCAGTAGGGATTATAAAGACGGACGTCATAAAGAATAGGCCGGTTTTTAAACGGACCGCGTAATATCATACACTTTCTGCGAGTCTTGAAACTGAAACATAACTTGGTATATAGGACGTCACTCGGTTTCACCCGCGTAGCTCCCGTTCCCGCGGGAATACAGGATTAAAATATAACCTTTGTTACTCAGGGTACCTAAATGTATTTTTCCAATAGTGAAAGTTTTTTTGAAATCGGCGAAGTAGTTTTTAATCTTATTCATTACAAACATATAAAAATTCAAATATTTCCTCTAAGTAACTTATTAGTGACTGTAGAAGATGTAGATAGAATAGAAGTGTAGACTATACATTTTTAATACTTATTACACTAAACTTAATATAGACGGCTTTTCGAAGATGTTTTATTACTTTCAAATTTTTATCTATTAAGGGGCGCGTCCGCAAAATGCACAAAAAGACATTTGGGATTTTGGAAATATTTAAGAAATTACTTCATTAAATGACACTAAAATGGAACCTTAAATTTTTAATAGATGAGACTACAGTAACACCGTGCGATTTTTACAAAATAATAATTTACTTACGAAAAACCTCTGAAAATCATCGAAATTCACCTTTGTCAATTTGATTATTTCTGCTATTTCGATGATTTTTAATAACTTTAAGAGGTGTTTTTTTCTAATGTAAATAATTATTTTGCAAACCGCGCATGATGGTATTGTAGTTTCATCTATTAAGAATTTAAGGTTCCATTTTATTGTCATTTAATGAAGTGAGTTCTTGAATATTTCCAAAATCCTAAGTGCATTTTTTGCGGACTAGCCCCTTAAACAAACAATATATTTTTCGCCTTATTGGCTACAAAAGTTTGACAACTACTGTTTTTTATCTCACGGCTAAATAAATACAGCATACTGTAGATAACATCAGGAATATAGGTACTCACTGCAAAAACAACTTAAATGGTATCGGATGCATATCTGCTACGTGTATAACGTCACCCATCTCACACAATTCTCCGAAGAACATTTTCTCAAACACAGGCGACGCCATAGCTAATATTATCTTATGACATTGTATCAGCTCTTGATTCGTGCCGGGTCCCATCACAAATATACAATCGTATGTTTTCTTCGACTCCATAAAATATGCTCCTCGTTTATTCACTTCGGTACAAAAATGAGGAGCCATGTTCGAAGGCTATTCTCAGATGACAGACGGACAATTTTCGTATTTTGCTTGAATATTAGAAGCTGGCGTTCGTATTTTTAGATATTTTATAACTGCACTGGCTGAAATTTAACGTTCTACACATTGCTGCTAAAGTGTTTCTAATAATTTAAAAAGGCAGGTATTAGCCATACCTACAGTTCCGTGAGTTAAAATATTGTATTCATATAGCTACCCTCAAATTATTCTATTACCTATCATTGAATGATAATAAGGCTGCTTACACATCGGTACCAGATGAGATAAATGTATCATTGTATTCCGAACTAGTATTCTTAGTATAGGTACGAAATTCTCGACAGACATCATCGGATGTAGTGTGAAGACAGAGCCTGAAGAGTTCCGAACGCCGTAAACTTGCTATGAATATGCGCGAACAACTTCTGACCTATCTTTTCTTTTTTATACTACTAAGGTGGCAGAGAAGCTTACGGCCGCGGCCCCCTGATGGACTTTGGTCACCGTAGCCTATGAACGTTTGCAAAACCAGAGGCATTACACTCGCGTGGCCGACCCTACAAGAACCTTCTGTGACCACTTTTGAAGTATACCCATACCGTAGGCGTTTGGGAAAACCGAGGTTGGGAGGTGATTCTAAGCGTTCAAAAGAAGTCCCCTATCAGACCCTATCGCGCTCGAGTTTGAGGATCCCTAAACTGTTGGAGATAGAGAAATATGTAGCCTGGATTTGCGGCGCGACATTAAATCGAGTTTTCTTAGCGGTGAATACACAAACTTGTGTCTTGGTGGAGTTTAATCAAGGTTTCCTTCATCTGAATTGGATACTGTTGCGAGAGTAGTCTCAATTTTAGACACAAGTTGTTCAAGTCTTTCTTCAACTACGCACCGAAAGATATTGGGTCGATCCAGCAAAAATAGAGTGGGCGATAACGCCAAGCCTTGAGGGACTCCAGCATTTATGGCCATGTAGTCAGAACAGCTTCCGTTGAAGACGACCCTGATGCTTCTACCAGCTATAAATCTGGACACCCATCCACAAAATTCCTCGGGCAGTCCAAAGGAGGGCAATTTTGTAAGAAGACCACGGTGCTAGACCCGGTTAAAGGCCTTAGAGAAACCGAGGCTTACTGTTAGAGCCTCGCCTTTACTCTCGATAGCCGTCACCCTGCGGTGTGTGAGGTACACGAGAAGACCGTGACCGTATTGTCGGTCACTGAGCAGGGCGTTTCTTCAAGGTATTACAGGAGCTGTGTATTAATAACATCCATCACGATCCTCCACCACCATGAATCATCTTCTCACTATTATAACTTACAGATGCAACTAAAATTGGTCGAATATGTCGGAAAACTTACAAGGCTGTTCCCCAACCGCGAGCCTGTCTGCCATCGCCACCTTTCCTGCCCTGGACTGCTTTTGTAAGAAAGGCGAGAAGCCAACTTGCAACTACTTTGATTTGGGAAACTAAAACCCACCTCTGGGGAGCTATGTTATATCGGCAAGTACTCGGGATGAAAAGTCTTAGTAACCACTTACTTAACCTTCTCGAAGCATTTCTCAAGCTTCGGGTAAGTAGGTTGATACCACAAATAAGAGATAGTACCTACAGATGGAAACCTACATAGATACCTACTAAATTCGCAGAGGCTACGCACACATAGACACTCTTTCACAGACACGAGGTCAGGCGGTCTCAACCGAATTTTCGATACTAGGGTAGGTGTGAAAAAAAAGTACATAAGCACATGAGTTTTCCATCTGTACTATCCCTAATTGGTGTTGATACCTACCTTGTCATCATTTACCTACAGCAGGCAGCCACAGCATGCCCTATCTATTCCAACAGCCTGTTCACCACTTATTTATAGAGATAGACCAAAATGTAAATGATGAAATGTGGGCGCACAGTTTACCTCTGAGACCCCTTTCGGCGATTAAGGTTTGACTTTAAGTACCTATGCATCCTACTGATGAATTGGAAGTCTTATCAGTATAATATCAGTTTTGGGTATCCATATAACTATGATTTTTTGGGAAAATATCAACCAAATAAGAGTTAGACTCGCATACGAAAGGTTCTGTAGGTATACTGTATTTCAATAGCTTTGCGCAAAAATGTAAAGAAACACATTTGATCCTATATCCATAGTTACTTGCAATTGAGTATTCACCCTGATTATTCCAGTATCCAGGAGTCATACAGTGTTCTTACAATCATTTCGACACCAAATAACTTCTTTATGATAGCTTATTTTCATTTAAAATACCTACTCAGGATAGTAAAAAATTCAATGATTTGTGATACTATATTTTTGCACTCATCTGTCTTTATTGTCTGTCTTTATTAGAGAACGATTGTCAAAACATGAAATGTTTAACTTACATTATTGCATGATCGGGCAGGTGGACTATACCTACCAAAAAACGACCTACGTCATAGTCTGTGAACATTTCAAATGTCTAGCTATCTTGGTACATGAAATACAGTGTGGTGACAGACAGACGGATAAAAAAGTCTCTGTAATTGGGTCTCTTTTTACCCAACTCTTTTACAAACACCGAATTCAATCCCGTTATGAGTTTAAAATTTTAATTAGCCCATCTAAGTACCTGGGACATCCTTCCGAGGGTTTACCCAGGACTCCCGGCAGCAGACAGTTGTAAGACGTTGGGTTTTAGTCGGTATAGGAGTCCAGCATAGCATCCATGTATATTTCCAAACGTGAGAAAAAAAAGCCCGTATAAGGAGGTAAGTCTTTCTATCTCTGCTGTGCGTTAGAATCGGTTTAGTAGTTCGGTCATGAAAGATTAAGACTTACTTTCAAATTTATAAGTAGATATATTATATTATAATATATACGCCATAAACTTTTAGGATAGTTTTTGGCGTCCAAAGCATGGGTCCACTTTTCTGGTGTATTTTCATTTCCAAATCAATTCTTCCTAACTTCTTTTAGGTTTCATTCATCAAATCCATTCAGTATCTAGTATTTGCGTGAAAGATTAACAATCACACATACAGCGGTAGATGGTTAAACAAACAATGGCTTTCTAAAGGTTAAAAAATAGGTATTTATTTAATTTAAATATTGTAAGTTATCTTGCATGAGCGAGAGACAAATGCGAATACAACGGGTCTCCAAGATTCGTTCTGATAAACAGCCTTAACGTAAGGACGTCGTATTTGTTTTTATAGAGGCTCCAGTCGAAATTGGGTGTCAAACAGCCTGCTGTATCCTTCTCCCTAGAAAGCAAATACATAGAGATATGTATATATTATAGGTACTAATACTCGTAGTTCTGAGGAGAGCAGACCTCGCGAGCACACAGGAAAAAAACAACCTGTTAGGAATCATATTCTTTTTGTTTCTGCCCAAAATCATTAATATCTCGTTTAGGCGACAAGAATCTTCACCCCTTTTTCCCCCCATTTCCCCCCTATAAAAAAAGCTCTAGACGTAAGTTGTATTTCAAATCAAATAGCACGTGTGCCAAGTTTGGTGAAAATTGGTTACGAAATGCGTCCTCTAGACCGGTACTGACATACCTACGGACGAAAGCAAAATCTTTTTCGTTCGCTTCGCTCGCTCGGTTAATTAAATATTTGATGAGAGTCAAAGTCGCGGGTGTACCATTGTGAATCATGTTGTACCACTTACCAAAAAAATGTACCTAAAATGTACTAAATTGTACCTAGGTCTAAAGAATGTGTACCCGATTCAGAACGAAATTATTTCGGAACTCAAATACACCCGCCATATTGACATCAATACGGCGGGTGTACTATAATATTTTATTACTTAACCATTATTCATAAAATATAATTACACCAAAAAATTGTACCTAAAAAGTACCTTAAGTAAAAAAAAAACAATCTCGATCCGTTGGATTTTTTTTTTTTTTTTTTTTTAACGTGAGGGAAAATCCTCGTAGGATGCTATGCCGGACTCTTACCGACTAAAAAACCTCACGTAACGCCCAACAGCCTATGGTTGAGAGCCCCGGGTAAGCCCTCAGGAAGGATGTCCCGTGACTCCCAACAGGCTTACGGCCGCCAATGCGGCCTCGCCCAGGGGGTGGTTCGGGTGCAATCCCGCGTCTATGGGGGATTTCGGGTGTGACCCCGCTTCTAAGGGGGGGCGTGCGTGAGTGCTCACGTCACGCTGCCGTCATGGGCCTGCTTCTGTAAGGATGGTGAGCGGCCCTCTCACCGTCCTCAGACCCCCGGTCATGGAGGCCGATAGTCCTCGGCGAAGACACGTCGGCGGCGCCCAGGGCGCCGACTGCGGAACTCGGGTGGGAGAGTTCTCTCCCGCACCCGGCCCGCCGCCTCCTTCGCGAGCATGACCTGCTCGCAGAAAGAGGCGGCGCAGTCCCACTTACTCCCGCTGGAGAGCATGGCTCGCACCATGGCCTCAAGCGAGAGAGTGTCCACGCCCAGACCCACCACGAGGACCTGTCGCTGTTGTGCCCACTGTCGCTCGATCCGTTGGATAGTTTCTGAGAAATAAAAGTCTCCTCAAAGCCGGCTCGGTGGAGACTGGAGACCGAGCCCGGTATCAGATTGAATTGTCCATGGATCACGTCGAGTTTGTATCCACTGATACCGGGATCCGTTTCACTCCAAAAGTATATTAATTCTAGCGGTACCCTGCCACGCTTTGCTGTGACTTTTTTACGGTGGTTTTATGTACCTCTGAGAAATAAGTAACAAACCTAAGGATGGGTACATTACAAAAAAAAAATGTTGAGCCGTAACCAAAATTATAAATCTTTCTGAAAATCCAATTAACATCCAAATCAATAGAAGCTTCACTTGAAAAAAAAATCTATTCTGTGATCAATGTTCAGTTTTTAAAACATCGTGCGCACGCTTCAAAAACATAAATTCATTCTAATAATTAAAATATTTCTCAACGCGCCAAAACTCTAACTTCAAAAATTAAAGAGCTCAGTCGATTCAGTAAATTTTGAGTTTTTAATAAGTACTTAAACGCACACAACATTTATATATATATATTGGGTGTAACAAAATTACCTCTCCAAATTTCGTCACGTGACGTGGCATCAGTCAAGAAATATTACAAAAATGAAGAAAAAAACATCACATGAATACTTTACCGTAAATCCGTTTTAAAGGTCCTATAAATCTTCATTATCACCCTTTCTGTCACTACTGAGCGGCAGTAGAAAGCGACAATGACAGCCAGACGGGTGCTCCGTGTTTGTTTTGCCACGGCGACCATGTTACCTCGAATTGCCGCGGTAAAAAAACGAATTCTTAATGTGCGACAATTTTTTTTTTTTAAATAAAAAAATTAACCCCTCTTTTTTATTAAATATTTGTATTTGATTTCCGATGCCAAGTCATCTCACGAAATTTGGAGAGGTAATTTTGTTACACCCTGTATAGATTTTTAGCCACCGATCACGGTATCCGTGACTACAAGAAATAGTGTTGATTATGATTCAAAACAGATCACGATTTACCAACTTCCCAATTTACCAACTTCAAGTTTGTGAGGATACCGCGCAATCCGACTTGGATGGGTTAGGTTAGAAGGTTAAGGCGGGAGCGGAGCGCAGCGGAGCTCCCGCAGTAACCTACGTGGTTATTTTTTTTATAACCACCTAAGTTACCACCATTCACTTGGTAAGTTTGATGTACATTTTATTCAGAACAATCTGTGTTATAATTAGAATTTGGAGTGGTTTTGTTTAGGTGGTTATAAAAAAAAAAACCACAAACGCTAATGCGGGAGCTCCGCTGCGCTCCGCTCCCGCCTTAGCCTTATAACCTAAACTATCCAATTTGAAAATGAAATAAATGTGTGTGTGAGTGATCGGTTTCGAATCATAATAAACACTATTTCATGTAGCCACGGATACCGTGATCGGTGGCTAATAATATTAATATATTTTTTGAGTGTAAAGGATCCAGGTACCAGTGGATAAAACTCCACGTGATCCGTGGACAATTCAATCTGATACCGGGCTTGGTGAAGACAAAGCCGTTATATTTCTCAGAAACTACCCAACGGATCAAGAGTGTGTTTTTTTTAATTAAGGTACTTTTAAGGTACAATTTTTTGGTGTAATTATATCTTATGAATAATGGTTAAGTAATAAAATATCATAGTACACCCGCCGTATTGATGTCAATATGGCGGGTGTATTTTAGTTCCGAAATAATTTCGTTCTGAATCGGGTACACATTTTTTAGACCTAGGTACAATTTAGTACATTTTAGGTACATTTTTTTGGTAAGTGGTACAACATGATTCGCTATGGTACACCCGCCACTTTGACTCTCATAATATTTGAGCAACTTATTAGGTACCTACATGGAAGGTTTCCCGCAGCTGTTCCCGACGGGAACTTGTTAATCCTGGTTATCACTTATGTTTGTTCCTGAGATACAGCCGCATGACGGTCAGACAGACAGACAGATAGACGGACAGCGAAGACTCATGAATAGGGTCCCGTTTTTACCCTTTGGGAACGGAACCCTAAAAAGCACCGACATTGAGATTGCTTTATTTACATGATGAGCTGAGCTGCTTTGGATAGGCTCTATTTTCCTTAGCATTTTGGTTTCGCTGACTAGGTACTTGATGCAGCAGCAGGTTCCAGGAATTCGATCGAAAGACCATCAAAGTTCACTAAATTTAAGATAATTCCTACCGGGCTTTTGAAATTTTAGTGTAATCCCCAAGTCACCTAGGAAATAAACTGATGATATTCAAAACTTATAGCTAAGAAAAGAAGCATCTTGAAACATCGGCTTTCAAACAAAAAATTCGCTTAATATTGGTCAGTTCGTTGTGAGACAGGCACAGCTCAAATTTATATCATCTGTCTATCTATCTACCTTCACGCCAAATCCCTTGCGGGGTAGGCAGAAAGAACCGAGCGCCACACGGCACGGTTCATACACACCTCACTTGCTTCTTAAACTTTCATTTTTATTTTCATGCATGCACGTCGGTTCCTTCGGCTGTTGACACCACCTTCAACTAACACACGATTAATTTGGTCGTGGTAGGTGTGTCGTGGCCTTCCCGTTAGCGTAACTCGCGTTATGACTAGTCAAAAGGAGAAGTAGGCATAACGCGAATTGGACCTACTGCGATGTAGGCCAACAGCTAAATAGGTCAAATAATAACTAGACCTACTGAGATTTAGTCTTAATCCTCTTAAGTTGGGCTAAATATTTACATGTGGCATCGAGGTCAGCCCACCTGATGGAAGGCGGTCCCCGTATTCTAGGGATATTTGCAACGCCGGAGTGAGATGATTTTTTACGCTTAATGTCCGCCGACGTTGGGGTGGGAGTTAGGATGAGGGAATGGATGTGAGGATGGGAAGGGTGGGAGTGACGTCCTAGGCACTGAGTTCCCCCCAGCGATGCATCCTATTGCCGGGCGTCAGAGCGTAGGATTAGGGGTAATTTTTAAAGTGGTTTTCGTCCTCGCAACTCCAAAGAGCCACCTTGCCCGTTTGTTGCCAGACGGGGTTACGGCTCGGCCTAACGATGGTCTCCATGGGACCGTGTACTAGTACTCGTCGCCCTGAGAGTTCTCCGCTAAGTACGCTCTGCATAACAGAGCGCATGCGGAGAACTACAAACCGGCCATAAAGGTCCCTCTTCCTTGGTGGACTACTGGCCATGGGCGACGACGTGCGCCTCGCGCGAAGCCCACGTCGTCGTCCACGTTACCAGGATGCACTACGTGGAGGTTGTCCTTCCCAGCACCCCTCCTTCCGAGGGCTTACCCGGGGCTCCCAACCATAGGCTGTTGGGCGTTACGTGAGGTTTTTTAGTCGGTAGGAGTCCAGCATAGCATCAATGATGGATTTTCCCTCACGTTAAAAAGAAAAAGTATAGATAACATGAAACTGGTAGTATTCATTAAAAAGTCAAAATATCCTTACAGCTGCATGACAACGATTTCATCTATGTACAAATTAAGAATTCAACTCAATTAATATTTTAGGCATAACGCGATGTAGACCAACTAAGAGTTAGGTATACGCCGAAGTAGTCCATATACGAAATAGACCAACTGCTATATAGGCATACAGCTAATTAGGCTGAAAGCGAATTGTAAATGACATTTAGACGTAACGCGAGTTAGGCACACTACGAATTAGTCTTACCGAGCGCAAAGGATCAAAACATCCGAAACCTGGACTTCACTCAACGTATTTAACGCTAAGAATGAGCAAGAATTGTTCTCAACTGAGCCCCATAAGAGCACACACAAAAAAGCAAAACACAAACCTGGAAAACGAGTGTCTGATTCTGTCGAAAGTGTATGAATCATAGTAAGGATGTTCAGAGCAAGCTGTCAAAGCAATATCGGCTTCACAAGACCAACTGGATTCATTGTTGCCTTTGCATCGAATTGATACACTGTTGTAATTCCCTTTACTTTCTTGTTTAAGAATTAGTTGCCATGATAGATTGAGCAAGTAGAACGGTGGGGACTCCAGGATCTCTGCGTCGTCGAAGTCATGTACGTCATAGAGGAAGGTTGCTTCTTTTTGTGCGTCGTCGGACTAAATGTGTGCACATGAAGACCAGAACAGTTCATGAAACAAATTAATATTAGGTACAGTTACATTGGGTAAATAGTTCGTTTATTTACTCAAGGTATAATTAATACCGAAAATAATAAGAAGCGCTCGTAGCCCCACGGACTCAGTGTTCTGTAAACGATCACTGTAGTAAGCAACTTTCACTATGGCCAGTCCTTGGATAGGTGACCATCATGTGACCACTTTGCGACATTTATTTTGAGCGTTTCCGTTCTTCGAAAGGCACGTTAAGACGTTGGTCCCGGTTGCCAGAAAATGGCAGTCGTTAAACCAAGTTGAAGGCCTTTTTAGGCGACTTGTAAAATTTCAACAGCAGGCACTCACAACTCACTGCAGCTGTCCATCTCAACACGGCAACGAGGGACAAATTCTAAAAAGAAAAAGGTGAAGTTTGGGCATATAATATGCTTCTGCCTACCCCTTCGGGGTTAAAGGCGTGACCATATGTATGTACATTGGGTAAGTACTGCGTTTATTTAGGTAGGTACTCAAGGTACAACTAAGAGTTTAGTGAATATCTACTTTGTAGCATCCGTAAATCCACGCAATACCTACATGTTGTAAAACATCGGGGCTCCCAACCACAGGCTGTTGGGCGTGACGTGAGGTTTTTTAGTCGGTAGGAGTCCGGCATAACATCCATGAGGATTTTCCCTCACGTTAAACAAAAAAAAAAAACCTACATGTTGCGTGGCATTTTTCAGATAGTTCTTGCAGTGTCAGCAGCACCTGGTAGCGCCTCTGGTGTACTCTCTAACTTCTATAGACTACGATGACCATTTTCTATGAGGCGGTCCCGTAAGTCTGCCACCGTAGTGGTATGAAAAACTATCCTTCTTTTTAACGTGACGAAAATCCTACTTGGACGCTATGTCGGACTCCTATCGACTAAAAACCACACGTAGGTATCCTACCTAACAGCCTATGGTTGGGAGCCCCGGGTAAGCCCACAGAAGGATACCTACCCCAGGACTCCCAATAGACCTACGGTTACCACTGCGGCCTCACCTTGTTCGAGTGCCATCTAGCAGCTATGGGGGTAAAAAATCAGAACTACCCTGACCCCTACGAATTCCTACGAGTTACGACAACCACATTAACAAGTAATAAGTAATAATCATATAGATACTCCATGACTGCCTCTGTGGCGCAGTCGGTAGTGATACCGCCTGCGGCGCTGGAGGTTGTGGGTTCGATTCCCACCGGAGACAAATATTTGTGTGACCCATAAATGTTTGTCTCAAAAGTCTGGGTGTTTCCATGTATAATATGTATGTATTTAAAAAGTATATAGGTGATGCTCGGGGCTTCGCCCGCGTGAAATTCGGTACCCGTTTTCGCTTCCTGTGGGAACAAATTCCCGGGATGAAAAGTAGCCTATGTGTCATTCCAGACCATAAGCTATCTCTGTATCAAACAGCCCAATCCGTTCCGCCGTTAGAGCGTGATTGAGTAACAAACATCTTCACAAACTTTCACATTTATAATATTAGTAGGAAGTAGGATTAATATCCATGGTCTGATACCCATAACACAACAGGTTATTTCTAGCTTACTTTGGGATCAGAAAGCGTTGTTTGAAATGTCCGTGAATATTTATTTATTTATTTATAGGTACTCACATATTTAGGCCCACCAATATAATAAAATCGATGTCTCTTGACCCTACTGGTTGAGAAGCCGCTCGGCATGGGTACGTTACATGCCCCAGGTATTATGTTCGCAAATATCGCGTCTTCCTCCGCCATCGTCAAGATTGAGGATATAGCAGAACAATCAGCGAACTGTTTGAGAGTCAGACACAGGAACCGAATGTTTCCGATGACTCTCCGAAATAGATCCATTTCCTCCGAGTTCAATTTCACTGCTGACACAATCAACATCCACATTATAGTCGAACAAGCAGCTTTTAAATGCGAGCACAGAGGAAGCTCAGAAAGCGCTCGTGGCACCGCAGACTCAGAGTTCTGTAAACGATCTCTGTAGTAAGCAACATTTAGTATGGCCGGTTATGGATGGGTGATCATCAGTGACCACTTTGTGACATTTATTTGAGAGCGTTTCAGTGCTTCGGAAGGCACGTTAAGTCGCTGATCCCGGTTTGCCAGTAATATGGTAGTCGTTAAGCCAAGTTGAAGACCTTCATCTTCATGGCGGCTTAAAAAAATTCATAAAAGGCGTGACTATACTACCCGTTCGCTCTAACTTTGCCGCTGGCGTAGAGGCGTATACCCGAATTGTTAATTACACGAAGTAAATTGACAGTAGCTAATGTCACTTCGTCATAGAAAATACGCAACATTGTATGAAGAAGTGACATTAGTTGCTGTCAATTTACTTCGTCTAATTAAAAATTCGACTTTAGTATGGAGCCGAGCGGCAAAGTTAGAGCGAAAGAGCAGTAAGTATGTACGCAGATGGACATAGGTATGTATGGACTATGTCAATGACATCTAGTAAAACGGAAAATAATGCGTTACATTGTAAAATAGTAATAATGACAGTCAATAACTGGTTTTACAATTTAACGGTGACATAGGCCAGCAAAAGAAGAAAGTAAGTTTCGACTAAAGGTTGCGGTACATGGGAGAAACAAAAACTTGTGTGGTAAGTTTTTTTTTTATTTTTTTATACTACTTAGGTGGCAGACAAGCTTACGGCCCACCGGAAGGTTGGTAACCGTAGCCTATACAGTGATGGGCGTAATTAATTACAAAAGTAATTCAATTAATAATTGAATTACAATGTAATTAAGTTACAATGTAATCTAATTACTCAGTAATTAATTACTTTGTAATTTAAATACTTTGGATGTTCCGGTTAATTAGTTACTAAGTAACTAGTTGCAAAGTAATTAGATTACTTTATAACTAGTTACTTTGTAATTCATTACTTTGTAATTATCATACAGTCAAGCAAATCAATACCACAGCCGACAATCCAATATGGCCGCCGCGCCGCCGTTGTAAAAGTTCATGTTGGGTATCGTATAAGGGGTATTTTGGTATGCTGAGTACGAATTTCGGGTTAATTTAGCAATCCAATATGGCCGCCGCGCCATCGTTGTAAAAGTTCATGTTGGGTATCGTAGTATTTTGGTATGCTGAGTACGAATTTCGGGTTAATTTTGCAATCCAATATGGTCACCGCGCCGCCGTTATAAAATTTCAAGTTAGGTATCGTATATGGGGTATTTTGGTACGCTGAGTACGAATTTCGCGTTAATTTAGCAATCCAATATGGCCGCCGCGCCACTGTTGTAAAAGTTCATGTTGGGTATCGTATAAGGGGTATTTTGGTTTGCTGAGTACGAATTTCGGGTAAATTTAGCAATCCAATATGGCCGCCGCGCCGCCGTTGTAAAAGTTCATGTTAGGTATCGTATAAGGGGTATTTTGGTATGCTAAGTACGAATTTCGGGTTAATTTAGCAATTCAATATGGCCGCCGCGCCATCGTTGTAAAAGTTCATGTTGGGTATCGTATATGGGGTATTTTGGTACGCTGAGTACGAATTTCGCGTTAATTTAGCAATCCAATATGGCCGCCGCGCCACTGTTGTAAAAGTTCATGTTGGGTATCGTATAAGGGGTATTTTGGTTTGCTGAGTACGAATTTCGGGTAAATTTAGCAATCCAATATGGCCGCCGCGCCGCCGTTGTAAAAGTTCATGTTAGGTATCGTATAAGGGGTATTTTGGTATGCTAAGTACGAATTTCGGGTTAATTTAGCAATTCAATATGGCCGCCGCGCCATCGTTGTAAAAGTTCATGTTGGGTATCGTATAAGGGGTATTTTGGTATTCTGAGTACGAATTTCGGGTTAATTTTGCAATCCAATATGGTCACCGCGCCGCCGTTATAAAATTTCATGTTGGATATCGTATAAGGGGTATTTTGGTATGCTGAGTACGAATTTCGGGTTAATTTAGCAATCCAATATGGTCGCCGCGCCACCGTTGTAAAAGTTCATGTTGGGTATCGTATAAGGGGTATTTTGGTATGCTGAGTACGAATTTCAGGTTAATTTTGCAATCCAATATGGCCGCCGCGCCATCGTTGTAAAAGTTCATGTTGGGTATCGTAAAAGGGGTATTTTGGTATGCTGAGTACGAATTTCGGGTTAATTTAGCAATCCAATATGGCCGCCGCGCCATCGTTGTAAAAGTTCATGTTGGGTATCGTATAAGGGGTAATTTGGTATGCTGAGTACGAATTTCGGGTTAATTTTGCAATCCAATATGGTCACCGCGCCGCCGTTATAAAATTTCATGTTGGGTATCGTATAAGGGGTATTTTGGTATGCTGAGTACGAATTTCGGGTTAATTTAGCAATCCAATATGGCCGCCGCGCCATCGTTGTAAAAGTTCATGTTGGGTATCGTATAAGGGGTATTTTGGTATGCTGAGTACCAGGGCCGTCTTAACCGGGGGTTCAAAGGCGCGGCCGCACCCGGGCGCCGAGCCCGAGGGGGCACAGGCCGAGCTCTAATCATTCGATATTTCCTTACCTAATTAAACTTTAACTCATAAGTACAATATTAACGCCATTCCCCCGTTTCGTAAACTAACGTCAAATAAACACCTACATGCATAAAAATAAAGGCATCACCCATATTAAATTACCATTGTATTATTGTCACTTTTGCCTTTCGGCACGTGTCATACCGCTCACGATATGCAAGGTAAGGTAGCTCTTATTTCGATATACATAACAATTAAATTTATTTAACACTAGCGGACGTCACGCGGTTTCACCCACGTAGTTCCCGTTTCCGTGGGAATACGGGAATTTAAAAAAATAGCCTATGTTCACCGCAAAGAGTGTAGCTTCCCAACAGTGAAAGAATTTTTCAAATCGGTCCAGTAGTTCCGGAACCTATTCAATGCAAACGATCAAACAAACAGTCAAATCTTTCCTCTTTATAATATTCATATAGACGTGCACGGCAATATCTCCATTCCAAAGACGTTTGATGCGCCCTTTGACATAGGCGCCTGGCGCCCGCACTTTGAGCGAAATGGCCTCTATAGTTAGGTGTTTAGGGTGTAAATTGTAATTTTTGCCACCTTAATGTCGGAATTTCCAAAAATCCTTTCTTAGTGGATCCCTAGACCATACAAGGAACCTATTTGCCAAATTTGGACTTGCTAGGCCCAGCGGTTTGGGATGTGCGTTGATTATCAGTCAGGATATTCACGTTTATGCTACTGCTCCACCTGCGTCTTAACGCATAAATTAACACCATAATAGCAATTCAAAGTAGATGTGGCCAAGGTTTTAACGTGGTAAATTATAAACGGCATTAGGATGTACGGTTTTTTTCGACACATCAAAGGGTTTTAGCCGGTAGTTTTGCGCGCTAAGCGATGTTGGCTACATTAACGCCATTCTAAAAAATTGGGGCTTACTCTATGATTGCTTTACACATTATGTATTAATAATATAAAATTTACAACCAAAGCATATTTTGACACCGATTTTTATTGCTTTACACATTATGTATTCATAATATAAAATTTACAACCAAAGCATACCTATTTTGACACCAATTTTTAAAATTAAAAATCTATTTCTGGCTATTATTTTCCGTTTGCATACGTAGACAAAAAACGCCTTCATTTGCGGGGTTTTGTCTTTTTCTAAACTAGTCCCCTTTAACCCCCATTGTGTGATTAGGTTCAACCTCCATCTTGTGTTAACGCGTAACTTCTTGAATTAATCCACTCTAACGGCGTTGTGACGGTCTTCTCTTGTTTTCCATAAATTCATTTGCACTAATATTGTTTGCCATTATCATCTCCGATCATAATATTGTGTAATAATGTTTGCCTTAACAACATAACAGTGATAACTTTTATTTGCCAAAAAATGACTTTCTATAACAACATAGGTATATCATAATAATTAGTTTCCGTAAGTAACACATCTCATAATCGACTCTTGACATAATCAAAATATGATAAAACTAGCTGACCCGCGCAACTTCGTTTGCGCCACATAAAAGAGAGCATTACCTGTTCCCGTCGCATTTACTCCCGTCGCGTTGCCTTTACTCCCGTAGCGTCTCGTCGTTAATATTTAATACTACGTGTGAGAGAGAGAAAGGTTTTTCGTCGCGTGTATTCCCGTCGCATTATTTTTAAGAACAAATTCGTTTATGAAAGAGGTATCCCGTGGCATTATTGTAGAAAAAAAATGATTGCCATTAAAATGTTTTTCGTGCACCAACCCAAACATGCTATCGCGCAATTTTTTTAGAACTTTTCTTAAGAGAAACATTTTTGTAGTACCTACATATTTTTTACATAACTATAAATATTTACGCAGCACACGCAACGAAGCTCTCAAAAGAAATAACGTTTCCCCCGTTTTTGAAACATTTACTATTACTGCTCCGCTCCTATTCGTTGTAGCGTGATGCTATATAGCCTATGACACTCCAATATATATAACGTAGCTTTATATTGGTGAAAGAATTTTTAAAATCGGTTCAGTAGATCCCGAGATTACCCCTTACAATTTAACAAACACACAAACTTTACTTCTTTATAATATTAGTATAGATTATGAAAATAATACACAATATTGTTAGGTCGAAATGTCGAGCTTGGTTAGTAGATGCCATTATGAGGTATAGTTTTAGGTTTAATTGTGAATAAAAAATCTGTGTCGTATAAATTATCTTTATTTATATTATGGTGAATAAAAGTTATGGAAAATGGCATTATTGAAAACGAAAATTATGGCAAATACATTTATGGATTTAAATTATTATGACACTTGATCGATTATGACCAATGGAATTAGTGAGTCATTTTATGTCATTTCACGATTATGGCAACTGAAGTATTATTTCTAATGAAATTATGGCAAATACCAGTATGGCATATTAAATTATGGCAAACATTAGTAAACCCTTTGTGACCTTAATGTAGCCAAAGCGCATTCTTAATGCCTTAATTATCGAGTAGTTGGACATCAACATTAACGTTAACGCAGGTGGAGCAGTAACATTATATATATAGATTACAGATCTTAGAGAAAAAGAAGTGAAACATCAAAAAATGATTGCGTTTTTTGGTTGACCGAGGGGGGGGGGCGCAGTCTGAGCTTCGCACCCTGGCGCTATATAGCCTTAAGACGGCCCTGCTGAGTACGAATTTCAGGTTAATTTTGCAATCCAATATGGTCACCGCGCCGCCGTTATAAAATTTCAAGTTGGGTATCGTATTTGGGGTATTTTGGTACGCTGAGTACGAATTTCGGGTTAATTTAGCAATCCAATATGGCCACCGCGCCGCCATTGTAAAAGTTCATGTTGGGTATCGTATAACGGGTATTTTGGTATGCTGAGTACGAATTTCGGGTTAACAAAAAACCCCTTAAACGATACCCATCATGTAATTTTGTGATAACGGCGCGGCGGCCATATTGGATTGCAAAATTATCATGTGATTCGTAGTCAGCATACCAAAAAACCCCTTAAACGATACCCATCATAAAATTTTGTGATTACGGCGCGGCGGCCATATTGGATTGCAAAATTATCATGTGATTCGTACTCAGCAAACCAAAAAACCCCTTAAACGATACCCATCATGAAATTCTATGATTACAGCGCGGCGGCCATATTGGATTGCAAAATTATCATGTAATTCGTACTCAGCACATTGAAAAACCCCTTAAACGATACCCATCATGAAATTCTGTGATCGCAGCGCGGCGGCCACATTGGATTGCAAAATTATCATGTGATTCGTACTCAGCACATCGAATAACCCCTTAAACGATACCCATCATGAAATTTTGTGACTACGGCTCGGCGGCCATATTGGATTGCAAAATTATTATGTGATTCGTACTCAGCACATCAAAAAACCCCATAAACGATACCCATCATGAAATTTTGTGACTACGGCGCGGCGGCCATATTGGATTGCAAAATTATCATGTGATTCGTACTCAGCATACCAAAAAACCCCTTAAACGATACCCATCATGAAATTCTGTAATTACGGCGCGGCGGCCATATTGGATTGCAAAATTATCATGTGATTCGTACTCAGCACATCGAAAACCCCCTTAAACGATACCCATCATGAAATTTTGTGACTACGGCGCGGCGGCCATTTTGGATTGCAAAATTATCATGTGATTCGTGCTCAGCATACCAAAAAACCCCTTAAACAATACCCATCATGAAATTTTGTGACTACGGCGCGGCGGCCATATTGGATTGCAAAATTATCATGTGATTCGCACTCAGCATACCAAAAAACCCCTTAAACGATACCCATCATGAAATTTTGTGACTACGGCGCGGCGGCCATATTGGATTGCAAAATTATCATGTGATTCGCACTCAGCATACCAAAAAACCCCTTAAACGATACCCATCATGAAATTTTGTGACTACGGCGCGGCGGCCATATTGGATTGCAAAATTATCGTGTGATTCGCACTCAGCATACCATAAAACCCCTTAAACGATACCCATCATGAAATTTTGTGACTACGGCGCGGCGGCCATATTGGATTGCAAAATTATCATGTGATTCGCACTCAGCATACCAAAAAACCCCTTAAACGATACCCATCATGAAATTTTGTGATTAGCGTATGGGAATTCCAGTGAAATTCCTTCGTCACTCAGGAATTGAGCTGATGGTCTTCAAATTTTATAGCTGAGTACCAACCTGGACACATTGACTTACATCAAAAAACCGCATCAATATCGATTCACCCCTTGGTTGGGCCGCGACGAATCCACAGCACAGGACAGAGTTGGTAATTATGAGTGTTGGTTAATTGAATTAATGAGTAACTAGTTGCAATGTAATTAGATTAACGTGTAATTCCATTACTCATTAATTAGTTACTGCTAGTACTCATTGTAATTAATTACTCAAGTAATCTGTTACAGAGTAATTGAATTAAGCATTACAAAGTAATTATAATTTGTAACGGTTAATCTAATTACATTTTGCCCATCACTGAGCCTATAGACGTTTGCAACACCAGAGGCGCTACACACGCGCTGCCGACCCGGGCGCAGGTTGTGACGACCCACAGTTGAAATTTTTCAAGCCGCCCGTAAGGCCTTCAACTTGGCTTAACGACTGTCATTTTACTGACAACCGGGACCAACGGCTTATCGTGCCTTCCGAAGCACGGAAACGCTCGTAAATAAATGTCACAAAGTGGTCCACGTGGTGGTCACCCATCCATATCCATCCATAGTAAATGTTGCTTACTGCAGTGATCGTTTACAGAACACTGAGTCCGCGGGGCCACGAGCGCTTCAAAAGTGTAACAAAAGTGGTAACACAGCAATCATGGTAGCCAACCTAAGTGCTACAGGTAGGTAAATTAACTCTGAACGGAGTGAACGGACTATATCCTCATTCATGTGACGATGAATACCAAATTTTGGTCCGCCAAGTAAATATTATTGATATTGTTGATTGATGGCACTTGATGGAACTTGCTACACATAGGTATTGAAAAACTTTATTATTGGAATACCTAACCGGTTTCGCCTTTCGGTATTCTCAAAGGTTATATACTTGATCATAATTTCACTTCGAGCACATAACTTCAAGTAAATACTACTAATTTCGGAGTCAAACTTGTATGTACTCACCAGGTTTGTGATCTGAAGATGTCGATGCTACAGTATCATCCGATTCGGGGATTTTCACTTTTTTAGGAGACTTCTTAATTTTTAACTCCTGTAATAAAAAAACTAAATGTAAGTATTCATTTAAATTAGGTACCATGAAAGTGCTCGTAGTTCCACTTTTTTTTCCAATATGGTTATTCATAAGAGTGACCGCGACTGTTTCAGGCAGTTCCCTCCACGAGAGGTTCCGTGCTCCAGAAGGTCCGTTACGTTGTTGACCCTGGTTGCCAGTAACAGTAGACTTAACAACTTAACTGTCCCCATACAACAAAATATACACATACCCCACGCCCATCATGTTTTCTTTTCATGTTTTCATGTTATCTCCAGGATATGCACAAAGTTTTGCGAAAATTTATTTAATTTTCTTAAAGTTTAGGGTTTTTGCGACACGTTCATGAAATTTTGATTGCTTCTCTATCACGCTCATAATAAAAATGTATCCCGAATTTGTATCTAAATTTGAATCAATTTGAATCACCTGTGACTCATGAACTTATTCCAAAAGTTCACCATGAGTCATATGTGACTCATTGGACAGTGAAGTTGTTAATCCTCTGCCTACGCCTTCGGGGAAAATATGAGGGTATAGCTTAGCAAAAAGTCTAGAAACGGAACTAATATCTAGGTACCCATCTGCCCGCGATTCAAAACAATGAACTCAGCACGGCCGCCGCATACCACTGACCGTCACCGAGGCAGTCAAAACGAAGGTGTATCTTAACTAGCTGTTCCCCGCGGCTTTGACGTCATTTTGCGTAGTCGCTTATAAAGGTAATATATTATAGTAGGTAGTTACCTACCAAACTTCATCAAAATCTGTTTAGCGATTTAGGCGTGAAAACTAACAGACAGACTAAGCATGGATTTGGAAAAAAATATGAGATTCGAACAGCCCCGAACCCGCTATGTCTATCTAGCGGAGAAACATAAATCCTGGGGTCATCCTACCGAGGGCTTACCCGGGGCTCCCAACCGTAGGCATTAGGTAGCAAACGTGTGGTTCTTAGTTTAGGGTTCGATTCCCACCGGAGACAAATATTTGTGTGACCCATAAATGTTTGTCTCAAGAGTCTGGGTGTTTCTATGTATAATATGTATGTATTTAAAAGTATCTATATAAGTATTATTATCCGTGATCTGATACCCATAACACAAGCAGGTTATTCCTAGCTCACATGGGATCAGATAGCGTTGTGTGAGATGTCCGTGAATATTTATTTATTTATTTTATTTAGTCGGTAGGAGTCCGGCAGTCGGTAGCATCCATGTTTGACTGGCCTCGTGGTATAATGGTTAGTGTGCCGGACTATTCGGAGGTCGTGGGTTCGATTCCCACCTACGACAAATCTCCTTGTGTGATGAGCACATTGATTTGTTCTGTGTCTCGGTGTATTTATCTTTAAAATAATGGGAATACCTATCTAGAAATATTATAAAATACTAGCGGACTTCACACGATTTCACCCGCGTAGTTCCCGTTTCCGTGGGAATACGGGAATAAAATATAGCCTATGTTCACCGGAAAGAGTGTAGCTTCACAACAGTGAAAGAATTTTTCAAATCGGTACAGTAGTTCTGGAGCCTATCCGTTACAAACAAACAAACAAAAAAACAAATCTTTCCTCTTTATAATATTAGTATAGATAGTATAGATGTAGATCCCAGCTCGTATATTTGGGCTACATGATGTACATACCTAGTTGTGTGTTCTTCACGTTAAAAGAAAAAAAAAAGCGGAGACACACTACGCTCAAGCAATTAAGCCATAGAGCCATACTCGACACTGACGAGATCATCAACCTTCGGTAGCTATCAAGATCGAGTTCTGCTCGAGACTAAACCTTTTTTGGTCATGATCAGTTTCATTGTCAAGAACATACCTACCTACTAAATAAACATACAGCTGGCTTACCTTACTCACTTTTCGTTCCTTGCGGTGTCTAGTCCCACTAGCCTCTCTTACATTTGGTCCCATATCTAAATAAGATTTACTCCCACTGCTCTCACCACACAGTCCTTCACCAGGCTTTATTATTCTGTCAGAAGGCCTTATATTGTGAGCCACTGCGTACCTTGCAGCTGCTTCAATCAAATTCACCTCACTTTCTATGAATAACGAGTTGTAGGAGAAGGCGGTAATAACTGTGTTCAGTGATGCATTTTCAAAGGTACTGTCATTTAATACGTTTAGTGTGTCAGTGCAAATTATCTGCGTTAAAAGATTAATTATTACATATTGGTTAAAAAAATTAAAACGTTACGTGGGAGATCCTTCCGAATGCTTAGGTACCCGGGGTTCCCGACCTTTAGTAGGCATTGGCAATGGTGCACGCAAAAAACTCCGCACATAAAAAGAATATGTCTAGAAAAGCGCGATTGCCTAGATAGCTATGCCCAAACACTGAATGTAGCTAGTGTTTGGCAGAAAGAAAGTGAACATTGTGTAGAATTTGGAGTTATAAATTACTAAGTACCTACTATTAGTTTATGTGAATTGTTTTCAACCACGTTTACAAAACACGAAATCACGTCTCTCGATACCTAAACACACATGAAACAAAACAATGTAGCGTGACAAGTGTAGTACATAAAGTGCAAAATCTTCATGGTTGTCGCTCGAGTGATTCGAGAGGTTCGGGAACTTCCGTGGAAGATGTCCACTATTCATTTATTTGCAGAAATTCGGTTCTCCTATGCCTGCGTTCGTCCTGTCTTCTACCAATGGGCCGAAGTCACTTATTGGGGAAGACATTTATTTTTATACCACTAAAGTGGCAGATAATCATATGGCCTACCAGATGGACTGGTGATCCCCGTAAATGAACGTTTGCAACACCAGCAGCGCTACACTCGCGCTAACGACCCTGCAAGAAACTTCTAAGGCCCCCTTTAAAGAATCCCATACTGTAGGCGTTTAGAAAAAAGCAGGGTGAGAGCTCATTCCACAATCTAAGCGTTCGCGGAAGAAAGCCCCTATTTGCAGCAGGTGCCTTCAATGAGTGCATAACTTTTAAAAAGCTATTTAAATTACTCTTCTTCAAATTAAAATCAAAACAAGGAACTCGCTGACGCTAACAAGTAACCCAGTAACTACAAATTGAAAACCTGGTACCTTTTCACACTTTGTCAATAATTTTTGGTCTTCATAAAACTGTGCGAATTCAAATAAATGCCATACATTGCTCGCATTCATGTTGTGACAAAGATAACTTGAACATTTCTCAACCAGGTGTTCCATCATATACTTTTTGGCTGCGTAATAAAGACTGCAAGAGTCGTCAACAGAACTAATGTCTGCATTGCCGGAATAAATGTATCTGAAAATGGTGTAGGCTGATAAAAGAGGTTGGCAGTTCAGGAGTTGGGAGTCCTGGGACATCCTTCCGAGGGCTTACCCGGGGCTCCCGACCGTAGGCTGTTGGGCGTTACGTGAGGTTTTTTAGTCGGTAGGAGTCCGGCATAGCATCCATGATGGATTTTCCCTCACGTTACAAAAAAAAGGCTGACAAAAGAGTGGTTATAAAATAAATCAATCAAAACAGCCTATGGCAGTTCATATGAGGAAGTACCTAGAACTTAGGCCTCTCCCAAATTATCCAAATAGTGATATAAATAAATAGATAGTAAGGGGTCTGAACCTAAAGGGTGATAACAGGATAGGGTCCCGTTGTCACCCTTTAGGTAGGGTTATACCGGCAACAGAAATACATCATCTGTGAAAATTTCAGCTCTCTAGTTATCACGGTTCCTGAGATACAGCCTCGTGACGGACAGATAGACAGTCTCACGATTTGACCACGTAAACATATGGTGATAGTTTGTCTATCTATAAGATTGCCGCGCCGAGGTCCCGTGTACGAATCCCAGGCCAAATATTTTTGCAAACATTGTTCAAAACTGGTAAATGACGGATGTGTAAGAGTAGGTAGGTAGTCAGATACTTACTGCAAAAGCAACTTAAATATGTCCGGTTCAATATCCTCTACGAGAACATCATTCGTCTCACATAACTCTCCGTAGAACATTTTCTCAAATACTTGCGAAGCCATTGCTAAGATCATCTTGTGACCGTAAATGCATGTCTGATTGGGTTTGGTGCCTATCAAAAATTTACAATCGCATGACTGCTTCGAGTTCAAAAAGGAAGCCCCTCTTTCATTCGCTTCGTCACAAAGCTGTCTATTTTTACCACTATTTAACATCATTGTTCAAAATTAAAATAATAGGACTAAAAAAGAGAAGAGAAAAAGAAGAGAAGAAGGCACTTTTATTGGAAACATGTAGCACGAGCTTTGAAAATAGCCAGGTAAGTATTTAAGTAAAATATGACAGTTTTAAACTTACTTTGTTGTAACTACCCGCAATTTGAACAGTACATACCTAATCTAATCCATTGCTATCAAACAGTTCGTAGATTTTGCCTCAGTATTACCACAGTATAAAAAAAGAAAAGCGTAGGTATGATCTGTTAGTTGAGGTATTAATTAAGCCCGGAAGCTGATATAAAGTGAACTTACACGTCACAATCACAATACCGGCATTATAAAGACTATTAAGCAGAACAAGGACATTTTGGCTTTCCCCAAGACTTTAAACATTTCGGTCTGACGAAACTAAAAATCATACCTGACCTGACCGTGAGGAATTCTTGACGAATACATAAGTATTTATGTACTGAACTGGACGAGGCCACGACGACGCCCATCGACGAATACCCAAAACGATAAACCCTCTAGCAAACAGCACAACAGACAAGGTTTTAGATGTTCGTTGGTATTGTTTTTATTTTTTTACGTGAAGGAAAATCCTAATGGATGTTATGTCGGACTCCTACCGACTAAAAAGCCTCCCGTAACGCCCAACAGCCTATGGTTGGGAGCCCCGGGTAAGCCCTCGGAAGGATATCCCAAGACTCTCGCTGGTACATATAGTTCTAAATTGTTTAAACGTCATCCGTTTTAGCTGCAGTCAAGTTGAACGATTAATTTTAATATAAAGTACACAGAATTTTGTTTGACACTTTGGCAGGGCCTGATTTACCCATAAGCTAACTAAGCTGAAGCTTAGGGCGCCAGGACCAAGGGGGCGCCTGGCGTTGGGATCGGCGCTGGGTTGTGACTTACGGTGCTCCCAAAAAGGAGCACACAAACCATCTAGCAATTTTTAACAGATTTTAACAACTCCTAACAACGCATTTAAAATTGTTATTTAACATTTTGTAACACCAAAGCACATAATAATATTTGGTAATTTAGTAAAAATACAAATACGTGCGTTAAAGTTAAATTCCTGCGCCCATCTCCCTGGCAGCGTGGTAGTAAATACGACAGTTCCACCCGTGTCGCGTTCAAGGCACCCAGGAACCAAAGTGAATAGGTGTCCAGCTTTTTGACCGGTAGAAGCATCAGGGAGACGGTACTGTTGAGACGGTGAAACCGGTCATGGAGGAGTGGCTGGAAAGGCACCATCGCAGCCTCACCTACCGAATGTCACAGATACTTACTGGATATGAGTGCATCAGTGCGAGTAAGTATCTGCGGCGGAAGTTAACATCCGAGTGTCAGCACTATTGTGACTGCAGCGAGGATACGCTCAGCTTATGCACTGCAACCTCTTTGCGGGCCTGGGCGTAGATGTTCTCACGCTGGAGACCGTGGTGAGAGCCATGCTCTTCAATGGGAGAAAATAGGACGCCACTGAGTCTTTTTGCGAGCAAGTCATATTTGCGATAGAGGCAGCGGGAGAGGAACTCCCTCCCAAGTTCCGTAGTCGACGGCGGGTTCGTCGCACACTGCAATACGCTCAGGGCTAACCGCCTCCATCACGGAGGGCCTGAAAACGGCGAGTTGTTATCTTGCCATTCTTACAGAAGCAGATCAGGAAGATGGCGTGACTCTTCACTCCTCAAAGAAATAGGATAGCACCTATTTCCCCTCCCCGATACACCCGAATCGGACTGGCGGACAAAGTCTGCGAAACAGACTTTGCACGCCATCGCAGTTCCTCCCGTGGGTTTGGGTTTTACCTGATTTCTTGGGGGGATTCGGGTTTAGTCCAGTTTAGTTCAAATTGCCGGAAGTGATCAGTAATGTCCCATTATATCGGGGACACCGCAAGGTTAAAGAAGATTTTAGGACTGTTTGTTATTTTTCTTTTATTTCGTGACAGTCAGGAAAGTTTTTTGGAAGAAGAAATAGGTGTAATTAGGTATCGGAAAAACAACAGATCTCTTGTTTTACATATGTCGAAATGTCCGGATGGTAATCACCCGGACAAATCGAGCCGTTACAATCAGCTTACACCTAGGATTCAGCTTAGCTCTAGTACCTTATTTGGTACCTTTCGTATTTCATCTACCTAATTACTGACGATTTAATTAACCCCGCCGAAAAACGAGAAGTGTTATAAGTTTGACCTGCGTATCTATGTATGTGTGTGTCTGTCTGTGGCATCGTAGCAGCCCAACAGATGAGCCAATTTTTCGGCTTTCTATGCTCGAAAGCTAATGTGCCGGGGCCATCCTGCCTCTGTGGCGCAGTCGGTAGTGATACCGCCTGCGGCGCTGGAGGTCGTGGGTTCGATTCCCACCGGAGACAAATATTTGTGTGATCCATAAATGTTTGTCTCAAGAGTCTGGGTGTTTCTATGTATAATATGTATGTATTTAAAAAGTATATAAGTATTAATATCAGTGGTCTGATACCTATAACACAAGCAGGTTATTCCTAGCTTACTTTGGGATCAGATAGCGTTGTGTGAAATGTCAGTGAATATTTATTTATCCCCAGCACATCGGCTTTCAAACCGTTCTTATCTGTAAATTTTGCATAACATCAGCTCACTTCCTGAGTTATGAAGGATTTCACCAAGATTCTCTGGTTCGATTTATCGGAAACTGGATGTACCAAGGTACTGCTGTTAGGTGCTTTGGTGTTATTTTTATCACGCTTTTACTGGCTGATGCATCAAGTAGTCTGCGGAATACCCAACTTCTCAGTAACCCATGGGTCATAAGTTCATAAGAAGTCTCAGGATCGGGTTTTATTTTATTTTCAAATTAACAAAGAATAACGATTAGGAACGTAGGATCAGCTAACATAAAGTGTATTTTGTAGGTAGGACAAGTCCTACCTACAAAACCCCAGCTGCAACTAATTAAATTACAAGTAATTTAATTAGTTGCAGCTGGGGGCGCATTTTCATAGCTAGCCTAGGGCGCGCGGAACCCTTAATCAGGCCCTGCACTTTGGCCCCGTCCCATCTTCCTAGAACTAAAGAAATAGCCAGCGTAGCAGCGGAAGCAGCAGAAAATTAAAAAATCGTAAGTAAAAGGGTCTTTGCTTAACTTACAATTTCATTCCAGTCGGGTCGAGGCCCTAGGCCCCCACGGGCGGGGTCCCAATACGCAACATTTTTAAAATTTTGAAGAAGCGTCTTGTTGAGTCGACTGGTGAGTCTGGTGACCCAAGGGTTGGCAACTATTTCTCCCAACATCATCAACATCAACAAGTCATCGCTATTCAAAGGGGGAATGCTGTTAGTCTTTTGGGCCCAATGTCATGGAGGCCTTCTTCAGATTTAGTTTTATAAAAATTTGTGGACATAAATTCATATATTTTTACAAGGTTTTATCTTACCGATAATAAAATCCGTTGTTCGTTGAACGTGAGTTTTTACCCGAACTACCGAAGAAAGGAGGGTATAAGCCCCGCACGTTGATATTGCACTTGGCGGCCATCTTGGTGACCACTTGGTGACGTATGTCCGTCGAGCAGTCAGTACTAAAAAACTTCACGTCACTTAGCTGTCATTATGACAAGGTTCCAGCGCATTACCAACTTGCGGGGCATATAATGTTCAATTCAATGTTTCTTGAATGGCAAACGGTATCGGCCTAGCGGGAGCTTATAATGTTTTTGAACGAATATTCAACAGTCAAACTGTCAAAATAATATGACTTTGACTTTTGTCATGTTGGAAGTTTCATTGCAAAGCAAATTCTTTCGTAAGTTTAGTTCGTGAATTTAATTGTTTTATCCATATTACGGTAGATTTGAAATAGTTCGTTTGGTAAAATGATCTTAGATGGCTTTATGTGACATCAAGAAAGTGTGATATGATAGATAAAGTCATAGTGATCTGATCGAGTTAATGATTTGAGCCACAATGTCTCCGAATAGATGCGATGGTTTACTCGCTAGGGTGGATTTTCCACTTTATACTCTCGAAACACTCACAAACAGACACGTAATAGTTGCGGGCGGTGGGGGAGCTGCTGCTACAGGCGTCGCCAATGGATTTGTAAGTAGAACAGATTCCTATCATCAGTTAAACTAAGTTATGACAAATCTGCTTCGCACGTAGTATACGTGTCAGATATTTAATATAACGATTGATTATCGCAGTTACGGTCCTTCAGACAATAGGCGGATCTCCTTGGTCAGTTGGTCAGTCGTTTTCAATGCAGTTTGAAGCTACTGAGTAACTTTATTAACTGCTGATTTTGTAAAGGGATAAGCTGACACCAAGCAACATAATAGCAACATTGCTGGACATATGTCTCTCCAATATATCTACTTGTTTTACTACATTGGTCAGATTGGTTTGTTAGACCGCAGGCTCACCACTTTTAGGCGAGATTGGCTTAACCTGTTTGGTTTTCATGTATGGTACCTACCTATTCATTAATTTAGAGATGCACTAGCTAGGCGATTTATCTCTAAGTGCAGAAATATCAGTGTCATGTGAATTCCAAGATGTTTAATTTTTCTGCCCAGTCAGAGCTAGGCAAAATTTTGTGTATGCTCAATTTAACCCAGTCTTACAGAAATGCAACTGGTTATGCTTGATCCCAACTCTCATCCAAAAATTGTTTAAGTCTGGGGTATTACTGTCTATCTACTTCTTGATAAGTTACAATTTTGACAAGTCCGTGCTTAAAAGACTTGTCATTGAGTGAAGTAATATAAATAAAACTAAATAATAAACTGTTTGTGGCAGTTCCTTTCAACAGCTGTTAACTGAAAATTTTAGTGTCCGACCGAAACTGGTTTTCCAGCCGAAACCGAAACCGAACTTTCGGCCACAGGGTCAGTTTCGGCCGAAACCGAAACCGAAACCGAAACTCACGTGTTCATATTGAAAAAAAAAAAACCAGCCAAGTGCGAGTCGGATTCCCGCACAGAGGGTTTCGTTACAAAAATAATTACGTTTGTTGTTTGTGGGTGTTTCTTTCTGATTTTAGTAGGTATTTTTTGTTATAGTGGTAACAGAACAGGGTGAGGTGGTGGTGGCAGTGTCTCTTGACATCGCCAACGCCTACAACACCTTGCCTTGGAGCTGCGTTTTTGGGAGGCGCTTATTCACAATGGAATGCCTTCTTACCTCCGTCAAATTGTTTGAGCCTATCTTTCCGAGAGGGCCATAACTTAGCCGAGCTGGCTAGGGTCGGGTCGGCGATGTGTCGTTTGGTGTTTTAGGGTATCGGTCTTAGGCCCGCTTCTGTGGAACATAGGTTACGATTGGATGCTGCGTGGTCCATTGCTCAGATTTGTCAGCGTAACGTGTTACGCCGACGACACTCTCGTTACGACGACGCGAGGAGCAACGTATCGCTATACAGCCCTGTGGTGGCTCGAATACTGTGTCTGGGTCTAGAGGTCGCCCTTCACAAATCTAAGGCTCTGTGCTTTGGAAGGGGCTATCTATGGGATCCAGCTTACATGTGGAGTCAGCATCGACATCGAGCCCGCTCGTACTCGATAGCCGGTGAAACTTTGGATACCACTTCCGAAGTTTGGTCCCAAAACTGAGGGGGGCATCAGCTGCACTCTCGCGGTTGTTACCCAACATCAGGGGACCCAACGCTCTCGTAAGAGTCTCCTGCAGGGAGCTTCCTTGGTCTAGGTCTGTTGGGAATCCTCTGGACATCCTTGCAAGGGTATACCCGGGCCTCCCAACAGTAGGTTGTTTGGGAAAAGTGTGGTTTTTAGTCGGTAGTAGTCCGGTATAGCATCCCGGTAGGATTTTCTTCATGTTGAAAAAAAAAGCGACAACAGAAATACATCATTTGTGAAAATTTTAGGTTTCTATCTGTCACGGTTCCAGCGATAGAACCTCGTGACTGATAGACCGACGGACGGCTAAGTCTCATGTCTCGTTCATTGGGTCCCGTTTTTACCCCTCCGTGCGAGAGTCCGACTCGCACTTAGCTGGTTTTTTTCTTCAATATGTGCCGCAAGTTCCACCAAGTGCCACCAACCAACGGTATAAATCTTCTCAAATGGTCATTTTAGAAATATCTCTACCTAAAGATGGATTTTTTTCTTTTACGTGTGGAATTACTCATGGGCGCTATTGCGATCTCCTACCGACTAAAACCACACGATGCCCTACTACTGTTACTAGCTCTTGTCCGATTTTGGTTACATTCAGTATACATATAACTAAAACTGGACAAGAGCCAGCCGGACTCCCGCAAGTAAGGTTTAATACTATAAAATCACGTTTGTTGTATTATTTTGTCTGTTTTTATTATTTTTTGCAAAGCGGCAACAGAAATACATCTTCTGGGAAATTTTTAAATGTCTTACTATCACTGTGCATGAGTTACAGTCTGCTGACAGACAGATAGACGACCAACGAAGTCTTAGGAATGGGGCCGTGTTTTTACCCTTTTTGTACGGAACCGACTACTAAGGGGTAGGTTTATGTAATAATATAAGTAAATGATGTCCTAGTTCACCTATTTAGGGTTCCGAAAGCGGGACCCTAAAAAGCTAGTCAAAGACATAACACAGGAGTAATTGTCTAATATTTCTCAGTGATTGTGATTGCTTGTGGTTTGAATACATTTGTATTATTGTAACTACCTATTGATTGGAAGTCGTTTGTAGAGCTCTAAATTTTATGATTGTAACATATCAACTGGTTGGGCTGACCCCAACCACATCACAAGCAGAGCCAGGCACTCAAAATTCACGAACACGTGAGTTTCGGCCCGGCCGAAAGTTTCGGCCCATTTTGGCCGAAACCGAAACTGCGGCCGAAACTCGATTTTTTGGCCGAAACTGGCCGAAACCGAAACCGAAACCGAAACTTCGGTCGGTCACTAGAAAATTTGGATCTAAAAGTTGTAGGTATTCAGTTACAATTTTGGAGGTCTTGAAAGTCTTCACTGTGGCAAGAGTTTAAGCCCAATTTGCTTTAGATATTCTTCATAGTAAGTAACCTGAATGATCTTACAATTTTCATTACGCTATGCAGTACTCTATCAAGGAGATCAGTGTCCTTAAAATAAGAGTTCCAAATCTAAAATGTATACTATTTTATCATACCAGACCAGACCAGACGAGACTTGAACCCGCAACCTTTGCCTGAACCAGGGCAATGCTCTAACCAATTGAGCTAATGAGACCGTACTGAATCAAGTTAAAATTTTGATGAATGTATGATACACAAAAGATGTGCAAGTACTGATAAAACTTTTAATGTGGGTCTCCAAAAATGCTGTATTGTTCAAGAAAAACCCTGTGTCTTCGACAAATGTGTGTAGCTAGTAATGATACAGTACACTAAGACATGGCCTGTGTACAAAGAATAGGGTTAGTCAGGGCACAGAGACTTGGGATATACTGCTATGGATATCTGGGAAAAGAAAGTTTCCATACAATTTTTTTTGTTCCTATCAGCAGTCAGTTTAATTTATAACTACAGGCAGGTTGACTGTTTCCTCAAAATGGTCAAGTCAAATGCATCCTGCATAGAGGAGGTGTATTAAGTGTTTCTGGTACTGCTCGTTCGCGCTAACTTTGCCGCTCGGCTCCATACTAAAGTCGAATTTTTAATTAGACGAAGTAAATTGACAGCAACTAAAGTCACTTCTTCATACAAAGTTGCTTATTTTCTATGACGAAGTGACATTAGCTACTGTCAATATAGTTCGTCTAATTAACAATTCGGGTATACGCCTCTACGCCAGCGGCAAAGTTAGAGTGAACGGGTAGTACCTGCCCTTGGTTAACTTTCTAACTACAGCAAGTAGGTACATTAGAATGTTTTTCAAGCGGTCTTGGATCTTTTTGTTTATAAGCCTGAATTTCCGAAACATTCCATGGATATCAAAGTTTTACAGGCTTAAGACTGACCTGTTAATTGGCACTTGGTTAAATGCCTTTTAGTAGTCTTGATAGATCACAGGAGTTACAATAATAATAATTCTTTAATGTAATAAATTATGTTTTTACATGAATGTGGAATTCCCTGATACCTGCCTGCACTAGTTAAAACTGTGCAGTACCCCCAAAGTATATACATATTTTAGAATAGATCTAATAAATATTTTAAGTTTGTATGGTTATTGTCCTAATTTTGAGTATCAGTCCCACATATTTAAACGTAATTCAGATTTAATAAGAGAACAAGTTTTTATTTCTATTAGTTTGTAAGGGTCTTTTGCCATTAATTTTACAAAGAATATTTCATTTCCAGGAAATATTTGAGCTGTCGCACAATGGCACAAGGTTTGTGGCCGAAGAGGTGATGAGGCATGAAACAGGTCCCAACGTTGTAATGAACTGTTCCGTGAGGACTACGCAGAACAAAACATATTTAACGGCGGGACAGGAAAGTCATTGTCAACTGTATAAAGTAAATATGCGGATGGTGGATGCGGCAGAAATGCGCAGAGGCAGCTTTAAAGCAGAAAATGGTCTAATAAGGAGGAAACGGCGCACTGTATCAGAAAATGACAACATTTCAAAAAAGGACAGCAACTGCAATACTATGGAGAAAAGAATATCATTTGAGATTAGGCCGAGTGATAGTGTGCAAACGGATTTTAGGTAATTATGACATATTATTTATAATACTAGCTGTTCGCCGCGGCTTCGTCTGCATAGAAGTCGTTTTCGCGTAAAATCATTACCCGCCTCTTGGGAAGTCAGTTAAAAAGTAGCCTAAGTCCTTCCCTTGGACTCAACCTATCTCTATACCAAATTTCCTCAAAATCGGTTCAGCGATTTAGGCGTGAAATCGTAACAGACAGACAGACAGTTACTTTCGCATTAATGATATTAGTAGGGATTTACTAGTTGATGCCCTCAACTTTAAATATTTTCCACTTCCCGCTTCCCACGGAAACTTATTCCCAACATTAAAAGCCTATGCAGTATTCCAGACTATCTACCCCTTTACCAAATTTCAACCAGATCCGTTCAGCCGTTAGAGCGTAAAAAAGTACAAACATTCACCCATCACTCACAAACTTTCGCATATATAAATTGGTAGGACTATCTGTACCCGTTTCGCCCGCAGTACACTTTAATGATCACTGCTTAGTCCCCTTGGCAGTAGCGTGATAATAAGTAGTCAAGTTCCTCCTTATAACATTAGACCAGTTTAGAAGCCTCTGAAAATGATAAAAAATTTATAAAATTAGTAGTAGAATGAAACCTATTGCAATAGGAAGAGAATCTGAGAAAAAAACAGGAGAAATAATTTACGGGCGATCTGAGGTCGGGAAGTTAAAAAAATGGGGGTTTTAAGGGGGGAAAAGGGGTTTTCTTGATTTCTGACAAAACTACAAGTCCTATGGAAAAATGTTCAATGGCAAAGTTGTAGGAAATAACAAAATCTGCAACTCTTGGATTCAGAGGCGGCGTAAGGCGTGGGCGACGTGGGCCACCGCCCACGGCCTCGCGGTACAAGGGGCCTCGCGTCTCAAAAATATTTATGCATTGCTTCAAGGCGAGAATAAAATAAAAAAAGATATAAATTAATTTTGTTGTGAAATATGTTTTTTTAGTCTGGCAACATTTGCTTACGTTACGTAACTATTATATCGCGAGTTCCAAACAAATTCAACCATAATCAGACACAAAATAAGCAACAACACGGTTTTAAGTGACGAACATTATTGTTTGGCGCAATATCCCTTTAAAAATATTCAATGAATCAAGAAATCAGAAACTGTCAATATTTTATAATATGTTAACATGATATTTTACCGATGCATAGATCATTGACCCCTATGGTGGTACCATATACAGCATGAAAAAAATATTTAAAGTGTTAAATTATGTCCTGATTGCATACATATCACTGCCAGAATCATCGTCAGTACTAGTGAGCAACTGAAGTTTCGGTTTCGGTTTTGGCCAGTTTCGGCCAAAAAATCGAGTTCTGGCCGCAGTTTCGGTTTTGGCCAGAATGGGCCGAAACTCAAGTGCCTCGCTCATCTTAATTTTCTTGTGACGTGGTTATGATCAAGCCAACCATTTAATATGTTACTAACCTAAGATTTAAAGATTTACAAACGACTTCCAATAGCTACTATTATACAATTTTATTCAAATCTGCGCCTGAACTGAAACCTTACGCTACAATCGGGGCATACAATCTCATACCGGTAGTCACAGATAATATCAGGCACGGGTGCTTCGCTAAATATCTATGATGATACACCGAGAGACCACAGCTGAGTGCCAGCACGGCGAAGAACGCAGCTAGGACACAGGATTCCACTTATAGGTGGTCACTGGTGAGCACTCTCAGCGTAGGGGCAGCAGCGCCAAATCCCCGTGGCAAGTCCTGAGGCGGACATTCTCTCACTGAAGACCATATTACAAACCATTAGCTCCAGCAGGAGTAAATGGGACGCCGCTGTTGGTATCTACGAGCAGGTCATGCTTGTGAGTGAACTCACTCACGAGCATAACCTGGCAGGGTGGGAGCGGGAGAGAACTCCCGAGTTCCATTGTCTGGGGCGCTGGCTGACCTATAGGTCTCCATAACCGGGGCCAAAGGACGGCGGAAATACTGCTCGCCGTCCTAACAGAAGATTTATAATGAACACTTGAGAAGATATATATCTACCGATGATTTATGTCAAGACTGTGGCATGACGTAAGAGTTAGCGGGATAACATCGGAACCAACACTAAAGACGCGGGATATGCGAGATGGCAGTGGTAGCCAAGGTCTGTCGGGATGCGATGCGATATGGTCACGCCTTGATTCCCGCAGGAGTAGGCAGAGGTATGCCTCTGCCTACTCCTTTGGTTGTATTATATGCCCACATTTCACCTTTTTGTACAATTTATCCCACGTAATAGGTGGTGAGCCGTATTGCCGTGTTAAGATGGACACGTGCAGGTTGTGACTGCCTGCTGTTGAAATTTTTCAAACCTCCTGAAAAGGCCTTCAACTTGGCTTAACAACTGCCATTTTAATGGCAACCGGGAACAACGACTTAACGTGCCTTCCGAAGCACATAAACGTTCAAATTAATGTCACAAAGTGGTCACCTGGATGGCTACCAATCTAAGGGCTGGCCATAGTGAAAGTTGCTTATTGCAGTGATCGTTTACAGAACACTGAGTCCGCGGGGCCACGAGCGCTTCACGTGCGTCTGTCAGGAATCGTGAGATATCCTTCCGAAGACTTACCCGGGACACCCGTCGTAGGCAGTATCAGGACACAGTAATTATGATTTTAGTCAGTAGGAGTTCGCAATAGCATCCATTTTTTTTTTATACTACTTAGGTGGCAGACAAGCTTACGGCCCACCGGAAGGTTGGTAACCGTAGCCTATAGACGTTTGCAACACCAGAGGTGCTTCACACCTGGCGCAGGTTGTGACGACCCACAGTTGAAATTTTTCAAGCCGCCCATAAGGCCTTCAACTTGGCTTAACGACTGTCATTTTACTGACAACCGGGACCAACGGCTTATCGTGCATTCCGAAGCACGGAAACGCTCGTAAATAAATGTCACAAAGTGGTCCACGTGGTGGTCACCCATCCATATCCGGCCATAGTAAATGTTGCTTACTGCAGTGATCGTTTACAGAACACTGAGTCCGCGGGGCCACGAGCGCTTCATAAGTAATTTCACACATAAAAGAGAGATACCCATCTTTAGGTGGAAAAATTTCTAAAATGAACGCTTGAGAAGGTTTATATCTACCGATGATTTATATCACTTGGTGAAACTTACATAAAAAACCGGCTAAATGCGAGTCGGACTCGCGCACGGGGGTAAAAGCGAGACTCTATGAACGAGACATGACACTTAGCCGTCCATCTGTCTGTTAGTCACGAGGCTGTATTGCAGGAAAAGTGATACTCGTAGATAGAGAGCTAAATTTTTCACAGGTGAAATATGTCTGTGGCCGCTATAACAAAAAATACCTACCTACTAAAAGCACAAATAAAAAAACCGGCCAAGTCCAAGTTGGACTCGCCCATGAAGGGTTCCGTAGCAGCAAGTAACATAATATAAAAGTTCTTGTAGTTCGTTGTAACTTTCATTGATGTTTTAACACGTTCGCAGTGGTAGTGATTTTTCTAGGCGAAAATCGCGGTCTATGACGTATTAAAAAAAACTACCAACTCGATCTCATTCAAACCAATTTTCGTTGGTAGATTGTATAACAATGTACATCATATATTTTTTTTAGATTTATCATTCTCTTAGTTTAGAAGTTAGGGGGGGGGGGGGGGAAACAAATTTTTCCACTTTGGAAGTGTCTCTTGCGCAAACTATTCACTTTAGAAAAAAAATGTCCGTGAATATTTATTTATTTATTTAAGGGTTTGATGAAAAAAAAAATTTTGAGTTTCAGTTCTGAGTATGGGAACCCCAAAGTTAACTGCTTTTTTTCTAGTTTTATATAAAAATCTTGATGCGGTTCACAGAATACATTTACTTACGAAGTTTCAACAGCATACGTCTTATAGTTTCGGAGAAAAGTGGCTGTGACACACGGACGGACAGACAGACAGACAGACAGACAGAAGGACAGACATGACGAATCTATAAGGGTTCCGTTTTTGCCATTTGGCTACGGAACTCTAAAAAAATCCCCAGAGAATAAACGTAAATTTTTTGCTGTTTTTTTAACGGGACCCTCTGTGCGCAAATCCGACTCGCACTTGGCCGGTTTCTTTTTCTATATGCACTCGTGAGTTTCTGAACTGACCCTGGGGCCGAAAGTTCGGTTTCGGCTAAAAAACCAGTTTCGGTCGGACACTAGTCAGTACTATGGAGCCATAATTTAAAAAAAATGGAATTGTATTTTGGACTAGAAGCATTCTTTGAAAGCCGATATTTAATTTCATCTCCACCTATATATTTTCGATTTGTAATTGTTCAATAATATTAATCTAATTTACCCATACCCAGCCATAGACTGGGATTTCATCCTCACACCCTACGTCCGGAGCGTTCGAGCACGGTTAGATCCGATAGGGGATTTCTTGCGCGCACGCTTAGGTTGTGGAATGATCTTCCTGCCTCGGTTTTCCCAAACGCCTACAGTATGGGGTTCTTCAAAAGGGGTCTAAGAAGGTTTTTACAGGGTCGGCAGCGCGAGTGTGGCGCCTCTGGTGTTGCAAACGTTCATAGGCTGCGGTGACCACCAGTCCTCCTGGTGCAGGGGTCGGCAACCTTTTGAGTCGGAAGAGCCAAAAACCTATAATATTAATTTTTTAAATTTTTAAAGAGCCACGATAAGTTTTTGTTGTTTACACGTAGGTATTAGGTAACGTGGCATTTGCACCTCTTCGGGTATATAGACCTGTTTGATTTTTTAAATTTATTCAGGGATATCTTTTATGGATACCACACCGTACATGAGCAGAGTGATTATGTGGGACTCCCCAAAATTTGTATACCTACAAAAATTCTGAAGTTTTCCTTTTCGTCGCTATTGTTGGGTCAGAGGAAAGACGAGCGTTCTACTTCCACGACCCAACTAGCGCTACCAGCAACTGGTTCGATTATGGGGGATCTAAAAATTACCCCCCGAAACTCCACGAACTGCAACCCCGAAACATGAGGAGTCGCACGGCTGACATAAAGCTGCATGCCGTAGCGTCGTCGACCACGCGTGCGAGGTTGGCGAGGTGGAAGTATGAGACCACCCCGCTCTCACACTCGCAGTGCTTTTTTCTTTGCCGTCATGCCTGCTCCGACGAATGAGGCGACGGCAAACCAATTTTCTACGCTGTCTAACATAGCGGAGACTATGGTAGCGACAGCGAAGCGACTGGGCCAATTAGGTAGTAGGGTCTCTACTGTGGAGCGTTCACCACTTCACTCACAAAAGGCGAGCGTGTTCAGGACTTTATGCACGGTGCTGTTCTCGCAGTGACGGCACGTCGCCTCAGGCTCAATGTCTACTACCTCACACAGATATTTACCAAAAGATCCGTACCCCGTGAGCAGCTTTGTGAAGTGGTATGTCGGAGCACCGTGTCGCCTTTCTACCTCAGAATGGGCCGGATAGCTGAGTCGAGCTCAGTACTTACCAGACTGGCTAGATAGCTTGGCCGATAAGTATAATGATAATCTTCTTATTATTATTATATGGTTATGGCCGGTGGCGGAAGTTACAGTAGAATCCTATGGGGAAGACTAGGAGCGTCCACCCAAACTGGTGCGAGTGCAGCACGCCGCCAATAGGCGTGGCTGTTCGTATAAGGCTGTTGTGGTGTTTTTAAAATGCGGAGAAGCATAAAATAATTTTTAATCGCTAGTGAATACCATGAACTGGCAACACCAGTCCCATCAAGAACAGAATCGTATGTACGATGGTTTTGCAAGATTTCAGAATTATAGACGACATCTACATAATATTATTACTGGGGTAATCAAGTAAAAAAAATTGCACAGCTTCAACGTGGTATGAAATTTAGCTGAGGCGCTCGAGTGCCGAAACTATTAATTTTATTAAAAATGTAAAGAAATTAACTGCACGAAATTTAATATAGCTGCGCGAAAGGCAAAGATACGAAGAGGAAAAGTTGAAATTCTAAAAGACCTTTTCAGAATCAATAATAAGCTTTCGGTAAGCTTTGTATGTAGTTTTCCCTGGAAAATTTAACAGAAGTTTTGAAAATGTGATCCTAGTAAGTACAGTCATTTGGTAGTTCCTAATTTTAATTCCTCGTCCAAGGTTTTCAATTGATTACTATCAATCAAGCTAACTTTTCCTTTAAGTTGTCAGTTTGAATAGACCCCTAACATTTCTCCTACAAAAATTATTGATTGTGATAGCTAACATGGGTAGTAGGGATAAAATATTTTGATTTGTTCTTTATTACTCAAATATTAGGTCAATATTGTAGTTTTTTACAGCTAAGTTATCAGAGTAGCAGTAAAATATCAGCTAGTTAATCATTTTAGATGTCCTCGTTATCGATTCATGTTAAATGAAGGACTTCTTAGATTACATATTCTTTGATCATTGTTAATCAATCAATTCAGAATAAAAGCAACGTTTTTTTTTTAAATATAAGGAATGAATGTGCCAGGAACTAAAGAGCCGCAGCTTCAGACCCAAAGAGCCGCAAGTGGCTCGCGAGCCGCGGGTTGCCGACCCCTGTCCTGGTGGGCCGTATGCTTGTCTGTCACCTTAGTGGCATAAAAAAAAAAAAAAAAAAATTGTATTTTTATGAATAAACAAGAAGCCGTAAGACTAAGACGGTCTCACCCGACTGCCCCTCTCAAAACATTTATTGTGAAAGTTCAATCCGATTGACGTTGTCATTTTTGTTTCATTTCAAACTTTGAACAGATGATCCACGTGACCTAGTGACGTAATTTAATGCAACAGCGTCACAGACTACAGACACAAGTCTCGTCATAAGCCCCTCTGCACTCTATTTCATAGAGAGGGGCTAAAACTTTGCAGTGTTAATTGTTTGGTTTTTTTTTTTAATTTATAAAATCCGTCTTCAGGCCGCCACAGAAAGGGCCTCGCGAAATCTGTCTTGCCCACATCAAATTTAGATCTTGCCCCGCCACTGCTTGGATTACACTTTTTTGACATAACCTCAAAAAGTATGTTGATCCAAAATGATTATTTTTTCTCCTTTTATTAACCTAATATCGCAAAAGCATTTAAATTTTCAATCGAAAAATCACCCATCATAATATCAGATATTTTTTTAAAAATTGGCAAGCAATCAGAAAGAAGAGATTTTAAGTAACAAAAATACTTAAAATCTCTTCTTTCTGAGATTTTAAGTAACAAAAATACTTAAAATCTCTTCTTTCTGATGATGTAAAAATATATATACATCACACACAATGGTAAATTTTCTCAGAAAATGCAAAAGAACACCAATCATATTTTTCTATTTTAATCATTTATGTACAATTTTCAGCTATTTATTATTTTTCTCAGATTCTCTTCCTGTTGCAATAGGTTTCATTCTACTACTAATGTTTTATATTTTAAAAGCTATCTGCACTCTTCTACATCAGCTATCTGCCAAATTAAAATCCATAGATGATGTATTTCTGTTGCCGCTATAACAACAAATACGAAAATCAGAAAAAAAATGTATGCTGGACTCCCACGCAACAAACGTGATTTCTTGCCGTTTTTTGGTATGGAACCCTCTGTGCGTTTTTTGGTATGGAACCCTCTGTGCGTTTTTTGGTATGGAACCCTCTGTGCGTTTTTTTGGTATGGAACCCCCTGTGCGTTTTTGGTATGGAACCCTCTGTGTGTTTTTTTTATATCCAGTTGAAATAATCATTAGATCATCCTGGGTTCTGAAGATAGAACTCTAAATGCAACCAAGACTAAACACTTATGCTATTGATTTGACGTTATCTTAGTGATTTTTAGTCAAGTTCAGTGATCGGACGAGTTTAGCCCAGTTTTCTCACAAAGATAAAATACGTAGAGATATTAACCAGACGAGGTCAATATCTCATATAAAAGATAATAATAATGAACTTATTGTTATGTAATGATAGTTCGTTTTACAATACCGAAAATATAAAGCCAAATATAGTAGTTGCTTCTGATAAAACAAACAGCTCGAGCACGGTTAGGCTCCGATAGGGGCTTTCTTCCGCGCACGCTTAGCGCGTGGAATGATCGGTTTTCCCAAACGCCTACATTATGGGGTTCTTCAAAAGGATCTTTGCCGGAAGGAATTCTCGAAGGGTCGGCTGCGCGAGTATAGTGCCTCTGGTGTTGCAAACATCCATATGCTATAGTGTGGCCACTTTCCTGCTGTCATTCGAATAAACTATATTTTACATATCTATATATATAAAAATCAATGCCACTTTTCGTTGTAATTTTATAACTCAAGAACGGGCTCACCTATCCAAACCAAATGTTTAGGCTTTGTTCGGACTATTAAGTAGATGGTTTATGTGAAGTTTGCACAAAATCGGTCGAGCCGTTCTTCACTTATCACGCGAACGAAGTTGCGCGGGTCAGCTAGTCAAGTATAATTTTAGTCGGTAGAAGCCGAAACCGGTCGTAGTCCACTGAAATAACAGAAATCTGAACAATTAATGTAATGTTTTCAGCAACGATCCCCTACAACGAGTGGTCCGCATCAGTCACAACGGGAAACTCATGGCGACGGGCGGCATTGACGGCAAGGTGCGTGTGTGGAGCTTTCCCAAGATGCACATGCTTTTTGAACTCGATGGACACACTAAAGAGGTTCGTAGCCGATATGTTCACTCAGTGTATAAATTGTCATAAGATTATGTATTACCACAGGCCGGAAACTCCATACAAATGATTAGTTTTCAATTCTGTCACGTACATTAATAACACGTTATGTTTGAACAGAGCTTTAATATGTTTGTGATCACTAAGGCTAAGCAAACGTTCCATCAAAATACCCTCCAAGGCTCCAACTATAATGACGGCTGTGGCGGGGGTGGGGAAGCTTGCTCAGTGAGGGGCAGAGAGTTGCCTATTTGTATGTAATGCCTACTATTATAATTATCTTTTATACTACTAAGATGACAGACGAGCTAAAGCAGTTCGCCTGATAGTTGTATACCGTAGCCTATAGACGTGTGCAACACCACAGGCCTTATACACGCGCTGTTGACCCAGACGCATGTTGTGTCAAGGACAACCTCTATTGAAAGTTTTCAAGCCGCCATTATAAGACCTTCAACGTGGCTTAACAACTGTCATGTGAGGCGCTTTGCAAACGATCGGGCGGGCCGGATCGGTCAATTTCACTGCGAAACGATAAAGGAATCCAATGCACATGAAGAGCAAAAAGACCGCGCCGCGGGTGCCGGCCGGACACACATTTTCGCTGTGTGGGCAGTCGCGGGCATCGACGGACTGACGCGGTCTTTATTTCGTCGCGGACAAAACGATCGGTCCGTCCCGTCGTCTGCTAAGCCGGGACCAGCAACTTTCTTTCGAAGCACCGAAACGCTCGCAAATAAATACTTGCGACTCAGTATGTAGATTTAGAATGACCACCACCTTATGACGCGTCAGGTCAGCGCTCTCCTTCACCGTTCACTGTGATAATAAAAACCGGCCAAGAGCGATACTTATTTATTTCTGTTGTTATAGTAGCAACAGAAATACATCATCTGTGAATTTTCAGCTCTAGCTATCACGTCTGGTGACATACAGTCACAGACAGACAGACAGACAAACAACAAAGTCTCAGTAAAAGGGTCCTATACCTATACCCTTTGGGTACGGAACCCAAAAAACCAATTTTATTTTTCAAGTTAAATTTATTTATTAAATTGTTTGTCACAGGTAGGTTATTACATACATAGAAATACAGAACTTCCGTGACATGCCTTTCCAGGCGTACAATAATATTAGAGGAACCCCACTTTCCAGATCGACGACCTAGACTTCAGTCCGTGCGACACGTCCCTGGTCAGCATCGCCAAGGACGGTCAAGCGCTGGTGTGGTCCACGGGCAGCAAGCGGGCGCCGCTGCTGACCATACCGTGCCAGCAGCCCAATGGACACAAGTATCTGTTTAGGAGGTGCAGGTACGTCTTATGTGTTTATGTATGTCTATAACTTGTTGAACGTGGCAATCTTGCTTGAGTCCAATTTTAGCAAGGGTGAAGCTGACGCTAAGACTGCACAAAATCTGCATTCAACACGTAAATTGGTTCACCACTATCAAAGATGCTGCCATTGTCATAGATGCTAAAAGTAGTGATTGTTTCACACCATACAGCAACGCAACCAGAACAAGGGGTGTAGACAGCATGGTTGCTCTATACATATCTGTGTGTCATAATTATGTTGCGGGGGAAATTTGTATACATATACACTACTACAAAAGCAATCGACTGTCACTATGGAACATACACAAAACAATTAAAACATTACACTCATAATTACAGATACTCACAATCTATCTACATTTATATAAAAATGTTCTGTGCGTATGTGTACGCTTTAAAAACTCAAAATGTACTGAATCGATTAAGCTCAAAATTTGACACGACCTACAACAGGTTTCTGAGATGGTTTTAGGCTACTTTTTGCATCATTTACATCTTCGCAATTCGCAACGAGAATAAAACAGCTTTAAAAAGTGATTTTACCAATAGACGGCGCTGTACGTTTTTTAAAAATTTTATTCTGCCAGCTTCAGAACGAACGAAAAAAGATAAATATTATTAATTATAAATAACCTACTTAGAAGGTACCTACCAGATTGTTGTTTTTTTTAAAGAGAAATTTGATTGCGCCCTCCTTGCATTCAGAATAATAAAAGGGAGTACTTACATAGGTACCTAAAACGGGTAAGAGGTCAGATATGTTTTACATGTTATTTTTAAAGATATAGTTTTGGCGCTTGGGAGAAATATTATCAGAGTGAATTTATTTTTTGAAGCGTGTTTACGATGTTTGAAAAACTGAACATTGAACAGCAGAAAAGATTTTTTTTTTCAAATGAAACTTCTATTGATTCGGGTGTTATTTGGTTTTTCTGAAAGATTTATGATTTTGGTTATGGCTCAAAATAACGTTTTGGAAATGTACCCATCCTTTGAATTGTTACTCTATTCTCAGAGGTACATGAAACCACCAAAAAAAAGTCACAGCGAAGCGTGGCAGGGAACCGCTAGTTTTTTGATATATGTGTGTGTATAAGCGTAACCCTTTTTATTTATAAAGTACACTTCGACAGAGGTTAAATCCTCAGTATGGCGCCTCCCCTCCCGATTAGACTTGTGTAACTCCGGAGTGAGTCGTTCCGATGAACTGCTCCGATGTAGTGAACGAAAGGAAACAGTTCCACTCTGTGGAGTTAAATCGTTCCATCGTTCCAACTCCGAGTCGGAGTTGATACGCCGAACGCTCGTTCCTATTCATATCGTTCCTACCGGAGCCGTGCTGCCATGCCCCGCGATTCGCTCACCGTTCGCTCCGGTTGTGCCGCGCCAATCACAGCGGTTTATTTGTATACCTCGGTGAGTCCGATTGGTCAAATGTTGATAGACACTACACAGTGTCTATCGCGCTGTTCTTGGTGAGTAGGCATCCCTTGCTATAATACTTTCGACTTTATCTGTATGGGATGAAGTTTATTTCCGAGTGTGCTATTTGTTTACGTAAGTTTTTAGAGTCCCGTACCCAAAGAGTAAAAACGGGATCGTATTACAGAGACTACACTGTCCGTCTGTCTATCTGGCACCAGGCTGTATATCATGAACCGCGATAGCTAGACAGTTAAATTTTAACACATGTCATGATGTATTTCGGTTACAGCTATCACAGCAAATATTTAAAAAAAGAAAAATATTAAGTGGGCTCCCATACGACAAACGTGATTTTTTACCGTTATTGGTGCCTACGGAACCCGGCGCGCGAGTGTGATTTAAGTTTATATAAATATAACTCGTAGGTGCTTAAAATCATAAAACATTATTAATATTAAATAGGTACGAACGTTTGAAAACTTTATTTTAATAAGTACCTACTTAAACTATTAATAAAGTCGCATTATTAGTAGATCGGTTCTTAGTACAACCGAAGTTAATATAATAATACTTGCTACAAGTTTGATAAACACTTCGTTCCACTATCCACGGAGATAAAGGAACTGTGGAGGTGGAACGATAGACACATCGTTCACAAATCCATGGAGCTAAAGGAACTGTGGAGCCGGAGTTATAACAGACCGCTCCTCTAGTCCGCGGAGCTAAAGGAACTGGGAGTCGGAACGATTTAGAGGAACTCGTTCCAACTCCGGAACGAGAGTTGAGGAACGAGTTCCACGAAGTGAACGATTATGCCCAAGCCTACTCCCGATAAAAAAGTCATAGTTGCTTGCTCTATGGATTCACCCTAATCAGTGATTATTATAGTGTTATTATATGTAACTAATGGAATCAGGCGTTACATGGCGGAAATCCATCATAGAATGATAAAAAAGGAGGGGGGGGGGGGAGAGGAACCCGCCTCACACCCTCGACTCGTCAATCCTAACTTACAACCGTTAAGGATAACCACAACTAATTGTATGGGAGGAATGACGAACCCAACTCCCCAGGAAAGGAATTTTGGATGTTGGATAGGAAAATTACTCCCCTTCCCCTCCTTTTTATTATCATAGTGTTATACAACTTTATATTTTAGCCTAGACTAATTGCTAAATATGTGTAGGTTCGGCATGATAGAAGACCAGCCGGGCGAATACCGGATGTTCACGATAGCGAACCCGTTGTCGCGGTCGGGGCGCGCTCGCGGCGTGCTGCAGTCGTGGCGGGGACGCGACGGCGCGGGCCCGCTGAGGGCCGCTCTGGCGCAAGAGTCGCTGTCGGCGTTAGCCGTGAGGGACGACGGCCGGTTTGTGGGGGTCGGCACTATGTTCAGTGGATCGGTGGACATCTACGTCGCTTTTAGTTTACAGGTATTTATATTTTGCTAATTATTTAAAACGGGTATTAACGCGATCATACCTTAAAATTGAAGCATGACGTTTCGGCTGGATTGCACCAGCCGTGGTCACAAGCAAACTCAGTCTGCTTGTGACCACGACTGGTGCAACCCAGCTTTAAATAATTAGTATGCATAAGCATGCAACGCGAAAGTTTTAAAGTTAGTATTTATATTTTATTTAAATTTGTTTGTGGGTAAAATGGTTTCTTAGTAATATGTAGGCTACTTGTGGTGTGGTGGTAGGTGGGACCTTTTATTTATGTAAGTAATTATTAATAACAGTATTTACAGTGGAGAGTGGAGACCCCAATGCCCGACCCTTTAGGGAAGATAGAAGTACAAAGTATAAAATTATTGTTTTGTAACAGAAATCCCCATGGATTTCTGTCACAAAACAATATAAATATAAATCAACAAAAATATCAATATATGTACCTTTTTTAAATTTTGACCGAGGACCCACAGGTGATACCTCTAAAATCTATGGCACCAATAGTAGACATGTCAGACCCCAATAGTTGACACCCTGCCGTGAGGGACGATGGCCGGTTAGTAACTAAAGTTAAAAAATAAATTTCTAAATATTTTTGAATTTTTTTATGGATTTTAAATTTTGATTGTGGATTTCGATTTTTTTTAACCAAATTTTTAATTAGAATTTGATTTTTCATTTTGGATTTTTGATTTCGGATTTTAGTTTTGGAATTTTGTATTTTAGTTTTAGAGTTTTGGATGTTCAATTCCAAATAACAAATTTCTATTAACCCTATTTTTGGAATTTGGAGAATGCAAATTGAAAATCCAGAATCCGATCTAATATTGCTAATGACCCCGCGGGCTAAGTGTTCTGTAAACGATCACTGCAGTAAACAACTTCCACTATGGTCGGTCCTTGGATGGGCAACCACTGCGTGACCACTGCGGCACTTAAAGCTGCTGGTACCGGTTGTCAGTAACATGACAGTCGTTAAGCCAAGTTAAAGGCCCCATGCGTATTATGGCGAGTACGAATGCACGAAGTCAAGGTAAGATAGTAGAGGTAGTGCTGCGGCTTAAATCTCGCAAGAGCACCGCTCCCGGACCTAGGCCCAGCATGTGACTTGGCTCTCGAAGCAGTTCGGCCTCGACTGTGCTAGCGCATATCTCGAAAAGGCTACCTTCCGAAAGTATGGTAAACGTAAAAACTGGTCCAGATGAAAAGCGGAGTGGTCGGCGGCCTCACCATCTGAATACCGGCCGATAGTGTTGCTCGACGAGGTGTACTAGTTCTTTGCAGTGTGCCTCGTCTAGCACCTCAGAATATCGCAGGGCGAGGTGGTGATGGCTGTGTTTGTGTTCCTTGATTTTTTTATACCACTTGAGTGGCAGACAAGCATACGGCCCCACCAGATGTACCGGTGGTCACCGCAGCCTGCAACACCAGAGGCGCCACAATCGCGCTGCCGACCCTGTAAAAACCTTCTAAGTCCCCTTTTGAAGAACCCCATACTGTAGGCGTTTGGGAAAACCGAAGCTGGGAGATCATTCCACAACCAAAGTGTACGCGGAAGAAAGCCTCTATCGGATCTCACCGTGCTCGAGCGCTCAGGACGCAACGTGTGAGGATGAATACCCTGTCTGTGGCGAGCGGTGCGATGACAGAATGTAGCCCTAGGCATCATATCAAACAATTCTTCAGAGCACAAACCGTTGTACAGGCGGTAGAATACACACAAAGAGGCAAAGTCTCTTCTGTCACTAAGAGGTTCCACACCACCTGCAAGTATGGGATCGTTGACAACTCTCATAGCTCGCCTTTGTACCGAGTCAAATGGACGAAGCTGGTATTCAGGTGCCCGCGCCCAGAGGTGACAGCAATACTCCATGTGCGGCCAAAGAAGCAGTGTTTGCGCCGCAGTAAAGTACAGCCTCGCCCTGCTGAGCACTCCGAGCTTCCTGGACGCCAGCTTAGCCTTGCCCTCCAAGTGACTGCGGAACTGCACGTCACTGGAGATGTCAACACCCAGTATCCCTATACTTTCAGAGATGGTGAGAGATGTGCCCTGAAATTGTGGCGCCACAGTGAATGAGGTTTTTTTTGCGGTGAACACACAAACTTATGTCTTGGTAGGGTTGAATTGGACAAGATTTTGTCCACCCCAATCGGACACTCTAGTGAGAGTAGCCTCGACTTCAGACACAAGTGGTTCACGGCTTTCTTCCACTGCAACCCGAGAGATACCGGGACGGCTCGCGTAATAAGTGTCACCCGTACTGTCGTCCGCATAACAATGAATGCCGTCAATAGACAATATGTCATTGACATGCAGCAGAAACAAAGTAGGGGACAACACTGAGCCTTGTGGTACTCCAGCGTTTATGGCCATACAGTCAGAACAGCTGCCGTCAACGACCGACATCCCTAATGCTTCTACCGGCCAAAAAGCTGGACACCCATCCGCATAAACTCTCGGGCAGTCCATAGGAGGGCAATTTCGTAAGAAGACCACGCTGCCAGACCCGGTCAAAGGCTTTCAAGATGTCGAGGCTTACTGCTAGAGCCTCACCCTTACTCTCGATAGCCGCCGCCCAGCGGTGATCGCCCGTCGAGCGACCGGGACGGAAACCGTACTGCCTTATACTAGACCCCTCTATATAGAAGCATGTTCGGCTTTAGAACACCCGCAAAACGGCAAACTGCCTCCCCGGATAATGAGAGGTCTCCACCAGCCCATACAAGTCCTCCAGTAGAGAGGCGGCCGCTGGTGCCTGTGAGGCGGAGCGTGGACGCTTTGGAGTCCCGTGACGCACCACAGCCCAGGGCATTATCTCAAAAGAGTAGAGTTAGGGAGGCGCCTTCTGCGCACCCGGCACAAACTGTGCCTACTCCACAAAATCGGCTCGCCAAAGCCATCGAATGTATGGAGGTCATTAAGGAACAGCTGGGGCTCTCAAAAAACATGAAGCGGGAAATTAGAGTAGAAATTGAAGGAAAAGCGAACATGCTCTATAAAATTATTAGGGCATTTGACGAGGACAGAAGGAAACTTGGAAATTCGGAAGTAGCGACAGTCAGCGAGAATAGGAATATAGAGCCTTCCTTAAATCAGGAAATATTAAGGCAGACGAGGGAAAATGGAAGGCTTCTGCTAGAGAATAGTAAAACCATGAAAGAACTGAAAGAGAATTTTGAGAGGCAAGAAGAGAGAGTGAAAGAGAGGGTAAAAAAGGGATGTATGAATGAAAACCTGCTGATAGAAAACAGCAAGGTTTTGAAAGAGATGAACGATAGAATAGTGAAACAGGATGAAAGAGAAGAGGAAAGAGTGAAGAATGGATGCACGACGTACGCGAGTGCGGTGGCAAACCGGCCGAGCGCTCAACGCCCGGAGAGAACGGCGCTGCACTCTGTGGTTATCACGTCAGTGAATGAAAAAGAAACAGGCGATGAAGTGATTGAGAGATTGAGAAAGGCAGCGAGTGAAGATGATGGATGGATTCAAGTAGAAAAGGTAAGAAAGGCGAAAGACAGAAAGGTGATAGTAGGTTATAAGAGTGAGGATGAAAGAAAGAGGGCACTGCAAAGGCTCGAAGAGAGGGAGAAGAGCCTTCGTGTAGAAACGATTAGGAACAGGGACCCACTGTTGGTGCTGTACGGTGTCCTTAGAGTTCACAAGGACGAAGACCTCCTGAGACTGATCAGGTCAAGGAACACTGAGCTGTTCAGGGGCCTGAATCAGGATCATGACAGGATGGCCGTGCAGTACCGCAGGACGGCGAGGAACCCTCTAGTATGCCACGTGGTGCTCAGGGTCTCCCCGGAGGTATGGTCTCGTGCGCTGGACGGGGGGAGGTTGCACATCGATCTGCAGCCAATTAGGGTTGCAGATCAGTCTCCTCTGGTGCAATGCTCCCTTTGCCTAGGGTACGGGCACGGTAGGAAGCTCTGCACCAAGACGGAGCCCATCTGCAGTCACTGCGGTGGGCTGCATATGCGGGTGAAATGTCCGGAGTATGCTGTTGGTGCAGAGCCGGACTGCTGTAACTGCCGAAGGGAGGGCTTGAGCATCACGAGGCATGGCGTATTTAACGAAGCGTGCCCAGTACGAAAGAGGTGGGACAATATAGCGAGAGCATCAACCCAGTACTGCTAAGGGCCAGCCGGGGGTTGTGGCCCCATACAGGGTGTTCCAGGCGAACCTCCAGAAGAAGGAATTAGCGACGAATGAGCTCATGCTCGCAGCTGCAAAGCGCAAGGCCTCGGTCGCTCTATTGCAGGAACCATACGTGGGGGGAGGGGACGTGAAGAGGATGAAGGCATACCAGGGCGTAAGGGTCTTCCAGAACGCTGCGCAACGGGGAGGGTTTGTGAAGGCGGCCATCGTCGTGTTTGACGCGGCGTTGGACGTCATTCAATACCCGCAACTCTCCACCGATAACATCGTGGTGGTGGGGATCCGAACCAGCGCCTGGGAGATCACGCTGGTGTCCTTCTACTTCGAACTAACCTCCCCGCTCGGGCCCTGCTTGGAGCGGCTGCAGGAGATCGAGCGTGAGACAGGGTCCCGTCGTCTTCTTCTTGGAGGTGATGCCAACGCCTGGAGCCCTTGGTGGGGTAGTTCAACCGAAAACTCGGAGGGCGAGCAGGTAAGGGATGCTTTCGAACAGATGAACCTTCATGTCCTGAACAGTGGAGGTATTCCGACCTTCGATACTGTGAGAGCGGGTGTGAGGTACTGCAGTTTTGTCGACATCACGGCCTGCACGGGCGATTTGCTGCCCCTGATCGACGGCTGGCGGGTTGACGAGGGTCTCGTCAGCTCCGACCACAACGGCATAGTGTTTAACATTAACGTAGAGCGAGCCAAGGGTACGCACATCCTGCGCACCACCCGGCTCTTTAACACCAAAAAGGCGGACTGGGATGGCTTCTAGAACAGTTTGACTCAACGTTTGTCCCGGCGGGGCCCGGGTGCTCGACAGCTGGCAAGTACAGAAGATCTGGAAAGCGCAGTTGCCGAGTTCTCGGACTCCGTAGGGGAGGCCTGCAATGAAGCCATCCCAAGGAAACGAAATAAAGAATTAATCACTATGCCGTGGTGGTCGGAGAGGCTTGCCCTGTTGAAGAAGGAGGTCAACACCAAAAGGCGTCGAATCAGGTGTGCAGCACCCGACCGGCGGGCCCTGGTGATCTCGCGGTACCTGGAATGCAAGGAGACGTATGAAACGGAAGTAAAAAAGGCACAGGTCGAGAGTTGGAAAAACTTCTGCGGAAAACAGGACAGGGAGGGCATCTGGGAGGGGATTTATCGTGTGATTGGGAGGGCCACAGTAAGGGAAGAAGACCGATTACTAATCCAAAATGGTACCTATCTGGACGCTAGGGGATCAGTGCGACTCCTCGCCCAGACCTTCTACCCGGAGGACCTGGTCGAGGAGGATACTGAGGCGCATCAGCAGATACGCAGACAAGCGCAAAAGGTAGAAGATAGAGAGGGTCATTGTAACAATGACCCACCTTTTACGGTGGGCGAACTGTTCGATGCGCTTCACAAATTCAACCCGAAGAAAGCACCTGGAGCGGATGGCTTTACAGCCGATATCTGTAGCCACGCCGTCGCTGCCGACCCCTTACACTTTCTGGAGCTGCTTAATCAGTGCCTCCATCACGGCTACTTTCCTAAAATATGGAAGGAAGCCGTGGTGGTGGTGCTGAAAAAGCCAGGTAAAGACTCGTACACCGTTCCCAAGTCGTTCAGACCGATTGGGCTGTTGCCTGTCCTCGGGAAGGTGTACGAGAGGATGCTGGTTTCTCGCCTCAAATACCATCTGTTGCCGAGAATGAGTACTCGCCAGTACGGCTTTATGCCCCAGAGGAGCACCGAAGACGCCCTCTATGACCTAATGGGACGCATAGTGGCTAAACTCCGTGAAAAGAGGATAGTCACTATGGTGTCCCTGGACATAGAGGGGGCCTTCGACAGCGCCTGGTGGCCTGCCATTAAAGTACGACTGGCGGAGGAAAATTGTCCGGTCAACTTGAGGCGAGTAATCAGCAGCTACCTAAGCGAGAGAAGGGTAAGGGTTGGGTATGCCGGCGAGGAGTGCAGCCGCTCGACGGGCAAAGGGTGCGTCCAGGGATCAATCGGCGGTCCCTTACTGTGGAACTTACTTCTGGATCCGATTCTGAAAGAGCTTGAGCGAAAGGGAGTGTATGTTCAGGCGTTCGCGGACGATGTAGTGTTGGTCTTCGATGGGGATACGGCTCTAGAAATCGAGGGACAGGCCAATGCCTCTCTCGAACGTGTGCGGGAGTGGGGCATCGGAAATAAGCTGAATTTCGCACCGCACAAAACTTGTGCGATGGTGATTACGCGGAGGCTGAAGTACGATGTTCCGCGCCTCAGCATGGGCGGGATAGACATTGGAATGTCCGATCATATCAAAATCCTGGGGCTCACCATAGATCACGCACTCACATTTAACACACACGTCTCTAACATATGCAGTAAGGCCATCGCCATCTACAGGAAGCTGGCGCGGATGGCCCGGATCAGCTGGGGGCTTCACCCCGAGGTGATCCGGACGATCTACACCGCGGCCGTAGAGCCGACGATGTTGTACGCAGCCAGTGCTTGGCACACATCGGTGAGAAAGGTTTGTGTCCAAAAACAACTGAACGTGGTACAGCGCGGTTTCGCCCAAAAGCTGTGCAAGGCATATCGCACGGTCTCCCTGAACTCGGCGCTAGTCTTGGCTGGTCTACTCCCTCTGGACCTCAGAGTTCGTGAGGTGGCCTCATTATATGAGGCCAAGAGAGGAGTGGGCCAGTCATGGCTGCGAGACTGGGAGGTCGAGCGAATGTCCCCAGCGATAGAGGCACCTCACCCCGCGGAGCATGCGTCTTTGGGGTTCACCAGCCTGGTAAACGAGGGGCAGCTGGAGGATGCAAACCACTTTGAGGTGCGCATCTTCACGGATGGGAGCAAGATTGAGGGCCGAGTCGGCGCTGCCCTATCATTTTGGAATAGGGAGACCGAAACCAAGGCCCTCAAACTTGCTCTCTCGCCCCATTGCACCGTATACCAGGCCGAACTCCTGGCGCTATGCAAAGCGACCAGTGAGATCCTCAGGCGAGGCGCGTCCACGTTCGGCGTCTTCAGCGACAGCAGAGCCGCTCTCTTGACGGTTACAAACCGTCATGCCCTCCATCCCCTGGCAGTGAAAGCCAGAGCCGCAATCCATCTTGGCAGGGCCCAGGGTAAGGAGATATCCTTATTTTGGGTCAAGGCCCACGCAGGATTGGAGGGTAACGAGCGAGCGGATGAACTCGCAAAGGAAGCGGCTCTGAAGTTGAAGAAGGCACCGGACTACGGTCTGTACCCGGTCTCATTCGTGAAAAGAGAGGATTTCTGGTCTGTAAATGTGTAAGAATCTGTTATCTCTGTAGACTGATATGTATTAGTGTTTTTAATGTCTATAATGTATACATACGTAGAGTTCATATATTATGTTATATAATTGCAGTGTAAATTGAAACTAAAATTGTAAAGGTTTATTTTTAGGAAGATAACTGTCTATTTATTTATTAAGTATGTATGTATAAGTGTGTTAGATATCTATTATATTATATCATATTTTGTATAGTATGTCTAATTAGGTATTTAAGATACAACAAATAAATATCCCTCCTCCCACTGTATGAAAGTGCGAAAGGCGACTAATGTGAAAGAAAGTAGGAAAAAATGAAAGACGAAGAATGACAGATAGAGATTGTAGAGTGAAAGAGAAATAGGAGAAGAAAAAGAGTGTTTATACTGTTAAAGTTATGTAAGGGTGAAAGGATAAAGTGATAGAAATAGAAGAGCAAAAACAGCCCAAGTGGCAAGTCTAATTATGTATTTTAGTTAAGTATAAATCTGTCGTGGATACGCCTCTGCCCACGGTAGAGATGCCAGAAAAAAAAAAAAAAAAAAAAAAACCGTACTGCCGGTCACTGAGCAGGTCATGTTCTTCAAGGTACCTCAGGAACTGTGTATTAATTACACACTCCATCACCTTAGATAAAAGGGAGGTGACGGCTATAGGCCTATAATTGGCCGGGTCGGTCCTGTCACCTTTCTTGGACACAGGATGCACGTGCGCGACCTTCCACGACGCCGGGACTTGCTTCATGGAGTATGAAAGCGTGAAAAGACGTGTAAGTACCGGACACAACTCCAGACCACATCGCTTAAGTACCACCGCAGGAATGCCGTCTGGTCCACTCTACTTATGGGTATCTAGAGATTGAAGCTCTCGCCTGACGTCCCGTTGCTTGAATTTAATTTCTGGCATGGAAGTGCCACACCAAGGGATGCCAGGCGGAAGCGCACCTCCATCGTTCATGGTCTAGTTGGAGGCAAAGAGAGAGTACCATCCAGTCTATGTAGTGGTGGTAATCCCGACCGACAAAAGTTTCCCTCGGCAGCTTTGGCGAGCGACCAGAATTCACGATTTCCAGAAGGATAGCCAGCTAGCTTACCAATTCTGCCGACGAAATCGAACTTTGCCCTGGCAACTGCTCTTTTACTGGCCCTCGAGGCGGCATTTAGGTTGCGTTTCACTTCAGAGACGCTAGGATCTGAATTAGCGCGAGCCGTGGTCCAAGCTCTGTAGGCAGTTTCTTTCAACATCCTAGTTTCTCTTCAAAGCCGATTAAACCATGGTCGTTTCTTAGCTCCTGCCGGGATCCAGCGGTTAGGAATATAACATTCCATGCCCGCCAAGATCCCCTCAGCTACTGCTGCAGCGCAGGAGTCCACATCATCTGAAGTGAAGCAAAGCCGTCTCCACGGATACGACGCAAAGAACTCTCGCAGTTCATCCCAGTCTGCTGGTGCTGCTGCACATTTACAGACCAGAAATCCTCTCTTTCTCTAGTCTGCTGACTTGTAGTGCTACACATGTCTCCACTCCTTAGGCCGAGATGGTTCAGGCCTTGCGAGAGGCACTCGCGACCGAACGAGGCAGTGGTCAGATGAACCAAGTGGTGCATCCTCTGAAGTGGCGTATCCGTCCGGGCGCGTAGTCAGCAGAAGGTCCAGCAATGAACTCTGCTCGTTCTTCCTATCTGGTATTCTCGTATGAGATTTAACTAGTTGGGAGAAACCGTAGGTCAGGGCAAATTGGTGAGCAGCTTTCCCCGCAAAGTCAGTGCGCACGGAACCCAACCAGTCAACATGATGACCATTAAAGTCCCCTACAATCACTATCTCCGCGGAGGGATACCGCTCAATAACCTTGTCGGTCGATTGTTGCAGGTAGTCAAAATGGCGAACTGTCTCCGTATCGCCGCTATGGGACCTGTAAATGTACGCGTAGATCCGAGTGTGGCCCTCGTGATCCACGCGCGCCCATAATGTAGTCAGGTCCCTTTCAAATAAAATAAAATAAAATAAAATTTATTCCCTTTGAAATTTTTAAAAAATTATTTAGGTTTGTCAAAATTTTTGTGACTCTACCGGGGGTTCGGAAATGCTACAGACTGAGAAGAACACCCCAAGAAACTCAGTCCGGTCCCTCTTATTCATCTTAGTATCTAATACAGTTTTTTAAATGTAGAAAGGAGTAATTCGTGTCACTGCCAGGCAGTCTTGTCTTCTAGAAAGTCTTTAATGCTATAATAAGCTTTCTGGCACAATTTAAGTTTTACTAGTTTTTTTAAATTTATTAACTGACAAACCTGTTATGGCTGTCGGCAATGTATTGTACATTCGAATACAATTGCCCGCAAAAGAATTGCTTATTTTATTAAGCCTAAATCTAAGTACAGCCAATTTATTCTTATTTCTTAAGTTTAGGTTATGGATATCACTATTTTTAATAAATTTACTGTTATTTTTATGAGTATATAATAAGTTTTCATATATGTACTGTGAATACACAGTAAGGATGTTGATATCCTTAAACTTTTCTCTTAATGACTCCCGAAACCCCATATCATAGATAGTCCGGACAGCCCTTTTCTGCAACACAAAGATACATTCGATGTCGGCAGCGTTACCCCATAATAGTATGCCATAGGTCATGACACTGTGGAAATAGCTAAAGTAGACAAGACGCGCTGTTCTAATGTCTGTCAGTTGTCGGATCTTTTTAACGGCATAGGCTGCAGAGCTCAGTCTGCCCGAGACCTTCCCGATATGAGGCCCCCACTGCCAGTTGGAGTCTAACTTAATGCCCAGAAAGACAGTTTCATCGACCAATTCTACTTGATCATCCCTAATCCTAATACTGGTGTTAACGAGCCTAACATTTGGCAAGGTGAATCTAATACATTTTGTTTTAGTTTCATTTAACAATAAATTATTTGCGTTAAACCAGTGGACTACCCTAGAGAGGGCATTGTTTACTTCGTCAAGATCGCGTTGTCCACGTTCAACTTTAAATATTAAAGATGTGTCATCAGCAAACAAAACTACCTCGTGATCGTCTCTTATAAGGTGAGGGAGATCATTTATGTACACTAAAAATAGAAAAGGTCCCAGAATTGAACCCTGAGGCACCCCCATTGTTACAGCAGAACCATTTGACTGTTTACCATTTATAACTACTCTCTGTACTCTATCTCTAAGGTAAGAACTAATTAAGAGCTCTCCTGACCCTAACCAAATCGCATGATTCACTGCCGCTACCCCCGCGCCCCTTTGCTACAGATCGCGCGCCACATTCACGCGGCGCCGTCAGCCGGTGACAGATTACGATAGCAACGCAGGTAGGGGCGGATCACAACGCACTTGCGAACACTGAATAGAATGGAGTAGATATTTGTGTGAATAGTTTTACTCGGTTTTTGGTTTTATTTTTTTGAAAATTGACCGTATTATACTACTTATAAAAATAGGAGAAGAATTTTTATAGAACTTTAAAATGAACAATTTCGCAATTCACAATTTTTATGTAACTTTAATTATATTTACTTAGCGCACGCAACGTATACTCTCAAAAGGAATAAATTTTCCCGTTTTCGAAACTTTATTCATAGTTGCTCCTATTCGTTGAAGTGTAATGTTATAAACCTTCCTCAACAAACGGACTATCGAGCACCCAAACTCCGAAACATCATTTTGTGGATCACACGAATATTCGGCCCGACCCCAGAATAAAATCAGGGCCTCAGCACGGCCATCGGTTATACTACCGAATGCACCACCGCATCAAGGCGAATTATGAAGAACGAATAATCCTTTTTTACTGTAAAAGAACAATGATGAAAAAGATACTATCTATCAATCTACCTTCACGCCAAATCCCTTGCGGGGTAGGCAGAAAGAACCGAGCGCCACACGGCACGGTCCATACACACCTCACTTGCTTCTTCAACTTTCCTTTTTTCTTTTCATGCATGCACGTCGGTTCCATCGGCTCTTGACACCACCTTCAACTAACACACGATCAATTTGGTCGTGGTAGGTGTGTCGTGGCTTTCCCCGACTCCTACGTCCATCCACTTTCGCGTTGTATATCTGTTTTGTCATTCTTTCATCTCCCATTCGCTCCACATGCCCGAACCATCGTAGCATGTCCTTCCTTACTTTAACACCGACACTCTCTTCCAGACCAACTCTCTTTCTTACATCTTCATTCCGAACGCGATCTGCGAGCGTTACTCCGCAGATTTTGCGTAGCGCGCGCATCTCGACCGCGTTTATTCTACTTTCATGCGTTTCCTGCCATACCTAACTCTCGCTTCCATAAATTAGCGTAGGTATCAGCACCGCACTGTGTACTGCGAGCTGGTTCTTTGACTTAGGGTTTTGGTACCCAAAAGTTTGCCTAACGCTCCATTCACTCTATTTCCCGCAGTTACCCTCCTTTCTACATCAGTGGTGTACCGTCCATCCCGGCTTAATGCACATTCAAGATATACAAACTTATCCACCTGTTCCAGCACCACATCATTTACAGTTATCCTGGCATTACAATACAATACCATCACAATACCATCACTTTCGTTTTAGTCGCGTTCAAATGTAAGCCTCTCATTAGACTATCATCTTTCATCGCTGTGACTAGAGACTGTACTTCTGATGGCGATTCGGCTATGAGCACGGCATCATCTGTATACAGCAAACAGTTCACATTCACAAGTAAGTCACCCATTCGCAATCCAACATTCATCGATCTTACTCTCTTAAGACAATCGTCCAGGTACAGGACAAACAGCAGGACTGACAGCACGCAACCCTCTCTGACGCCAATGTTGAAGTCAGACCAGGGAGACAGACTGCCGCCCACCCGCACACATGCCGTACATCCCACATATGTAGACTACACAGCACGAAGCAGCGCACCATCAATCCCAAATCCTGGCAAGATGATGAGATGAGACGTAATCCAAACACGCTTTCTTCTTTCTTGCTACGCAGGATTGAACGTCTGCATCCCACCAGGCATCACCTTTCGAATGTTCATGTCTCTTTGCACTCCCACATGCTTCTTTTGCACTATCCACTATACTTTCTTTCATAATATTCCAGCATTCATCCACATCTAAGTCGGAAAGGCTCGAGTTTGCAAGCCTTTCACTGACTAAGCCTACATACATACTCCTTACGCTTTCATCTTCCAGTTTTTCACTCTTTATCCTTTCAAAGTCTCTGAGAGGGACACGCCCTCGCCAGTGCCTCCACTTCTTGAAAAGACTGAATGCAGAAAAAGATACTAATAATACTATTTTTTTTAACGTGAGATAAAATCCATCATGAGTGCTATGCCGGACTCCTACCGACTAAAAAACCTCACGTAACGCCCAGCAGCCTATGGTTGGGAGCCCCGGGTAAGCCCCCGGAAGGATGTTCCAGGACTTCTAACAGACCTACGGCCACAATTGCGGCCTCGCCCAGGGGGCGGTTCGGGTGCTATTATACCGCGTCTTTCGGGTGTGATCCCGCTTCTAAGGGCGTGCGTGAACTTTTCACGTCACGCAGCCGTCATGGGCCTGCTTCTGTAAGGACAGTGAGTAGCCCTCTCGCCGTCCTCAGGCCCACGGTCATGGAGGCCGATAGTCTTCGGCGAAGACATATCGCCGATGCCTAGGCACCAACTGCGGAACTCGGGTGGGAAAGTTTTCTTCCGTACCCGCCCCACCGCCTCTTTCAAGAGCATAACCTGCTCGCAGAGAGAGGCGGCACAGTCCCACTTACTCCCACTGGAGAGCATGGCTCGCACCACGGTCTGGAGCGAGAGAGTGTCCACGTCCAGACCCACCACGAGGACCTGGCGCTGTTGCGCCCAACAGCATCATCATTCAGTAAAAACTCATTTTTCTTTCATTAGTACCTTCAATAAAATGATTATTCTTTTATGTGAATCAACAAGTATTTTTAAACAATAAATTTGTTTTGAAAATATCACCGGCAATTTTCTACTATTAAATCGAAAGCCTAAAGACAGTGTTATATTTTAAAGATTTTTTAAAATACTGTCTTTAAATTTGTACTTGAATTAGCCGACTCCATTGTTTTATGTTCCGTGCAATTACTTCCGGCACCGACTCGCTCGCACTAGTAGTGGCGGTTTCTGGGTTTTGTATGACATTTTTAGGGTTCCGTAGCCAAATGGCAAAAACAGAACCCTTATAGATTCGTCATGTCTGTCTGTCCGTCCGTGTGTCACAGCCACTTTTCTCCGAAACTATAAGGCCTATGCTGTTGAAACTTGGTAAGTAGATGTATTCTGTGAACCGCATCAAGAGTTTTGTATAAAACGAGAAAAAAAGCAGTTAATTTTGGGGTCTCCATACTCAGAACTGAAACTCAAATTTTTTTTTTCATCAAACCCATACGTGATGGGTATCTATCAATAGATAGGTCCCCAAAAATGCTATTGAGGTTTATAACATTTTTTTTCTAAAGTGAATAGTTTGCACAAGAGACACTTCCAAAGTGGAAAAATGTGTGTCCCCCCCCCCTCCTCTAACTTCTGAACTAAAAGAATGATAAATCTAAAAAATATATATAATGTACATTGTCATAAAATCTACCAAAGAAAATTGGTTTGAACGAAATCAAGATGGTAGTTCTTTTTTTTTTAAACGTCATATACCGCAATTTTCGCCGAGAAAAATCACTACCACTGCGAACATCAATGAAAGTTACAACGAACCACACGAACTTTTATATTATGTTACTTGCTGCTACG